>CM059971.1:91653939-92910285 GCA_030490835.1 Annona cherimola
TAAAGTTTATGTTAAATGTGATGGGTATATGTAGGATAAACTTTTTTGACAATCATTTACTACTCTCAATACAAAAATAATTCTTTTCATATTGTTATTAATTATTACATGGAATTTCTTTCGACCCTTCCTCCATTTCTAAACAACCAAAATACATATCAAAATTAGATTATCTACAGAAGGTGTGTTTACTTAGCTATAAAATTATTCACCTTTTATAATTATCATATTTTTAAATATTCTTTATGTTTTCCCATAGAATGACCCAATTTTTTAACAAGTACAGCACAACTAACTCATCAATTTTAATTTTATTTTTTTACTTCTCGTTATTATTCCTATAATATCTTTTATGGTATTTGTTTAACACTAAAAGTTTTCAATTAAAACTTTTTGTTTTCCATAATTATCTTATTTTTAATTATTTATTCATATTTTCCTACCGTTAGTATACTTTTCAATCATTTCTACACAACTACCGTAGAACTAATTTATTTATTTTAACTTTATTCTTTTTTCCTTTTGCTATTTTCCTTATTATACCACACTATTTTCTTTCATTTCAACAAATTTTACAACAAAAAACTTTTTATATAAAAGCTATCATTTTCTCTTTTTCAAAAACTTTTATACTCAAAATTAATCAATTCTTAGCAACAATTCTCAGTATCTTGAATCATTCTTTCATTTTCCATGACAACAATAATTTAATTCGGAGATGGTATGGAATGCCACATTTCTCAAAATGCATCTTTACCAATTATAATACACTTTTTCTTATTCTCCATACAATCTTACTCTATCCCCGGTACATCTTTACCCGTTCATATATTTCTGTCCCAAAATTTTCACTCCATCGTTATCCCATCCATGAGTGAACTGCCAACCAACTTACATTCCCGAGTAATAGTATTAGAATGCAGTTGGCCTCACGGAAACCGGACGGTAAATTTTTATGGAGTACAATCCTGCCTCTTTATTTATTTATTTATTTATTGCAAAGAGAGCAGTGCGGAACCGAACCGACGGTTCGTCTCCTTCTCCGCTGGTTCGCTCTCAACGGCTGCGGTGCGTCAGTTGTACCCGATCTGTTCTCATACACCCGCGGGAGCATTTTCCGTTCTCTCACTCTCTCTCTCTCGCCGCCGCCCCCCCCCCCCCCCCCCCAAGGTCCAAACACAGGTAAAAACAATCCCTTCCATCTCCATGAAGAAATCTCCCTCCGACTTCAACCTCAAATCGCCGATTTGCCGTCTTCTCATAGGGTTTTGAGATGGACAGAGTGGGGAGTAGCGCCGGCCGGCAGCAGCTCTCCCTCCAGGAATGGGAAACCCTAATCGACGACTTTGAGTCCGGTGGGCCCCGCCGGGAACGGTGGCTCTCCCAGTTGCCCGGCCCCGCCATCGCCGATCTCGCCCTCCTTGCCGTCCTCCGCAAGGAAACCCCTCTCCCGGTCAAATCCCAGCTCATCGTCTTCGTCGAAGAGAACTCCTATCTCCTCGTCCAAGATCCCATCGCCACCGCCGCCGACGCCCTCGGCCGCGTCCTCGACACGGTCCGGACCGTCGTGCAGTCCCCTGTCGACAACATCTCTATCACCCTCGCCCTCAAGGAGCAGACGATGGTCTCCGCCACCTCCATCATGATTTCCGTTGACGGCTTTGACAAGTCGCCCCGCCACCTCGAGGGTCTTACGGAGCTTCTGCTCACCATTATCAACCGCCCCAACCACGGGGTCGACCGGCAGACTCGGGCGGTCGCCTGCGAATGCTTGCGAGAACTGGAGAAGATGTACCCCTGCCTGTTGTGGGAGATTGTTGGCCATCTGTGGAATCTCTGCCAGAGCGAGCGGACTCATGCTTCTCAAAGCTACATCCTTCTCCTCACTGCTGTGATACACAATCTCGTGGAATCGGCAGGGGCGGCTGCTGTGAATGCTTCAATCCTTGCAACGTCAGTTCCTTTGGTTCCGTTTAATATCCCCCAGTTGGTTTCTTCTGGAGGAGGAGGTGGTCAAGGTAGAGAGCTTTCGAGCTTAAATTTGAAGGAGCTGAGGAGGGTGGCGGCTTTCCTGCTTGAGCGCCCACAGAATCTGACACCATTTGGGATGCTAGAGTTTATGCAGATGCTGGTGGGGATTGCAGGTGCAATCGAGTTGCAGGCGTCGCTCCTGAAGGTGCAGTTCTCTGGCCTGCTTTACTCGTATGACCCAATCTTATGCCATGTTGTTCTGATGCTGTATTCGCATTTCTCAGATGCATTCAATGGCGAAGAGAGCGAGATCTCTCGGCGCCTGATCCTTATGTCGAAGGAAATCCAGCAGCATCTGGTCTTCCGCCTGCTTGCCCTCCACTGGTTGTTGGGGCTTGGGCCGTCAAAGAAGGCCTTGATTGTTCCGATGGCTTCAAGCTTTTATCCAATGGTGTTTGATCCACTGGCTTTGAAAGCTATGAAATTGGACATGGTTGCATACTGCGCAGTCCACATTCCTAGAATGAAAAGCGAGGGTCCATCAGGGGTAGCAAATGCAAATGTTTCAGTGGTGAAGCTTTTTGAAGATGGTTTGATATGCGTTTCAGGATTCAAATGGTTGCCCCCATGGAGCACTGAAACGATGGTAGCATTCCGGGCCTTGCATAAGTTCTTGATTGGATCTACACCTCATTCTGTCCACGATGATTCTTCAGAAAAGACTGGCAATGAAACGACCATCTTTAGCACTTTGCAGGTACAATCTGTTCGAGCTATAACTTAATGTAAAATCATTATTAAATGTTTTTTGAGTTAATTTGGCCACTCATTCGTATCCATGGGTTGTTCTTTGATCTAGAGTCTTCACCACGCGGGCCTTGGCAGAAGGATTGCCTAGGCACCACAGATTTCCTGGAAATGGATGGAAATTGAGAAATATTTCCAGACGTTCTTTTCTAGCTGGTGTTGAATCAAATCTGTTGGATGGACTGACTTCAATGGCAAATAATCTTATTTGAAGGGATTTAATAACATTGGAAAAAGTCCACGCATGAGGTCAATTTTACTGGGAGGTCATTTTGATCCCACCATAAATTCAGCAAAACCAAATAAATGACTGATTTGGAATGCTGAAAGATCGTTTAAGAATCTAATTGAAAGCACCGGCAAGTGTGCATTTCCTTTATTTGAATAGGGTGATGTGAGCTGTGTTTGTCATTGAAATCTCAGGGCTTACCCTGTTAATGTGGCCATTGCAAATTTCACTTGTGCAGATGATGCTTGTGAACTTGGCAGTGGAGGTATGTCGATTGGTTCCTGTAATCGTTGCCTTTGTCAACCGTCTTTTGGGTTGTCCTTCCCATTGCTGGTTGGGCGAGCACCTGCTCCAAACATTCGATGAAAATCTGCTTCCGAAGCTGGGCATAGGCTATGGTTTGGCAGCCTACTTCCCAATATTTGACAGAATGGCTAAAAGTGAAAGGGTCCCACCTCATGGCTTGCTAGAGTTGCTGACTGCATTTATTGCTGTTCTTGTGGGGAAGCATGGTCCAGACACGGGGTTAAAATCATGGTCCCATGCAAGTAAGGTTTTGGACATATGCCGAACATTGCTTATGCATCATCATAGCTCGAGAGTGTTTCATGGGCTTTCTCGGCTCCTGACATTTACTTGTCTGTATTTTCCTGATCTGGAGGTCCGTGACAGTGCGAGGTACAATTCAGAGAATATGATCCCTGATGCTAATGGTTTCTTTGTTGTATGTAAAATTTTTGCACAGTGGACTGTTTTTATTTAATATAACCTGTTATCTGCTTACAGGATTTACTTGCGAATGATCTTGTGCATTCCTGGAAAAAGGCTCAGGCATATACTTAACCTTGAAGAACAACTTCCTGGTGTTTCACCTTCTCCACACCTGAGCTCTTTTCTCCATGTTCAATCTCCCCAACCTTCTCAGAGTCTTAAGAAATCTCAGGACATCTCTTCATGCATTCATCTTGAACGGGTAAATCCACTACTTGTGAAACAGTCGTGGTCATTGGCAATACCCACTTCTGGCATGGAAAATAGCAAATCCAAGTATTTTGATGGTATAGGAGACAGTAAACCAGCAATGGACATTGAAGAGGAGGAATGTGGTGTTGATGTCCAGATTCACTCAGAATTAGAGAGAATTAGATGCCCTCAGGAGCCTCTGCGTGTGATGGATTCAAAGATTGCTGAGATATTGGCTATGTTGCGGAGGCATTTTGCTTCTATCCCTGATTTTAGACATATGCCTGGACTTAAAATAAAAGTACCTTGTACATTGAGATTTGAGGCTGAATCATTCAATGAAATTTGGGGAGTGGAATCATCTGCTGGTACAAATCCGGGCAAAGTGGATGAACTGCCTGCTTTATATGCAACTGTGATTACCTTTGCTTCTTCAGCAGCATATGGGTCTATTGCTTCAGTTCGGATCCCATTTCTCCTAGGTGAGCCTTCAAGAAGTGGTTATGATGAAGGTCAAAAGAACGGCCAGGATTTAGTACCTGCTGAAAATGATCATGCAGAAGAAGGCTTTCGAGCTCCAGTAATGCTTGAATTGGAGCCGCGAGAACCAATGCCAGGTCTGGTTGGTGTTAAGATTGAGGCAAATGCAGAGAATGGTCAAGTCATACAAGGTTCTCTTCAGAGCATCTCTGTGGGTATTGAAGACATGTTTCTCAAGGCTGGTGTTCCTCCGGATATCTCTGAAAGTCAGATCCCCGAATACTACAATGACCTATTCAGTGCTCTTTGGGATGCATGTGGTAATTCTACCACCACTGGACGTGAGACATTTCCTCTAAAAGGAGGCAAAGGTGCTGCAGCAATCAGTGGTACTAGATCAGTCAAGCTGCTCGAAATTGATTTTGACACACTGATCAGGTCTGTTGAAAGACATCTAGCACCGTTTGTTGTGAGTGTGATTGGTCAACCACTTGTCGATGCAGTAAAAGTTGGAGCTGTCATTAGGGATGTCGTTTGGAAAGATGATCTTGTTGACTGTACTTATGATGATGCCACTCTAACTCCGTATTCTAGAAACGTTCCTCTTCAGCTCAAGTACTTTGACGATGAAATTGAAGATGTTGACAGCAGCTTTGTCACACCTAAGAGAAACATGGGCTGTTTTCTAGTTCTAATATTTCTCCCTCCTAGATTCCATCTTCTCTTTTGGATGGAAACAAGCGATATTTCAACATTGGTCCGAATCCGAACAGATCATTGGCCATGCCTTGCTTATATTGATGATTATTTGGAAGCTGCTTTTTTAACATGAGAAGGGATTGCCTTGGTTTAGCAGGTTTGAAATTTTTGGTCTCTAGTTGCCATGCCACTGAAAAGTCAGATCTCTACTTCAATTTTCCCTTTTTTTTTTCCAACTCTTCTTTCATCAGGCGAGATTAGTTTTTTTCCCTACAGCAATACATTGTCTTGTAAATACTTTCGGAAGAGCGAACCCATTTATTTGTATCCATTTTTGTATCAGGAAAAAAAAAATTCGACTTTCCTGGAGGAAAACTGCTCTTCTTGTCATGTCTGTATTCTAGAACTTGCGCCAACTTTTATTGCTTTGTTGATTTCCGAGTCATTTGTTTCTGAATTTCAGTTTATAAGAGCTGTAGTAGTTGTGGCGCTGATTGGACGAAGGCATTCCAAGAGGGATTTCATGATCTTGAATTTGAGTCACGGACCTCTCATGCGCACGGGCCGGGTTATTTGCATGGTAAACCTTCTAACTTTGGCCAATTGCATTTCCAACCCTGAAGTTTGGCCATTTGCATTTTAAACCACTCGAACTTTCGCCTTTTGCTTTTTGAACCCCGCGGCATAACGGCGTCAAAAAACCGACGGTGCTTTTTGACACCGTTACGCCGTGGGGTTCAAAAAGCAAATGGCGAAAGTTCGCAGGGTTTAAAATGCAAACGGCCAAACTTCAGGGTTGGAGATGCAATTGGCAAAGTTAAAGGGTTTACCATACAAAAAAAATCGAGATTTACACCTTTGTCTATGGCGAGATTTACACCTTTGTCTATGGCGAACAGACGAGAGAGAGAGAGAGAGAGAGAGAGAGAGAGAGAGAAATGAAGATGTTGATTTTTTTTGTACTGGCTTTGCCATTCTCACAATGCGGGTTTCTGCATGTGGGCTTCAATGTGATTCTTTTCTGATCCATTACCCGTGATTCCTACACCGCACTGGGTTTTTGAATTTTTCCTTCATCTCCTCTGTTTTGGAAATAATCTCAGATCTTTGCTGCTTTTTTTCCCTTCAGTTGTCTCTGACGTGTAGTATATGTATATACAATGAGCATTGGGAAATCATTTTTAGTTGGAAGCAACTTTGCAAATTTATACGATCCTTTAGAAGCCTTTCCTCTGCTATGTCTCCTCAATCCCCAACCCCAACAACTTAGAAACAGAAGGGACGCAACAAGTTCTATAAATCGGATCAGCATTTGCTCCCATTTTTGTTAGTTTGACAAGGAAAATCCTATTCCCACCAACAGCAGCTGCTCGTTAGTCATCATGGATTTAGCACTAGTGTCATCTGATGTCGATGACACTCGCAATTGCTCTGCCGCCCTTGTGGATATGGATTCGGGGCCCTTGAAAACGTCCTTCCTCACCATCAAAATCGCCCCCGCCATCGACACTGGTGATAAATCTCCTTCTATTTCTCCATCTTTGCACCATTCTCGATTCATGATAAAAACTGGTACTGCATCTCCCGAGTCTTCCGAATACAATTCCCCTTACCACATTTCCACCACGTCATCCGCATTTGTTTCTGCACTCCACTCGCCTTACATCTCCCCGCGGGCACTCCCTATTCTACTAAGTGAAAACAGAAGCGTAAACTCCACAGTCCCGTCGCCCTTCCACTCACCCATCTCATACTCTGGCTCCCATTCTGACGACGGCCCAGCTGAGCAAAACCAGGTTTTTTGCATGGTAAACCCTCTAACTTTGGCCAATTGCATCTCTAACTCTGAAGTTTGGCCGTTTGCATTTTAAACCCTGTGAACTTTCGCTTTTTGCTTTTTAAACCCTGCGGCGTAACGGTGTCGAAAAGCACTGTGAGTTTTTCGACGCTGTTATGCCGCAGGGTTCAAAAAGCAAAAGTCGAAAGTTCGAGTGGTTTAAAATGCAAACGGCCAAACTTTAAGGTTTGAAATGCAATTGACCAAAGTTAGAGGATTTACCATGCAAATAACCCGCATGGGCCATATTCAATATGCACAGCAATTTCACCATTGGGGTTGTTCTGTCATTACTTCTTTCCAGGAAGTGAGCTTTTTAGTCCTCGGCCAGCCTGCTACTGCTAGTTGGCTGAGACTGATGGCCTTAAAAGCTCAAATGATAGGCCTTGCCATCACTTTAGGTCGCTCAATCCTTGAGAAAGGTTGTCATGCCACTTATTTTTAAAAATCTAAAAAAATATTTAAAAAACTTCCGTATCAAGTTCCAAAAGGAAGGCTCGTCTTCGGCATTTCTTTTTGGAAAATGAGCCGCCACAACTAATTTTGGTAGTCATGTCTGCTGTTTCATATTTGTGATGTACTCCCATCCCCTAACCTGATTGACCAAGGGATTGGTCCCCATATGCACTTTTGGTAGCTGTTTCTTAAAACGGAAACCGTAGTAGACTGCGGTTATGGGGGCTTATTCCCAAAAGCCAAATGAAGATCAAGTGAAAGGTTTCATCATCTCCTAAATTTTATAAACATAGTTACAGACATGTATGTATGTATAAACGTATAATTCTTTGGCTGGTATTTCTAACGAATTTCATAATCTGAATGGTCGTGAAAAATAGCATTGCCGAGTGCCTACCATTTCGAAGCACCGAAACCATAAAGGCAAACGGCACATCGGAGTCTCACCTCGCGCATAAACTAACCAAATTTTCAATTGGAAATATTTAATATATATATATATATATAGGGAACCAATCTTGTGCAGTACGCTGTAAAATGGACCCCACACATATTAAATTGTAATAAAACTTTATACACTCATTTATTCATATATAAATCATACTTTAGACAGTTTAGATGTTGAAAAAACCACTTTAAACTTGATATTTACATTAACTCTTTTATTACGTTGATTTTGCACCATTTTAAGATGGAGACTACACACATGTTGGATTTGGATGAAAATTGGTATGGTAATAAAGTGAACAATTCCAAATACAATGGGTGAGGTGGATTTATGGGAAATGATCAGGTGGGCCCCACAGTGCATGGACTGCACGGTGCAGTCGCATGCACTGAATCATTTCCCATATATATATATATAAAGCGCTTTCGCGCAAGGAGAAATCTGAGTTGCGCTGGAATTTTTTGGATTCGTCCATAATACAGTACATTTTCTACTCAATGAGTATTGCAAACGCCTACCTTCAACATAATAACAAGTGATGTATACAAAATTCGAATTCATCAACAAAATGTACTCTTCCTAGCCATTCATTTAGTAACACTAACATAGTAGAATTTCCGTGCAAGATTTAGGGTCTATTTGGCAACCCGCATAACTCATGTTTTTTTTACAAAACTTTTCACACTCGGGGTGTTGACTGCAAAATCCCATCATTTCAGGCTTTCACCCATCGTCACCAAGGCTGTTGCTGCCTGTACGATTGCACAATAGCCTTTCCTTGGGGACGGCGATGAGGGAGAAATGCTCGGCAGATACGTCTGCTACGGGGGTTGCAAGAGGTTGCCCTTACACAGCAGGCACCATTAGCGGCTCCTCTCATCTCCAGTAGCAGTCGATGCTGATCGGATCATCGCCTGGCCCATCGCGACGTTTACTTCCTACCCGATTAGCTGTGAGGCATGCGCGATGGCGTCTGAGACGATATACACGAGCGGGCGATCCGGCGCAAAATCAGCGGTCAACACAGATCGACGGGCAATATTCGGAACCATCCATCAGCTTCCCTGCAAAATCAATATACCGCCGACTAGCGGCGACAACCCGACAGGTAAAGCCGTTCTGCCCTCTTTCTGTTCGATCATATGCGTGAGTGGTTTTCATTCCTGTTCTGCCACCAGGCTAGCCTTTGATTCACATCATTTTTCTGTGATTCTACATGTATAATGCTGCCAAGTTCCAAAACATACTTTCCGCCTTCAAAAAGAGCGGTATTTTTTAGACGTCCCTTGCCGCCTTGTGGCTTGCTGGCGTATAGGAGAAGCTTGTTTTCTGGGTTGTATTGGTTCCTCATCGGTTGCAGATGACTGGCTAGAAGCGCCTTTCCAAACAGGTTACCAACAAACATTTTAATGTGTGCTTTCTTGCTTGGGAATGCGTAGCAATGGGGCTCTTTTACTTTCATTCAACCTAGTATCAGTCTTTAAGGAATTCTGCTGATAAAGACCCATGGTGCCTTGAGATTTGTTTCTTGCCTCATGGATAAAGCGTAAATATAGCTACATGAGGTGATCCAGGTTGTTGACTGGGTGCCTCTAACAGTACCTAATGAATTTTTTTCGCAGGATGATGAGTTAAAAACTCTCTTTTTCCTCATTGGGTACACTCAGAGAAACTGAATTTAATCAGAGAGGGCTTCATTTGTGATGGTTACCAAGCTCTCTCCCAAACCAACTTCTGTGATTAAAGCACTCACTGGGATGTTGGCTTTCACATTTAAATAGTGCTCTTTATCTGAGTGTTCTGTTTTGGACTTCTTGTCCTTCTATTCAACTTTTATCAAGTTTCAGATCACATTCAACGACCCAAATCTCTCCTTCTCATACACAACTTTTTGTGTTTTGCATCCTTTTAGGGACATGTTTTTCCCTGAATACACAACCGCCGAGCCTCTCAAAAAACATCCATGAAAGACAGAGGCAGAGTCGTTCTCGTCTCCACCGTCTTCTCAGACTAATCTTGTAGGAAACACCCTTTTAGAGGCAAATTGACATTATCTGGCATTCAATAACAAATGTAGGATACACCCTTCTAAGTTGACAAATTATCTAACATTCAATAACAAACTCCTGGGTTGTTTCTCTAATTTTTTGCTCCATCTTTTCATAGTTGTTTAGCATCACAAAAAGATGAATATTGATAATCCAATTGCTCCATTTGAAAGTAATGGAGGAACTCTTTCCCATGAGAGTTAACTTCTGCCAAATGTAGAACAGCTAAGTAGATCTGTTAGGCTTCTTGAAGGGAATATGTACAGCCATCCATTCTTCTCCATTATTATAACCATATAGCTCACCTGCAGAGATGCAAAAGCCTCTCTAATACCTAATCCACTTCTCAGGACCTTCTTTGTTACCAACAAATGACTCCATTATTTCTCTCACTACAATATTTCCATCTACTCTCTTCAGCCACTCATCACTGCAAAAACATAAATGCCAAAATTTGAATCCGTTTGTCTATGTCAACATGCATTGAAATGAAATTCAAACCAATGATTACATTTGTCAAAGTAAGGGTGTCTTCAACAGCTATTGCAAATGGACTTGACCACATGTATACCACTCAACCACCTTTTTATGTCCAGTTTTTCTTTGTTCCTTGAAGTACCTGGAGAGAAAGAAAAGGTTGCATTCTTTCTGCTCTCTACTGAACTCCCCACAACACATATAAAAAAAATTTAATTGAGAGTATACCATCTGAGTATGCTGGGGGATCGCATATGGCTCAACGGAGTGGTGGGAAGTGGTGGTTTTCTTCCCATATCAGTATAATATCCACTTTCCCATTGTCAATGTACGCTCCCGTATGTACTTTTGTGATCCTTGTTTGATGGATCTTGTTCATAAATGATTAGTTCAAATATTCGTTATCTATACATGCATTTTCTTGAATTAGCTGGTAAATAATTCTTTTCAGACTGCTACAACATAAGTAGTTCTTTCTCCCCATATATGGATTCCTTTACCGAAACTGCATTACCAGCCGTTGTGGAATTGGTTAAAAATTGTTCGGAATGACACTTTGAGCGACGTAGGTCATTTGCATTATTAGGTGGAGCCTTAACATTAGCTCAGGAGGAAGAACAAAGCTGGACGAATTTTCAGTAATCGTGACTTAGCACTCCAACGTGAACTATTTATGCATTCTTTGGTCTGTGGGGGGAATCGACGATGTATCTCGCAATTGCGAATGACTACATTCGCATTCAATCAATTGTGCGATTTAGTGAAGAGTAAAGGGATCTTGCAATCCACTAGATATGTAACCATCAGTGAACAAATGATAATTTTTTTGCACACTTTGGCCCATAACATACGAAATCGTTTCATCGGTATGTACTTTTGTAGATCCGGTGAGACTGTGCATCATCATTTTCATAAGTGTCTACAATCAGTACTCTCCCTACATGAAGACTGCGTCGCCCGTCCAAGCTGTCAAACTCACCAAAAGATCTCCTCTGACCCTACTCTAGCACCATACTTTCAGGTGCACCGTGAATCATTTTTTATCCTTAGTAAGTTTAGCAAGGTGTTGACAGACACAAGCAACCTAGAGATTGCACACCGGATTGACATTTTTGTTACTTAGTAAGAATTATTGGAGCTATTGATGGTACTCACATTCCTGTCCTACCTCCATCTGAAAATGCTCTCGCATTTATAAATAGACACGGGGACCCCACTCAGAATGTTCTGTCAGCATGTGACTTCAATTTGAAGTTCACATATATATTAGCTGGCTGGGAAGGTAGTGCGCATGATGCGTATGTCCTACAAGATGCACTAGAACGTTCCACCAATCGTTTGACAATTCCACGAGGTAAGAATTTCCTATTTGCGCTTTCTCATATTCATGAAATGTGATTGTCTACTTAATAGATCACCCCCATTTGCTACAGGTCGTTATTACTTGGTGGATGCTGGATACGCGTGTGCGCCTGGTTTCGTGGCACCATACAAAGGTGTGTGATACCGTATGAGCAATTTCGGTCCTGGGAGGAGTCCAAGGAATAATGAAGAGTTGTTTAACTTCAGACATGCTCATTTGTGGTCAACTATCGAAAGATTGTTCGCTATGTGAAAAAAGAGATTTTCATCTCTGCAAGTCGTGACTACATACCCTTATAGGATTCAGGTTCAAATTGTGATCACATGTGCGATTTTCCATAACTACATACTACTGTAGATGGTTCTGAACTACCCCACCAAATCATCGAAGAACAAAATATCTCTAATTTTGATGTTATTAGTGATGTCGAAGATGGCAAAAAGATGACAGTTATGGTGAGGGGGGTGTCTAGAGAGGCCCGACATGAGTGGAGAGCGAAACGCGATGAATTAGCATCTCGAATGTGGGTAGATAATTCGTCCATATATGAAGTCTTTATGTAGACCAAAATTTGCTTATGTATGGGATATATGATGACTGTCCTCTATCAAATACGTATGGTGGCATGCTACGAATGTGTTTGTGGGCGTAATGACTTCATTTTCTATGACTTGGTTTTAAAAATTCATTCGAATGTGTTTATATGTATGTTAATGTGTTAACCTTTTGGTAAGTGTCATCTACGCTTGGTTGTGCTCATTTACCTGCAGGCGGTATACATGGACCACTTTAGATGTGTGTTCATTGGGGAGGCAACCCCTGGCGAGGGGAATCACCGGAAAAGTGGCGCAGGTTCATCGTCGTCCAAGTATAGACATCAGTGGACGAAGGTGCAAGACAAGAAGTTAATAGATATTCTTCTTTGGAACTTACAAAATGGAACCATAGAGGCCAATAAAATTAAAGATGTAGTCTTCTAGGCAATTGCCCAGGAGTTAAGTAATCTCTTTGCAGTATCCATTAGCCCCCGAAATGTGCAAAATAGGGTGATGACCTTAAGAAAGACGTACAGTATGCACTTGAAAATTAAAAACAAAACCAGCACGGGGTGGGATGCGGCAGAGAGCAGATTTGTTGATCCCGAATTTGCATAGAAAGCACTAATACAGGTATGCGACATTCAATTATATGTTTCTTATTGTCACTGTTATGCAAATATTATTCATGTTGTTTAACACCATGGAAGGAATTATCTAACATCCACTAAAATTTATTTTGTAGCAAGATAGCAAGTTCGAAAGATTCAGGCGACCATAACATCTTAGCTGGGATGATTTACATAAGTTATTCGGCAGTAATCATGCCCAGGTCATTTCGTTGGTGGGTTTGAAGAGCCATGACAAGGATGGGATGAAGAAGGTAGGGTGGATAAAGATGGGGCGGCATTTAGCATAGAGACTCCTTAGAGCGAGGAGTCCGCCATTGTATCGGGGGGCGAATTTGTTATTCCAGGCTCATCTGGGACCCCGATAGGAGGTTCACCTAGCCAATCGCATGCGCCATCATATGCTAGTGGACCATCTCCTAGCTCTTTTGAGCATTGGCCTAGACTATCAGTATGTAGAGCCACAGACACCAATGCAAGAGTTTGTCAGCATTGCTTAAACCTATTTAGGTCAACTCGGAATTGTGTCACACACACATATCCACACATTCAAACAAGACTGGGTAGAGGATTACCGTGCATTGCCTGCATTACTAGAGTCCATAGGAATGACCGATGCTGATTTAACAGTGGCTGTGTTACTTTAATAAGAACCCCCATGTTGCATCAGCATTTATAGCAGCTAACGATCATATGCGTGCAATTATGTTGAATGGGATTAGACAAGGACTTTGAGTTGATGTTATTGTTCAATAGAAGTAGAATCTGATTGAACACTTCTTATTTTCATATTGCTTGTGACAGTTATTGGGTTTGTATTGACTATGTAGTTTTATGTAATGCACCTTTGTTTGGACTTGAATTTAGAAAATGCTATTATGTGTGTCTGTTAGCGATGATGTGTTTGTTTTGTTTTATGGTTTTGCAAATGGACATGAACTTGTATTGGGTTATTGAAAATGTGGAACAGGATCAATCCAATTGTTACTTTTTAAAGACTCCAGTGTTTGTTTAATAGCATTTCTTGGATTTATGTTACAGCTTATATTCTTGTCTTTTCATCATAATCACTGCAACTATCTAATGCAATACCATAAAACAGCGACTTTGGTTCCTATATGTATGTTGCCATTGTTTTGGAAAATATGACAGGTTCAGGCGTGGAGATGGTGAGATGTTATATTGTATTCAAAGGTCATGTACCTGGTATATACACGTCATGGCCGAAAGCACAAAATCAAGTTAGTGGTTTTAAATGTTCTTGTTACTAAGCTTTTAAGGATATAGGTCAGGCCGAGGCAGCGTGGACAACCTTCATTGGAACAAGAAAGGAGAAAGAAGGGGTTGTGAACCTATGTGATTGTCAGGAATGTGTCAAACCGACTAATTTTGTAGTAATCAACCTATGTGACTATAGAGCTTGTGGAAAACAAAAGGCGGTGTAAAATTAATGTTTTTAGAAGTTTCTTAGCTGGGTTTCTGATTTTCTCTTGTTTGGATGACTTAGCCATCACAAGTCGCTTTGATTTGTATGGGATATTTAGTAGACTCCTAGGTGGTTTTATATACTGATCCTTTCACTTGCAATCCACTATTTATAATTTTCGTTGCTATTAGTAATATAAATGGGATACAATAATATTGACGGGCGGTGGTAAAGTACAAAGAATCAAATTAATTTTTCTATTTCTTTACCTAAATTCGACAATTCGCACACTGTGTTGGAGTTAGGAATATACAAAAAATAATTATGAAACATACCAGTGCGAGTAATTCACACATTTTTTCGTTTAAATATTTTATGTAATTATTACCAAGTTAAATTGATGTGTTGTGAATTAATTCAAAGAATTTTTTGTTTAAATATTTTATGTAATTATTACCAAGTTAAATTGATGTGTTGTGAATTAATTCAAAGAATCAATTCCATTAACCACGTGGTCTGATGACTCAAAAATAGCCCAATGTGCACCCTTCACTTATGTAAATTGTGTAATTATATAATATATTTTTCAATGGCGCATTATATTTTACACTGAAATACCCTCATTGCGCAGTAGTCGAGGTGACAATTATCTGCCACAATTTAACAATATTTCACTTAAAATTTTCCATCCAAATGTTATATTATTTCCCAAACACACCCTCATTGAGATACAACGGGTTTGCAGATATTTGGATAAATAATTACGAATATATCTAAATATAAGAAATAAACATGGAAAGTAATTATTATATTAATTTATGGATAATTCCTCGTATACCCATAACAAATGGGATCCCGATTGCATGTGCCTAGGAGCATGCAGTGTTGCATGCTCCCGAGTGTATACACCTATTTTTTAATTTTTTTTCAATTTTTTTAATAAAACTATTAATCTAAGTGTATTTAACATGTGTATAAATTTTTACCATTATTAGAGTATTTTAGATTTTTTTTTTTTTGAAAATGGTAAAAATTTATACACGTATTAAATAGATATAGATTAACAATATTGTAAAAAAAAATTGAAAAGAAAATAAAAAAATAGGTGTATGCGCTCAGGAGCATGCAGCGCTACATGCTCCCGGGCACATACAATCGGGGTCCTAACAAATGCCCCATCTTCCCATTGAAAAGACAATTTTTTCCTTTTTAAATTTTTTCTGATTAAAATAAATCCACCTTAATGTGACTTTCAAGTTAATATTTATTCTTTTTCTATTAATGATTTACTACTAATTGAGTCATGTTAAAATAGATTTTCTCAATACAAAACTTTTAGAAGAGCAAAATCGTCTTTTCAATAAGACAGATTAAATTATTTTAACAGCATGGGTATAAGTGAAATGTCACGGATATTTAAGTCTAGTTTATGATATGTTGTGAGTATAATAGAAATTATGTGCATTTATTTAAGCCATAAATCCTGAAAATTTGTCACCCGAGTTATAAAGATGGCCAAACAGCCCCTATATCTCAACTCATGTTACAATAAAGCACCTTTAACAAAAATTTTAAAACCTTCCCTAGCCCAGCCAATCAATCTTTTATACGCTTCAACGTGCCCCATTTTTTCGTTTTCAGGCCGTCTCTTAAAGGAGAGCATCTATCGTACCTGCGGCATTGGAATGAAATCGCCGGCCATCGCCGGTCAACGCGTATTTTGCACACTTCGATGAATGGTCAAAGTTAGCAGTTTCCAGTCAACAAAAGAAAAAAAACAACACATGAATGGACGCGCATTTAATGCACGAGCTGCAGTTGCTCGTCGGTTTAGGGTGGATGCGACAGTTTTTGCATCTAAAAATTTGTCACCCGACTTTTTACTATTACTAAACAGAACCTTAGTAATTAACGATGTGTATGCAAGAGAAAAAGCCACGAAGTCCCAGAGCCCCAGTCAACAAGAAATGTCAACAAAAAATGAGGCCAGAAGGGAGTCAAGATTAAATAGTTTATAAAAAGCCGAACCATCGCGTGGACAGATCAGGACTCTATGGGTTCTCGACCAGGGGAATGACATTGGCGGAGCTAAAGATCATCCAAACAGGATAATAAATAATCACAGAGCGAGACCACAAAACCTTTTATGCCAAAGAAGAGAATGCATATAATGACATAAATACTGTATACAAGATTGCATCAATGCTCCGGAAATTTTTGGAGAAGATGCCAAACGGCCTGAATATTAGAGCTGTTTACATTCAAATGATTGCCTTGTCCTAGATTTTCTAAAGAACAGAACTGCTGATGTATCGAATGAAGTGCAGCATAAGCCTCAGAAGAACTGATTGGTGATCAACATTTAATGAGTTCTGTATCTTTTGTGATTAGGGGATATCAGCTGCCAGCTACTGCCAGCCATACGCAAAACCAAGACTAGCAAGATAACCATTTTGCATTTTTTTTCTGTTCTTCTCATTATAAAAAAGAAAGGTTTCTGTTCTTTTACTGTGGCTCATTCAGCTGCAACACTTCCCCGCCCAATCACGGACACTATAATTTCTCCTTCTGACGTGCCTCAGTTCACCTGGCAACCAGAACAAGAAAAATCTGTCGATATGACTCAAGGAAGCAATGCAATAAATTACCATCTGCACATTTTTGTCAACAGGCGATGCAATAAATTGCCAAAGTTTTGGAGGTTGAAAAGGTGCAGTGTTGGGACAGCTCAAGCAAAATGATAGTTTTGGGATGCAACCAGCATGGATAGGCAAAAAGATGAAAGCATGTTTACTTGTCATAGGGGTGCCACAGGGGTTAACAAATTAGGTCAGGTTAGAGTCAACCTTAACACTAATTCATTTTCTAACACATCAATTCTAATCCGAAAACTGTTTTCAAAAACTTCAATCCCAAGTCAAACCTGTCCCTAAAAAACTCCAATTATATATATTTTCAAAATATTTGAAAAGCATAAATAAAAAAATGTAACTACAAAGAGCCTGATGTATCAAGCATTTCATCAGCCAACACAAATATGCAGAATAATCACAGATACACTTAAGATAATTTTTTAAAATAAATCAAGTAGACATGAAAGTACTTGGTAACAATGAAACATCTTGATGCTTCTATGCACATAACAAATCTTAAAAACACCAATAGCTCTCTACTTATTCATATTCTTCTCAGCAGTAATAGAATATATAGGGAGAGGCAATGTAATAGTGATGGGACAAGGGGAAAATTTTGTAGGTGAATTGGCGTTTTTTCCAATTTCTCAAATTGATACAGCAGGAAAATTTAAGATATTCACCATTTCATTTTTTAAAACAAAATTTTGCTTACACTTAAAATTGGATCACGGGTTGAGAGGTACAGGTTGGGTTTACTCCAACCCAAATAAAATGACTTGGGCACAACCTGTTTCAGAATTCAAATTAAGCCAACACTACCAAGGTGAAAACAGTTTTGGGTTCCATGGGTTCAGGTTGAACTGCACCTCAGTCCATCTATGTACAATGCCCTAATGTAAATTATACTTAACACTGCTAATTTTCAGACGCTGATCATATGCTCCCGGGAGCATTGAGCTCTCAATGCTCCCGGGTGCATTAACCTTTTTTTTTTTTAGTTTTTTTTTTGAAATTTTTTTTACAAGATTGTTAATCTAGGTATATTTAATATGTGTATAAATTTTTACCATTTTTGGAGTATTTTAGATATTTATTTTTTATTTTTGAAAATCAGTAGCATTTTAGGTAATTCAAAATTACTAAAATGTCACTGATTTCCAAAAATAAAAAATAAATATCTAAAATACTCCAAAAATGGTAAAAATTAATACATATGTTAAATACACTTAGATTTACAGTTTTATAAAAAATATTTTCAAAAAAAAAAAAAAAAGGTGTATGCACCTGGGAGCATTGAGAGCTCTCTAGGAGCATACAACCAGGGCCCCTAATTTTCCCGCAGGAATAAGCATGGTAAGCTAAAACTCAAGGCAATTGATGTTTGCTCAACCAACACAGGGAACAGCAACCTATTTCCTTAGCATCCCTGTCAAAAACATACATCGAACTATCCATTGGATGGGGCAAAAAGAAATTATAATATTTTCCAACAAATTATACAATAATGGGATTAATGGGATCAAAAAGAAATTTTGGACAAAATACAGATGTACCTTACAATTATCTGCGGCTATGATGTCTCCTTGGAGGCGAGGACCTCGTAGAATCAGAAGACATTCTGCCCCTCACCTCTGCATGTGGCTTCTCTTCCTTCAAATCAGATTCTAATCTGTGTTTTCGTTGCATTTCCTCAGCGTACCGACGCCAGAGGGACTCCCTATCTTTCCGTGGCATCCTAGAATACCTCGGGTCCTGTTTTAGAATCTGTTTTGCTTCAGACCAAGAAGTGAGACTTGTCTTTCCTTCATCATTCACTTGGGAAGCTCTTTCCGCAGTTATGACCTCTGATAGCAGGGCCCGATAATCATTTGTGCATCTCTGAGGCAGGCAAATTATTAACAAGGTAACAAGCTTTTCCAAAAAATCATTATTTGTATGATACAGGAAATGACAAAGGAGACAACACAAAAGAAACAGGCGCCACTGCCAACTGGGCGTTGCCCGGTTGGTCATGGATGCTGGCACTAGACCAGCAGATGCGGTTTCAACTCCCTGTGGGAATCATTTGTGGTGGGAGCTTGTTGCGTCCCGTGTAGATAGGTGAGAGCTTGTGTCTCCCATGTGGATAGATAGGAGCTCGTTTGTTGTCCCATGTGTTGACGGTGGGAGCTTATTGTTCTCCCGAGTGGATTACTGAGTTTGATTGTAATATAAGATGAGTGTAATACTGTACAATCAATCAAAAAAAAGAAACAGGCGCCACCAATGGGATAATGCAGAAAATCATCCTGCTAACCACAAATACATCTTTCACCAAAAATGGAGAGGAAAATTTGCTGCAAACACAATATTCCTGTTTCAATGTAACATTACAAAAGGCTCTGAGCCAGGTAAAATTGGTCCCTTTCAAGGAATCAAAATGACTAAGTGATAGACGGATGTCCTTGATCTCGAAGCACTGCGGGAGAAACCAATTGTGTTTACAGAATCATGGCATTGGATCGCTTTAAAGAGAATCAGGCTGATGATCATTAAACAACTTCCCACTATTCTTAGGGTTCGCTTGAGCATGCTATAGTCGTCATCAGGTTGATCATAAAATTACACATAAATTTATTAAAGCTCACTGACTCTAGCCATCTCTATAGGTTACAGCTAATGTTCAAGATGCCAACGCCAAAGCTAACCTTGCAACAATGCAATCCAAATTAAAACAAATCCTAACTACACTAATTAGCAAGCAAAGGTGTCTAAAACACTTAATTTTTAATGTTGATAATGAAGTCAAGAGCAGTGGTATAGCCAAAGTTCAAGTGTCGACCTGGCAGGTCATAAGAACAGAAAGGCTGGAACTTGTAAACATATGCCTCACTAATTCATAATCCGGGGGCTCAGGAACAATTTATGCATGTCATATGACAAGCAAAACAATGAGAGAGCCGGCTTGCTTGTCCCCTCTTCGTTAATATTGGGATGAGCTTTTACAGCAATCGCATAAGAAGGAGACCAATGCCCCACAGATGTTCATCTTGAAAAAGATTGTTGTGGCTTGGAGTAGGGAAGGATGATAGCTTGTTCTTGGATGTATTTAGCCTACTAGAGGAGGAATCCTGTCAACCCCCGTAAAGGTGGTGTATATCAACCTATTAATGGGAAGGGTTAAGTCTAAGTACTGTTTCTCTGTCTAAAGTTGTGTAACTCAAACATATCCTTTTCACCACGTCTCATCTATAATCTGTTATAACAATTATAAAATGCTTTAATTATAATGAAAAAATTTACTATGCTAAAATCCACAATTATTGTTGAGCAAGAAAGGGGCACAAAATATTATCTCAATCCTTTGGAAATTAATTTTAGAATTACTCAAAGCACACTTGACAAGACGCCTAGAGGAATCAAGACCAGCATTCAAGCCAATTGCAGTCCGCATCTTCATGAACATAACAATTCGAATTTATTTTTCAAGCAATTAGTATATCGAACTCATTAAACATTTCAAGCCTGTCCAACAAACAAGAAATTTCATGCCACACAGAAATATTTCGGTTTTTCATCATTATTGCACAAGGTGGTAAAATTACCTCATATAATACTTTCACATGCTCTCGGAATAGTTTTTCAGCATCAGCTTTATCCAGATCAGGGTTTGTGGCACGGCTCTGTGGATCCTTCTCCAGCTTAGGCTTTGACTCTGTCCATGATGCCTATAAATAAATGGCAATATTTAAGTCAACGCTGTTGCATGCATAATACTAGGTTGAACAGATGCAAGCCAGCTTGTTTCACAGAGCCACTTTATGCCATCATACTCAACCCATCAATTTTTGAGGCTGATAAAATAGTGCCAAACAGATGCATGCATAATACTAGGTCAAACAGATGCAAGCCAGCTTGTTTCCGAGAGTCACTTTATGCCATCATACTCAACCCATCAATTTTTGAGGCTGATAAAATAGTGCCAATATGTTATTCTAACAAGAGGCAGACACCTTTTTTATCATTACACAAAACTCAGTAAGGTATCTACAGGACAAAATCATTAACAACCTTAGAGTCTTTAATTGTTTCGACAAGTAATGCCTGATAAGAAGATATCGCCTCTTTCCTACGAACTTTCATTCGCACTCTCTCCATCTCTTGCTCTTCCCTTTCTTTGCGTTTCCGCATTTCGCGCTCCCTTTCTTTTAATTTTTCCTGATAACAGATGTATCAACAAGTGACAAAGAGCTACACATGCAAAAGTTCACGTAAAAGCAACACTTTTCACTGCCACGCTCATTCATTGAAACTTGGGAAGACCATTTCTACGCCCTCACTCTCCTCATGGAGTTCATATTACCTGCTCCTCTCTTTTGACTTTTTCAGCTCTCTCTGATTCCTCTTCTGCAGCTTTAAGTTCAGATATATACTCGTTAAACAAAACCTCCCTATCTTCATGCTTAACAGACCTGTATCTTGGATCATTCCTCAGGCTATCTTTCACCTGAAAGGAAAAACACAAAATTAAATATCAAGTACAAGCATTCATGACGAAAAAGAGTACAGGAAAAATAAAGGAAAGATGCAACAAATGCTAATTTTATAGCATAACAGAATGCTATTTTCATGTGTTTCGTGTGTTCATGTTATTTTCCTTTACCTTTACCCCTTTTCGGAGATTGACACCTTGGAAAGGAACAGGACGTCTCAAAGAGCTTATAGTCAATAACTCAAAAGGAAAAGTGAAAGTGTACTGATGCAGAATATGACAAGTCCCTTTTTTAGTCATGAAGTAATCAATAGGATTTAGTTTACTCTGTGCCTATTAGGGATTTCAGATATTTCATTGTTTAATTTGTGGTTTGATGCAGATATCAAGCAAGAAAATATAGGGAGTGTTCGGGAGTGATAACGCTCTTGTATAAAAAGTTTTTTGTATAAGAGTTATTTGAAATGAGAGAAAATGATGTCATACAATAGGAATAATGATGATAAGTAAAAAGAATAAAGAAAAAATAGATAGATTAGTTGTATAGATAGTTATGTAAAAATGATTGAAAAATAGGATAGTTGTATAAAAAGATGAAAAATAATTTTAAAAAAAGAGCCCTTTTTTTATGAAAAAGTTTTAGATTGAAAAATTTCAGTTTAAAAAGTTTTTGGCGTAAACAAACATACCCACAGTGTAATATGATAATATGTATCAGGATTTTAAAATGTTCATGATCGATAGCTTGTGTTAGTCTTTCATTTTATTCTTTTTCTTCCAATCCTACTCGAATTATTTCCTTGTTTTTTAAAGATCTCCATTAGTCCTCTAATCCCTTGCTTCTTTTCTTCCCTCTCAAGAAGGTCCACCTTTCTTTCAATGGCTTTAAATTAGCTTACTTAAGTATATCCAATGATAGGTATGCAGTTGGTGGATAACATAAACAAAAAAATATATCCAGTATCCACATGGATGAAACCATTAGCTGAGTAAACAAGATGAGTAACATTTCCAGATAGTTTTGATATTTGAAAAGAATTTCATACAATTAACTTCTTAACAACCAACAGGGAATATGTCCCATACTGAATGAATGCATGGCAAACATATGAAATATGCCCAACTCAAAAGTCAATAGTCCATAACACTGATCAACTCAAAAGACAAAAGACCATGAATTAGGGACCCTGGAAAAAATGAGATACAAATACCCAAGGATTTCCCTGACAATTTCAAGTATCCTCCATACTTTATTATCCCGTTCATGAACAGCACAGGTCCCTGTCCATGCTAGTAGGTAACCAAGAAGTGGAGGGAAAAAAAGAGCCTCCTCAAGACAGAAATATAGTGTGTATTTGGTTTGGAGAAAAGGAAACTTTAAAAAAAAAATTGAAAATTGTAAGGAAACAGGGATGAAATCAATAAATTTAGAATAAACGTAGGATTAGTATCGAGAGTACATGTCAAAGCAATCCTTTGGAAATGAATTTCCACAGAATTGAAATATGTAGAACCTGCCATAATTGATTTGAACAAAAGTAGGGAATTCTTACAAGCTAATAGGCCATGAGTGCCAAAGATGAGACATTATAGGAGAGAAAATAGACCCCCATTTAAGATGAAGGGGGTAAAAATATAGACCCCCCATTTAAGATGAAGGGGGTAAAAAGAACCCATCAAGGATCATGGTCTCTTCACATTACAAAGCCAAGAAAAGTAGATCATCAATCTTATATCTGCCACAAGAAGTGAGAACATGTACTAAATAGATTGTCCGATTTCCATGCAAACACACTTCTGCACACAAGTTAAAAAGATACCCACCCTGGACCAGCGACTACTAATATTTATATCTTCTTTTTCTTGAAGCATGGACTTGAAACTAGAAATGGCAGCAGCCCGCACTGCTTGAATCTTTTCTTCGGCAGCTTTTTTCAAAGGAAGGACCCTGTTTTTGCATCCAAAAATAAATTTTGGTTATTGATTGACAGCTAAGGAAGAAAGCATAAACTTTCTATACCAAGGGACTATAGGAACGTAATCTTTGCGATAAATAACATACTTCTCATTGAATAAAAGCTCCCGGTCCTTGCGATCCAACGCCTCAAATCTGGGGTCATTACCCCATTTTCTCTTGAAGGTTTGATAGTCACTTCTATGATCAATATCCTATACAGAACAACCCAAGCATTTTTAAAATAGGCAACAAGCAAACAGTATGCAAGAATCAAATTTTCTAAATTTCATTGCTGCCTAAAAAGTGTATTCAGAAGCACTGGGAGAAAATAAGAATAATGGAAGGCTGCAAATAACCTCAGACACTTCCTCTAATAGCTTCTTGAAACCCTCTATGGCAGCCTTCTGGGCAGCTCGTTTTTCCTTGCGCTCCTCTTCAGCTCGTGTCCGCACATAGTGTTCAAATAAGGCCCTACGAGTACTATAAGCTGGAACAGCCTGCATCAGAAGAATCCCAATTATGAAAATGCATAACAATGGAACTTCAAATCCCATGACTTGTTGAAAGTAAAAGCATAAATGCAACCAGTTTTATTTAGAAAAGAAGATCATGCTTTCCACGTATAAATAATTAAATAAAGATGTGTCAATAGCAACGAATTGTTCTGAAATATTGCAAACTCATGGTACTGGAAAATAATAAGGTGATTGAAATCTGAAGCAGTTGCCAAACATTGGGAAAGCAAAAGAATTATTGAAGCCCAGAAAACCATGGATGCTTTTCTGTACTGGAAGTTAAGCTTTTCGTGTGGCAGATAAGGACGCGTAATATGTGCAAGAGACATAACATATGCTACAAGAAAAGAACACTTCAGATCTATGATAGCATGTCCTTACAACAAGATGTTCCCAATCCCCAACTCTGACTGATTTGGAATGGGATAAAGAAGTGACAACAGAAAAAGGTGGAGGAGAAAAAAAATGATGTAATATTATATAAAGTAATGATTCGAAATTGGGTGTAAACTGGTTCAGTCCAACCCTAATCCTATATGAAAAAATTTCAATCCAAGCCCAAAGAAACCCCTTTTAAAACCTTAACAAGACCCTAATCCACTCGTAAGAAAATCAGGTTGAATTCTGTACCATTTGAATTAACAATTAGATTTTAACTGATTGAAATTATGAAAATTTCAGTTTAAATACATATCTAATTTTAACTGATACATGAGATGTAAAAATATTTTTTCAATACTCAAATGTATTTAAAAAATGACCAGGTGTCAATACTCAAATGTATTAAAAAATGACCAGGTGCATGTAGGGTTGGCATGGGTATTTAAAGGCCAAGAGTTAATTAAGGATATGTAAAACTGGCAAACATCATTTGCTCTTATTCCCTATGTAGACGTTACAACACCACACCTATCCAACCAAACAGCCCTTGATATTTGAGGAACTACAATATTTCCAATGAGACAAAAAACTGAATGGACATTTTTTTTTGCAGAAACATTCATTCCCCAATCCACCAAAGTTTCATTGCCTCCAAATTAGGGGTGATTGGCAATTGGGTTATAGTGGGAAAGTGGGAAAGGAAATATTTTGAGAAGTATGAGTACTATGATATAATAGGGCTAAAGTTGAAATAAATAAGATAGTGTGAAAAATGATTAGAATATAGGGGTAAAGTTAGAAAAGGTAGGATTGTTAGACAAGTAAGATGATAAATCATTTTTGGAAAAATGTGTGAGAGAGGTGGAAACCACATTCCCTCAATTGCTTGTCTAGGTCTTTCCACATCATGCCTTCAGGGACATGTCGCTAAACTAAACTGAAAGATTTCACACAGGCATCCTACATTTCAGAGAATATGAGAATAATATCCAAACAGTTTCCCACCGCATCCAGTAGTTGCAGATAGATAATATGCATTGCGATGCCCTGAAAAGTGGGCCTGTAATGCCTGAAGAAGTGCATAAAAAGGGAGGCCTAGTAGAGAGGAAAAACTGATCCCATATCAAAATGGGGGAGTGTGCTCCTAATAGCTTAAATGTAGAGAAAAGGATAACCTTGGTGTGATGTGATTTTAAGAAATTGTGCGGCTATATGGGCAGCCAAAGCAAACAATATCACATCATGAGACCTAGGATGTCACAATTCGTATCAGATCAGGACCCCTCCAGCAGACGTTGTTTAGGGAAGAACTAGGCAGAAATTGTTGGGCGTATAATGCCCAAAGAAGCACATAAAGGTAGGGGTAAGGGTGCAAACAGATCCGGGTTGACATAGTATGATAGTAACCCACTTGTCCAACCTATTTAGTAACAAGTTAGGGTTGGGTATTTTACCTAAATAGGTAACAACCCATTCCCATTTTAGTTAACTAAATGGATCATGGATTAAGGGTTTTCAGTCCATTAACCAGGTAAATGATCCATTTAACCTGCTTACATAGATGATTGTTTATGTTTTTTATACTGATGCAGAATTTATTTATTTATTTTTTTGATTGGTGATGTAGAATTTTACTTTCAATATACATTTCATCTAAAACTACAAAAAATGTAATTTTTTTAGTGTCCATTGCTCAATCTTGAGATTTGGACCAACTACATGCAACTTGTTATGCTTATTAGGTTTGTTTCTAAGATGTTAAGATTTTTTTTTTTTTTTTATGATTCAGAAATATTATTCTATTTCATGTAGCTGGTTAATAAATCAGCTTTTTTTCAACCCATTAATAACTAGGTAAGATAAATGAGTTCTAAACGGATTAGAGTTGAAGTTTTGTAAATGGGTTAATAAGGATAAACCAATCCCAGATCCTAGTAGTTTAAATGTAGAATGCAGGATAGACACGATCTGATGCGTTTTAAAAAACCGTGCAGCTATATGGGCAGACAAAGCAGACAAGATCACACTGTGGAACTTGAGTTGTTAACTCTACGGTTGTATAGTTGCAAACCCTAGTAATGTTAGTGAGATCCTACTAAAACATAAAAGAACAAAAAAAGATAAATTTGATTTCTCCTCTATATTTTGCTAGACTAATTCCCTAGATCTCGCAAATATCTGAAATAAATCATCATTTGTCCGAGTTGAAATGTCGTAATACTAATTTTGCCACTTTCCATCCAAGACAACCAATTGTATTAAAATTATGAGAACATGAAGATGGTGACATTTATCAGTAGGGAACACCTAACCAACTGCTACTTCTACCACAATCGATGTCTTAACTGAAAATAGAGTCATGAATTTTGATATCATTTATGATGGAATCCCGCTGCCCACATCATTTTCAGTCTTGCCCTTGCCTGTCAAAAGCTTTCAACTTGAGCCAACTCACTCCTCACAACAGAACTTTGTTTCTGTAGGGCTAATTAAAAATAACTAAATAGAAAAGTAAAATCCACTTTCCCACACATTAAGGACTGTTTGAACTGAGTTAAACCACTAGTTGCCTAGTTAAGTTAATGCATCTCTTTAAGCCTTTTTTTAAATTTTTTGAATTTAAGAACTTATCTTTTTTCAAAAATGGAGATACAAGAACTTTCCCACCTCTTTTTTTTTTTTTTTTTTTGCATCAAATTTTCAATTATTGGTCAAGATAAATCATCATACCACATAACAAGTATCTCATCTAATTCCTCACAATCATCATTCCTGCCAACAATAAACCTCTTGCCCCATTATGCTGAATTATTCATTAACAATGCACAAAAACACCACTACTAAACAAATGCAATGCATCAAAACAATACATGGAATCTCCACATAGTCAGTTGCTTTACCTCTATCTACCCTTTCTCTAATTTATTGGAGCCACTCCTATGTCCCCTTGAAATTAAGGTGAAGGAAATCATTTGCAAAGTTACAAGACAAACTGCACTAAACAGTAAGGAACTAAGGATAAATACATCCATCATGTCCCAAGTGCACATAATATATGGCTCTAACAAACCTGCTCAATGAAGTTCCAGTTGTAGGAAAGGTCCAAAATTCCCGTAGAAAGTAATCATAACCTTTAGACTCAACAAACCTTAAAGCGAGGATCAAATAAAATCTTTGGCAATTCCTTTTCCCACTTCGAGAATGGTGCCACTCCTCGCTCTTTTAGCATCTCCTATAAAATTTAAAAACCAACCAAACTTGCATTATGATATATTGGAAATTAATTAAAGTAGAAAAATCCATGACAGACAATATTGACATAAGTTGTTGAATTCCACAATTTGCCAAATTTCAAGCATCTTACGAGGAAATATTCACTGTTCAAGGAGACGAGACAAGAGTGTCACAATTCAGAATAGCTTATTTCCTCACTTTCATTAACTGATTAGCATGCACGTTTAAAGATAAACCACTTGGCTAGAAAAAAAATTCAACAAATTCTTGAATTAAAAGAAGAAGATCTGACGAGAACTCCCACTAGAAATACTACCTTAAACTGAATAAGGCACTCCTGCTTAGTGGGCCCACTGTCAATGTCATCAGAATCAGATGAGGAATCTGAAATGTTCCCATCCCCATTAGCATCTTTCGGTTTTTCCTTGCTATACTCAGCCTCAACTGACTTTTGACCATTCAAATCTGGCATAGGTGTAGAAGAAGCTGGAAGTTGTGAGGACGTAGCAGGAGTTCCTGCATCCTGGAGCTTCTTTTTAATCAAATCTAGTGCAGATGAAGACACTGAAGCAACTGATGTCCTAAGAGCTATTGCATCACGGCCACCAGTATTAACAGAAGGAGCAATTATGCTAGAAGGTTGCAATGCCACTATATTTGCCTTTAGAGAATCACTTTCCTGTTTTTTTCTCATTTCAGCTACTTCTGGTGGCACCTGCCAGCTGCTTACCTGAATGCAAGTAAAGATAGAAAGTCATGACTAAAGACATGTAGAAGCCATAGAGGCGATAGGCAACTTGTAGAAACTAGGAACGTATCCCACTAAATGTAATCATTAATATAGAAACGTTAGCGTATGAATAAACTTAAGGGATTGAAAATTTCTTCCCATTTCCATTATTATTTAATTCGATGCAATATTTAACTCCCCATTATTCATCATTGACTATACTTTCAATCATCAACCATAATCTCCCCATCAATTTGCTATCACAATCTCTTTTATACTTGTACAAACACATCCTAAAAGTTCTGCCATTGGCTCAAAATATTGACAATTGACGGTTTAAAGTAAAAAATAAAAATCAAGGCTAGGTAAGCCCCATGATGCTGCCCATCGATAATCGCCTGATCAAACCAAATCATGAGTTTCATTCAAAAGAAACATATAACCAACAGATGGGATAATCCTACCTGCCAGAAGGTCGGATAAGGTGCCAATCTATCCAACCCCATCTCCCATTTATTCTAGGATCCATTTGGAATTCACAAAAGAGGTTGGAAAGGGAAGCCAAAAGTAGCAGAAATAGTAAAGGGAGGAAACGATGAGATTATATAATGGGGAACTATTGGAAATTAATCTAATAGAGACGCAACCCCCCCACCCCCCCACCCCCCACCCAAAAATGCTTTTAGATAACTAGGGGGTGATGATTGAAAATACAATTAATGATAAACACATAAGGTCGACTAATGCAGTAGTTAAATGCAGCATCAATTGGGGGGACGCGAGCCACGGCGCAGGGAATGGGAATAGGAGGACAAGAAATATCTGCATTTACAAATGCTTATGGACATGGGATTTCAATTTTTAAATCCAAACAATCAACCAAAGTCAGCAAATGGAGATGCACTGGGCTACTGGGGATTCATGATTTCCCATCTTCTTTTCATATTTTGAATGAAAATGTCTTAGTAAAATAAAGCCAAAAAAAAAAAAAAAAATTGCAAAGAGCACAGCTCAAGCGCAAGAGAAAAGAACCCCAGAGAATATGAAATTGGTCTCCCATTCAGAAAAATTACATAGGAAGTCAGACGCCTGATGCAGCATTACCAATGACAAACAATCGAACATCACTTCTTGTCAAAGTAGTTAATGTGTTCGAGCTGCACATTGGAATAATGGGCAAGTTTTATACCTCTGGGCATGTACACATTATACAGAACTAAAACAGCTAGAGCAAAGATATCTCCCTGAGCTCTGGGGATTTGTATTAGTGTAGTTTCATTCACCATAGATGTGGAAAGTGCTGTTTTCTTCAAGAATACGATAGCTGGAGCTTCACTAAGAACACCAAGTCCAAGTAACAAAAATAATAAAGAAAGAGGACTTGGAAGAGGAAAAGCAAGCCAAAATTTTCAATTTGGTTCACAGAAGGATTGAGTCAGCTTCCACCAAAACAGAGAAGTGCACTTTTTCATCTTTAAGATAGGCCTATAGTGGGTAACATGTTCCCAGATCAGGAGCACAAATTTCCCAATGAACATGCAATAGGACAGAAATGGTGAAAAGAGCAAGGGAAAAAAAAAAGAAAGAAAGAAAGTTGCAGCAAGACATCCCCTGAAATCTGATGTTGGCCCCTTTATATCTTTATTTTTTCCACTTTTAGTGGCAGAACTTTCAGCATGGGATAACAACCATTACTATGTAGGAGAGCCAGAGAAATAGCAAATTGATATCCCATTCACTAACCTACACATCAACTTTCCCCATGGAAAAGGTTCTGAACCTCTTATAGGACATAGCTGATCTGATCCAAACCACTAGTTTTAACACTGGTAAGCTCCATAATAAATTACTAATTGATTTCCGCATGGAGTAAACAATAATAAGGCTAGCACACATCAGATGCATAGCCACAACCTACAATACCTTGGTCTTGGTGTTATAATAGTACTTCTTGCCATCATTTGTGGTTACTAACACCCAATCAGTGCCGGCTAGCTTTTCCCTGCAAATAACGGAAATAAATAAAAAATAAAAGCTGTGTCCTAGAAAGCACCAGTTTACTGCAAAAGAAAATGACCAAAAACACTGCAGATTATACAATTAAGAACGTGCATGAAAGCAATAACAAAAGTGGAGGTATAACTGGGGAAACAAGTGAGTTCAAAATTAACCATTCCCTTTTACTAAAGTTTGGCATCAAGACCATGCTTATCGCCGTTCAAGAAACGAATTAATTAGGCATTGTCATGAAGAGTTGCCATGGTGTTTGTCATACAACATGACATTGTTGTGATGAATGGGTTAAGGAATACATACAGCCAGAGAAAGGAACAGATAGATCAGGACCAAGGAATTTACAGTTAATCAAGCGCAAACCATTTTCCAGAAAGCTACTGAAAATAGCAATGGAACTAAAGAAATGAGACAAGGAGAGGTGCAAAGTAAACCCATAAATGGAGAAACGATGGGATGCCTCAGCACATATGGATTTTACAAACAGCAAAACTAATACTGATAATATGCCATGCAACTTCAATGACAGAAAGAATAGAAGTGAGAATTCAAATAAGATTCTTGGCAAAGAAGTATTCCAAAGCAACCATTTTTCAGTATCTAAGGTTGATAATTCACGAATGCAGAAGTTGATAACAATTTGCATATAAAATTCAAGTGCAGTGGAAGAAGTGGAGATGCACTCCTATGCATTTTTTCTGCAAACATTAAACTAAAGGGAGATTCTGTAGGATTGCAACAACGCCATTTATGCTTTATAAGGCAAAAGGTAGGGAAATTAAGGAACAAAATGCCCACAAGAAGCATGCAACCAAAATGAAGACGTTGGGAAAGAAGAGTGGTATAGTTGGGAAAGAGATGAAGAAAATAAACATACATAATTACATAGGAGTTAAGATAAGTCCAGTGCAATAGAGACCAGGAATCTGTTCACCTAGAAATGAGTTAGTTCAAGTTAATAGACATAAGTGGGAAAAAGAAAGACCACTAGCTTATACTGAAAATTGTAAATGTTTTCCATTATTGAAAAAAATTGCTTCACCTTGTGTGGATGTGGAGGGATATCATAGTTGGAAAGTTTGAGTTGGAAAAAAAAAATAATTAAAGAGAATGATTATAGTTGGAGAGTTCAGAAGTATAGGAAAAGAAGTGCCGAATTAAGGGCATATTTCTGGTTGGAGAGTTAGAAAGTATGGGAATACAAGTGCCTCAATATCAACTGCTGTCTGTAAGACATTGGCGAGACTAGAATATCAGCACCATATTTGATTTACTGTCGCAAGCAAAATGCAATTACCATCCAGAACATAAGATTGCCAATTCCATACAACATTAAAGATGTGAAAGGAACAATAAGCTTGGAAACAATCATAAAAAGAAAATAACCAGTTCCGTATGGTCCAAACATGACCTCTTCCTTTGATGCTACATGAAAATGTTGCTTAAAAGCTCTAGGGGCATGGGGGGAAAAACGAGAGAGAGAGAGAGAGAGAGAGAAACAGAGACGTACGATGAAACTGGTGTTGACTGAGCAGAAACTTTGTCTATCTGCAAACAGGACAGAAGAAAATTAGCTCATTGAATTTATTGATGCATCAGTTAACAGATATCGGCCAATAAAAAGTCTGCTGCAGTTAGAAATAACATCATATTCCAAACAACCTCTCCCTTGAAGTTAGAAGGCTTCTCATATGTCGATTCTCCAGTCAAAGCATTATAGTAGTAAACAACTCCTGTTTCAGTCTTGTGTGCTGTCCATGCATCTGCATCTTCTTTGTTGACCATGTCTACATCCTTATTGATGGATTCATTATCATGCTTAGTTTGCTCTGAAAATAACGATCAATCAGCATAAAACACTCAAACAACAGAAAAAATCTCCAAATTTTATTTAAAAGAGTGGGAAAAGGCTTGAACATACCTACGCCAGGCGGAGGCGACTGTGGCTTGCCAGAAGGGCGACCAGATCCTGCAACAGCAGGAGATGTCCCTCCAGAAGGTCCAACAAGGGAAACACCAGGAGGTTGTGAATCAGGCAAAGTTACAGAGGGGTGAACAATCCCACGCATTTGCATAGGAAAGGCACCAGGAACTGGAATTGGAACTGGAACAGGACGAGAGGCAGAATATGGTACAAATGGGGGGAGCTGCAAACCACCCATCTGAGGCGGCGGCAACCATATTCCCTGTGGGGTTGGACCTACGGCAGGCATAGAAGGATAAGGTGGATAGACCTGTGGCTGAACATTATGTGCAGGCACTGGTGTAGCTGGACTTGGAGGGAAAGGCACAGGAGCTTGCATAGGTCTAAAAGATCCAGAGGAATCCATGATGGTTGGCTGTACTGAATTAACAACAGATAACGATGAAGATGAAGGCATCCCTGAAGGACCAGGTGTGCCTAGAATTCCAGGCATCCCAGGCGTCCCAGGAAGAGCGGTCTGTCCTCTCAAGGATGATGATAATATATTTGGAGGTACAGGAGCAGCTGAAGAAGAATTTGAGGAAGAACGGGGGGGCGGTGGCAGAGACTGAGTGCTAGATGATGGTGTTGTAGTACTGGTTTCTTGTGCAACAGCTGCCGAAGTATTCTGCAATCATCAAACAATAAAAGTACCTCACAAACTATATAGGCTTTCACTCATACTTCTGAATATGCAAACACTGAGGAGCCAAATAATTCAATCTGTCAAATCATCGTCTCACTCACCTCTCTACATTTGCATACAGAACTTAGCTATTATAAAAATCCGCTGAAAATGATCAGCTTGCAACGACTGTAGTTTTATTCTAAAAGACAATGCTTTGGAATAAAACTAACTTAGATTCAAACAACACACACCATATATTTGGAGTCAGCTGAATCCGGATAAAAACTGTAGGGAACTAGTGAAATTTGTCTTGTCACTCTCCTTGAGAATATGTTTTCATAACTGTTCCCAATTCATTCATACTCTTTATGTGCTTAAGAATGATGGAACTGCGTCCAGACACACATACCATGTTAGAAGACAAGTTTGTTGGGGAAGCTTCTGCAGAGGCAGGTAACTGTGAGCTCCCACTAAATGAAAAACCCGATGCCATTGACAGGTTCCCTTTCTGAACTGGAAAAGGCGGATGCATTGCAGGTGGCATATGATGTGGAATTTTGCCAGGAACTGATTGATTTGAATGTCCAGATTGTTCAGGTGCCAGAGGCTGCATGGATGTCAAGGTGGCAGGAGCAAGCTTCCCACCTTGTTGTTGGACTGGAACAGTAGCCTGGATAACCATGGAAACTGAGATTAGATAGAACACCAACTCTGCTAAGGATACTTGAATTCAAAGAAATATCAGGAATCCGACCTTGCACAAAAAAGCACATGAGCCTTACAGTGGTAGATTGCTGCTGACTACCAGCTGAGCCAACATTAGCTTGTGATGTTATATTGTAAGAGAAAGATGGCCAGATTATTGAAGATTGTCCAGGGACAGGTGGTTGAAGGACGGCTGCCGATGCATGTGGATTTAACTTCAATACCTGCATTGCAATCATCATTGTCAAATACCATTTCCATATCAACATAAGCAACCTTCTTACAACCCTCGCATTGTAAATTGCAATTGGTAATCTTCCATCGAAAATTCCACTCGATTGCTTCATCTACTTCTTGAAAATTGGATCAACCTTCTTCTTCATTGAATAAATGAGTTCTATTAAAATTTGTTTATAAAAAAAGGTGATTGCCAGCAGCTTTACGAATGGCATTACGAATGGCATCAAAGGAAGTTCGAATTTGCAGCATTAGACAGATCAAGAAAGCAAAAACATAAAAGAAAGTTGAATGTATTACATCAGACAAATCTTCTTGCTAAGAAATTTAAAATTAAATAAAAATGAGTGCAAACAGATTATAAACATGTGTTTACAAAAATTTTAAAAATTTTAAAAAAAAAACCTGAGAAGCAGTTGGACTAGATGGGGACTGTTGAGAACTTCCAGATGCAACATTAGACTTGGAAATGACACCATAAGAAAAGGGAGGTGCAGGGACTGGATAGCTGGGAGTTGTGGCAAATTTCGCCTGAAAAGATTCTTGTAGTTGCTCTACTTTGGCGACATTGGGAATACCAGGAGTTGGAGGTGCCGAGACTGCAGTTGGAGGGCCTGAAGCTGGTGCTTGAGGGGTTGCCTCAGAAGCTGCTGTGGACATTGCCTGTCTGAAGTCAAGTTCCATGAGAACTAGTTAAGAAAATCCATATGTGACCTCCTACTTCAAAACATAAAGCGAAGATAATAATTTCCAGTTTGAAGGCCAATCGTGATGACACAAACATGGAGCCAATCCATAATGTTAAACCAACATCAATTGTCTGAAAAGTTGGGCATTTATTGAAGGCAGCAAGCAACCATTTTGAGAAATATAACGCAGCAGAGTTAACTACAGGCAATCCAAACGTCACCAATTCTATAATAGAAAACTTGACAGTTGGGTATCCACCTTTCAGATCTGCTTCACAAATTTCAGAGCACAGCTGACAGGCCATTAGTTGCAAACAGTGCATATTCAAGAAAGTATAACAAGAACACCTCCATCTTTCAGGTAAAGGTTACCAGCATGCAGCATTCTCTTTTGTCATTTAATTGGATATTGAGTAGAGAGGAAGAAGGGGGAAAAAAATTAGCAAACAACAGGCACCACAAGAAAACTTCTAATTGGAAAATGGTATGAAAAATCTTCAAACAGGAATTTGGGAAGAGTATTTGAAGCAAAGATGTATGAATTTGGTGCCTAACAATAGGACAACACAAAAAGATTCAGGTGTTGACTCAATTTGTTTTCCCTAATTGTGTCTCCCTGCATAGGAGTTCCCAGCTGCAGCCTGCAGCTGTTCATTATCCAGTTATCAAACTTAAATCTACCTTTTCACTCAGAAGCAAGCATGCTTTGTGCAAGCAACTTTTTTCAGTATACTCTCAAATTATGTAGCATCTCCTACAGATGAATTGTTTATTAATAGTATAAAATAAAAGGAATAAAGGGTAAAAATTCTCTCTTGATAACTAAATCACCATACTACCTTAGACTTATCTGCCACCATTAACTGGCCTGTCTAGCCAAATCCTATTCTGCCATCATCCCCTGTTAATAGACCTTATCCAACAGCTTTCATGTCTTTCCTTTTTAGATATTTGTGTCTTAATTGCTATTTTTTGGACCTTCTCCTTTCAGAATTATAATTTCAAGCAGTCGACTCAATGCCAGTTAATCATGCTCATTGCCCACATTATAGTTCTTGGCAACTAAAGCTTACTGTCCACTGCTCCACTTCCCATACCCATTGTACGCTTATTTTCCTTTCTTCAGGACCCCTTTTTCTCCTCCTCTCTTGTTGGGTTGGGTTTTGGTTGAAGACCGTGGTGAGGTAATTGTCCAGATAGTAGTTTCCAAGTACAAACACCTATAAACCATCCACACAATCTGGATCACAGCAAACTCAAGGATCACAGAAAAAGCAATCTTAGGTCTTTACTGAGAGAAACCTATTTGCAAGAATCAAAATTTGACCTAAATAGGATAGGAACCCAACAAAACTAAGAGTTACGCATCTTCAATCAGCGAAAACCTGTTTCAGCAGAATGCACATTAAAAGATTGACATTCCTACACGTACTCACAGTCCAGCCGTGCCAATATGGAAGCAAGAGCTGCGATTATTTAAATCATCCAACACCAGCAACAGCAGAACTCCGCAATGAGCGATTACAATCATATAAATTATTGATTCACAAGACGCCTCTCATCCACAAGCGACTGAATCAACACCTTGAATTTTTCGAGTTCCAACTTTTTCACTTCCTTCCGTCCGCGACGTTTCAGTGTTCTCAAAGTATACCAGGGCATCCAAACGCCCGAAGTTGAACATTAGTAGAGTATAGAACGGGACTTCAAAACCCTAGAAGTGAAGGTCTACGTACCTGTCTCGGAGGAGGAGGAGAGGGAAAACCAACGAACGCGTTTGGAGAAAGGAAGATTTGGTGCTCACGGCGCCTTTTATCAGCCCACGTAGACGACCAGTAGCCAGATGGGGAGAGTTCTCGCTTCCGATGTTCGGCTCAGTGCGTGTGTCTTTTCGGGCGGATTCTGATTTCTGGCGTCGGTTTTGAAACGCGTCTTAAAATATGCTTCGACTCGTCACTGGCTGCACACGCTGCTAGTGGCTCCAAATTCCAAACACAAACCGGGCACAAAGCCTTGTGCTTTATGGACTGCCTGTAAGGCTGTAATATGGTGAATGAAATCCCAGTCTCTGGAGGGAGAGACGATGTCATTGTAAATTGTATACTCGTTTGTGAATATATTTGTTTATATTTCAAATATGTAAGTATTACGAATGAAATTATATCTACAGGTAATATTTGTTCAAATGTGTGAAAGCCCAGACCCAGTTGATCGAGACAAATCCGAATAATTCAATATAGGTTTCATTTATCCAAGTTCGATCATGCTAGTGATGGAGAGATTTCATATATTTATTCCATAAAAATTGTATTGCAAATTATATAAATGAATACTTTATTGTATCTCTTATTTTAAAAACAAAAATAAAAATTAGTTACGTTCATGTAACGTTGTTCAAAATAAATCTTTTCTTCTAATAATTCCTCTTCCGTATCCGCCTTAATCCCCTGTGGGTGCTAAGCTTATTTACCTCACACTAAGCTATCATAAGGTTGACCATATAAACTTTAATAATAATATTCTTTCTTTTTTAGAAAAAAAAAAAAATTTTTTTTTTATAGATGCATATAGACATCCAGTTATTTGATATTACAAGTCAATATATACATAAAACTAAAAATATGAATAAACCGAATAATACATCAACCACTAGGGGTAGATTTAGGTTGTGTTTGTGAATGGATAAAACTTTTGATGAAAAGTTATAGAGATAAAAAGTTGTCAAATGATATAATATGATAGGGGTAATGATGAGGAATAAATAAGATAAAGTTGAAATATATAAGTTTGTTGTGTTGGTAGTTGGGTAAAAATGATTGAAAAGTAAGGTAGTTATATAAAAAAATATGAAAAAATGATTAAAAAATAAGATAGTCGTGAAGAGTGAAAAGTTTTAGATTGAAAAGTTTTAACTTGACAACTTTTTGTTGTTAACAAACATACCCTTAATACTCTCATCAGCGCCAGTGGGGTGACAAAAGTCGTAAATCGTAATCACGACGGAATGAAGCATTGCTCTCCGGAGAAGCTTCTTTTATTTATTTTTGGCATTGTAAAAAATTAAACCTTTTTCACTTTAGACGAGAATCAATACATTAACCGTCTAAATTAACATAAATCGAGAAATGCATTTTGACAATACAAGGTTTGTCCCATGGAGCTTGCCAACTACATGTAGGTTGCTAGTGTAAGGGTAACTGGTAACATATACCACGTAGCTTTCAAATACTGTCCAAGACATATAGTTCGGATCCTGTTGCAATCCACATTCCATAATTTGCCACGGTAAAAGATTTCATGATATATTATGTTTACTTTCGTAGTTATACATAATCACTAATTTGCATTGGCTTATTTTCAACAGACGATAAAATTAAGTGTCTAGCTACTATATTCAAATCTTTAACAGTCAACCATGCTACACGAGTATTCGCACGATCTTTAACCAATTAACCTTGGTTTGATTCGGGTTATACCGTCCAGCCACTCCCACGCCTGTACTCAGAAGTTTTGAATCAGTATTTCCGCACCTCTCCTGTAATATCACTAGACCCTAGTTGGCTTTTATCGAGGTATTTTAAATAGGAATATGATTATTTACACCAGGATATATTTTAGGTTAAAACGCAATATTTATTTATTTTATTTTTACTTTTGTTTATTTTTTCATAAATATGTCTTTCTAATTGTATTTAACCCATATATCAAGTTTTTCTATTTTATAATACTTTTACATTTTTATTTTTTATTTTTTAAAAATCAAGTTTTTAAATTAAAGAAAAATGTCTTAAATGCCCATGAAATTGATAATTTTTTAAAAATAAAAAATAAATATATAAAATATTGTAAAATGACAAAAGTTGATATATAGATTAAATTCAATTAGGAAAAATATTTACTAAGGAAACATTAGATAAAAGTAAAAATAAAATAAAATAAATAAATGTTATATTTTAGCTTAAAAAAATTATGGTGTATATAATCATACTCCTTTTAAATATACTAATGGAAAGCGTGTATATGCCTAACGACATGAACAGTATATAAAATAAGAATTGCCTCAATCATCTTACAATATACTACACAGAAATTATAGAATCATTAGAGAATTGGAACAAATTGCATTTGATAGAGGGTTATGGTTCAAATGTACATATGTAGGAATTGTTGGATTTTGGATATGCGTATATAATAATTATATATGTTATCATAAAGAGTAACTTAAAATTTTAAAGTTATCTAATAAGGTATTATAGGCCTAAATCATCTAATAGAATATAAGTCTCCTATGCGTAAAATCTTTATCGCATAATTTCTAATTTCTATTATTATAATAGGCTAAATTAAAAATAAGAAAGATAAGTGCTCTCCATAAATTGTTGTAATTCCTGAACCATGCATGGGAATTTATTTTCAAACATCTCATCGTTAGGAAAAAAAAAAAGAATGATTTTCTTCAAAAAAAATTCTGAGGACACTAACTTTGAATACCAGAAACTTCAAGATTATAATATATATTTTTATGGATTTAGGTATATTTCTGCTTCTAATTCATTTGTTTTGATGATTTGACATAAAAGACACTAAGTTATTTATGGTTTTAATCAATAAGACTTTCTAACAAACTGTATCAGAGCTTGATCTATCCAGATAACTAGCATGCTAGAACCATAAGCATTAATTTTGTAACAAATAAAAATCAGTCTAAATGCATGAAATTGATAGAAGGGGCTGCAATCAATCTGAATTAGTGCATACGAAACCAAAAACCTAAAATCATAACCGAATTCATGAAATATTCATATGACATGATTTCAAAATTCTAAAATTTCATATAAATAAAACCAAAAAAAATTTCAATGATTTAACATGAAAATGACTCTCATACCACTTGTTGAAAAATCTTATTAGTTAAAACCAGGAAAATTTCTTAATAATTTAACGCGAACTTCTAAAATATTCATCGGTCCTCAGGAGAAGACGATGATGATATAAGGAAACTTTTTGTGAAAAACGCAAGATTAAATAATTAGAATTACAATAATCGCATAAAATTGAAGGTTATTAATGACGTCATATTACAATGCAAATGAGCGTAAAATAGCGCAATTTCAAGCACAGTCCGTCTCTAATGTCATCCTCATAGCCGTGTTTAGACTTAAACAATCGTAGAATTCCATACATCGTCAATCCTAGTAAAAGACATACAAGATCTTTTGAAACTTTATTGGAATCATTCCTTCACAGCCATTTTCCATTTACAAGTGCTCCATTTGAAGTTGATCGCAGCAAATTGAAAATATCCACGGGGATGGGCTGTTTTCACTCAGAACCCGTTCGGACATTTGAAGTGAACATTCTAAAGCATAGTCTTCTTGCCTGATCTCGGCAGTTTATCTATTTGTGCCCAATCTGTCTGTATGGTCCGAATCTTGTTGGCCTTCTTCGAGTTCCATTCCAGAAATCTCAGCGCCACTTTCCGGCTTCATCCGGCCTAGTCCCTCCTACCGACGTTCTATGTATTTCTTTGTTCCTTTGTTTTTTTTTTTCTTTTTTTTTTTTAGTTTTTGGTTTTTCCGATTTTTTGGATCTATAATCTAGGTGTGCACTTTCATCAAAAATATAAAAATCTAGGTGCGCACCGATAGCAACGCACCTCGACCCGATTTCATGGCCATCATTTCAATCGCCACGGAGCCGTCCGACCATCTTCTCCACTATCAGAGTGTTTCTTGTGCCACGAATAGTGCTAGCCAACCGCATCGCACCGATCAATCCTAATCGGAAGGTTCTGCCACGCCAACAACATAGTTCATTGACGCTTACTGCCTCGAAAGTGGCTTACTACACTTCGTAAGCTGTTGCACGGCTACAGTTTTCAATTTTAGCTAACATGATCACGGATGCTACTTTTGTGAGATGGCTATTACTTAATAACAACTTAATGATTGTTTTAATCCACATTCAACTGCCCAAACCAATCAGAGCTAACTACTACAAGAGTCAAGCATAGTGGCAACTTCATGGGACCCTTCGCCACTTTAGTTATCTATCCGATCAACCCTCCGTCCCTCCAAGTTCGCAATTTAGCTTGCTTAGTTCATCTTAATTTTTGACTTTGAACAGATTGAGATACGATTCACAATAATTTAGGAGTATTAATAGATAGGAATTTACAGCCTATTTGATAAATGAACCAAATGGGTGGTAAACACGTTGCATATGTATATTGAAAACAAGTTAAAATTAAGCTTATTTAAAATCTTAATAACCAATTCTCTCGAAAATATCTTAATAATCAAGAAAAAAAAATATTGATAATTTAGAAACACACTTAATTAACGTGGAAACGAATGTTCAAATTCAAGCATTTATATGAAATTCACTCCAATACAGGGCGAACGTGGCAAAAGAGAGGAAAAATGAATTTGAATCATAGATGTCTTATATGTCATCTTAAATACTTTAGAAATGACTCAGCGGAATGGATGAACTCAATAGATCATTTAACAATTTGACGGGATATTAAAAACCAATCCTAATTGGTCTATTCAATTAAATAGTTGGGCAAGTTGACCAATCATAACTCATTTGTTAAAAAATCTCAACCTTACCGAGTTATAAATAAATTTGATGAGCAAAGTTCACTGATTAACTTAATCTGCCAACACTCCTAATCCGCACAAGGTAATTTATGATTGTGAACTACTGTGTGGGCCAATTTGTTATTTATTATTTATTTTGATCAGCGTCACCTGCCTTGGATGACTGGTTTGTACCTTTTTTTATTAAGCTCGAAGTGGCGATTTTTGCATTTTCTGTCTTTGGAAATTCGATAATCGGAAAAAAATTAATTTTGCATGGTTAATTCTACTCTTATTACAACTCCACATATGTGAAAATTTTACTTGCGTCTGTGATAGTGTTTTTCAAGGCAGTTTACTTAGGGGCGGGAATCAGGGCGGGCCATACCGGGTTAAGGTTTATCCTACTTTTTAAAAATTGAGTTTAACCCTCTTTTTTATAATAGGTCGGGACAATGTCACCCTCATTTTTTTTTAATGGTTTACAGAACAAACTTTGGGTTGATATCGAACTGGTTTCGGGATAACGAGTCGGGTCAAAAATATGAGTCAAATAAGATAATTTTAAAATTTTATATATCCATCAAACATAAGTATACATCTGTCCTAAATTTAAATATTATATATTTCAATATTTCGCTAATTATTAAGAACACATAATTACGAAAACAAAATATTTAAAAATATAGTATAAATTTATTAAAATAGGTTAATATACAATTATACAGAAGGGTTATATATGTACAAATTCTTTTTATTGATTCTTATATTGTTTTTAAATAAATTGATTCTTCTATTGTTGATAGAGTTGATTACAAAAAAAAATGAGAATTTTGAAAGAAAATAAAAAAAAATATTTAAATATAGGCTTATAATTTTTAATAAATTAATATATGCTGGGCAGGTCAAACTCTTCGGGTAGAGACATGGTCGACTCATCAAACTCTATTTTTGAATTCAGGTCAAAATTTCTGCCCCCATCCCTATACCGGGTTTAAAATATTAGTTTTACCCGGCCAAAAAGGGTCGGGTCAAAGCTGAGTCACGGGTTGACCCGCCCCAATTCACACCCCAAAGTTTACTACATATAATTTCATAGGCAACACGTAAGCTTCAAAATAATGATTTTTCAAGCACCGAAAAATATCACTTCGTACAAATAAAAAATACGTCTTAATATAAAAAAGTACCTATTACTTCCAAACTTGGGGCCAAATGAAGAATAAAGGTCTATTTTGTCTTGCGTCATCTCCAACTGATTAGCCTTGCATTTTTTTCGACTGCCAGCACATTCTGTAAGATAGCTATTATTGGCTAACGTTTCCACGTATTGGATGTATTTGCATAAAGTCAAAAATTTTCCATTTAAATTTTTTATTATAAATAATTATCTTATTTTTTAATTATTTATTTGCATATTTCTCTGCGGCTACTATAATTTTCAATTATTTCTTTACAATTACTTGTATAACTTGTTTAACTATTTTAACTTTATTCTATTTACTTGTAATCATTATTTATATCATATCATATTATTTTATATTATTTAAAAAAATTTTGTTTAAAAATTTTATTACTTCCCAAACATACTAGTAAAGAAAATCTACAATTGATCAAACCTCGGCTAAAAAAGACCTAAATTGCCCATTTGACATATCAACCACGACTGTACGTTCAAACATCTGTCGAAACGCTAAATTATGGTACACGACGTTGCCTCACGGCTGTCTTGTGATTGAATGGCAGTAAGAGCAATTGCGTAGTGACAGTCTCCCTTGCAAAGGGCAATGGGAGTGTTCACCAATTGTTTGTGTAGGAAAATTTTGATGGAAAAAATAGATACAATATTAGTGAAATTGGTAGTTTGCTGTAGATTTATTGTAGAATGTCTCAAGAGGGCTTGATTATAACACACATTTGAAATGAATGTGTATATCAATAGAATAAAAAAAAAAAACTTAAAATCTTCTCTCGTGCACGCATTTAACGAAATTGTCATTGCCATAAAACACAGTTATCAAAAGTAAAAAATAAAATCTTAAGAGCCAGATTCAACTAAAACTTATTAAATAATAAGTTACGTGTGCTGACAAGCAGAAATTGTTTGATTTTAGTAAAATAAATAACTTAAATAATTAAATTATGTTTTGTGCATCTGAAGTTAAAACGTTAAAATGATATAAAAAGCTCGAAATTCTTATAAGTTGATGTAATGATACAGTAATAATATTTGAAATTTTTTTTAAATTCAGATAATAATTTATTTAAAATGCTTTAAAATAAAATGGATACATTTTAAAAATAGAAATAGTTGGTTTGGAATATTCAATCAATAAATTATATTCATTTTTGAATTATTATTATATACAACTAGTTGTACAAATCAGACTATCTCGTGCAACTTGTTAGTTTTATATTTTAAAAATATTTTTATTAAATCAAATCATTAATAATATTCACTGATATTTATTTAGTTAAAACTTATTTTTATTGAAATATGTATAGTTAAAAATTTTAAAATTATTTGAAAAATGAACATGTGGGAATTAATTTTTAAAAATCAATGCAATCCACAAAAATTTCAATGTAATTGATTTTTGATATTTAAAACATACATTAAAAAATTATTAATGATTAAATTTAATCATTTTTAAAATATAAAACTAATCAATTGCACAGTATCATAAACATTTATTTATAACAATGTTATTCTTTGGAAATAAAGAAATTCCATAATCTTGATAAGATTAGTATACAAAAAATAGAATTTTTTATTTGAAAATTCCATAATCTTGATAAGCCAAAAAAGTAAGCCTTATTCAACTATTAGGAAATTACTCGAAATAAGCATTTAAGCATAATCACACCAAGAACAACTTATTTTTAAATATTTCTTAAAATAAAAAATAAGGGTGTATATGAAAAATGTTAAAAGTTTGATGTAAAAGTTTTTGAATAAGTAAAAAATGATATGATGTAATTGAGATGGTGGTAAGAAGTAAAGATAATAAAGTTAAAATAGATAAATTAGTTGTATAAACAGTTATGAATAAATAATCGAAAAGTGTAATGATTGTATTAAAAGATGTGAAGAAGTAATTAAAATTTTTGATAATTATAAAGAGTGAGAAATTTTATACTAAAAAAGTTTAATTAAATTTTTTTGTTACAAACAAGCTCTGAAAGACTGATACGTCTTTTTTTAACAGTAATTAGATTGAGAGTGCGTTTGAAAAATAATAAAAATTTTGAATAAAAATATTTATGTGAAAATTTTATTCAAAAATTTTTAAAATATGAAAAAACGATGTGATATAATAGCGATAATGATGATAAATAAAAATATTAAATATTAAATAGATAGATAATTTGTACGAGTATTTGTGTGCAAATAATTGAAAAGTATGATAGTTGTATTGAGAGATGTGAAAAAATAATTAAAAATTGGGTAGTTACATAGAATAAAAAGTTTTAGAATTGAAATTATTTCATTTAAAAAATTTTAAGTTTTAACAACGCACTTTGAGAAAACTTAGGCTTCCTTCAATGTTGTGTGCTTGTGTATGAAGAGTGAAAAAGTTTCCTCTTAAGTTTTTAGTGTAAATGTCTTTGAAATGAACAAAATTATGTGATATGATTTGAGTAATGCTAAGGAATCAAGAAAATAAAATTAAAATAGATAAATTAGTTATATGAATAGTTGCATATAAATAATTACAAAAAAGTAATTATATAGAAAACTATTAAGACAACATTAAAAATAGAGCAGTGACAAGTAAAGGAATATTAGATTGTAAAGTTTTAATTTGAAAATTTTTATATGTAATTAAACATGTTCGTCATTGAAAAATACACGCTAGAAGCACATAATCGCTAGCCAAAGCGGTGCCAAACAGTGACGTGGCTATGCAAGATTAAAATTAATGTTTTTCCATGACTTACTTGGGGGTGCAACTCAAATTGATTTGATTTGATAGTAATCTACCCTAATTATACTCTATTTTTCAAAAGCTTACTCTGTCCAACTCATTTGTAGATTTGATTTATAGTGTACCTTGCCCATTACACATAACTTATATAGTTAGTTTCAGTTCTAGTTCCAAACTAATTCCTTTAACGATTGAATGTGGTATTTTAAAAAATATTTTTGTGTTGTTTTAAATAAAATAAAATAATACTCATTTACATTTTAAAATTATAGGCATATGATTTATATATGTAATGTTTATACCATTATGTAAACAAAATGTATAGTATAGATTATCACAACTCAATCATTAAAATTATGCACATATTACAATTATAATTCACGGGCCTATTTATAAAGCATTTCAGAAGATAATGACATGTATACAAAAAATTTGAATTGGTTTTTACTTCATAATCCACAACTTCACAGGATATAAGATTCATTTGAATCTAAATTAGTTAGATGGGCATGCACACACTATGTCACTGACAAACACAACACATGTTATATAATATATATGCTTATATTTATAATTAATTACATATATGAGTACCCATGTGGGTCAATTATAGATACATAGTATATTTATCCTACCTGTACGCTATTTGGAATGACGAGTAGTAATTTCTATCACGTTTGTACTTATAAATAATGTTTCATATCCTATTCTATCTAGATGAGGGTCGAGTCGGTAGTACCCTACCCAAGTTGTACATTTAAACTTACTTGTCATAGATATGTTATTTTAGCTTTACTATATTTAGGGCCTTTTCAGCCTCATTTATGATGCGTGTTAAGTACTGGACGAGTCTAAAAATATGCACAAATTTTAAGAATAAGTATATGACCATTGCACCACCCCACAATTTTCATGCGCCCACGAGTGATCAACTCTTCATCATGTCCCCATGTGTGCGAGAGCAATAGTATATTGTAATAAGAGTTTTAGTCTCCTCTTTTATATTTTAAGAAAGTGTAAAACAATTTATAGACTTGATTTGTAATGATTAAATGAAAAAATAATACTTTTTATCCCATAATTGAATAATCAATAAGTATTTTACTATTGTGTAGAAAAGCAATTTCTTATGTTTTATATTGAATTAGTTGCACTTCGATTTCTTTAAATATGTATAATTGCTTTTCAACCAACGAGTTTTGCGTATTTATTTTTTAAATCCTGTAAGTTTGTATCTTTCGTATTTAAAATTCCACCATTAATACAAGTCACAAATGGATGAAAAGTGTGTCAATGACTGCCACACAGATTTTTTGATGACAATATTACCTTTAAAAAAGTCAACTCATTAGTCACAACGAAATCAACTTGTCTATAAATTTAAGTTGACTTGTTTTCATAAGTCGACTCATACTCATAAGTCAACTTAACTAAGTCATATAAAATTTTGTATGTAAGTTAACTTATATTCATGAGTCAACTCATATTCATAAGTCAACTGAACTAGGACACAAGGGTATTTTAGAATTTTCATTTATAAATAGCATCCATTAGTTGAGTGTTTTGATAATAGTATTCAAATTGCCCACAAGATTTAAAAAATAAATATGTAAAATTTACGAGTAAAAAAGCAAATACATATAAGAGGTGTTTGTTAACACAAAAAACCATTCAAACCAAAATTTTCTATCTAAAATTTTTTATTCAAACCAAAAACAATTAGTCGACTTATTTCTTCAATTGTTCTTATACAACTACACTACTTTTAATTATTCTTGCTCAATGTTGAGTCATTTTATATATTTTAATTATTAATTGAGAAAATTTTAAGTGTTTGAGATACTTTCAATCATATTTTGGTTGATACAAAAACAACATATTTTGACATCGAAAACGATGACAATTGGGCTTGCTCAAGTTATTATGTTGAGGGCTTGAAAAATGCATTCCGTTGATATGTTAAGCTCTCATACAACTCGACGCAACGTGCGTCTATTTTAAGAAGTTCAAAACTCAATGATCAAGTCTACATTTGATTTGACGAGTTTGAAGAACTTAAAAGAGTTAAAATGATGATTAAGACAATCTAGAATATGTCATAGCACGTCGGTGAAGTTTCAGCTCAAATTGGGACGAAACTGTGCAAAACTGTGCATGAAGTTGCTCACTTCAGAGTGACACACAATTCAAATTATGTGGATATGGGTGTCACATGGTTTGAACCGTGTGGGACCCTGTTTGCACAATTCCATGCGCGATTTGGACTCTATGCTCAAGTACTCCTTTAAAACTTATACAAACACACTTTGAAAATGTCCCAAAGCATCTCAGGACGTCTTTGGAGTTAGGGTTAGGGTCCAAGAGCGAGATGAGTGAAGAGCACGAGACGAAAAGAGAGGCGACGAGTTGCTTGGAGTGGTTGAAGCACCATCATCACTTACAAGTTTTACAAGTGTGTGAAATGCAACATAAGAGAACATAGAGAAAAATTCACATAAACTTGTATTTGAAAGATTAAGTATTGGTTGATGCAAATTTAACTAGTTTGGCTAAAAACGTTAAACTTAGCGTTGTTTGGGAGACAACCCAATATTTTTTAAAAGAGTATTAGTTTATTTATAGTATTTTTATTTTTATTTTTAGAATTTTGATTTTTTTGATTTAGATTTTTTCGTTCGATGTTGTGGAGAAACTCTCTAAAAAAAACGTAGCTTGAAAGCCTCCACAAATTAACAGAGAAGTTGATAAATATTATTGAAAATACCCGTTTAATGTTCATATTCATGTTTGATTGAATAAACTTTCCATAACATTAAGGACAATGTTAAATTTAAGTACAAGGGTGAATGCAGTGCATTATTTATTTCATTACCATTTCGATTGAAAGAATACTGTGCTAAATTTTCCATATTTTGTAGAATTTTATTGAATTTTGTTGTAAATACATATAATTGTTGACTTTTGATTGATTTAAACCCTTCTTTGAACTCTTGTAATTCCTTTAAACAAGTTACAACTGAAATTTCAAAAATTATGAATTAGGCAAATAATTGAATTCTAGTAAGATATTAAATTTATTTTTGAATATGTACTTGTTGAAAATATACGTATTTTTGTCATTGATCACTTATGGGAGAAAAGATACCAATGCAACAATTTTGCTTTCTTTCAAGCCAAGAGTAACTCTTTCTAATTTGTCAAAAATTATTTCTAATACACATAATTGATAAATTGAACGAGGTAGTTTTTCCCATGCACATGAAAATCTCATTCCGGTTAAAAGATTTTCAAAGCTAATGCCCAACTTGACTTGTTTACGGAATATGATTAAGACATTTCTTTATTTGATGCACCTATTTATGAGAACATTTCCATTGTTTATCCCAATTGAGCCTGTATTTGAATTTCTTTGATACTGAATTCCTACTTTTCGGAATCGATTTTGAATTTGAATTTAAGCTAAAAAGCACAATGGAAATTAGTTAACCGCGTGGTTTATGCAAAAAAATAAAAATATAAATAAATAAATTGATTCCCTAAATACCCTGAAATATGGTGAAGAGAGTTATTTGTGAAAATTATTTTCTATATACCCTGAAACATGGTGAGGAGAGTAACCGCTGGACTTGGTTTGAAAATAAAATAAAATAAAAAATTGCTAAACCAAAGGTAAGAATATGTTTTAAAAAATTAAGTGTGAGAGTGATTTTATTTACATATATAAGGCTCAAATTAAAGCCGGAGACGGTCTAATTTTTAAATCTTGCTCTGAATTTAACCGTTGCCCTATTAAAGTTGTTATGATTCTATGAATTAGCTAAGTGAGTTGGTGAAAGAAATTTTAATATTAGAATTCGATGAAATGTATGTGAAGTTATTTTATATATTATCACCATTAATGGAATGATTAAATATGTATATTGAACAACCAAATAAAAAGAGGAGGGCACCTGAGAAATATGAGTTTGTATTGTAGGAGTTTTGAACTCTTAATGATTGAAAGCGAAAAAAGGTAATGATGCATACAGTGTCAGTTGAGTTAGAAGAGATTTTTGATTGAAATTTATACAAGCGCTATGTCTCGAAGTTTTTTTTATTTAAGAGTATCACTGGTTTTTTTTATTTATACTTACTTTTTACTCAAAGTTTTTTTTATTTATACTTACTTTTTACTCAAAGTTTTTGAAAGGCTGAATCTTGAAATTTTGTAATTTTATTATTTTATATTTGCTTGAGGACAAACAAATGTTCAAGTGTGAGGGTATTTATTTAGTCACTTTTATATTATATATTTTAATTATTAATTGAGAAAAATTTGAGTGTTTGAGATATTTTGAATTATATTTTGGTTGATTTAGTTGTACTTAACATAAACATTAAGAAATGATTGATTCATGCAAAGTAGAAAGTGCGTGCAAATTCGGGGTCCTATATCATATGGAAATAGTAGATTTTGACATAAAAAAATGAGCACAAATGGGCTCGCCCAAGTTTCCACGGTGACGGGATCGAAAAATATTTTCCACTGATATGTTGTAGCTCCCGTAACTCTTCTCATATAAAAAATTATAAGTAATTGAAGACGATCCATTTATTGGGAGCAATGTGCATCTAGTTCGATAAGTTTAAGCTTAATGATTAAGACTATATTTGGTTTAATGGTTTATAAGAATTTAAAAGATTTAAAATGATGATTAAAGCAATCTAGAACATGTTAGGACGTGTCAGTGAAGTTTCGGTGCAAAATAGGGCCAATCAGGATGAAACTATACAAAACTGTGCATGAAGTTGCACACTCCGGAGTGCCACATAATTCAAATCGTGTGGATCTGGGTGCCACATGGTTTGAATTGTGTGAGACTCTAGTTACACGATTCCATGCACAATTCAAACTCTGTGCATAAGTACTCATTGAAAACCTATATAAACACATCATGGAAACGTCTTAAAGCATCTTAGAACATCTTCATACTAAGGTTGAGGTTCGAGAGCAAAATGAGTGAAGAGTACAAGGCAAGAAACGAGACGGTTAGTTGCTTAGAATGATTGAGACATCATAAGGGCTTCCGATCAATAACATTTCTATTTATTTATTTTAATTTTGATTGTCTTGTTTATGATGGATATTAGATACAATATTGTTTTGTATTGAATTTTATTTATAAACATGTCAGGCTAAATTCGTTATCTAAGATTTAAGATATAGCATGTGTCGAATGTAGTAGGTATTATGATTCGGTTATTTAAGGTTAATTTAATATTTTGTGATTTAATGTTTGCCCAGTGTTTGAGCTCCCATTTTGGTAATAATTCTCATATATTATGTGATAGAATTGAAAGGTGGAATCTACCATGCAATAATCAATATATTAAACATCAAAATCTAAGGCTATGAAAATAGGCATGACGACTTTGAAGAATCTCATAAACTTCTACAAAACTTAATGAATTCTAATTGATTTAATATCATGAAAATAAGTGGTTAAGAATATTCAATATTAGAATACACCAATGTGTAAGGATAATATATAGATAATTCTCATGTAATACATAATATTTGGATTAAATAAGCACTCCACGTATCCATTACAAATATCGCATGTGAAACCATAGATCCTAGGTATTCATATCCTTTGACTTTTGATTCATCGTTCCACGTTCTTAAGATCAACATTTTCTTTTGTTATTTCTTTCATTTCATGTTATTTTCTTTATGTTTAATACAAGTGTTTAGATTTAATATCTTAAGTCCCAAATTCCTTGCGGGATCGATATTTTATATACTACAATCTATGACTCGCGTACTTGCGGTGAGATTACGAATAACTACATATATATTTAACCTATTTATTTCAACTGTATTTTTTTACTCATTATCATTACCCCTATCATATTACATCATTTTTTTCATTTCAAAAACTTGTATACAAAAAAATTTCATCAAAAATTTTATCAATTCTCAAACACACCCATAATTAAAAGGATTAAAATGTAAAAAACCCAATTTCTAAATCACAACTAACGAGAAAGTGAATTTTAAAAAAAATGCACAACAACTATTTTATTCCCTTGCTTTGGGTTGTTATATTTTAAAACCTCTAGCTTTCCCAATTTATATTTTAAATTTTGAAGTTTGACCGTTTGCATTTTAAATCCTGAAAACTTTGATTTCTTTTGAATTTTAAATATTGACTCATAAAATGATGTAAATACTATTTAATATTTAAAAGATTTTTTTTTACGTTTTAAACTTGACTATTAGGCTTTTTTTATTTTTTTGAAGGTTCCAACAATATCTTCATATTTAATATAGATTTGATTTTTTTTTAAATATTAGAGGGTATTCACATCATTTTGCATGAATTAATGGTATTCATGTCATTTTGTAGGGTACAAAAGGTTAAACTTCAAAATTTAAAATGCAAATAAATAATTTTCTTTGATGGAATCAAATAAATAAAATTAGAAAGTTTAAAACAAAAAATACCATCCAGCTTTCGCGAAGCGTGGCCAAACTAGTGCTTATTGTGTTAGGCAAAAGCTTGAAATTATCTCCTGCTTCCACATGCTCGTTTGTCAGGCTATTGCTATAAGCCAAAATATTTTCTATTTTTTAGTCAAGTACTCACTTTAGGAGTTGTTCCAAGCTGTATAAGATTATTAGATTGAATTTGTATTATTATTTTCAAGACAATTTTTTAATTTATAAGATAATTTTTTTATATTTTAAATATAGGGTGTGTTTGGCAATTAAAAAAACATGTCAAGTTAAAAATTTTTAATTTAAAATTTTTCATTCTTCACAACTATTATATTTTTTAATTATTTGTTCATATTTTCCTATACAACTACCCTATTTTTCAATCATTTCTACACAACTATCCACATAACTAACCTATCAATTTTAACTTTATCCTCTTTACTATTCATTATTATTCCTCTCATATCACATCATTTAAAAACTTTTATTCTCAAAATTTTTTTACTAAAATTTTCTTTCAATACCAAGAACACCCGTAATTTTACTCGTTCTAAGCGGCAAATATTATTATATTCTCATCTCAAGTATAAATACAAGTCTTTTTTATGATCCCCTTGTCAGACAGACATCGAACGAAAGGCGGCATTGCCAGAACCAAACGCTGCTTCCCGCGCCACGCCGACGTCCCAAGCTTTTTCACATAGCCTTCAGCCTGCACCGTCCAACGTTCTTAAAAAAGCTCCACCTCCGCGGCTCCACGTCGGTCGATGTTACGCATTATCCTATTGGCCGTATTAGTGGGCAAACCAATAATCCAAACCGTTAGAACTACTAGTTCATATGTCAACGCAACAACATACTCGTGAAATCTAAAGTTTTTCATACTCGGAAATTATAATCTATTCAACTGGTAGGAGTTATAAAATTTCAAAAAAATTACATCTAAAATATGAAACACCCATATTGAGGGTGTGTTTGACAATGAAGAAAAAATGTCAATTTAAAACTTTCAATCTAAAACTTTTCACTCTCTATAGTTATCATATTTTGTAATCATTTTTTCATATTTTTCCAGATAACTATATTACTTTTCAATCATTTCTACATAACTACCCATATAATTAATGTATCTATTTTAATTTTATCATCTTTACTCTTCATCATTACCCCTATCATATCACATCATTTGACAATTTTTACTTTTGAAAATTTTTATAAATTTTTTATCTATTTCCAAATACACCCTGAGAATATAACAGACAATATGGACGATTTCGATTATATTATCCATCCAAGTTAGATCCGAATGCACAGAACGCACGCAACATGGGGCAAACGCGACGTACAAAACCGCACATCATTTCAGACTGCGTCCATCCATCCAGATCCTATTAGAGGCAGGCATGCTCGCTCAGAATCTCCTAGATCCACGTGGCGTCTCCTCATTCGCAAAAGCTGAATCTTTCTCTCCACTCTCGGCCGCTGGTGCTGTCCGCTATTTCTCCATCCCTCAAAAATCCCGCGTTTTTGCCATTTATCTTCTCTCCCTTTTCTCGATTTCGACTTTTCCATCCACGAACTGTTTCCTTTCTCCTCGCTTCCCTCGCGAAGCTGAATTTTCACGTGATTGTTTTAAAATTGCGATCTGTGTCCGTCTTGATTTGTTTTCGTTACCTTTTACGCGGAATTTACGCATTAAGTTAGTAAGTTCCAATGGCGGTTTTCATGGCGACATTGATGTTTACGTATTGAGATCTGCTATTCGCTGAAAAAGCATATGGGTATGCTTTCTTCAATCTTTCTGCTAGATTTCTGAAGAATTTGGAGCTCCGAATGATGGCCGAGTTTGCAATTTGGGGTTGTCTGGGGGTTTATTAACTGTATTAGGGTTTCTGTTGCCTTCCTGAAGTTTTGCAGTATAACTGACTATGCAAGTTGGGGAGCGGTCTGCTTTTTTGGCTTCTTTTTAATGCACTCCTGCTATCAGAAAACAGCGAAAACTCAAATTTGTGGAGTTAGGGCTTCTTGTCTTTGAAAGCACGGTTTTTATTTGATTGTCGAACTGGTGTCGAGTATCTTCTGAAGTCAATCTGGCGTATGATCTATGTTTACCTGCCTACCGTATGTTGATTGCACAGCCCTTGACAGAATTGGGGCTGCAAAAATTTGTCATTTTAAATGTTTTTACATTCGGCTTCTGCAAGCTATGGGGTCTCACAAAATTCCTGGACCCGAACTTTTCTATGCCCATGTGAGGCAGGCAAAACTGGCAGCAGAAGGTGCTGCTATCTAGGTGGTCGCTCAGCACCATTATTTCCTGGAATTCTTTGTTGCAAGGGTTACTCGATTAGACGACCGTGTAAAGCTTGCATGCTTCCATCAGACCGTGGGAAAAATGATTTGAAGTTCAAATTTTATGATACAGCCAAGAAAAGCTTGAAATCACAGAAATTGTTGGTTGTCGGACAGTTGTCTGATGACTTGGACTATGGAGAAGAATCGGCTAAGGAGCCGATTCAAATTTCAAGCTTCACTAACTACCGAGAGGATCCTCTGGTGGATAAGTTGCGGAGCCAACTGGGTGTCATTCACCCCATACCGGCACCACCAATCAATAGGAATGTTGTAGGATTGTTTGTATTCTTTTTCTTTGTGGGGGTCATCTTTGACAAGCTTTGGACGTCGAGAACAAGGAAAAAGGAAAATCGGGATGCTAGATCAGGTATTTGGCCTCAAGTGCCCTCAAGTTTTTCACTATTCCTTGAGAAGGATTTGCAAAGGAAAGAGTCGGTTGAATGGGTGAACATGGTCTTGGTCAAACTATGGAAGGTTTACAGGGAAGGGATTGAAAATTGGATTACTGGGTTGCTTCAGCCTGTCATAGACAACTTACAGAAGCCAGATTATGTGCAGAGAGTTGAGATCAAACAGTTCTCACTAGGAGAAGAGCCCCTATCTGTTCGATCTGTTGAGCGCAGAACTTCTCGCCATGCTAATGATCTACAGTGAGTCATCTAGAAGGTTTCTGATTTTTTTGAATTTCATCACTGCTGACTCCTTCCCTTGTTTATTTTATATTTTATTAACTTTCTTTGTAATATTCAAAATAGATAAGAAATATTTGCAAGGAATTAGTCACAGGAAGCAATTTGGTATTGATAGTCCAGGATCTACTCGCTGCAAAATAGTGACTATGATGTTTTCTCCATTATCTTAGCTGATTTAGTTTTCTTTTCAAACTTCTAACTAGGTACCAAATAGGTCTTCGTTATACAGGTGGTGCCCGTGCACTTCTCTCATTGTCATTGAACTTTGGTATCATACCAGTTTCTGTACCAGTTGGCGTCCGGGATTTTGATATTGATGGAGAGCTGTGGGTAAAGCTGCGGTTAATACCAACAGAGCCATGGGTGGGGGCTGTTTCTTGGGCTTTTGTGTCCCTTCCAAAGATAAAGTTTGAGTTGTCACCCTTCCGTCTATTTAATCTCATGGGTATCTACTCTATAATATCAACTTCCGGTTTTGTTTACCTTTTTATGGTTTCCTTCCTCAGGCTCTTTGTTTTATCTTTGATATGTGCACACATCACACAAGCACATGCATGTGTGTCAAATAAACCTTAGCGAGGGCTCTTTTTTTCCCCCTCTTCTTTCCTATCATTGATTGGTAAACTATCTGAACCTACAGCGTAAGTCAACTCATATTTGGAACTTATCAATGTGATTTGATAGGACTAGTTGATTAACAATTCTCCCCAGCTCAACAAAATCGAAAAATCATGACTACCCCTGACCAAGTTGATCTTACTCATTGGGTCTTTTAACAATTCTAAGAAGCTGACATAATTGTTCCTTGTATTGAATTGTCTTCTGTGCATATACTATGAATTCTATTTAACTTCAGATTCATCACAAGCACTGGTTAAATATTTTCCGTGCCATCCATTTTTCTTTTGCATATGTTGAAAGATAGATGTTGAACTACGAGAGAAGATTTTTCTAAAACAATTTTCTTTTTCCTTTGTGCATGTGATGGGCCATTCTGTTCCAGCAATCCCTGTTTTGTCAATGTAAGTCAAACCCTCTTTCATCTTTTGAGTTTGAATTCAACTGTTTTAATCTTAGTTTCCCCTGTGTTTTTGTTTTCAACCTTTGTCAGATGCAAAACATTGCCTCTCTTGAAGTTCTTGATTCCAACTGCGAATTTTTCATGCTGGAAAGAGTAACTGATAGGCACTCTTCACATGATATGTGCAATAAAATATGAAACTCTCCCAGTTGTGTTATTTGGACATGTTGATTTCAGCTTTTGTGACTCTGTATCTTAACTTTGTTTTTTGTATTTTTTCAGAACCTGAAATTTTCAAATGTAATGAAATGTTTTCCATTAGACAGATCCAAACTTGAAGATACCAATATAACCAAATCAAATCAACCAATGACCTTAGGCAATTAAAACTGCTTGGTCGAACAGTTGAAATACCGAGGTCTAACACCCAAACCATCCAAGTCATCTATCTATGACTTCGCAGTTGAATTTCTCTGTTAATAAGAATCTGATTTTGTAGTGCTAGATGTTGTCTTTTCAGTTTGAAACTTCAAATATTTTTTAATTACACTCTATGCTTTCTCCAAATCTCATGTTTCTTAGTGGTTGCTCTCCTTGCATCAATTTCTCAGTCATCTATCTGTGTGGATCTATTTTAGGTTTTTGAGGAAGTTACTTACAGAGGATCTGCCACGACTCTTTGTTCGTCCAAAGAAGATAGTCCTTGATTTTCAGAAGGGAACATCTGTTGGTCCTGTTTCGGACGATTTTAAAACTTGTGCAGTTGGTGCAGTCCAGGAAGGGAATAAAGATTATGTTGGAGAACTATCGGTGACTCTCGTTGATGCTCAGAAACTTGCTTATGTGATTTTTGGTATCTTTTCCTTCTTTTGGGATTAAAATCTGGTTCTAGTTTCAGAAATCTTTTTTGTCTAGAATTGTAATGCTAGTTGCTGATAGCTTTCCATTGTTTTGACATTGTTCTTTTAATGAGCATTGACGAGCAAGAAAAGGGTTTTAGAAACTATTTCAGTAACAGGACTTGTAGTCATCAAGCATCCTGGTGAAAAAATTGGCTTGAAAGTAAATTGATTCTCTAAACTGTTCTTGACTTTTCAAAGTTTGTGCATTTCGAACCATGAGTGCCCTTTCTATGTTCCGAGACAAATGTCATAACTAGATTTTTTTTGTATTAGTTAGTTTGGAGTTTTGTTTTCTTTAATGCCTTATGAACCTCTGTAAAAGTGTTTTGTGGCATGGAAATTGTCAGGGAAGACAGACCCATATGTTGTTCTAACCCTTGGAGATCAAGTAATTCGCAGTAAGAAGAATAGTCAGACTACTGTCATTGGACCACCAGGAAAACCAATCTGGAATCAGGTTAGTCTTCTATATTCATGGCACAGGTCCTTGCTTTTCTTGCTACTTGAGATTTATTCTCTTCCGGAATATCCGGGTTGTAATTGTGGCAAGCTGAGCTTAACATTTCTGTATCTTTGCTTGAATGCATGATCAGCCAACTTGAGCTTGGCCTATGAGCCCAAATTTAGAGCAGAGATTGTAGGCCCTGTTATCTTCTATATTATGAAAAGTTGCAGCATATGCGATATTGCTGTGCAGATTTACTATATGCATATGCACATGTTTTTCTGTGCAGATTTACTATATGCCTTTGCACACATTTTCTGTACAGACTTACTATGTTCTGATGTAGAAATGCTAACCTGAGTGAGAAAGATGATGCTTGAGCGTGGTCTGTTAATCTCCTGGGCCTGGATTTTTTTGCTTGACCTTAATCCCTTTCAATCCGAGATGAATTGAGCCAGCTTTAAAGCCACCTCAGCATGTGAACAGCCTATGGGACATGTCAATGTGCAGAACTGAGCTTAGAATGGATATATTTCCAGGGGCTAAATTTCAGTTACATGATTTGATTCTCTTGGGCAGGATTTTCATTTGCTTGTGGCAAACCCTAGGAAACAGAGATTGTTCGTCCAAGTGAAGGACTCCTTTGGCTTCACGGATTTCACCATAGGCACTGCAGAGGTAATTATTTACTTATCTTCAACAAGATGTAACCTGGAAAGGGGCAAGTTTTAACATTCACAAAGCCAGTGTTCTTTTTCATCACAAGAAAAATATTGTTTCAGTAAAAGAACTGCAAAGCTAACCTTGTTCTCACTGATATCATCAGCGTCAACAAGTAAGTGTTGAGGGCAATTCCCAGAATTGTTATGAATAATAAGAAAATGTGACACATATCATAGCAAGTAAAACAAATACATCAACAGCAAGGCAGACAGGAATGAAGGAAGCACATCCTTCAAACGAAGATTTTCCTGGGATTTATGTCAGTGCCCTCTCCTTGGAGCAATAAAATAGTTTCTGGGAGTAATGGGCTGGATAATGATTTATTCAATCCAGGATCTTGGCTGTTGCTTGATATTGTAATACCTGGTCAACTGCAGTTGTAGCAACAAAAGCAAAATGCGCAATCTCTGAAGGACTTAATCCTGCTCCATGAAATTTTTTCACAAGAAATTTAGAGCAGAAACGTTGACAACATGAAATCAGTTTGACAATGCGTACCATTTATTAAGAGCTTCATAATAGATAGCATTGAGGTTACTAAAGCTCCTGTGTCTGCATGGTCATTTTACATGCTGGCTGATGATTGATGCCTTTGATGAATTTGTTCAACCAGGTTGAGCTGGGCTCTCTTCAGGATACAGTACCAACAGACAGAATCATAAATTTGCAAGGAGGGTGGCAACTGTTTCGCAGGGGGTCCTCTGGGGAAGTATTACTCCGTCTCACATATAAAGCATATGTTGAGGATGAAGAAGATGATGTGACACTCGAAGAAGTGTTTAATATTGATTTATCTGATGATGAGGGTTCAGATACTGATGAAACAAATGATGAGTATTTGCAGAATCGACGTGACATCACTGGCGCAACAGGGAAAGAATCCTTTATAGATCTACTAGCAGCTTTGCTTGTCAGTGAGGAATTTCAAGGCATAGTGTCCTCTGAAACAGGATATACCAAACCATCTGAAGAGACCAGTAATCTGGCATCTGATGTAAAGGTGTCTGGCAGCAGCTCTGAGTTTAAGACTACTCAATCTGAGAACAGTGCCGATAGTTCTGGCGGTAATACTCCAAGGGAGCTTTTTAGTTATTTTGCCTGTAGAGCATGTTTTGTCTTTTCCTCCCTTTGCTAACCACATCAGTGATCTTTGACATCTATTTTTCAGGGTCGCCATTGTTTTGGTTTGCTGTGATCACAGGCTTAACTGTGTTGGCTTCTTTCAATGTTGGTGGCTCAAGCCTTTTCAATCCATGATACATTAATATAGCATCTGCAAATAGCCAAAGTGCCAAACTACTTTGCTTCTGTTAAAAAAGTAATGCACTGAAATCCCTTTTAAATACATTCCTTTTCTTTGTTAGTATTTGAACGTGCTCATCACTTGCTGGCTACAGAAGAATGGAATTTGGTGAAGAAAATAGACTGTCGTTAGGTAGACAGTGTGCAAGCATCAAGATGTGCGTTTGACCCTTCAGCGGTGATTGATAATAATGCCAGCTGTCCGTTAGGTTAGGTTATCTCTGCCAGAAGCGAATAGGGCCTACTCTTTTTGCGGGCTGCTATTTGAAACACATGGACAAACCAGAAGCATTGATGATGATCGTTACACATCTCTGTTTCACCAGAGTGAATGTTTTCCATCGAGAAAGTGGACCACCTTGTTTCTTTGGGGGAGGGTGTTGTGAAGTTGAAGAGAAACCAAATGCTAAACTTACATTCCATGGTATGTGAGGGGGCATAGACATGTATCGTACATGGGCTTGGGATGACTTAGCGCACTCTGTCTAAGCATATGGTTTCCTATGTGACGTGTGTAGTTGTCTTTGTCCGGTGAATAGTTTCATGCACATCCGCTCCTATCTTTAACGTAACATTGGTGGAGATCAGATGCTTTTCCCTGAGACCGTCCAATGCATGCAAGCACACTTGCACATATACATGCAAATTTCAAAATGGGATCTCATGGTGTAACTTGGTAGTGATTCCTGGTGGGCCTCCCTTGTCAAAAAACGATGCCTAGGAACAGGTTAGTTAATTCACTGATAGCAGGATCCACTTGCTTAGTTTAAACTGCTGAACTTGATAGAAAATTAAGATTCATAAACCATCGATTTTTCTTTCATGTGGTCATGTTATAGTAAGTTGATTGATAATTGTGTGTGCACATAGTGGCTCAACCAGATGTTGTGCTGGATATCCTGCACAAGTCACACATCTTAACTGCATCAAAGCTGGTAATGCAAACAGGCATCCATGGACCCTATATTAACTTGATGCAATGTGCCTCTCCATGTACTTCTTAAATCCTTCCTGTGCAATCTCTTGCTGAATTCTTGTGCAGACACAGTTCATTTTTGAAGTGTATGATTCATGCCTGATGGACTCGGGCTTCAGTTATTGAAAATTAGGTTTGCAGTTTGGTGTAGCTCACAAACCCAATTTGAAGGATCACGTTTTGGATGGAACATGCCTTTGCAAGTCCTTGATCATGCTAGCTAGAAACATATTTAGAGCTTTTCTATTAAGTCTGAACCCTTGAATTGATTTCTACCATATAAAGATAAAGTGATAAAACTTTTTGTTGAAAATTTTTGGTGTAAAAGTTGTTAAATTGATAGAAAATGATGTGATATGATAGAGGTAATGATGATGTATAAAGAAAATAAAGTGAAAATAGATAGGTTAATTATATGGGTAGTCGTGTAGAAATGATTGAAAAGTAAGGTCATTTGTATAAGAAAATATGAAGAAATAATTAAAAAATAGGGTAGTTATGGAGAGTGAAAAGTTTTTGATTGAAAAGTTTTATGCCCAACCAAACGCACCCTAAATTCATCCTGTAGTTTTAGTTTGTTGATTGCTGTGTTAGGCCTGTTTTATTAATGAACTTTTGTTGGTTGGTTTGTCAAGAGCGATGTCCAGAAGGCCAGAACCAAATCCTATACTGTATGTTTGGATGCACGTGGCACTTCAAGGATCACAAAGCTTCTATTTATTTATTTATTATTATTATTATGAGTTCAAATGGATTCTGAAAATTTTTCTCCTCACAAGAACCATGGTAAGAAAATTCTACTTGTGTGTGCAGATGCAAGCTGCGATCCCTGAAGGAAAGATGGGAGGCCAGAATGCAGGCGGCGTTGATTCATGCACACATGTGTATATTTCTTGCGTATACTCCGTTCATCTGAGAGGAACTTTTTCCTCTCTCGCGCAAAATTTTGATCCTCCCCTTAAATCATTTTTCATTTGGCCCGTCTAAACAATTTGTACGGAAACATACTGTTTAGAGGTATTCGAGGCTGTTAACAAGACAACATTCTTGTTTGTTTTGTAAGTTCTTATATTCCCTTGCTAGACTAACTCAAATTTTTGTATCAATAACGGTTCATACTTAGGGGTGCAACTCGGGTCGGGTTATACCGGGTTTGAGTGAACCCAAACCCTAAGCCAACCGGGTTGGAGTAAACCCAAACCCAAACCCTAAGAATGTAATTTGGGTTCGGACCGGGTTCGGGTCGGGTTCGCATTGGTTTTGGTTTGATTTCGGGTTTGAATTCGGGTTACCAATAAACTATTTTTTTCCAAATTCAGTTGTAATCTAAAAGAAAATTATCGAAATATACATACATGTATTTATGAAGTCAAGCCTCACGCTGAATTCTACAAGATACTTTCAAAGAATTCTACAACATCATGCTAAATTCTGCAATATTCTTTGAATGAACTCTGCAAGCAATTTTTCAACACCCTATAGACACAAATAAATGACAAATTAGTTAGTTTTATGACTAGTGAGTCATTTTTATTTAATAGCTAATGGAAATGACTCAAGTATACAAAATAGAAAATGAACATATCATACCAACTTTGTAGTTGAAACTAAACATTATCGTACAAATTGCTGAAATTGAATTCAAACTGAATATTTATCATACAAATTGCTAAAGTAAAAATTGACCACTTGTCATACCAATAAACTTAAAATATGAATCAAATTTATACTACAATCTGAAATTCAAATTAACAGATTTCTCGTACTAATAGAAAGCATAATATGAAATAGATTTATCATGTCGACTCAAATTAAAATATAATCCACATAACAGTTATTCAAAGTAACTAAATCTAACTACATTAAGTATAATGGTTCAACATTCCAATCTAATTTAAGTACAATCCAAATTTAAAATGACAATATAAACAAATCTCAAGTTTAAATAAGTTTATATCTACTTTTAAACAAATTCGAATTTCAAATGAGTTCATGTCTCCAAAGTTTCCAAAAAAAACTAAAAAACTATTCGAAGACTTCCAAGTAATTTCTCTCTTGATTTTCATCTATATTTCTAATGTCAAGTTCTTCCTCATCGATTTACATATTTGAAAATAATATGCATCAACCGAGACGAAAAAATACATGCAACTGTTAATAATAAGAAGATAATAATTATAAAAAATCATCCTAGAAATTAAGTTACTTCAAGTATGCTTTGAAAATGAAGAAAGAGGTGATTTGTCTGAATTAGAGTTAGTAATGCCTAAAACATGTATATATATATTAATATTACAAAAAAGCATGTATAATTGATGAAAAAATTATATAAACTACATCGGGTTCGGACCGGGTCGGGTTTTGGTACCGGGCTGGTGCAAACCCGGTTTTGGTTTCGGGTTTTTACGGGTCGGGTTGAAACCGGGTCTATTTTGAAAAAAATCTTAAAAATAAAACCCATTTTTGGTTTTGATACCGGGTCGGGCGGGTTCGGACCGACCCGGTACCAAGTTGCACCCCTATTCATACTTGATAACAAAAGGAAAGCGAAGAATGGATGTGTAACCAAACACGAGAAACTCGTCAACAGGAAATCTCCCTTCTTCCAATATCTAGACTGGGCCAGGAGGCCACGTGCTGTCTCACATCAGCTGCATGTGAGTGCCAGCATCTCCCCTTTGGCCCTTCCAGAGGTACCACACACCAGCTTGCTTCTAACATTATGGAAGACGATTTTGTAATTATTAAGCAACTATTTTTTAAGTAAGAAAGATGAGAATTATAATTTTAGATAGCGTGCAGTAATGAGAGAGAGAATGTGGTTATAAGACAGAAAAAGGTAGCCAAAGGTCATTATAATTAAAAGAAGAGAATCTCTTTTCAGCTTTACACTCCAAGGGGCAAACCATGCAACTAACTAGTCATAATGTTGTTACTTGCCATTTCCCCAAAAGCCAGCAGAAAAGTGGCGAATGATGCCCATCTGCTTCCCTCCTCGCCCAAATGAACTCGTGCAATTGATCACTGGAAGGCCACAATAATGTGTGAGTTGCAGACTCGCAATTGGCTTCATCCTTCACGCTTGTAAATGCTTTTATTTAATATTCAAGATTTCGTATTAAAAGAAACTTACACAAATCATTCAGTTCATCTCATCTAGCAGTAGACATGATCAGCGTGATCTCTTTGTTTGTAGTTATTCTCAGACTTTAATTAGAATAATTTCTAAATTTTCTTCAAGTAAGTCGTTCAAAATATAATATAAAGCCAGGAGGGGGCCAGAATATCGTCTTAAGATCATTGGGCCATCTGCTTCCCTTTCATTGAATATTTGTACATGAACCCTCTTTAAAGTTAATAACATCCTCAAGTAATAATTTACTCTCTTTATTTAAAATTGTCAGAGATTTTAGATCTGCGACTATAATAAATAGATTAGATTTATAGATGATGAAGTTAGAATCAAAAATGGCGTGAAGTTGGAAATGGTGTGGTCATAGAGACAACACCTAAGCCTAAGTGCCAAGACTTAAAAGAGTTTTTACGTGGAAAAAAATACTACTGAAAAACTATGATAGAAAAGATTCACTAATGAGAAATGAGAAGGTACAAGTTATCGCTTAAGAAATACTAAAGTATCAGTTATCTCTTGGCTGATGTTAGGAAGATTGTCGGAGCCTTACAGTGGGTTTAAAGAGGGAGAGAAAGAGAGGAAGATTGCTAAGAGAAGACTAGATAGATGATCGTGTTCTAGAGAAATTCTCCTCCCTTTTTCAAGTTGACCTTTTTGATACATCTTTTGGCTCAATGCATGACAATCAATCTTATCTCCCATGATCACAGTTGACGAGGATTTATTAGCAAATCTAGGGTCTTTTTGAGATAATCCATTAACACAACCGATTGCTTATGTATTCTAAAACGGGAGTAAGTGAAATTTAATGTTGAAGAAATTGTATGATAGACGACATGGTGCTAGGTGTAGTGAAAGAGTAGACCTAGGTGCAACTCTCTCAAGACACATATAAGTAGGCACGTTAATAGTTACAGTCAACTTGTCAACCCATTTGTCCAACCTGTTAATAAATGAGTTTGGGTCGAAATTTTTTTAACTAATAGTTTACGATCCGCCAACTCATTTAACCATTTAAATAAACAAATGGACTAAGGTTAAGATTTTATAACTCGTCGACCCGGTTAGTAATCCATTTTACTTGTTTAACTGTCAACCCATTTACAATATGTTAAAAAAGGGTTCATGTATTTCCTAAATCCTAAATTTATTTTCCGTTTCTATTTTCTATTATATATTTTTCTCATTTCAATTTCTTATTTTCTTTCCTCTGTCTACAACTTTATAATGTCTTTTTTGCTATCGTGTTATGACGTTACTGACATCCTCTCTGCCGTTAGTAAGATTCTTCTTCCGTTTTTGCCTCTCTTTTATTCTCTCTGTTTTCGATCATCTTCCTTTCCATATGTTTCCTCTATCTCTTCATCTCCGTCTCTAATATTTTTCCTCTCTATTTCTATTATTGTTTTCCCCTCTTTGTCCCCTCTTTTTGTTTCGTTGAGTTGCTATCTTTCTTTTTGCTAGCGCGCCGAATATATACCCCTATCTCATCGGTATAGATCAATTCATCACAAAATTATAAAAAACACACACTTAACTTTTAATTTGTTTACAACATATATATAACTTGTTAACAACCAACCAACCTGTTATTAAATGTGTTAAAGTTGAGATTTTTAAATAGGTCGATAAACAAATTAGGTTTGAGATTATTTAAATGGGTTAGGATTACGATTAAATTCTATCTTGTTCAACTCGATCCGTTAATACCATGATAGTTAATACCATGATAGAAGTGACATGAGCCAATCTAAGCCAAATGGGCAGTCGATCAATCATAAGCAACTTCAATCCCCTGAAGTTGCCTTTGAAATTGATATACATGTGTGGGCAAGTACGAGGGTTAATCGATGTGCTACTGTAAAAGCATTTTCACCCATTTAAAAATGTTTTTGACAAATAAAAGTATAGTTAGTTGTCTAAAGCTGCTTTTGACAGGCATAATAATTAAAACATTACGAATGTTTGCCATAACTAGTGCACGCCACTGACAACTAGACAACAAGACAACGTTATTAAGTTTGAACATGAATAATACACACACGAGTATTGAATCTTCCATCTACCAAGTTTTCAAGCGTTCAGTACGCGTAAGGAAGCTTCAAAGTACAAAAAAATGTCAAAGTTCTTCAAGTCACTCATTGCTTTCTATTACTTTGGAGTTGCTTCTGTGCACTTCATTTGCTATACAAGAAAAACAGCAGTTTTTCTTTTACTCTTTATTTATTGGTGTTTATCTTAAATTAGTATTTGAAATCAGATTCAGGAAGAGCAAAACAAGGGTTGTCGGAGTGTACACTCATACATTATTTTGGTAAGTTCTATTGACACCTCTTAAAGCAATAACCTAGAAGAGAGTGGTTACTTTAAATTACACTTGATTGATCATAAGGGAACTAAAGAAACAATAGTGCATACTTGGAAAAATGGAGTAGTATAGTTGACTTGAACTTCTATATATTGTGCTTGCTTGTGTAATTGTTTATTTACTTCCCATTATGTGATTTTTCCTTAGCATATTATTCATTTAAGGATATTTAAATTGAAATCTAACAAAATAACTAACTTTTAATAATTCAATTCACTCGTCTCTTCCTAAGCTTATAATGTGTGTAGAGAGGAAAGAGAGAGGCAGAGAAAGGGAAAATATCATTCTTTTACATCTTCTAGCATTTGAATCCATTTTGGTGGGAGAATCAATGAAATTTCAACTTAGAATCTTTCATAATCATAGTTGACAGGGACTCCTTAGCAAGTTTAAGGACCTGCTTTGGCCTAACTTTATTTTAATAGTAAAAGCTTAATGCATGGTTTGTTTTAAAAAAGCTTAGATTTTAACCTTTTTCTAAAAAGTCATGATTTTAGCTTTTATGCATTTAATTCCCACATCCCAATAGGGATAGCCAAACATATTTACACATTTTTAATGCATAAGAGGCAATGTGCTTTTTACACAACACAAGGCCAAGCAAGCCCAAAGCCTTCATGATGTAATTTATTGGTGTAACATTATAGCTAGCGGCTTGCATATTCTAACATGGGGGTATGTGAGATTTGATTGTGCCAGGTGAGATGAAAGGGTAGGCCTACTTGATTCTCTCCTTAAAATGCATAGAAGGGACATGAGCCAATTTGAGTGTGATAGGGCCTAGTTAGACATGTGGTTGGGATGTGTTGCATATGGGATGTGTTGTATATGTGATCATTGTGGCTAGTATTAGATTGTAAGGGTACACATTATATGTGTGGCCAGCATGGCTGGGATTGAGTTGTAAGTGGTATAAATAGGGGGCTATGACAAATGTAATAGAGAGTGTTGATAGTTTGTTACGTATAGCTTGTTTCAAGAACAGTGTAGAGAACGAGCAATGTATAGAGTAGTTAGATAGTTTGGCAACTAACCTTCGTGTATTTAGGGCCTCGCATCCCTCTAATACTCTCTTTTTCTTCAACAGAAGTCACGTTCATCAACTTTGTGTTTATAGTTCTTGCGTTCCCCACCAACCAGATTTCTTTATGTGGTGGGCAACAACCCCATAATCAGTGCAGATCAAACCTCAGTGGCCCCAAGTCCACTAGGAAGTGGTTACCATTTTTATGAAATTTTTGACAATGGCACGGGGTATATTATTTTTTCTTCTATGGTTTCTCATAGAACAAGATCATGTTTGATACGAAGCTCAAACCACTCGATTTCATATCTATAGAACAATTCATTGCAATCTAGATTGTCGGACAAGCACTCTCCTCTAGGTTATGGTTGGGGGGGGGGGGGGGCGTGCTAACCCAATCATTTTAAAATGGTGTGTTAATTGTTGAATATTTCTTGGTGGGCCTAATATATATATATAGGATTTGATATTACATTTCAAGCCTATTCATAAAAGAGACACCGAACTTCCATTTATACTTACAAAAGACTAAGCTCTTATTTTTACTAAGAGAAACTTTCTACTCTTACAAGAGAGACCATACAACTCTCATAGACAAGAATCGAATTTTTACCCCGCACTATGCTTTGAACCCCTGACACCACTACACATGACTGCCTTATTTTGGTTGTCGTGTTTGTTGTGGCGGGCCTAATATTGGATTAACATTTGCATAACATACGAAGGATGATGATTTTTTTTTTTGGGGAGGGGGGGTGCAGTCCTAATCACCCAGGTGCGTACACCAATCTTTTTATTTTTTAAATTTTTTTTTACACAACTGTTAATTTAAGTGTATTTAACATGTGTATCCATTTTTATTATTATTGGAGATTTTTAATTTTTTTGGATTTTTAAAAATAAGTGGCATTTTAGTAAATTTAAAATACTAAAATACCACTTATTTTTAAAATTTCGAAAAAATATCTAAAAATTTTAAAAAATGGTAAAAATTAATGCATATGTCAAATAATTATATTAACAGTTTCGTTAAAAAAGTTTTTGAAAAATGGGAGTGGATCCGGTTTTCGGGATGCAGTGGTGCCATTGGCTTTCCGGTGTATGATGAAGCTCTGATCCTAGTGCGACCCTACGATTTTTCTGCAGTGGCATGTGACCCACGTGCTGTAAGCCTGCCTGTCAAATATGCTGCAGACGCTGTCGTCCACTTGCCTTCATTACTGTCTCAGCTGGTACGGATGCTTTTAAATTGGGGCAAAACAAACTTTTTTGCTTTTTTTTTTGTTTTTTGTTTTTTGTTTTTTGAATCGAGATCCAATGGAATCCTTCCCACCACCATCTTTAAAATACTTAGTAACTAAGTAATATTAATTATATTTTTTATTGATAATATCTTTGATGGACAATGGTAAGCGTGGACCCTTCAAAAATCTTCACGATATCATAGTTTACGAATTAGGTATGTCCCTGTAAGTAATCTTAATATTTTCAATGCCTGTTTCGTAGATGTAAAAAATGGAAACTTTTTAACTCCTTTCTAAGTACCTTTTTGAATGCTGGTGGGAACCGTGCGGCTCAACCTGTCACCTCACCCCATTTTATACTAAGGTAGTGTGGGAATATATGGAACTTAGATCCAATGCTCTCGAGCACATATATCTATTTTTTAAATTTTTTTTCAAAATTTTTTTATTAACTTGTTAACCTAAGTGTATTTAACATATGTATCAATTTTTAACATTTTTAAAAAATTTTAGATATTTATTTCGGATTTTTAAAAATCAATGACATTTTAGTAATTTAAAATTACCTAAAATGCCACTGACTTTCAAAAATAAAAAATAAATATCTAAAATATCCCAAAAATGGTAAAAATTTATACACATATTAAATACATATAGATTAACACTATTGTAAAAAAATTTTGAAAAAAATTAAAAAAATAGGTGTATGCACTAGGGAGCATGCAACACTGCATGCTCCCGGGAGCAAAGGATCAGGTTTCGGGAATATATACCCGCTGGGTCAAAAATTTAATATTTTTTTTTAAAAGAGGGTGTAGGGGTGGACCAACCAAACTCAAACTTTCTTATGCCATTTATGACCCACCCGACTCGCTTGGCCCACTAAACTTGGTTGTTAAAGTTGTGACTTAAAATTTTGGATGAAGTATATTTCATGAATTTATTCTAACATTTATATTTTATTTGAATAATGATGTTTTACTTTGACTAATTATTAATAGGACGAAACATATAATATTTAAATTTATATATTTTTATACTTAGCAGGTTCATAAATTCTTAAAATTATCTTACTAGACCCGTATTACTTGACCCATATTTTTGCCAGACTTGTTGTCCCGAAGTTTATTCCGAGACCTAGTAATTAATCCCGATCCGATATAAAAAAATAGTCAAACATGATTTTTAAAATGTAAGCCAAGGATTAGGCACGCCTTTATCCATCCTGTCTTGCCCCGATTCTCACGCCTTCTTTTAATATTATTTGATATATTAGCATCATGAATATCTTATTTTATTCGTTATTACCTCTACGTTTTACTATTTCTACATTTTTTAAACAGCTACTCTATCTTTTATATTTTTATTTTCTCTTTCCTGGATCATATCATTAATTTTTTTTCAAAAATTTTACCTACTATTTTTTTTCCACATCTTGCCAAACGCAGCCCAATCTTGCATAATACATGGGACTTTCATGACAGGTTAATGATTGAATACTGTCGAGCTAACCACATTTTATTCTAAATAATTTTTAAGATGTAAATCATTTATCATATTTATTCGTCTACAATTATGTGTATTGAAAACTTTTATTATCGAATATGTGCGATAATTCAATATAACGGGGCTGCGTGAAGCCTCCTTGCAGTCTTTTTTTTTTGTTTTAAAATTATTTTTAAAATCTAACCATCCATTTATTTTATCTTTCTATTTAAAAATATTTCATTTATATTTTATAAAAATTAGCATCTTTTAAAAATGAATAATATTACTGATTTTCGAGATATATAATGCATATGGTATATAAGGTTGCCAATGTATGTGATTTTTAAATGATAAATCGCGTATTAATAAATATGCTAAATAGTTTAAATTTGGAAAAAAATTAATAAAGAACAATGGTTGCACGGAGGTCTCAAACTGTATTAAATATAAGAAATGATCCTGTTATCTTGAGTTAAGTAAATGCTCTACGTAGTCAATCTCAAAAATTCCATTTATAATAACTTTTTTTGTTTTTTTCTTTATACACTTGTTTATGTAAATGTATTTAACATATAAAACTAGTTTATCATTTTTAAATATGTGTATTGTTTAAAAAAATTCAAAAAAATATATACACATATCGAAAAATGATAAAACTTGGTTTATATGTTAAATACACTTAGATAAACAAGTGTACGAAGAAAAAACAAAAAAAACATTGTAAACGAGTTTTTTTTAGGTGGGCTAAGCGAGACATTTGCTTAGCCCGAAGTTAACAGGATTACTCCCCATTAAATATTACTCTTTATAAATACTATATATTCTTTAGAAAACTAATATACGTATATCCACTTTCAAAAGTTTTACAAGATATAAATTTCCAGTGAAATTTAGTATTGCAAAAGAAGTCGTGTATAATAAAATAAATAGTTTAGATTTAAAGAAAAAATTTAAAATAAAAAGCAGGGCAATATTGAATCATTGCTTTTCGTGAAAATAATTTTAATTCTTTAACCAAGTAAATTGACGGTGCTGAGCATAATTCCCTTTGTCTAACAAAAAAAAGTTTTATGCAAATTTTCTACGAGCACTGGTTTCTGCCGTTTTGACTTTAGAGTTCAGACATTCCAGCAACATCCGCTAAACGGCGTGGTTACATGTGACGTAATATTACGTCATAAAGCAATGCGAATGCTATAGTTTAAAATGTTCTAAAAGAAAAAACAACTTTTTAGACCTGCCACTGATCTTTTTGGGCATCGTGCGTCTGCCTCGGCCGTAAAATTTTTTTAATCGTGATTAACAGTGGCGTCGAAAAGGACTCTTGGACCATTTTGATGTTCGGTTCTGGTTCCATTCGATGGTTGAAGCTAATGGGGTAGAGGATCCGGTCAGACGGATTAGATCTTGAACTTAATTTTATCAATTTAAAAATTCTCATTTTTAATTTAGTTACTAACTCTTTTAAAAATTTCAATTCTACTCTTCATAGGTTACTACCGAATTGTCTACATGTGTTACAACAAGAAAATACTGAACTAATTTAAAACTTTAAGAAGACAAAAAATATATTGATAATTCAGAAGCATACTTAATTAGCTTGTAAACAAATGAAGTGGGTTGAGCGCAGCCTTTGCTTAGCTCAAACTAAACAATCCTATCAGCCCAGGCTAAACAAATGTATAGCTTAGCTCACCTCAAAAAACTTATTAAATTTTTTTTTTTTTTTTTTTACTTTTTCTCCGTACACTCATTTATCCAAGCGTCTTTGACATATAAATCAAGTTTTTATCATTTTTGGATGTGTGTATATATATTTTTTAAAATTTTTAAACATATATATATTTTAAACACGTATACACATAGATATTTAAAAAACCGAAAAAAATATATTCACATATCTAAAAATGGTAAAAAGTTGGTTTATATGTTAAATATGCTTAGATAAACAAGTGTATAAAAAATAAAAATATTTTTAAATAAATTTTTTAAAATGGGCTAAGTGAAACATTTGCTTAGTCTGCGTTAACAAGATCACTTCAATAAGTCGATTCAATCTATTAATAGCCCTAATTAAAATAACTTCGAATCTGACTTTAAGTAGCTTGACCAAAGCTCAAAATCAATGAATTAAGAAAGATTGATAATAAAAATCTATTTTAAAGCCTATGCGTGAAAAAACTGATAATAAAAATGTACAAAATTTCTTGTTATACCTCATAACATTTGCCCATTATTCTTTTTATATTCAAAATACTTCAAACATTTCTTTAATACCAATCATTTCACTGTAAATTTCTATCATGCCCGTGTAGTCAAAACAATCGTTTACTAACCCATTGAGAAGACAACTTTGCACTTCCTAAATTTCTTAATTAAGACAATTCAACCATAACATGACTCAATTAATGTTGGCAAACCTTTAATTTGTGACATTAAGTGACTTGAATATTATATTGAGGTTAATCGTTTTAATTAGGAAAAATTTGAAAGGGTAAAATTATTTTTTTAATAAAATAATTAAGGGTTATTTTGATTGCATGGGTATAACAAGAATTTAAAGTAAAATATTATTATTATAATAGAAATTAAGGATAAATGGTTGTGGGCACAAGATGAATTTTTCCTCCAAAACCTTTAAGGCTGACACGCCACACTGTTAGTCACGTATAGTGTTGAAACAAACTAGGGCAATAACCTAATGTTATGAAAGATGGTTGCTATTGCATGATATTAGCTGAAATTTTAGGTGGCAAGTAACGGCACTTGCACCACTCAAGCTGCACCTTGTTGGAATGTTCTCATCAACAATATTTCATCACGATACAACGCCTTTAGTTGGTATTTGTCACTTTAGTGGGGAGAGTATTATTTGGTTCCTCCATATTGTAAGGATTATGCATGTATTAATTTATAATATCATATATTTTGATATTTATATACATGAATAAAAAAAAGTCTAAGATCACTTTCACTTTTCTTATGTATTTTTTTATTTTAGAGTATCTGTTTACGACCAAAATTTTTTAATCTAAAATTTTTTATTTTTCATAATTATCTTATTTTTAATTATTTTTCACATGTTCCTATATAATTATCCTAATTACTTCTATATAACTATTAATCTTTTTTACACAACTATCAATATAATTAACTTATTTATTTTAACATCATTATATTTTCTCCTCCCTGTTATTTCTATCATATTAGTTTATTGTTTTTTAAAAACTTTTATGCCAAAAATTCTTCATCAAAATTCTGTTCACTTTCCTGACACCCTTAATATAACATCATAAGTAACTAATTATTTTACTTTTTCATTATCATCCCTCTGTATTTTGTAAACTACTATCCGTTCGCACTCTACCCACGATGGTACATCAACCTTAAAAAAAAAAAAAAAAAGACATTTTCATTTTTTTAATGATTTCTTTGTATAATATCTCTCTCTTTTTTTTTAAAATTATAATTCGTGGCCAATTCATCTAACATTTATCATCTTATATATTCTGTTGGAAAACCGAATAGACGGAACCCTCTTCCACCGTAAATGGTTGGACCGGGCGAATCGGGCAGTTCGCCTTTCAAAACACGAATCAAGATCTATTTTTACTATTAACTTCGAGCGGAAGTGCTCGTGATGACGGATTAGAGTTATCAGGAACTTAATTTATTCCCTATATTGCTTAAGCAATAATTTAATTAGTTTTGGACGTTGTTGTGCAGGCTTAGGTGGCATGGCATATTTTTCACACCCAATACTCAGCCTATATAAAATATTAAAGAGAGAGAGAGAGAGAGAGAGCGTGTCTAATGTCTATTGACGCGTCTCTCTGATAATAATGTAAAATAAGTTACTGCCCAGCTAAGCTTTGATCATTTTTCTGTCCAGCTGCCCATCACAATTGCCAGTATCACATTCGCACTTCCACAAAGAAGAAACAACGAAAATTTTCTGAATTTCCATATTTAGCCACATGATATCGTGATTGGGGTGCAGCTTTGATAGTTCTAAGCATGTTGACGCGTCAACTGCTTTAATATGAGTAAGGTATATTTTTATTTTTTATACCATATAATAGAGTAAATTTCAAATAAAAAAAGACTCAATTGAGTTTTTAAATACGAGTTTTTGGAATTGAGGATGCTTTTATGAAACCTCCATTTATACGTAATCCTCTCCATTTTCAACCTCTAAATAGTTGATAAAAAATCATATCATTTATTGTGTTTAACATCACTTACATTAGTTTATTATAGGTGTGTTTCGAAAGTGAGAAAACTTTTGCATAAAATGTTGTTAATGTAACAACTTTTGAAATGGTAGAAAATGATTTCATATATTAGGATAACGATGAGGATTAAAAAGAATACGGGTGTGTTGGGAAGCGATAAAACTTTTGTTGAAAAGTTGGTTTAAAAGTTTTTAAAATGAGATAAAATGATATGATATGATAAAGATAATGATAATGAATAAATAAAATAAAGTTAAAATAAATATATTATACGTATTGATATTGTGTAAAAATGATCAAAAATAAGATAGTTGTATAGGAAGAAATAAAAAATAATTAAAAATATAGTAGTTATGGGGAGTGAAAAATTTTATATTAAAAACATTTAGCTTTAAAACTTTTTTATGTTAATAGATACATTTAAAGTTAAAAAAAATAAATTAGTTGTATAAGTAGTTAAAATAAATAATAGATATCTCATGATGTTAGGATTTTATCGATTTCTCTTTTGAAGTGAGGGTATTTACAGAAAAATTCTTTTTATAATATTAGGATTATGAAAGATGCTAGATTGTAATACCAGTTGTCATGGTATATAATACTAATAAAAAACAAGTATATAATTAAAAATTTTATTATATTAATACATATTTTATTAAATAATACAACAAACATTTTACTAATATTATTACATTTGTTCGACTATGGCTTATCAGCTGAACTAAAGAAAATAAAATTGATAAGCGGGTGAAATCAAATAGTGAGAGCATGTTTGTTATGATTTTAATAAATGAACAATGATTTAATACAACTCTTTGCATACAAGTATCCACCCAACCACTTATTTTTACAACTAAAAATATATTTATTTTGTTCGAAAATAGAACAGATATGTTTATACACTATATATAATGTACATTTAAGAAAAATCACAAGTGATGTAATGACTTTAAATATGCTAAATTTTTACACGATATAAGTTTCAAATCAAAGTATTCTTGATAACAAAAAAATGGTGTTAAACATTAAATAGTCTGGATTTGGAGAAAAATAAATTTAAAATAAAAGGCAATGGATTGCATGGACACTTGTATACAACCAAGTTTCACTGAATTGTTATCCCTCAACAAAAAAAAGTTTTACTGAATTGTTGCCCTAAATAAAATTACTTAAATTAATAAATATATTTGATACAACCGACGTTGGAATGCTGAAACTGCGCAGAAAAAATTAAAATAGCATGGGACATTTTGTGGCTTAATATATAAAGTAATAATTAATATAGAATAATTTTAGTTATTTTTTATGCAGAGCTAGGGTTAATCGTGCTTAGCTAGTACCATTGAAAGGTTCTTTCCCGTATAGCTGCATTGGAGCCCGAATAATAGTTTATTATGGGTGTGTTCGGTAAGTGAGAAAATTTTTGCATAAAATGTTTTTAATGTAAAATTTTTTGAAATGGTAGAAAACGATGTCATATATTAAGGTAACGATGGGGAGTAAAGAGAATAAGGGTATGTTTGGGAAGTGATAAAGTTTTTGCTAAAAAATTTTTGATATAAAAGTTTTCGAAATAGGAGAAAATGATGTAAGACGATAAGATAATGATAATGAGTAAATAAAATAAAGTTAAAATAGATAGTTTATGTAAAAATGGTTAAAAAATAGGATAATTGTATAAGAAGAAATAAAGAATAATTAAAAATAGGATAGTTATATAGAGTGAAAAGTTTTAAATTAAAAAATTTAGCTTTAAAACTTTTCGATGTTAACAGACACCTCCTGTCAAGTCATGATTTGTTTGGCGCAGTACTCTTCCTAATCTTGGACTTCCTAATCTTGGAATAGATATTGAGAAAGCAAAAGAAAATTTACATGTCATTGAGACATGTCTTGATCGATGTAGTTATCATTCATTGCTTAGATAAGATGAGGATAACATAAGAATATGGGATAGAAGGAGTGTTATTATGTATTTGAAATGAAAAAATGCTTGTTGGAATGGAAAAAAATTGTATTGAAAAAGAAAAAAATAGACTATTATTTTTTGGGAATAGATTTTTTTTTTAAAAAATAAAAGACTCCATTTTATTTTAATCCATCTCATTCTATATATGAACAAATCAGTCTAGCCAAGTCCTCCCAAGGCCAGGAGTATCTACATTCTCTCCTAAGGTTGCTGCACAGACTTGAGCTGGGGTGCTAGTGGGTCATTCGCTGTGGTCTATCTTCTTAGCTGATTGCCGAAGCAAATAAATTAAACTAAGTTTGCCAATGCCTTTTAAGTATCGTAGCTTAACTAACGAATTTCGCAATGCCTTAAAATACGTATCACGCCATGAGCGCTTGAATTAAGCTGCCAACAGTCTCTTCGTGGTTCAATCCGAGTGGTCTGCGACATGTTTATGATACGTATGTGTCTGCAAATTTAATTACTGATGGTTGTGTAATCATGCAGCTGACCCCTAAGTAACAGTCAACTTAATCACTGGTATATCGTAGTAGAATCATGTGAAGTGACTTTGATAATAATGAAAAAATTTTATTTGGCTTTTCTGTACCTGTAAAATTGCAAAACAAAATAAAACACGGATAATAATAATAATAATAAATAAATAGCGTCATATATTTTAATATCAGATCGTATTAAAAATCCCAAAAGCCTCTCGTTGCTAGCTGAAACAAGTCTCTTGGATATTTTATGAGGTTGGATCAAGCCACCGTCAAACGCGCTTGAAACCCGCAGGACATGCATGTTGCGTGGGTCCACCTGACTCAAAACGTTTTAAACGTGAATTCTATTCTATTTTTTATGGACTTTGCTTTTACGAACATTTTTTAAGTATATTTTAGTTGTGAGTCGTCCAAAATATTTTTATCCATAGATATTTGTATGATATGAAAAATCATTTTCATGAGATTTATATATAATTCATCGAAAATGCATGAAGTTTTTTATTTGTATTGTTAATATTATTTACGTTTTAAACGTGAATTCTATTCTATTTTTTATGGACTTCGCTTTTACGAATATTTTTAGTTGTGAGTCGTCCACAATATTCTTATCCATAGATATTTGTATGATATGAAAAATCATTTTCATGAGATTTATATATAATTCATCGAAAATGCATGAAGTTTTTTATTTATATTGTTAATATTATTATTATAAAAAATTTCGATCAAGCGAATCTTTTATATTAAAAATTGTATAACTTGGATAGAAATTTAAAAAATGGTAAACCAGCGGGGTCAAAATTGCACTTGGTTATCAGGCAATATAAAACAATTTTATCAAAAAACAAAACTCATTCTACTAATACATGTTGGATTTTATAAAGCTAAGGTGTACCAAATCTATTGCGAGACGTTTCACATGATAACCGAAAACGGGTATGAAACACGACATACGGTGCGAGTGCAAGCCTTTTTCCCCCTTCAGACTCCTACCCTTTGATGAGCAATGGTAAATGAAACCCTCAGGTATCTCTATCATGACTCATCCTCTTTGTACCGAAAGTTTATCTGATCCCGATCCTGTGTACTCGGGTGCACTTAGCTTCAATACACCCAGGTACATTAAACCCATTTTCACCCATTTTTTATTTTTTTTTTGAAATTTTTTTATACAAATTTTAATCTAAGTGTATTTAACATGTGTATCAATTTTTATCATTTTTGGAGTATTTTAAATATTTATTTTTGATTTTTAAAAATTAGTGGCATTTTAGGTAATTTAAACATACTTAAATTAACATTTGTATAAAAAAAATTTAAAAAAATAAAAAATGATTTAATGCACCCGGGGTGCACTGAAGCTAAGTGCACTCGGGTGCAGGGGATCGGAATCCAAGTTTATCAATCAAGACTCATATCTTTTTTTTTTTAAAAAAAAAAGAGGAAATCATGGAGTGATCTCACCAATATGCTGAATGAGCACGTAAGGAACTAAGAAAACGTGTGTAAATTTTGAAGAGAAGTATTCCTATTAGTGAGGGCTAAGCGAATGGTTCATCTTAAAAAATATATTTACAATATTTTTGATATTTTTTCTTTATATAATCGTTTATCTAGATGTATTTAACATATAAACTAAGTTTTTACCTTTTCAGATACGTGTATATATATTTTAAACATTTTTAAACGTACACATAGACCTTTAAAAATCTTAAAAAATATATACACATATCCAAAAATAGTAAAACTTGATTTATATGTTAAGTATACTTAGATAAACAAGTATAAGAAGAAAAATAAAAAATATTATAAATAAATTTTTTAAGGTGAGCTAAGCAAGATATTTACTTAGCTCGGGCTAACAGGATCGTTCCTTAATTTTGAATAAGATAAGGACGACTGATAACCAATATTGAGAACATATAATTCATTCATTGATTGACTGTTTCGATGTACAAATTCAATATTAAAATTAGGACCGTTAAAGTATACATGAAGAAAGATACAAATCCGACTAAATCAAAGGTTGTTTAATTAGGGTTGCCAATCAAGACATATCACAGGTGATATCTGTTGACCATGTGCTTTCTTTAAAATTATTTTGATTTCGATGACTAACAAAAGATTAATTTGATTTTGATAATTAACAAACCATTGAAATATCATAAAAAAGGATCCAATGAATATGTGTAAGTGTGTTCAAATATTTTGTCTCCAATTATATATACGAATATGAAAATATGAAATAATTTAAGTGTTAAGAGCTCAAGTTCATATATTGTAAGTTCAACAAAATGAAGTTTAAGCCCAAGTCGACTTCATCAACGACTTCAGTGAAGTCTCCGCCCAAGTTAACTTTACCTGTGACTTCACCAGCGACTTTAGTAAAGTCTTAACCCAAGTCAACTTTACATACAACATCACTTGTGATTTGGGTGAAGTCTTAGTTTAAGTTGACCTCACCTGCAACTCTGAAGGTAATATTTTGGATAGCAAATGGACAACAAATTTTAACCAAAGAAAAGTCGCAATCCAAGTCGACTTTACTCATTCCAGGTTAACTCCACTTGTGACTTTAAGTTATAACAGTTAAAGATTAAAATGTTGGAGCATTAAATGCATGCCAATCACCACTCCAACAACCAGATCTTCTTTTCCTTTATAAATATCATTGAAGTATAAACGATAAGGGAAGAAAGAAACACAAAATAAGCTTACACCTTCCATATTCAAGTGTGTTGATATCATTTGAATAAATATTGAAGTTTCATGAGCTACTACTTTAAGTGAGCTTAGAAGATCTTCTTCTTATATAACAAGGAGCTTCTAGAGTAAATTGATTACACATTGTAAAGTGTAAATTCTCTTTTATCTATTTTATTTTGGGTTATTATCTTGGATCGGTGTTAGAGACCGGATTCAAGAAAAAGCAAAATAGGAAGTTGGTTTGAATTTGCTCACTAACAGATTTTGCTTAATTGGTTTGAGTTTGTCTCACAATGGATTAGACTTGGTTAGTTAAAGTTGGTCTCACTAACAAGTGATTATTGTATATGCCCCCCTATAACTAGAATTTAAAAGAGAGCGGGTGTTCTAGATTGTATTGAATATACAATAGTGAAATCCAAGAGATAACAAGTGTGTGCTTGGAAGAGTGGAGTATGAAAGGTTACCCGAAGCCACTATATATTGTTGTCTATCATGTAGTTTGATTGCTTGCATTTTATATTTTATTTGTACCCTCTTATTCTATCTCTTGACATGTTTCATCAAGGGGATTAAACTTATAAGGGGTTAAGTTTTGATTTACCAAATAATTTTAAAGAACCTAATTCACTCTTCCCATATTGGATTTTGCCATAAACTCGAGATCAACAAATGGTATAAAAGCATACCTCTATCTTATTTTAGGTAATCTTTTCTACATATCTATGACAACTTACTTAACTTCTGTACCTGCATTTGCTGATGGTAAATTATTTTTTAGGCTACCTCCGTTTGATGATAATAATTTTATCTGTTAGAAGTTAAAGATGAAATAACTGATTATGGTAATTAGTATGGATTATTGGATAGTCATACAAGATGACATTACATTACCAATAGGGGACAAGGCATCCACTTGGATGAAGAAAAGACTATGTCCGTTCAAAGTAATGCTAAAGCTATGAATTTCTTATTTTATGCATCGACTATTGCAGAATTTAATAGAGTTTCTTCATTCATAACAACTAACAACTAAAGCGATATAGGATAAACTAATGTCTATTTATGAAGGTTCCTCCCAATTAAAAAAAATTAAAAGGAACATCCTAGTTAGTAATTTTGAAAGGTTTCACATGTTGGAACTTAGATGGTAAATCTATTTCAAAAATATATACTAGATTTTCTAAAATTACTAACACTCTTAAAGGTTTAAAAAAGCTAATTTTTGAAAATGAGCAGGTCATGAAGATGCTTAGAGTATTGCCAAATTCATGGAATCAAAAGGTTGCATCTATTGAAGAGACAAAAGACTTAAACAAGCTCAAAATAAATGACTTGATTAACTCACTCACGTCTCACGAGCTCATCAAAAATAAGAAAGAAGAATCTCACAAAAACAAAAAGTCTATTACATTGAAAAGTATTGAAGAGAGCTCAAGTGATTCTACATTAAACTCATACTCCAACGTGAAAAGAAATAAAAATTCTAGCTCACACAAGAAAATGAAGGATAAAAGAAAAGAATTTTGAAAATGTCATAAATATGGTGGTGTTGGACATATACAAATTTAATGCACTACACCGGATGAATTAAAAATTCAAAATAAGAATATTTTTCAAAGAAAAATGCTAGAAGAATGCTTATAAAGGAATATACTACTTCAAACTTTAGCACTTCGTCAAGTAAAAAAGAAGATGCAGTAAATCGGGCAAGAGTTTGCAGCATGGCTATTGTACAAAATGAAATGATGATACAAGAAAGTTCAAATTGTAAATCTCGGATGCATATGTGGATATAGAGGTTCTATCTCAAATAAGTATAAAGCCATCCAGAGGATGAAAGAACATGAGTTGAAAAAGAAAGGGGGAGTAAAGCAAAATAGTGCTAACTTTCATCAAAGATAAGTAAAAGTATATTGCTATCATAGCCCTTTTCTACATAAAAGAATTTGTAAATAAGTTATGTAATATAGTCATATTGTAGATCATATGCTTGTGACTTAAAATGAATAATTTGAATGACGAAAGGAAATATTTAATAGAAAGTTTTATACATAAAATGAACTTACTATGCTCCATTTGTACTACTACAATTAATTCATTTTAAGTCTCATTTTTTGTGTTGATTGACAACAAATGGAAGAGAGTAGTATGAAAATATTTTAAAAGAAGAAAATAATATTGCATGTCTTAGGGAGAGAAATATTTCTATGCATAATGAGAGAGTACATCTATATGGTAAAAGTATTTTGGAATTAATGCATGTATCATTTCTTATGTAGGTGCATAGTTTTTGAATGTATAATTTTTTTTGAATTTGTGCTTACTGAAGAGAATTATGATATTTACGTATGATTATTTATGATTTATTTGAGAATGGAAGATATTTCAATTAAGTTTTATCAATCATAAGAAATGAAGAGATTGTTGATCATATGCTTTCTTAAAGAAAGATTAATTTTATTTTGATGAGTAACAAATCATTTAAATATTATTAAAAAGGATCTAATGAATATACATAAGTGTGCTAAGATATTTTTTCTCTAATTATATGTATGGGGATGAAAATATGAAATAATTTAAGTTTTAATAACTCAAGCTCATATATTGCAAGTTCAGCAAAGTGATGTCTCAGTCTAAGTCGACTTCACCGACGACTTTAGTGAAGTCTCAGCCCAAGTTGACTTCACTTATGATTTCACTAGTGACTTCAGTGAAGTCTCAACCCAAGTTGACTTCACCTGTGATTTCACTTGCAACTTGGGAAAAGCTCAGCTCAAGTCAACTTCATCTGCAACTTTAAAGACAAAATTTTGGATAGCAAGTGAACAACAAGTTCCAACTAAAGCGAAGTCGAAACCCAAGTCGACTTCAATTATCCCAAGTTGACTCCACTTGCAACTTTAGGTTATAATGATTGAAAATTCGAATATTGGAGAATTAAATGTACGCCAACCATCACTCCAACGACTAGATCTTCTTCTCCTCTATAAATATCATTGAACTATGAACGATAAGGTAAAAAGAAAACACAAGATTAGCTTACACCTTCCAATATTTAACTGTGTTGATATCATTTAAATAAATATTGAAACTTCAAGAGCTACTACTTCAAGTGAGCTTACAAAAATATCTTTTTTAGATAATAATGAGCTTCTAGAGCAAATTGATTACACGTTGTAAAGTGTAAATTTTCTTCTGTCTAATTTTTTTGGGGTTATTGTCTTAGATCAGTATTGAAGACTGGATTCAAGAACAAGCAAAACAAGGGGTCGGTTTGAGTTTGTTTCACCAACTGGTTGGTTGGAGTTGATCTCACTAACAAGTAATTATTGTATATGCTCCCTAGAGCTAGAATCTAGAAGAAAGCGGATGCTTAAATTGTATTGAATATACAATAGTGGAACTTAAGACGCAACAAGTGTGTGTTTAAAATAGTAGAGTGGAGTAGGGAAGATTATTTGAACTACTATATATTGTTGCCTCTTGTGTGGTTTGATTGCATGCATTTTATATTCTATCTGCACTCTCTCATTCTATCTGTTAGCATGTTTCATCAATGAGATTGAACTTACAAGGAGTTAAGCTTTGATTTACCAAAGAATTTTAAAAAACTTAATTCACCCATCTCTTCTTGGATTTTGTCATAAACTCGGGACCAACAGTATCACATCTGGTGCACTGGGATCTTGACATTGAATCTAAAGGATGACTCTTTCTCCTTATAATGATGGGATAAAAAAAACTGTTTAGGTTTTCCCCTTGTATAAGCACCGCTTTCTACCCTTCAAGTTTCATATAAATCCATACTGATATTAACTTATCGCATAAAATTTTCTAATAATTTAAAAGTCTAATAATTTTGTTAGACAAGCCTAACATAAGCTTATATATTAATCAAGCCTAATGCACCGATTTTTTTTTATTTTTTGATAAAAATGTTTTTAGAAATATATTTAACTTATGCATCAAAATTTATATTTTTTGATTTTTAAATATATCATTTCGAGTTATTGAAGTCATTTTGAACTCCTCAAAAATGATCAAATATACTTTGCAAAAAAGCTTCATGAGAAAAAAAAAGGTGTATTAGACAAGCCTAAGGATCACTAACATAAGTTGATAAGTGTTTGTTTGAATCCTCCCAACTTGGAGAGTTATCATCTTATACACCTGAATATATATATATATATAGGAGCTGTTCCGGTGCAGCTGAACAGCGGTACATTTGATCAAAAGTGGGCTCCACACATATTAAAATGGAATGAAACTTTATACAATCATTTATCTATATATAAATTTTATAGCAAATGGTTTATATGTTGAAAAAACCACTTTAAAATTGTTATTTACATCAAACTATTTTATTACGTTGAATTTGTACTATTTTCAGATGGGGCCCATAAGCATATCTGATTGGAATGAAAATTGGTATGGTAATAGAATATATTATTCTAAATATAATGGGTTAAGTAGATTATGATTTAATGATCATGTGAGGCCGATTTTAGTGATGCTGCACCTGAATATTTAAATATATATATACATATATATAACTGAATACATATACATACACGATTGACTGAATGCACCACCAGCCTTCATGCGCTGCCTTGCATTATTAGTTTATGCTTGCAATGCAACTCTTTTCCCATCACATTGGCATGAAGTTTATGAGTTAGCCACCATCTTTCCCTATAATTCTTTTCCCTAAATTACGGTGCGCACGGGAGCATTTCATCTATTTTTTTATTTTTTGAAAGCTTTTTATACAACTGTTAATCTTGGTATATTTAACCTGTGTATCAATTTTACCATTTTTGAATATTTTTGGATATTTTTATTTTTAAAAATCAGTGGCATTTTCAAAATTTATGAATTGCAAAAATGCCACAGATTTTAAAAAATAAAAAAATCAAAAAGTATCTAAACTTGGTAAAAATTAAGACACACGTTAAATATACCTAGATTAACAGTTGTATAAAAAATTTTTCAGAAAAATAAAAAAATACATTTTTGCACCCGAGAACACCAAAGCTTAGTGCACCCAGGTGCACTAGATCGGGGCTCAAATATATATAGTTTGAATGCTCCTTATTTCTTAAAAAATGCATTTAAATCTAAACAGTTAGGATATAAATTAATATGTATTTAGTTATTGTTTTAAAAATCATACATTTAGGATACTTTTAAATGTAATCTATTATTTTCAAAATTTTAATGATGTGTATTAACTCTCAAGTGTATTAAATATTACTGTTTTTAAAAATCATATACATTCGAAAACTTCTAAATGTAATTTATTCATTTTCAAAATTCTAATAGTTACATATTAACTCCCGTGTATGAAATATTAAAAATATATAAGTTTTCGATCAAAGTAATTCCTTGTGTCAGAAGATATATTAATTTATATTTTAAGAAAATCTTTTTAAAATATAAAAGTGGCCAGTTTGTAATTTTTCATATAAATTACGACATCAAATACGTTAAATCACCCTTTTTCAAAATACGATTAATTTATATTTTAAGAAAATCTTTTTAAAATATAAAAGTGGCCAGTTTGTAATTTTTCATATAAATTGCTACATCAAATACGTTAAATCACCCTTTTTCAAAATACGATGTATCCAACCGAAAAAAGTGAGATACAAAAAGACTTAATCAACATGTGTTGCCTACTTAGAGTTTAGATAGGAGTATTAAGAGGATATTTTAATCATTTCGGCTAATAAAATAAAATTCATGAAAGTTAAAACTATTTAGCAGAATTCGCTGGAACGAAACTCCACTCGTAAGTTGTAACCCAATGTGTTGTTTTCATCTTGATTATTGATGAAAAATTCCTTTTCTGAATTTCAAATTACTCTTTCTATTTTTCACACAGGGTGTTCTTATAAAGGGATAAAATTTTTGAATAAAAAGTTTATGATATAATTTTTTTTAAAATGGACAATGATGATATGATTTAATATGAGTAATGATGATGAGTAAAAATAATAAAGTTAAACTAAATAGATTAATCATATGAGCGGTCACATAGAAATATTGAAAATATAGCGATTTATAGAAAATTGAAGAAATAGTTTAAAAACATGCTTATAATATTTTTTTAAAAATATATTTTCATCATAGGTCATTTCTCACATAAGTGGGGCTAACTTTTACTGTTTTTTAGAATTCATAAAAGATATGGAGGTAAGATTCAATTAGGCTAGCCTAAAAAACAAAAAATTACGAGAATGCCACTGTCTTTAGAAATAAAAAATAAATGCTTAAAAATATCCAAAAATGTTAAAACCTGATTTATATATTCAATACACCTAGCTTAACATGTTTACGGAAAAAATAAAAAAATACCTCAAAATATGTTTTTTAGGTTGGCCTAATTAAGTCAGACTTACTTAGGCTACTTAGCCCAGCTTAACTAGATCGCGCCTGAGAGATATGATGATAATTTTTATAACATCAGTTGCTAGCTTTAAATGCCAACTTTTGATTTTTATACCAGTAAAGTTATCTTTTTTCAATATATAACAATTTTAATTTTTACATTCTGATAACATTTTTAACATAATCTTTCATTTTACAGTGCCAAATAATGTCTCCTCATCCAATATCTTAATCCAAATCCAATTTCATTGAATAATTCATAACATGCCGAATACGTCTCTTTTGGGAATGCACAATAATGTTTCCTCATTCAATTTCTTAATCGAAATCTAATTTCATTCAATAATTCAAAACATACCGAATATGACGAAGCAAAATCTCATTGCAGCAATGACACCTAATTATTATTTGATAGAGAACAACTAATTATTATTGTGTACAGGTAGAAATTTCATGGCAAGTGGCAACTGCCAATCTCTCCCTCATTAAGTGCTCCTAAGGTACAAGCTTTCTTATTATAAGCTGTGGTTTAGATCATCCACTCGTCTTACCATTTTGGTCCAAGACAGTCTGTTCCAGAACTGAAGGTACAAGGCTTCTTATTATAAGCTGTGGTTCATTCCATCCGTCCACTCGTTTTACCATTTTTGTCCAAGACCAGTCTGTTCCAGAACTGAAAACGATGTGTAACAGAGCATCACAAAATCAAAATGCAGAAATATAAGTTTTTTTCCATCGTATCATCGTGGGCGTAGACCACCCAAGATCTTTTATCTCATTTACTCTTATGCGTGCTCATATTTGGGTATTTATATAGTGCACCAAAGCTGAGTATACCTAGGTACATTTAGCCTCTTCCTTTCATATTTAGCTGCTTAGTTACGGAAGTGATGACAAATATAGAAATATAAATCTAAAAAATCATGAAAAAATAATTTAAGTTTTAGTTTGCAAAAATGTAGAAAATTAAAGGGTGTGTTGGCAAATGGCAAAAAAAAAAATCTCAACTTTTCCACATATTTTCTTTACAATTATTATATTTTGTAATTATTTTTACATATTTAAATATAATTACTTTATTTTGAATTATTTTTGACATCTTTCCAAGCAATTGTCCCATCTATTTTAATTTTATTTAGTTTACTCCTAATTATCAATCATAGTAATATTATATCACCCTCTTTCATTTTCAAAATTTTCCTTTGTTTTTCTCAAATGTCAAACATATCACATGAGGGTGGCTGGGGAGAAGCAAAAAGTACAAAAAAAATTCAACCTTTTTTTCTTACTTCCTATACTTTTTTCTGTATATAAAATTATATTTTCTAATAATTGTTTTTACCCCTTTTCACTGCCACCCAGTATTTTTTTAACTTTATTTCATACACGTTTTTCTTTTCATAGCGTAGAAACCTCTATTTGTTTTAACTTTTAACATACCGCAAAAATTTTCTCTAAACTTTTACCGCAAAAATTTTGTTTCCCCCAAACGACAACACCCTTATGTATTGCCAAACCCACCTTAAAATGAAAAAAAACTGTCATTTTTTAAAAAGCTGTTAATAATGACTCAAAATATACCACAACAAACGTGTAGCTTCGGCAGATATACTTTCAAGTGTCGATTGAATAATAGGGAAGCTATTGGTGAAACAGATTCAATCATTCTGAGCGATATGCTTATAGGAAATGTCAAAATTTTATCAACTGTTGGATGCTTAATTGATAAAATTAAAAGGCATGAGCGAAAGTTTCAGGGAAGGTGAATTGTCCATGTATCTTGTATCAGGAATTTTGTTGGATATGCTAATGTAAAATCTGCATTACAGTAGGGTGTTGGTTTGTATTCCTAGTAATAACTTGTATTTTTTTTTTTGTTTTGAATTGAGTATATATATATATATGACGAATGATCTTTTCAGACCGGTCGACCGGATTTCCGACCGGTCTGGAAAGATATTTTTTTTATTTTTTTTTTTGAAAAATAATTTTATAAACTTGTTAATCTAGTTATATTTAATTTATAAACCAAGTTTTATCATTTTTGGATATGTCTATATATTTATTTTGGATTTTTAAATACAGGGGTATTTAAGTCATTTTAAATATTCTTAAAATGACTTAAATACCCCTGTATTTAAAAATCCAAAATAAATATATAGACATATCCAAAAATGATAAAACTTGGTTTATAAATTAAATATAACTAGATTAACAAGTTTATAAAATTATTTTTAAAAAAAAATAAAAAAAATTATTTTTTGACCGGTCAGAAATCACTGGATTTCCGACCGGTCTGAAAAGATCGGTGCTCTATATATATATCATGACAACTTATATTACATTGAAGCACATTCATGATCTTCACATAATGAAGGAAAATTTTCAATAATATCCCCACACAAGAGGAAAACTACAAATATATCTACTAAAGGAAAAAAATAAAAAAATCCCACATCATCTAAATGGAGGAGCCAGGGTCAAACTTACAATTAGTTAACAATGGGCCAACATGAGTTATCATTAAGGTACACTCTTGATGACTTCTCCCTTATATTCTCGAGGACTCTTGTAAAAACTTTTTACTTAATGAATGATCGTGGGGTTCTATTTTCCTAATTATAGTAACTTATTAAAGTCTGGGGGCAGACTATACTCACTCTTTTATAAAAAGAAATCAATTGAATAATTATGGTGCGGATGATAGTTGGTTTGAAGGCAAATAAAAAATAGTAAATAAAATAAAATAAATAAGAAAATTATAAATACAATATTATAAAGGGGTATTTGGTAATAAGTAAAACTTTTTACTTTATACAACTATCTTATTTTTAAATTATTTGTTCACATATTCCTATATAAATTACCATATTTTTCAATAATTTTTATACAATTACTTATACAACTAACTTATCTATTTTAATTTTATTCTCTTTATTCTACATTATTACCTCCATCATGTCACATCATTTTCTATAAATTTAAAATTTTTTACAAAAATAAATTTTTATCTAAAAATTTATTACTTTTCCAATAATCTTATATCGAATCGGTATTTGGAATGAGAATGTACTGATGTGTATTAAAAATGAGTAAAATTATATTGAAAATCAATAAAATTGTATTAGAAATTAAAAAATCTGTATTAAGAATTAAAAAGCTATATTAGAAATGATGATTCGGATTCAATAAAAAAAATGTCGGATATTTTGGAACATGCCCTTACCCGCGCGGGAGTGGTGTGACGAAGTGCGCCGAAAACATTTGAGACGGCGGAGCATCCCATTTTACACAAAACTATCTTAACTGGTAACGCGCCCGCCCCGCCTAATCACCATCGTTCGCGAGGGAGCTGAAAACCCATCCCTCCCTTCAATTTTCAAGCACCAAACCGTCGTCAGAGAAAAACGCTTTTTTTTTTTTTTGGCCACTGTCGTGGTGGGCAGGTCACAGGTGCTTTCAGAGCTCCAAAACTCCGCCCCCTGTACCTCCTCTTTCCATATATAAAACTCTCAAAATGAAATGGAAAGCGTTTCCGGTCCAAGTGCCGGACGAGAGGCCACATGCGCCTTGAACTCTCACGTGAACACCAGCGAATCTCGACCCTAAGGCATTCGATCTCGACCAGAGTCCCCTTGGTTTCTCCTCCCTCCCCATTCCTTTCTGTCTTTATATATCTGAAAACTCAAGTCTTTTTGGAGCTCCACTCCGCTTTCCGGAGCCTCTCGCGCCGCTCGAAGCCCTTCTCTCGGCTCCCATCTACTGTGGTTTTCGAGCCGCATTTCTTCAAGGTGACTAAAATGCCTTCTGGCTCTCCGAATCCAGCTCCTTTTCCTGCTTTTTTTTTTTTTTCTGGGTTCAAATCCGTGTTTTTTGGGGATCGGTAGTTCTTTTGCCTCTTGAGATCGGTTGATTGATATATCATCCGAAGCTTGTTCTACCGTGTCTTCAGTGAAACGGCGGTTAGACACTGCTCTTTTCTCCCTCACAAATACTGTGTCCCTGCTTTTTTTGGGGGGGGCATCTGGCCACTCGATTTGCTTTCTTCCGAGTTCGAGATCTGCCATGTAACTGGATTTAAAGCTCCTTTAGTTTTGAAGGATGTTCTTTCTTGTTTGAATCTGCTTGCAAGTACTTGCCTCTTGGATTGAATGGCTGGCTAAATGCTTAGTTCATTGAGTGGTATTTTAAGCACCTGTTGCCGGCATTGTCCATATTCTCGAATCTTTTTTCTTCTCTCTCTCTCTCTCTCTCTTCTAATTTTTATAGCCACGAGCGATTGAGCTGTTAATCCCTCCAAAGGTTATTTTTACCGGGGATGATCTGTAAAAAGAAACTTTGGTCTTGAAGAATTCCCGATTGCTTGTTCATGAGCATTATTACTTGAGTACACTGGGTCGGAGCTACTGGTCAGTTGAACCCTCCTGTGTTCTCGCCATGCATTAGTCTGATCTGTGCATTTTGTACTTCGGACGCTGGTAATTAGAGGATGAACAGATGCAATCAACTGATACTTGTATGGCCTGGAAGACGACCTGATGGGCCTCGTTTTGTCAGCCAGTGAACCTTACTGCACATTTGGCCTGCATCTTGGATGCTTTTTTAATATCCTAGATCTCTCTTCTTCGTTCCATTGTTTGTTTCTTTGTTCGGTATTTATTTATTTGTTTATTTTTGCAAAGTGGAACCTGTGTTTTCTGGTTTGACGGTTTCTGAGTGATTGCACATTATCTTGTTTTGCCAAATGGTCTCCTGTCAATATTTTAGAACTGTGTGTTTTTTGGCCTGAATCTATTGATTATTGATAAAAAACTTAAGCCATTTCTAGGCTTCCAGAACATACACCTTAGTTTGGATGTCTTATGCCAACCTGCCCGAGGTTAGAGTTGCCTAGCTGATCCACTTATCCGGATTGCACTGTACCGGACATGTGATGACCTGTCTGGTTGTGGAGCACCTCATGGGTCATTCAGCTTAGGCATTTGCATGGCAAGATCATGTGTTGCGTCGTTTGGTTCTCTGGGGCACAAGTTGACCGAACGTGCGGTATAGGTGCGCAGCTGATTTCGTTTGGCATTTTTGCAGCAAGACGGTGAATGGTTTGGGTCTCTGGCATGTGTATGTGCTGTTTGGTGGATGCGCCAGTCAGGGCAGAAGATCATTCATGCTCCCACTCCAAATCATAATTATTTTTATGATTTTTTCTAAAAATTTGTAGCTATGTATTGAGTAGCAATAGCTTGTCCTATTCTCATTGCGTACCTCATAACAAGTCTACTACTTCTAAATTACAAAACGAATTTATTGTAGAAAAAACTATGATTTCATTCTGTTCCCTCCCAAGCTCAAGTGTTCTCCACTGATTTGATTTCCTGTGTTTCCAGTAACGGATCTATGAGTACACTGAGAAAGGGGCATCCGGAACATTGTTTATGTGCATCTGGAACATTGTTTATGTTCTGGAAGTAATTATATAATCATGGCAATGACCAATTGCTAGTTAAATACCTTAGTTGTCTATTCCATCTTTCATTGTATTATTCAAAAAGGTGCAATGATTGTTATCTAAGCATGCTTCATGCTTTCATCAATCTTCACTAGCATTTTGATATTGTTTAGGCTATGCACTATAGACATCGATCTTTATGTCCGAGAATAGCACAGCTCACTGTACTGCAAAAATTGAGATGCAAATGAAACAAGTGGAGAACTTACCAATAGAACAGATAGAAGCAAAAGGTTTGCATGATAAATTTTTATTAGTAGGAAATGTAAATTGTGAAAGATAGTTTCTGTTTTTCCATATACTGACGTATATTTCTACACTTTGTGGTAAACAAATAGGAAAAAAAAGCTGGTCAATAAAATTGAAATAGGCGATGCAGTTCGTATATCTCGTAGGTTGTGTTAAATGACCTTGAAAAGGTTCCTGACTTTGATTAGAGTATGACAAACTGATAGAAAGTAGCATTATACAGTACATTAATTATTTTGTTTCTCTACTGCATTTGTGATAGTGTTTTGTTTTTTAGATGTCTTTAAGTACTGCGGGGCTCACTTAAATAAGCAGACAACATTTTAAGATTCAAGTGAACAACTTCGTTCATTGAGCAGCAATTCATCCTTGTAATCACTTCAAGAGACTATCTACCCTCAAAAAATGGAGCTAATGAATTATGCTCTTGTAATAAGCTAATGCTTGAAGAGACCTTGTGAATTTTGGTTGTATGGCTGTGTTGAAACATGCAATACGATGACATGCTTGTTATGCCACGCCTGAATGACTGCTATTTTCCTGGAGATTGAACTCCAAATTGTACTACCCAACTCATGTGGATGCCACCCTTTTCAGGGATTCATACCTTAGCGCCTCTAAGAGGAGGCTTACTTGAGTTCAGTTTGATCTTCTTGCCTGCTGAGCTGCTGAATGGTCTTTTGATAGCAACTTTGACATATAATTATTGCTTTCTGCATTTTTTGTCCCCAGTAGAGTGCAATTATGGTTGGGAATGAACCTTTAACCCTACTTGTTAAAATTCCCTCCTATCTCAAGTTGTAATTGTCTTTTAAATCTCAACCTAGCTCAAAAAAAGTAACATTAGGCTGACAATCTTGATTAATAACTTGAGTTAATAATACAGACTTTTTACAAAAAATTATACCTAAATGGGTCTTCATAGAAAGATCTTATTTATATTCGAATTTGTTCTAGTTTTTAACCAGATTCTGGTCAATTAGAATTTAAAAATATTAAGATTTCAAAAAAAAAAAATTACGAATGGTATTTTATATATTAATTTATGTTAGTCTCTACAAGGTTTTATTAACTAACACTTGTATGGGTTATAATCGTGTTAGCCCAGCACATGTGTTTTTTCTTATTTAGTTTTTTTTTTTTTTAATGAAAATATGAAACCAAGTGTATTTAATTTATATACCAAAATTTCCAAATTTTTTAGGGTGTGTTTGGAAAGTGATAAAACTTTTGAAGAAAAGTTTTTGGTGGAAAAGTTTTTGAAATGTGAGAAAATAATGTGATTGATAGAAGTAATGATGGGGAGTAAAGAGAATAAAGTTAAAATAGATAGGTTGGATGTATGAGTAGTTATATAGGAAAAAGTGAAGAAATAATTAAAAAATAGAGTAGTTGTGAAGGGTGAAAAATTTAGTTTGAAAAGTTTTAGATATTAACAAACACTCCCTTGATGTGTATATATTTTTCCAGAATTCAAAAAGAACAGTTTTTGGGGGTATTTGAGTAATTTTACCCTTCAAAACTATTGATTTTTGGAATTTAGAAAAATATACACGAATTTTGGTTCATTAATGAAATACGTTTGGACTCACATTTTCAAAAAAATAAATTTTTAAAAATATATAAATGCACCTGGGCTAGTAGAATCAGTAAAGTTATTTTTATGTAAACTCTCATAATAACAACAAGAAAAATGTAGATGACTTAGAATCTAGCACTGGGAAATTATGCAAAATAAATTTGTTATAATAAAATTTCGAATTCAACGTCATCTAAGGAATCAAATGGCATGTAAGACTTGTAATAAGATTGTATATTTATGTCTTTGTATTTATTCTAGCTAGCATGAGACAAAATTGGGTTCAAATTTGAGTCCGAATTGTCCCAAAATGTCAACCCTCACATGTTGCAGTCCTTGAAGATTGTGATGGTTCAATCCTCTGTATCCCACCATAAATATCAAAACGACTGTCTATGCTAACATGGATTTCAAACAAAAAATATGGGTTGGAATATGGCAGGTCAGGTTCAAGTTGAACTTTGACTCAGGACTCCTGCCCCATGAGCAAGTTCCTAATGAGATAGCAAACTGTTAACTCAAGACTCCTGCCCCATGAGCAAGTTCATAATGAGAAAGCAAACTGGCAGCAAACTGGCAGTAAGTGAACTTTGGATGCTACAGCAATGGAAATCATCTATCCTGGGTCTTTTATAAGCAAGTTACTACTGCGGTTGCATTTTGTGTGGTTTTTTATTACATCATTATTACTATTATTGTTTTCTTTATTTTTTTGGTAATAGTTTAATTTTGTGAATTCAGAATTTTTTGTTTACTAGGCAATATTATTATTATTATTATTATTTTTTTGGACTCTCATCTGGTGATGTTATAACAAAATAGGAGTTAATCAGTTAGACAACACTAATATATTTTCTTCCTTCATTGTATTTAAATATTGATGATATTTTTTTCTTTGGTAAAGAGAATGTTTACTGGACTCTTTATCGTTATTATTATTTTTTTGCAATTTGAAACTGTTATGATGCTTTCCTTAGTGTGCTTGGTGTGAATCATCGTTCACATCATGTACTTGTTCTTATGACTCACTTCCTTGTTGCAGTCGACAATTGTTGATCATGTCTGATTTAGAGGTGCCTCTGCGTCCAAAACGGAAGAGGATCTGGGTTGATTACTTTGTCCAGTTTCGCTGGATTATCGTCATCCTTGTCGTTCTCCCTATCTCTTTTAGTATCTACTTCCTTACCTATTTGGGGGATGTTAGATCTGAATGGAAATCATTTCAGCGTCGCCAAAAGGAACATGAGGACAATGTTAAGAAAGTAGTGAAACGTCTAAAGCAGAGGGACCGATCAAAGGATGGACTTGTTTGCACAGCTAGAAAGCCATATATCGCTGTTGGCATGCGGAATGTTGATTATAAACGTGCAAGACATTTTGAGGTTGACCTTTCTGAATTCAGAAACATTCTTTACATTGATAAGGAAAGGATGATTGCCAAGGTGGAGCCCTTAGTTAACATGGGCCAAATTACCAGAGCTACAGTTCCCATGAATCTTTCTCTTGCTGTGGTTGCAGAACTTGATGATCTCACTGTCGGTGGTCTCATCAATGGTTATGGAATTGAAGGAAGTTCGCATATTTATGGGCTTTTCTCTGACACTGTCGTTGCCTATGAAATTGTGCTTGCAGATGGGTGTGTGGTAAGGGCGACAAAGGATAATGAGTACTCTGATCTGTTCTATGCAATTCCTTGGTCTCAAGGAACTCTGGGGCTTTTAGTTTCAGCTGAGATCAAGCTTATAGAAATCAAAGAATACATGAAATTGAACTACAAACCTGTGAGGGGCAGTTTGAAAGATCTTGCCCAGGCATATATAGACTCATTTACACCAAGAGACGGCGATCAGGATAACTCAGCAAAAGTTCCAGATTTTGTTGAGTCGATGATCTATTCACCTACAGAAGCAGTGTGTATGACTGGGAGGTACGCTTCAAAGGAGGAGGCAAAGAAGAAGGGGAATGTCATTAACAGTGTTGGGTGGTGGTTTAAGCCCTGGTTCTACCAGCATGCTCAAAAGGCACTTGACAAGGGAGAGTTTGTGGAGTACATTCCAACCAGGGAGTACTATCACAGGCATACCAGGTGCTTGTACTGGGAGGGGAAGCTCATCCTTCCCTTTGCAGATCAGTGGTGGTTCCGGTGGACTATGGGATGGCTGATGCCACCCAAGGTTTCACTGCTCAAAGCCACTCAGGGTGAAGCTATAAGGAACTATTACCATGAGATGCATGTCATCCAGGATATGTTGGTACCTCTGTACAAGGTTGGTGATGCCCTGGAGTGGGCACATCGTGAGATGGAGGTATGTTCATCACTGATCTTTTTATTTGTGCTCCATGGTTCTTCTCTCTTTTGCTTCTATTTTTCTTGCCAAATTGCTTGGTGATATATATATATATACTTTTTATTATTTAATATCGACTCAGTATTTCTTCATGCTTGTAAATTGAGTCAAGAAAACTCATTATCTCACTTCCATTTAATGATTTCGAGGTGGTATATATTTCTGTTGACTCTCTACGTTTTTGAGAATCACTAGAAATGCCTGCATTTAGTGGAAAACCAAGAAACATTATTCTTCAGTCAGAGTAATTGGTATTGATATTTATGCTTAAGACTTCTGCTTACCAAAGACAGCATTGCCATTATGCACAGATGGCATTTTTCTCCCCTAGTTGCTGCTATTGCTATGATATCATGGTCATATCCTTCCCTTTTGCAGGTGTATCCCATCTGGCTTTGCCCTCATAGGCTGTACAAACTTCCTATGAAGACGATGGTGTATCCTGAGCATGGCTTTGAGCTGGAAAATAGGCAGGGTGACACTGATTATGCCCAAATGTACACGGATGTTGGCCTCTACTACGCTCCAGGGCCTGTTTTTAGAGGTGAGGAGTTTGATGGTGCTGAAGCTGTTCGCAGGATGGAAAATTGGCTGATTGAGAACCATGGATTCCAGCCACAGTATGCTGTCTCTGAGCTGAGCGAGAAGAACTTCTGGCGCATGTTTGATGCTTCTCTCTATGAGCACTGCCGCAAGAAGTATGGAGCTGTTGGGACTTTCATGAGCGTTTATTACAAGTCCAAGAAGGGAAGGAAGACAGAGAAGGAGGTGCAGGAAGCAGAACAGGCAATCTCGGAGCCTGCATATGCTGAGGCTGATCAACCAGTATAGTGGCTTGTTTGAAAATTTTGGGGGTTAGAGATTTTGGAGGACTTGTTTCTTGATTTTGTGTGTTAGCTTTGTTGTGGTTTCTGTTAACTTTCATTACGGTTTTAGACTAACTAGAAATTTGAGCTAGGCTCACACTCTTTGGACATGCTTGTTTTGCGAATCAAAATCGATTTGAAATTGGAGAACTAAATCTTAAGAAATTGGAGAACTATTTGAAATCGGTGAAATGCAGTTGAGGACATGCGGAAAGGAGATGCATTCATTTTGAAATAACGATGATCTCGTGCAGGACAAACGTATAACCGCATGGAATCAGCCTCCTTTAAATTGACTTTTTCAAAAAAACAAAAAAAAAACAAAAAATTAGGGTGAAACCTCCTTTGAATTGTTGATTGTAATCTTTTCCAAAAAAAAAAAAAATTGTAGTCTTTTATAGATGAACGAGAGGAAAGAAGTCGCATAGGCGGAGCCACGCACTTGAGAACTAAGATTTTCAACTTCTAATTGAGTTCGAAAATTTAAGGTGGAATTCAGATTCATTTGTGACATACCTTTATTTGGGCCCATGTTGATGTTCGCACCGAAGTTCAATCCTTCTGTTGCATTTACAATCATTTTCTTTTGCGAGAACCATTTTAATTGAAGTTTTGCCTGCTCCGTACATTTAGAAAAAATGTAAAAACGAGTGAAAATGTGTCTAAAAATAATATTTCAGGGGATGTTTGGTAAGCTAAAAAATTGTGGGAACATAGGAGATGGTGTGAAATGAAAAATGAAATATTTTGGAATTTGTGTGATTGATAGAAAATGACAGAAGTAGAGTTGGAATAAATAGGATTAATGAAAGTAATTAGTAGGAAAAATTATTAAAATGTAGGGGTAAAAATGAAAAAAAATAATTATTAATGGAGAAATCATTAGCCTTGGGAAATGTTCCCACCCACTTCCACTTATACACGATACCAGATATGACCTTAGAAAGTGGCAAAACGCAGGCTTTAAATTTACATGAACATTACTAGTTCTAACAGGATCAATTCTCTTCTAAAAAATAACAACATAATTTTCTTCATTTTTCATATAACTTTCCTGAATTTTTATATCCTCAGCCTATTTTCGTCCCATCCAAAGCATGAAAAGATGTCCTCCAAAGTCCGTTTGGAATGATAGAATGGACGGATAGGATAAGGATGCAAGTCTACATCGGCCAGATGACTTTTTAACTTTCAACATAATTTTTTTATATTTTTAAGGGTAATTTGCATATATACCCATATAGTTTGACACTAATTGTAAATATACCTACATAGTTTCACAAATTGCATATTACCCCCACATAGTTTCACAAAAATTGCATATTACCCTCATGCCGTTAACCGCCGTTATATTTTAAAAAATGACGAAAATGCCCTGATCCATAGTTTCACGAATCGCATATCACCCCCACATAGTTTCACCAAAATTGCATATTACCCCTATGAAGGTGAGAACATTTTCGTCATTTTTGAAAATATAATGGCAGATATTAACGACAGTTAACGGCGTAGGGGTAATACGCAATTTTGGTGAAACTATGTGGGGGGTAATATACAATTCGTGAAACTACATCGGTATATCTGCAATATTGGTGAAACCATATGGGTATATATGCAAATTATCCTATTTTTAATACTATTTTTCATTCCCAGCCTGTAACAAACTCTTCTGTCTAATTTGTTTTTCCTTTTCTCTTCACATTCCAAACCCTTGGATCAGTCTACATAAGTAGGAATATGATTGTATAAATTATGATGTATTTTAGGCTAACATACAAAATTCGTTTATTTTATTTTATTTTTAGCTGATTTTTTTATAAATATGTTTTCCTAATTGTATTTAATATATATATATATATCAAGTTTTGCCATTTTACAAAACTTTTACACATTTATTTTTAATTTTTAAAAAAAATAATTTTAGGGGCATTTAAGACATTTTTCACCCCTTATAAAACTTAATTTTTAAAAAATAAAAAATATGTAAAAGTATTATAAAATAGAAAAAGTTGATATATAGATTAAATGCAATTAGAAAAATATATTTATGAAAAAATAAACAAAAATAAAAATAAAATAAAATAAACGAATGTTGTATTTTAGTCTAAAATATATTATAGTGTATATAATCATACTCCAGATAAGTATACGTCATGTCTCCCTGTACTAAAAGTACTTTACAATCGTAATTAACTCATAAACACCAATTCATAACTTATCTAGGGATTGCGCTAGAGGAGACATTTTTGATGGGGATGTGAAGTGAATGAAATTGGATTTTCTTTCTCCATAATTATTTTTCTATTTTCAATATAATCTTTTATCTCATTTATATCTCATTTCATCCCATTGTATGTTTCCAAAAGTTCTGAAAAAAAATGACGATCATCCCAACTAATATTTGTTTAATAAAAGAGGTAATTTGCTGATATACTCACTTTGTTTAACATTAATTTCCGATATACTAACAACAAATTGGAAATTACTCTCACAAAGTTTTATAAAAATTGCTTACGTACCTACATTAATGATTGAAATTTAACGACTGTTAAAAAGTGTAATTTGCTCATATACCTACTTAGTTTAATGCTAATTGTCGATATATCCACATTATTTCACAAATTGCATTTACCCCTACAAAGTTTCATCAAAATTGCTTACGTACCCATGACACTTTTTTGTCACCAAATATGAAGTAAAATTTTGGATAATGACAAAAATGACCATATTTAAAAGCTATTATAGAATCTCAAAATTTATAAAATACTTGATTGTGCAGGTTGAAGGGTACAACTGGAGGATAACATATCAGCAATTAATAATGATACGTAAACAATTTTAGTAAAACTCTGAAGGGTAATATATAATTCATGAAACAATGTAAGTATATCAGTAATTAACATTAAACTGTATGAGTATATCAGCAACTATCATCAAACGAAGTCGGTATATCAGCAAATGACCCAATAACAAATTTAAAATGTAATTATGACATCATTAATAAAGTTTTTTTTATTGATATTATATGTAATGTGATATTTAATATTACAAATCAGACTCAGTCACAACCCTTATTGTGGATAAAATTTTTATAAATATTCCCCATACGTGGGGGGACAACCGTAAGTCCCCCATTAAACTATAATTAAATCATATATATAAGTAAACTTGTAGGCCCTTTATGCTGACTGATTTAGTGACTCGTTAAAATTTCTATTAGTATCCGTTTGGCGGGGGAATTTGTTTTCACGCTTATTTAACCTCTTAACTTTCTAATTATCTTACTTTTTTTTTAATATTTATCTATATTTTAAATTATTAATTTATATTTTCAGACTAACTAGTCTATCTATTTTATCAATATTTTTTAACTCGTCATTATCCATATTACATCACTTTCTTATTTTTAAAATTTTTTTCTGAATAATTTGTCCTCACGTTCTTTTCTGGCTACCAAAGACACTCTTAAGGTGAATTGTATGTTGTAGGGTAAATAAAAATCTAAAAACAATATCAAAATTTTATTTTGCTAATTTGCATAAAGCCAAGAGTTTTAAAAGAACGATCCAACAAAAAGTTTAAATCTTTACTAATTCGAACGATCCAACAAAAAATTTAAATCTTTACTAATGCTATCTTTAAATGTACCTATCAAAAAAAATTCAAAGGGTAACAAAGACAATCAAAGTCAAAATTTCAAAGTGAATATTCCAAAGCTATATTTTTCACATTTGCTTCAGTGGTTTTAGTTTTAAAGAAATTATTATCTTGATATATTTTTTGAGTGGATATTATATTGATAACTTATGAAAGACGAGAGAACATTGTCTAGGTATATTACCAGATAATGCCTTAAGTCGTATTTTCTGAATCCAAATCATGAATAAGAATTTTAAACATTATATACTAATAAGGAATAAGAAAAATTAAATAAAATATATAAGTGCATTAAACCAAATGAAAGGGAGAAAGTTGAATTGAAAATGACAGTCATCTATTTTGCTTTGTAATGATATATCCATAGGACACATTTAATATGGTAATTGATAATAACAATAAACCATTTGGATGCATCTGCTTTCAGTTCATAATGGGCCTTAAGTCAGGCATCTAAAGCAAAATCTTACAACTATTATTAGTCATGCCTTTTTCAAATAACAAAAGAAATTTAGAGTGTGTTTGGCAATTGATAAAAAATGTCAAGTTAAAACTTTTCAATCTAAAACTTTTCAATCTTCACAACTATCATATTTTTTAATCATTTTTTCACATTTTCCTATACAACTTACCTTACTTTTTAATTATTTCTACATAACTATCCACACAACTAACTTATTTATTTTAACTTTATCCTCTTTACTACTCATCATTACTCCTATCATATAACATAATTTGACAACTTTTACTCTCCAAAACTTTTCATCAAAAATTTTATTCATTACCAAACATACCCTTAAAAACAAAATGATCCGTTCAAGCATATCCAATTAGTTATTCTTGGGCATCTTGATAATGAGAATGCTACTGCCGCTGCTTTCATTCATTTCCGTGAGTGTGGCGTGGATATCCAGAAATGTTTGTTTCTTGCAAAGCCGAGAACGGGATACCATGTATGATATACAGCGTTTATGATTGGACCACAATTTTTAAACGGGACACCAGTTCCTGCAAGACGTCATCCCATTTGGCTTCCGTTTACTTCTAAATCACTTTTAGATGTTTATTTATGATTAAAAATTAAATTTCATATTTTTATCTCTTTTACTGTATTATATATGAAAAATGATCTTGTTTATCCAAGTTAACTAATAGTTTATTTAGTCCACCTTAAAAATTCATTAATTTTTTTTATACACTTGTTTATCTAAGTGTATTTAAAATATAAAATAAATTTTACCATTTTTGAATATATATTTTTTAAATTTTTATTTAAAAATCTAAAAATATGTACATATATCAAAATAGTAAAATTTAATTTATATGTTAAATACATATATACGAATAACAAGTATACAAATAATAAGTAAAAAAAATATTTTTTAAATAGATTTTTTAATATGCTTACGTAGTCCCAATTAATAAGATAATTTCTCGTTATGAAAATATATGTACATCTTATTTTAACTCTCCACATGGGAGACTAATAGCTACACAATCGGAGCCCAATTTTCTATTTCCTTGGTTTGAACTTCTGACCAGCACGGTTTGACCCCGAAGTAAATAATCGAACAGGCAATCAAATTCCATTTTTGATATTTGAAAGGGCGGGACTATCTAAAATCACCGATTAATGCGCGTGTACATTCCCGAATATAAGCCGAAGGGTGTGATGTGATAATACCCACTGAAACGTCCTAAAATGAACAGTTCGGATTTTAACGTTTAGCAGGGGCACGGGGAAATATATAAAAAGATGTGTTTGGTTGTAAGTAAAATTTGAAAAAAAAAATTATAATATAAAAATTGATATGATATGATAAGAATAATGACGATGGATAAAAAGAATAAAATTAAAATAGACAGTTTAATTATATAAATATTTATGTAAAAATAATTTAAAACTAAGACAGTTTATATGTAAAAATGTGAAAACTAATTAAAAAATAAGATAGCTATACAGAATGAAAAAAAAAATTTTATTAACGTTTTTTTATTTTCCCCCTCAAACCAAACACATCCAAAAAAAAAATCTGTTTCTATTTTTAAACAGTCAACGGCAATTGGTGACGTGGAAATCGGGAGAGGTGAGGTGGAAAGAGGGCGCGTGGTGGAACTATGATGTGCAAGTGCTCCCGCGCGAAATGGTTGAGGCGGCAACGCGTCAGCTGAGAGGCACCAGGATGAGACACGTGGCAGGTAAGAGGTAGTGGTGGTTGTCTTTTCTTTTTCTCGCTTCACCTTCGGAGATCGTGACAATTACCCGTGCAACCTGGACGTTTTTTAGTCCGAGAATCCTCCTCCTGCTGCACAGAATATATCACGCTAACTTTTTCAAACAGGGTTAGGTTGGGTTGGGTTGGGTTGGGTTGAGAAAACCGGGTTGGGTTCGACCCGTTTTTCAATTGGGTTGAAGTCGGGTTGTGGTAAACCCACTTTTGAAACCTAACCCGTTTTTTCCCCTTTCTTCCTCACAACTGCCGTCTCTCTCGAGAGCCGATTCCCTTCACAGATTCACAGCGTCATTGGTGGGCTAGTGGCCGCCGTCTCCTTGCCGTCGTTGGGCCGGCACCATCTCTCCTGCTCTTCCTTTCTCCTTGCTACGCCGTCTCTCTCGCAATCTGATCGTGAAGGTTTTGGTGGTCTCTCTCCCTTCTTTCTTCATGTCTTTCTTTTTCACTTTATTGTCTGGTACTGTAACTATTTCAATTTATGAAATCTGGTAACTTCGATGACTAATCAAAATGAAATCCATTTCACCTATCTTATTTAATCTTATTTATATAATTCTCATACCGAATTATTTAAAATATGTTTTGTGCATGATATATAAATGTGTGAGTCAACTGGATTTAAATGTATTTTCTTTTGTATATAAGTTTTCAATTAAAGTACATTTTTCCTCATAAATGTGCAGCTGTGGATGAATATTATAAATGATTTAAACAAAAATACTTTTCTAAATGCTAAAATACGCATGAAAAAATTCTGTGCAAATATTTATTTTGAGTCATGATACTTAAGTTACAATATTCATTTTTATTTTTTTCTTTATAAACTTATTTTTTCCAAGCATATTTAATTCATATAGTAAGTTTTATTATTTTACAATATTTTTACATATTTATTTTTAATTTTCAAAGATCAAGTTTTTTAAGGGGTAAAAAAATGACTCATATGCCCCTAAAATTGATGATTTTCAAAAATAAAAATAAATATGTAAAAGTATTATAAAATAGAAAAATTTGGTTTATGAATTAAATACACTCAGAAAAATAAGTTTATAAAGAAAAAAATAAAAAATGTAATAAAATAAATAAATAATGAATATTATAACTTAAGCATAGATATAATATGTTGTATATAATCATGCCTCATTTATTTTTAGTCACTCCTCGTAATAAAATTCTTAGTTCTAAAATATTAAAACACCACAAATGAAGCAATTTTTACAATAAATTTATAAAGGTGTACTTGGCAACATATACGATTTTTTAAATAAAAAATTTTCAATCTAAACTTTTTATTTTCCATAATTATTTTATTTTTTAAATCATTTCTTCACATGTTCTTATACCAATGTTCTATTTATTAATTATTTTTTATATAACTACTCATGTAACTAAACTAGAGAATCGAACTCGGGTGAGTAGGTCTAGTTCGGAATGAATCTTATTTTTATTTTGATTTAAAAAAACTCCAAACATGCTCATCATGTCTTTTGGAGACGTACCTTACCTCATTTTTTTAATGTCAAATTAGTACAAATTTCAATTTCAAATCGATTTTTCAAAATGGTATTTTATATTATATTTGAACATTATAATTCTTCTGTATATCTTATTCAATACCTATAATCAATATAGTAATAATATGATTTAAAATGCATTGATTAAATGTACTAAATGATAGAGAAATTTAATAAGTTTTTATATTTATAAAATATATATTTTATATTTAATGAGATAATATATCTTATAAAAGATATATCAAATATATATTATTAAATTCGGGTTAGTTTTAGTTATGTGGAGCTTGGAACTTACTTTATTTTAATCTAGTTTGGTATTTTTTATTTGGAATTTATCCGATTTTGTGGGTAGGAAAATAAGAACCAACTTTGCTCATTTTAGAGTACTCAGGAAATCAACCTAAAAGTAACTTACATAAGCTCAACTTTTGACTGCTAAATTAAATTATCTATTTTAATTTTATTTTCGTTCCTCTTTATCATTATTTTATTATCATTTTTTTCTATTTAAAAAATTTTTCCACGGGAAACTTTCCACCCGAAAATTTTGTCACTTTTCTGGCACACCCCGGGCCGTAAAATAATGAGATCCACTAGGATCTTATTAAAATTTTTTTTCGAGCGGCCGAATTTTTTCAGCGAGTCCGGCCCGATGCGATCCGCTTGTCTGGACATGGATAACAGACAGCTGCCAATTTCCTCTTTATCAAGCGCTAGAGGAGCAGGGCTGCTTTGTCAGTTTTGTTGCCACGGCCCACGGGTTGAGGAGGTGTACACGTCACTGTCCACGTGGAGCAGTTATAAACACGGTCGGTAAGCGAGTTTCGTTTGGTGTCTTCGAAGAAGGTCGGTGAGGAGGCGAGGTGGGATTTCTTTTGGGTTTTTCCCTTCTGACCTCGAGAAACCTGCGGCATTTTCCCAAGCTTCGGTGGTATCGTCGCTCCTTATTTTTATTTTCTTGTCAGGTAGGTGAGCAGCTGTTCTCAATTGATTCAACGAGTATTTTCTTTTTTCTTTTTTAGTCCGTTTATTGAGGAAATAAGGTAGATCTGCAGTTTATGGAGTATTTTTGAACCATTTCGGTCTGCAAATAATAGATTTTCGTACCTATGCTTCTGCGTTCAGACGTGATCTGTGCACATCTCATAAAATTTCTTCCTTTTCATGTTGATTTTCTGTCTTAGTTCATGTGATTAGACCGCGAGCTGAAAGTTTTGAGTTTGACCGCCATTTTTTGTATAAGGGAGAGGGAGGGGGAGAGAGGATTTCTCTGTGAATTTTACGACTTGAAATCTCTAATCTAGTGGTTACTTTGTGAATTATACCATTTGAATATTTTGTAGCTGTGTATGTTGCATGATGGTGGTTTTATTGGGAAGGCTTGCCTGTAAAATGCATTCCACTAGGCAGAGTGTTTTGATACTCCCATTCCATCAATTTCCCAAAATAATTCAACTTTATATTCCTAATCCTTTTCAACTAGTCAACATGAAATTCCAGAGGGTATACAGGACCTATGATGACATTTGTCTGATTTTCTGTGCAAGCTGGAGCATAATTGCAACTTTGCATGGTCATAGGTGCGGGCAAGTTTTACACATCGTATGTAAGGGAAAACACGCACGAAAGTTTTAGTCTTCTTCACTTTATTTACAAACAACCAGAAGGAGCCGACTGTTCAAAATTCACTTCTTCCAAAGTACTCCAGAATTCAAAACCAGTCAGAGGTTGATTGGATATCTTGAAAGTCCAAACAAGGAGCAATCATTATTTTCTCTTATGTCCTGGTTTCTGCGTACCTGGTTTCTTTGGATCGGTTTTACCAGTAAAGATAATTTACGAAGGCTGATGGGAATTGAGATTTCTGAGATGAACTTTTGTTTCAAATCTCAGAAGCATTGGAGCCAAAACAGCTTCAAATAAAGGAGGAAAAATTATAGTTTCCCTCTTTCTTGCCAAATGCCTGTGGAGTTTTGGAATGCAATTTCTTTATTTGTATCATGATTTGCACAAAACAATGAATAAAGAGTGCATATTTAGATCACATCATTTAGGATAGTTAGAAACTATAGAATTTCTTAAATATTAGACAGTTTCATGGTTAACATTCTTTATTTCGAATTTTTTCTTGGAAATTTATAACTGCTTGTTTTTTCAATCTATGTTTTGTTGGATGCCTGAACATATGCAATATTTAACAAAGAACGGTGTGCTTTTTTTCTTTTCTTTTGTTTTGTTTTGTTCAATGTTTTAAAAGTAAACCAGAATGGGTTGGCCAGGTTGAAACTGTTAAACTAGATAAGTCTCTCTGGATGTATTTATGCACGAACAGTTATTGACTTGTAACTTAAGGGTGTGTTTGTTTGGGGCCAAAACTTGTCAATTAAAACTTTTCAACCCAAAACTTTTCACTCTTCATAACTACTCTATTTTTTAATTATTTTTTCACATTTTTCTATACAAACTACCCTACTTTTCAATCATTTCTACACAACTACCCATACAACTAACCTATCTATTTTAACTTTATTCTCTTTACTCCTCATCATTACCCCTATTATATCACATCATTTTCTATCAATTTGACAACTTCTACCTCTAAAACTTTTCATCAAAAGTTTTACCTCCAACCAAACACACTCTAAATAGTAAAATCAGTGGAGTATGTCAAAGCAATCAGGGGTTAGGAAAGCATTCAGGACTTCCTTAACATTTTTTGATAATATCTATGGTGTAAAATATGTTTACCTGGTCCTGACTGTTACAAATTTTATTAAGGTTTGTCTTATGGCAACTATATTGTTGTGAGTTTTCTCAGGCTGTTTTTCTTTCATTCCTTTTTTTCTATTACAGTAAGATGTGTAGGAAGCTATCTCTACGTGCTTTTTAATTTTAATATTGGGTAATGATCATTACCACCGGAATCAAGTAAAAGCCTTTTCTTTTGTATTAATTTTTTAAAAATCTTAACAATTAACTATATTCAAATATATGTATATATTTATAATGCCAAAATTCATTTTGGTTTGAAACTTTGACATACTATAATTACTATAAATTTATTCTTAAAATTTCTCAAAATTTAGCAGTGTGATATCCACTCTAAAAATGTTATTAAATATTTACACGTAAGTTTCCAATCAAGTAAATTTTGGATCATAATTATATAATATAGAAGAGTATTGTAAATGGTTAAGATTTAAAATAAACATTCTCTAAAGATGTTACCTGGTTGTATATGATCTTACTCTTTTATATTATAGCCACTGACATGTTGTCCTTCTAGGGATGGCTGTGGTCAAGGAGAGTGTGCTGGTGGTTGCAGATCATATTGTTGTTCCAGTTAGTGCAGTTCTATCTGTGGTGAGAGATGTTGCCAATGAAGCTGTTGGAAATGATGATATCCTAGTCGTTACACAAGCTTCTGCCATAAGTAATCTCTCTTTTTGCCTCTTCGAAGATATAATTAATGTTTATTAATTTCTGCTTATGCCTGTTGTTTTAGTTGTTACACAAGCTTCAATTAATGTTTATTAATTTCTCCTCATGCCTGTTGTACTATTGTTTACACAAGCTTCTGCTATAAGTAATTTCTCTCTATGCCTGTTAGAAGATACAATGGATGTTTATTCATTTCTCCTTATGCCTCTTGAAAGATACAATGACTGTTTATTATCGTCTTCTGGACACAGCCTATCAGGTAGCCAGTCAACCAGAAGCTACACGCACGCATGTGTATATTTCCTATTATTTTTTTCTGACAAGTAAAACGTGACATGACATTAGGAGTTCGACATAGTACACACACATGCTCATACATGAACATGCATCTGTCTCACAATAGCAATGACCAGAATGAACTTTTTAGAAACAAATTTGTTGCTTCGTTGCAGAAGCGCGATATGGAATTCTATGGTTTGTTATGCATCACATGAACTACTCCTTCCCAAGAAAAAAGGAAGGATAAAACTATCCTTGCGACTGTCTTTTCAAATGACTTTCATCGACCAACTGGAACTAGTGGTGCCCTGTAGAAGCCTGTTTTATCCTTGCAACTGTCTTTTCAAATGACTTTCATCTACCATCTGGAACTAGTGGTGCCCTGTAGAAGCATTTATTCAGGAAAGGAACATTCAAAAAGACCAGGAAGATATATCAGAACAACAGCTGTGAGCCCTTCACACCATTTTAGTAGTGGTGCTACTTCTATAATCTGTCCTAAATACAGATGTTGTACATATTAGATTGCAGTTAGGCTTGTTGTCTGAAGTGTGGGTCTTGTATTACAAGAACATTGCATGCGCAAATACAAGCCATCTATGTTCCTCTGATCTGGCTTGTCTAGCTTGCTGTGCATCAGTATCATGTACAAATTTGATGGCCCACCACCTTCTTTAGACTATTGCTAAGCGCTGGACTTGGCTACCATGCTGCTTCAGTTCACATGCATTGGTGGGCATCATATACAAGTTGCTCTATTTTCTTGTGGTTGATAGTGCCTTTAGATATTCTCTAAAAAGTGCTGCCAGTGTTTATCCTTAAGATCCATAGGAACTTTCTTTGTGGTCTCTTTCCAAGTAACATTTCAGATGATATCATTATCACATAAGCATCTTGGAGATGCATTTTGCACATATCATTGCAAGAAAGATCCAATTCTCAACTTGCATTGATTTTGTGCCTGTCTACTTGACAGGAATTATGCATTAGTGTGAATTGTTAAAGTGGCCACTGTCCAATGTTAATGGACTCATTTCGTTTTAGAATCAGATTTTTATTTTGCAAGATTCACTTGATTTTTGCTCCGATAGGGTGGAATACACATCTGAAATTTACTTGTATCATATATTCAGAGAGTATTGTGTGGAATCCATCATGAAATTGCCTGTTCTCATTGTTCCATATGATGGGTTTGTAGAATTTAGTACTGAGGGAGATTCTGTGAAACAGCTGTTATGTACTCTATTTTTTGTCGGTAGATGGTCTATAACATTAGTTCAATCATGTGTGGCAGTTAAGATGACTGATGTGGATTTTGATTGTGATGATGGCCGTGTATGTGCATGCATTCTAAGATAATTCAAATTTAAACGATAGTTTTCCAACTGGTCTAGAAAACTTTTCTTGTGTTACTGTCTTTTTTGCTAATATATTTTGCTGATGAACTTGATCGAACTGCAGCAGCAGAGTTGCCAATTGACTCTTCATCACTGAATCTAGTGGTTTCCTTGATGAAAAATCCCAATGCTGTTAGGGAGCAGTGGCTTCAAGAGATAATTAGAATGTTGAAACCTGGTGGCAAGCTTGTATTGCAAACTTTTGTACCTGCCAGCGAGACACCAGATAAGGTACATATTCCAGAATACAGTGAAGAATTGCTCATTTTCATATGTGAAAGCTTAAATGTGATTTGTCTCCTCTCTATCTTTGCAGTCAATTACTGCCCTTGGAAGGAAGTTGCTACTGGCAGGATTTGTTGAAACACAAGATCTGCAATTGAAACAATTGTTTCCTTCTGAAAGCTGTCATTCACTCATCGTATGTGAAAAGTCACAATCCATCATTTGTTCCTATATTTTTGTTTTGAGTGTTTTTCCTTACAGTCTGATATTGAAAACTGACATCAATTTTCCTTGTTCATTATTGTCTAGGCCAAGAAGCCTTCATGGAACATTGGCTCATCCTTTTCCATCAAGAGACCTGTGAAGGGCCTACCCAAAGTTCAGATTGATGATGATTTGGATCTGATTGATGAGGATAGCCTACTAACAGAGGACGACTTGAAGAAGCCCCAGTTACCAGTTGGTAGGGCGACAAACTCAACATTGACATTGCTGATGCTTTCTTTATATTCATTCATGCCAAAGCAGATGACCTGAATAGATTGATTAATTTCCTTTGTAGTTGGTGATTGTGAAGTCGGAAGCACAAGGAAAGCCTGCAAGAATTGCACTTGTGGCAGGGCTGAGGCAGAGCAGAAGATGGAGAAACTGGGTCTCACTGCAGAGCAGCTGAACAACCCCCAGTCTGCTTGTGGCAGTGTGAGTGGTTGAACTATTGATGCATCATCTCTAATCAACCTATGTTCTCGTCAAGCTTGAAAAGATGAATTCTTTGTACCTGGGTCATATTAACTTGTGCGTTGATGGATGTTCCATGCAGTGCGGACTAGGGGATGCATTCCGCTGCAGTAGCTGCCCTTATAAAGGTCTTCCTCCATTTAAATTGGGTGAGAAGGTAATGAAAGAATCGATCACTTGCCTGTCAGAACGCATGGGTATTTTGTGGATGTTTATTTATATTCCTCAGCCTTTTTATCTTTGAAGGTCATTATGATTCTCGATTTTTCATCATTGTAGGTGTCGCTGGGGAACTTCCTTGTCGCAGATATATGAGAATCCGGAGCAGAGGGTAGACAGGGACGGCAATGAGTTGATTGCATAACCCAATTAATGTCGTCGTGGGGTCATATTTGGACTTTGATATTCATCACATGTGATAACGAACATCCCTTACTTCTGTAGGAGTTGTTCCCATCAAAATATAACAAAATACACGTCCAATCATGCCAAGAGCATCGGCAGTTTTGATTTATTATGCTGTTAGGCGATGAAATCTGTTCGTTGAAATTTCTTGGAATCCCTTAGTTTCAAGACTCAATGGATTATTCCACGTTCAATGTGTTATCCGATAGCATTGCGCCAAAAAACCTTATAATTCTATTTGTAGTTTTTCTAGTACAGCCATGGCAGGGTGTTGGCGGCAGTAGCCCGGAGCATATCATTATTTTAGGGAGGGGTGGAAATAGGGCTGGGTTGACCCGTGACCCGATTCAATTTTCTGGAGGGTTGGAGTAAAGATTTTAACTTAGTGGGGAGACAGGTTAGGATTTTAAACCCATGTTTCAATTTTAAAGAACGGGGTAGATTGATCATTGGGGTAGGTTGATCATGCCCTGCAAGGAATAAATTATACGACTTATGTGAATGTCGTTTTGTTGGATAAATATATTTAACTTTATGACTTATTAATGTAAGTGTTATTTATGTTGATGTATGTTTAATTTATTTATATTGATAAAATTTTATTTCTTAATTGCATATATGTGGTTCAAGTTATCTCATTCACATATTTATCAACGAATAAAACATAAATATATATTATTTATGTTGTTCATATTTTATAAAAATGAATATTATTATTTTGCAATTTAATAGTTCGAATTGTAGTTCAAAGTTTACATCAATGTACTTTTAAGGTTGATATACATATTTATCAAGGTTAAGTTATAGATAAATTTATTTAATTTTTTTTATTAATGCTTTATTATGAAAATTGTTTTACTCAATAAGTAGTAAAATATTAATTTATTTAAATTTTAACTTTATTATAAATACGATTTGATATTTGTGTGTATGTAGATTTTAAAATTTGACTCACTTTTTAAACTCGATCCATTGTCCTGATGTCGATCCGAAATTAATTCAACCCGATGTCGATCCGAAATTAATTCAAAATTTGTCCTGAGACTTTTTAAAGAAAGGTGCGGGTTGGACCAATTTTGTCCCGACCTGGTGTAAAAAGTAAGATTAAACAAAAATTTTAAATATAAAGTCAGGGTTGGGCATACCCTTATCCTGTTTTCTGCCCCGATCCGATTTTTACCCCTGATTTTAACAAGCTATGCAATGGGTCGATGGCCTTCTCGGCATTTGCCTAAGCTCGTTTGATGCATGCTGACAAATGCAGCTCTCTTGGGCGCGGGACTAATTGGGAAGCTCCTTTCTTTACCTGAAATGTGGCTCGTCCCCGTCTCCCCGACCGGGTGAGGGAAAAAAAGAGTCGCAACCTCTCTTGTTTGATTATAATATATTTCTTTTCCAGCGAACTGAAAAATGCAATGTAGATAATTTTTTAAGTTTTGGATGCAGGACCAAAGCTGCAGGCGTTTAGTCAATTTATTTCTGCTGAACGTGTTGAAATATAATAAAAGCCTTTTTCTATTTGTAAGTTTATAATTTTGAAGTGTTCTTATATTTTTTTTTATAGCAGTTGGAATAATTGAGCTTAAAATAACTGCTTTGCTTTGCTTTCATTGACCGGCCAGATCGTGAAGTAGAAACTTTATAATTTGTATAAGCTACTAGGATTGCATGGTAGGGGGGACACATCACACATGCGTGGTGTTGCTGAAAAATGAGAATGACCGTACTCCGGCTGCCTTTGTGCATACTGCATGGTACATACCTCTTGGAATATTGGAATTGGGCTGGTTTGGGCCACATGAGCATCTTGGGGGGCAAAAAAAAAAAAAAAATAATCCGTTTGCTAGAATTTAACCCAAAGATTGGACTGAAAATGAATAATTCATGTAGATAAAATAAATGACCATTGACCAACAAAGATAGACGATCAAACAACTATGACTTAATGATAATGAATAATTCAGCATTTGCTACCCGTGCTTTCATTCTAGAAGTAGGTGGGTCAACCATGTCTCGACCCGCCTTGACCCAGCCCCTGCATTGTATAAATTATTTTTATAAACTATATGATTTATTTATGTGAATGCCGCTTCGTTGAATAAATGTGTTTAACTTTATAACATATTAATGCAAATATGATTTATATGGATGACTATTTAATTTTATAACTTATTTGCATGGATAAATTTTTATGTCTCAAAAGCATATATGTTGTTGAAGTTATGTATTTCATATGATTTATCAATAGAATAACCTATATTATCTGTTTTCTTTATATCATTCAACAATGAATATTATTATTTTGTAATTTTGCAGTTTTAATTGTAATTCAAGATTTACATCTATGTTATTATTTTGAAAGTTGATATATATATTTATCGAGATTAAATTGTAAATAAAATTATTTTAAAATATTTTAATGATTCATTATGATAATTGTGTTTTACTCCACTCAATAGTAAAATATTAAAGCATTTAACCTTTAAAGTTATCATAAATATGAGTTTATATTGATATGCATATAAATTCTTAAAACTATCACATTTTGACCCATTTTTTAAACTAACCCATTGTCCCAATATTAGTTTACTTATTAAAGAAAAATGAGAGTCAAATTTATCTTATCCTAATTCAGTACAAAAAGTAGAGTCGAATGGAATTTTTTAAACGTAGGGTTAATGTTGAGCACATTCTAACTCTCCCCAACTCTAGGAATGCAACTTGGGCTCGATTGAGCCTGATATGGCTTGCTGAACCCAAATGGTATTAGAATTGTTTTTTTTTTGCAGCCCGATCCTAAAAATCCTGATAAACTCAATTTGTAAATATGATAATATTAGAATTCAAACAAACTCAAACCCGATATATTATGTACACGATATCTAAACAATGCTTTTTTATATTTTGTGTATTTTATGTTATTTATATTTATATTTGAATAGATATTTGACATATGCAATTATACTATAAATAAATTATATTATTTTTATTTTTATTTTTATTTATCTTTTATTTGTATCATTTACTTTTACGTCCATTAATTTTCTTCCTTCTATCTTTTTTATGTTAAAATTTCTTCTAGAAATATTCTTTATATTGCTATAATTTTAAAAATATGTAGTTTGACTACATATTATTCACACGATTTGTTATTATTATATATTTATATAAAATTTTAAACTTATCATCTTGTAAAATGTAAATTCATTAATCTAAATTTCAATCCAAAATTGATTTTCAAAAATAGGGTTAGAGTTTATATTTTACAAATAGGACTAGAGCTAGGGTTAGATTTAATATTTTATAAATAGGATTAAGGTTAAAGTTAAAGTGAACTCGAATTTCATGTGCACAAATTGCACCTCTACCGACTCAGCCCGATTACCCTTAGATAAAATAGTACTTTTCTCATCTACTTCTACTTCCTTGTTAGAGTATTTTTGCTTTAAAATAGATGAGAGTTGGAGAACTATATTATATTTTTGTAGGTTTTTGAGTATATAAATCTTTTAAATTAAGACCGTCATATTTTAAGAGAGAGGCTTCCATACCACAATCTTCACTATTTTGTCCAATCTTGACCACGATGTAAAATTTATTTCATTTATTATATTTAGAATAATTTGCTAAATCAAGAGTTGATATATTTCATTTGGAATATATGTAAAATAAACGTAATAAAATTATTTAACATATATTAATTTTAATATTGTATTTTAAATATCTAAATAGGCTAAAACATCATTCACACGAGAATAAATGATTCTATGAACGACTATTTTCTAATTTCATAGTCAAGATGGGCCCGTCCATGGAGTTACACAAAAAAAGGTGCAAGTAACCGGAGCATAACCCTATTATAAAAAGTCTTTTATCACAATAAAAATGATGTGGACAAATCTAAGTGAAAAAAGATGATGGTCGTCTTAAATACGTATTTTTTGAGTGGTAACTGGTAAGTCAAAATTTCATATATTAATCTATCGCAGAAAAAATTATATTATATTTTTTATGAAGAAAATTTGATATATAATTTTATGAAAGAAAATTAATAGCTCATGTATATGTCTATGTGAGTCCAAAAAAAAAAAAAAAAAAAAAAAAAAGGTCTTTCGTGCGTTTGACGTTTTTAGTAGGCATTCAACGTGAAAACGGAGAAACTATGGAGGTCGCATTCGAGATGATCGGAACATCTTTGCGAGGCGTTTGGTATCCGAAGCCGCCGAACAAACCTTCTTCGGAAGCGTCGATCCGAAGTTTCAACTCTTCTTCTCTATTTCTCTTCAACGACTTGTAAAAAGCGACCTTCTCTCCCAAGGAACGAATCCAACTCTCGCTGCTGCTGCTGCTTCCGCAATCGAGGTTCTCCAAGTCTGGAAACTTAAGAGGGAGAGGTCCTTCCTTCTGTTTTGCTCTTTTGCGCTCAGGAATACAATCAAATAGCTGGACAACGATGGAGGAGGAAATAGTCAAGGTACTTCAAAATCGCTTCTTTTACGGTGCCTCGTCTTTTCTCCTCAATATTGGATACTATTTCAACTTCCATCACTGGACAACTGTAGTTTTTTAAGGCCAGTTTTCGTGACTTTTGGGGGAGTTTTTAGATCTTCATACGGTGACATGAATCCCATGAATTTTTGGGGGTATTTAGATCTTTTGCGGTTCGTTCTGTTGCTCGTAGCGTGTTGTTATTGTCATGTTCATGCTTTCCTATGCTGAAATATGTGATGCGATATGATGGGATTCGATGCTCATGCATACTAAGAGATGAGCCAAGTAGATGTAATTGCGTGATCAGGCAAACACCGAACGTCTGATGGATGCTGAATTGCCGGCTATGCGTGAGCTTTGTATTAGATGGGAAACAGTAGTTATGATGGTAAATTCGACATTGTTTGCTTTTGGATTGGCATCTTCTGTTTGTATGGAAATTCCAATTGGTCAACGGATTATTTTCCTTGAAATGCATCTGCCGTCTGCAGTGTCGATTGTTTGATGCTTGAACCAGGGGTGATATTGACCATTCATGCTGGTCACATCTTTCACTGAAGCACAAGCATTTGAGTCGCGCTTTTCTATCTGGGATTTGTATCATGAATGTACCTGTACTAAAAGTCTGTGTTGTTCTTCTGCTCATCTGGTAGTCTGGATCCAGGAAAGAATATTGGCTACAGAAAGTACCATTGTTGGCCGCATCATAAGATGAGAAAAACCACTTGGGTCTTGGGGCCTGCTTATTTTAGGGTATGATCGTTGAATGATGACATGGGTGAGACATGTCGCTTACTAGGGAGGACACTTTTGTTTGCTTGATCCATGTCCAACTCTTGCCGCTTGACTAAGTTCGCAAGGAGGCATTAGTTGACTATTGGTAGTATATGGCAATATCACATAATAAGGGATTGCACATGTTGTGTGTTATTACTGCTTAACTCTGGAAATTCCTAAGAAAGCCTATTCCTTGACCCCTATAATAAATTTCCAGGTTGAAAGTTGTCTTGACTTTTGCAAAATTAATCTCAACATTCAGCCTCAAATTCACATTTGCCTATCTGAGTGCATATCAGTAACCTTTTTAGTTTTGCAAAAATCAAGATTTGTTTGTAAAAGTCAGGATATCTGAGTGCATATCAGGGCAGGAAGCCCTGACTTTAATGCTTTGAATTAGAGTTAACTAAACGGAGAAAACCTATTGCCATTTGCATGATTGTAATTTGGATTATGATTTGTTTGTAACAGAGGATTGCTGTTTTCACATGCAGGTATATGTTTCCACAATAAAGCCTTATACTTCTCTTTTTTGTTTAAGTATGATGTAAAATGAAGTGTGCATGACTAATTATAGTGACTCGATCATTCTTGTTTATTTACGATATGGATTTAAATCATGTTATGCACTTTATGATCATAAGTGTTGCATACTGGGTGACATGGAAGTAGTTCACTAAACATCCATTGCAGTTCCAAGGCCTGAAATTATCTATGAAAGGTGTGACAGTGTGGAACATGTTTCTATGACTATTTGATGTGACAATCGGATTAACTAGGAATCATTAAGATCTTTCATATATTTGAAAAACAGGACTCATGTTTATGGTTATGTTTGAATATTTTTATTACTTGATTAGAACTTCTGGGGTAGTAATCATAATCAACTGGCAAAACGATGATTTCACCATTTATGGTTTCACATGTGCAAAGACCCGCTTGAAATGTTCTTTTTTGAGCTGATACCATATTTTGGGAAAACAAAAGATCAATATTTCTGGATAACTTTTTCATTGTGCTGGATGGGTCTTAATTGTTTTTTCATATACTTGACAGAAACATTTTTATAGTGGTAAACTCTTTGTTAAAATGATCATTTACATCGCATGGAAGAAGAGCTGTGTGTTTTTGCCATGTATGTTGCATAATTTCATTCTCTTCACTTTTTGAGAACCACTTAAATGGAATCCAGGAAGAGCAATGTGCAGTTGCATCCACTCCTGAAGGCCATGAAACAAAATGTTGGGGATGTGGTTTGCGCCTGCTTCTGGCATCATATGCACCTATTTACAAGTGTGGATGGTGTGGAGCTATAACAAACCAAAATCCTTGGAAACGTGAAAAGAGATGTTCTAGGCGCTGGATACGTCTGCGGGACCAGTTTTTCGTCGTTGCGGTTCTTCTCTTTATGCTATTTGTAATATGTATGCTGCAATGTTTTTTAGTTTTATTTTTTGCTTCTTATTTTCATTTGAGATTGTATACTCGCAGTTTTTACACGGAGAACTGGGTGGGTGCTTCACCCTGTTGCATTCTCCAGAGACTAAGATGATGTTTTATTAATATGTTTTTTGACATTGGCAGGTGGTGGTGTTTGGGCAGTTTACCCAGTTGTTTTTGCTGTGAGTTATTTCTGCGGAGTTTTCCACTGCATTGTAACATTTATCCTGTCAGTTAGTACCCTTTCTAGTTTCAGTTTAGCAGCATTTCTATCCCCTGGGGCACCACCAAGCATGATATGGGGCAGCTATCCTGTAGTTGGAAAAGGTGGCCTTGAAAATTATACTTACTGCATATATTGTTCGAGGCCAAAGTCACCAAGAACTCATCATTGCCGCTCTTGTGGGGTGTGTGTGTTGAATATGGATCATCACTGCCCATTTGTAAGTGTTCTTGTCTGTCTTTAGATTGTCTGATCTAGTTATTATTATTCCTTTCAAAAAATATTTCTTGCTTTGCAACGCATTCTGCTTTGCATCCATGGAACTTATGTCATGGGATTGGTTGTCATTTTCTGGGCTGTAGCTTGGGCATGTTGTTCATCACAATGCGTCCAGAAGTGTTGCAATCAATCAGGAATTTACTGTCTAAGGTGATTTGTTTGAGTTCTAAAAGTTCTCTAAAACTGGAAGAATCCTAGTTGTTCATGCAACTTATCATATACGAATGTCATAGTCGAGTAAAAGATTGATAAATTGATGTTATTGCTGGGTGACTTGGAGTAAAAGATAAAGATTGATAAATTGAAGAGAGAGATGTTTCTTCATTGACTTAATTCTCATTTCTTCTGATATTATATTCCTCCTACTCTAAACGGCATGGAGAAAATGGTGTGAGAGAGAGAATTGACGTAATTCTCATTTCTATTTTGTCATTGTCGTAATTCTCATTTCTTCCAATATTATATTCCTCCTGTCTCTAAACAGCATAGAGAAAATTGAGAGAATTGACGTAATTCTCATTTCTGTTTTTTCATTGACGTAATTCTCATTTCTTCCAATATTATATTCCTCCTGTCTGTAAACAGCATAGAGAAAATTGTTGCTCCTAGTTATGGTATTAATCCACACCTAATGTTTTGAATCCTGTTGTGTTGTGCATCCTTTTACAAACATTCCTGGAATTAAACAGTAGTTTAGGCAATCAACTGGACCATGACAACAAAATCATTGGACAATGGACACTGAAAGGCCTGATTGCAGTCCATGGTTAATTCCATTCCCTGAGGGTTAACTTGAGATACAGTTTCCACAACCTGTCTTTTTCATTGTTACCTTCCATTTGTTTTATCCTTATTCACTTTACAGCTGACATCAATCCTATGTCGTTGTTATTTGCACTGAATTTCTTTCCAATCAAATCCACCCTACCAATCAGGCCTGAAATGTTTGGTGATGATCTGTGTATGGTCTGCTTAGCACTTGTAGTTTCATGTTGGCCTGAGGTTGCTATGATAGATTGTTATGCTAATGTTACAATGTACCATTGATTGACTTCTTAAATCTTCAGCATATGAGATTGACTGAAGAACTGATATCCATCATCTAGTTGTTAAATTTGCTCTAAATTCTGGCAAATGACAATTTTATTTTCATCTCACCGGTCACTGCAAGTATGAGAGTCGGGGAAGTTACTATTTTTCTGCTTCCACATCAATGATCCAAGTCATTTCTCCAGAGGATCTCAACATAAGCATGGCATATTGCAAACTGTTTTCAAAACTTGGAAGAATCATCATGTCGTGTTTTTCATGACATTGCAAGATCACATATAAGTGTCTTTTGCAATCCGAATTATCTTCTTGGGAAGTCTGGCAGACCAGATTCACAAGGAACTCTTCTAATGACCGTTTAATTGAGTGAATATACATGCACACACTCACACAGACACACATACAGGAACAATAAAAGAAAATTATGGATTTCTTCCTTGGTTTCTTCTTCTGCTCCTCATTAAAAAAAGTTTTTTTTTTTTTTTTAAAAAAAGAAAAAGACAATTGCATAAAAGATCAATAAAAATAAAAGAAACTCTTATCCTTTTTCTTCAGATCTTCATCTTCTACCTTTCCTTTGCTTTGTTCAATTTTTGGCATCGTACGGTACAAGGAAGAGGAGATTTTGATTTCAGGGGTTATGGTTTATGGTATTTATTTCACAATCCACATTTTCCATGCAGATTGGGAACTGTGTGGGAGCTGGTAATCATCGGTATTTCATAATCTTCCTGTTCTCCACTGTCGTGAGCACTACATATGTTTTTGTAATGTCTGTATATGCTGGTCTACACCTCTGGCCTCCTTTGGCTCACAGATCCCTGGAACGTTCAATTATCTTCAGTGAGAAGGCCATTTTCACTGTGTTGAAAGAGGTCATCCGTTCTTTGTTGAACTCTGCTCTGCTTTTATCGACTAGAGGACTTGTCGTCGTATATTTGGCTATTGCAAGCCTGTCTGTGCAAATTGGCTTAACAGTACTTCTTTGGCAGCAGCTCTGTTATATTTATAAAGGGAAGACCTATTTAGATGATCTAAATTCTTCAGATCGTGGAAGTGATGAAAGGGGTTATCAAAACCTTTTCAGATTCTTTGGTTGCCCATACTCAGCGTCAAGATTTCTTTTGGGTTCTGCTGATGCTGGGAAGATTCACAAGAAATGACCATCCACACCTCCAATGTAAACTGGAGATTTGCTGTCCAGAGTAACCAGCTAAATTCTCTTTCTTCTAGTTCAAGTGGAGTCACAAGCCTTCTTAGCGGTGCATGCCATGATCACCGGTTTCTTGCTTCACCATGCTGGTGGCTCAGTCCATCGATCTAATACCTCTAATGTAGATGACCCACTGATCGGAAAAAGATAACCATAGTCCTAGCATCTGCATTTTTCACACGATCTGGTCTGTTGAAAATTTTCTTTCTTTGTGGCTCTGCACTGTAAAGTGGTAGCAATGGATGGTTCCCGTGTAAACACAGTTGTCACTGACATGGAAATAGAATTCAGTGTTGTCCAACCTCTTTTTGGTCAACTGTTGTAGGTCATGACCACTGACATGTATGTGAGAGCAGAGATTTTTCCAGTGGGTAGAGATGCTGCTGTATCCACTTCTCTTAAATGCACTCACTGTCAAAACATCACTATTCAAACTGAATGATAATAGAATAAAAATATAAATAATTAGCTTGTAGATTTTTATTCTAAAAGCAACACTATCCTTATCATGTTCTGATGAAAGGACTTTGTTTGGTATTCTGCCTGGAACATGCAAAATGAATAATGTGCCAATGGCTAGGATCTTATACACACGTCACACAAAGACAAATCTGCTGAATCGTGGATTAAATGTGCAATGCGTGGAAAAGATTTTCAGTCGTGTAAGGTACTCTAGTGCATTTTCATGAAGAGAAATTGAGTGTTATTGTAGTGTACTTCCACGAAGACAATTGCTCCAGAGAATCCCGAGTCACGCCATAAGAATTGTCAAGAAAATGCATTAGTCATCCGTTACCTATTCATTCTTTGCAGGTTGCTTAATTGCAATTCATGAGCTATGTAGTGCTAAGCACTTGGAGTCGAAGTCTTCACTTGTTTGAAAAGAGCTCGAAATTCGCATTTTAAACTCTCTAATTTTACGTATTTACATTTTCAGCTTTGAGGTTTGTGTATTAGCATTTTAAATCTTGTGAAGTTTGAAATTTTTTTTTTTCTTTTTTAACATTTTAGACCATCGGCCCTAATAGCACTAAAAGTCAATGTTAAAATTTTATAAAATGCCTTTTGTATTTTAAACCAAACTTTACATGATTTAAAATACTAATATACAAATAAATATTTTAACAATGTTTTTTAATGCCCTAAGTGTCACGAGGGCAAAGAGTTTAAATCAAATTTTACGCAATTCAAAATACAAAGGACATTTTAGACATTTTTACAAGATTTTAATAATAATTTTTAATGTTGTTAGGGTTGAGGGTTTAACATAGGTGGACATTGTTGGGGCTAGATGGTAGACATGAGAGGGCGCATTAAAATTTTAATGTGTCAATCGCGACGCAATATACTATATTTAACATGAACCTTGATCTCACCACTAAGGGTTCACCTTAGTAGTAACACCTTTGTCAGATATGTAAGAGGATAGTGTTCAACTCTGAGCAAGTGCGTCCAATTATTCATTTCTTAGTAGTGTGTTCGAGTTTAATGTAGGTAAAGCTTAGTCTTCATATAGATAGGTGAGAGTTTATTCTCATTAATATGAACCTAAATGTAATATCAAATGTAAAATCGTATAATACTAAATAATAATACAAAAAAACACGAACCTTGATCTCATGTGGCCAGATGCATCTCCCATGTGGCCCACTTGAGACCCCATTTAATTTTTAAGTTTTTTCTATAGAACTGTTATGTTAAGTGTATTTAACTTAGATACCAAGTTTTATCATTTTTAAGATATGTATTTTTTTGATTTCAAACTTCGGAAGGTAGGAATGTTTTGAAAATGATTAAAATACTTCTGTGTTTGAAATTAAAAAATATATAAATATCTTCAAAAATGGTAAAACTGTCATATGGGTTAAATACACCTACAACAACATCTTTATGGGAAAAACAAAAAAAAAACAAAATTATTTTGCATAGGTAAACGCTGGTTTAATAGGAACACGGAACTCCTGTAAAGTAGGATTTCAGTCATGGCTCATTTGATACTTATCCACTTCCCATCAAGCCGGCCGCGAATCATAGCTTATTTGATATATATCCCATGGTAAGTTTCTAAAATTTCAAATGTACCCATAATATGTGGATTTACTCAAAAGCCCTGCAGATTTAGGGCTTACTACCTTGAGTAGGCCACTTGGGGTGGAGGAGACTTCAGCATTGACGATAAAAGCCAGCTCTACGCAAACAGTGAGCGGAAGGAGGCGGGTGTGGCTGCCACCCCAGGAGTACGGACGTGGTGGTGCCCGCAGCCGTCGTGGAGGATTGGTGGCATGTTCACGGACCCATCGGCTGCAGGGTATTGGCACCGGACATTGAGATACGGCTGGCATCACCAACAGAAAAGGTAGTGTATTGAACCGGGAAGATGATGTCCCTTGGTCGGTGCTCTGCTAGTGGCTAGTGCCTTGCAATTAATACACATGCGGCTGCTCCAACGATATCTTAGGCATTTTTAAAAGAATTAACCTGAAATTAAACGCACCGCTGGTAGGTCTCCAAAGGGTATGTGTCGGTATGGCTATGACATGCAAACCTCGTACATTTTGGATCTTAGAGAAGTTAAGATTCCATGTGGGTCCTGTTTTCTCTTGTTTTTCTTCATCTTTTTTTTTTTTTTTCTAAAATCCATAACTTACTAACGTGAACACTCACTTGATCATTCTTAGCGGTGGAAGAACGATTTAAGCGCATATAGAGAGAGTTTTTATGCCAAGGAAAAGGCTGTTCCTGCACAGAAGAGAGGGTTGGATAATCTCCCGAGAGAGCAACCTGCAGCTACTAGTTCAAATAGGTGTTGGAAATGATTTTACATCCTACGCTGCGCATGGGACAAACTTACCATTCAATTAATTCACCATTCGCCGGAATTTACTTTTCATTCGCGTTGCATCCTGTATCTATCAAGGTTCTACACATACCTCACCTACAAACCGTCCTTACAAATGCCTGCCCAGTTCACATTATCCATAAGATACCGACGAAACGTCACTTGGTGAAACCTCATCAATGTACCTAGGGGCCTAGGGGTGTTAATGGTCATTGTCAACCTGTTAACCCGCTCGTTCAACCCGTTAATAAATGGATTTGGGTTGAAATTTTTGAATAAATGGGTTATGATCTGTCAACCCGTTCAACCGTTTAATTAAATAAACGGATTAGGATTGAAGTTTCGCAACCCGTCAACCCGTCCAACCCATTTATTTAACCCGTTCAACCCGTATAACTCATTTAATATAATATATTATAATATATATATGTAATATTTATAACAGAAATTGACATTAAAGAGATGACTTGAGATTGGAGCTGATGTTTTCAAGCCAAAATAAATTAAATTCAGGTATGTTAGTTTCAAATTATTTAATTTATTTAAATTTACAGACTTTATTAAAGATTTTTAGTATAAAAATTAGTAACAAACACAACCCGTTAACCCATTTATTAAATGGGTTGTAAATGAGTTAGGGTTGAAGTTTTTTAAATAGATTAATAAACGGATTAGGGTTGAAATATATTAAATGGGTTAGGTTTAGGATTAGGCTCTAACCCGTTCAACCCGATCCGTTAACACACCTAAATGTACCTTGGCCTAATCGGTGGAAAATATAAGAAACAGAAACATTCGCTAACCAGTGTTCCCTTCTTAATTTTTTCTCCACAAAGTAGCCTACAATTTCTGACAAGACTAATATCATTTTCTCCAAATTTCCTCATCTATCCAATCAATCGAGGATTTATTATTATTATTTTTTTTATTAAAAAAAAAAAAAAGAATGAAAGAAAGAACGATAACACCGCCTGGAGCTTCTCTAACTTGATCAAATACAGTGCAGTGCTTTCACTCACAATCCCATTAAAAGTTAATCATGCTTCTGATCAGTATCAATAAATAATTACACCACTGTAATCATTGAAGGGAAAGCAGATTTGCCTCTAAAAAAACAAGATCAATTGTAAAGCTTCAGAAATGCCGCATGCATACCATCCCTGTCATTCCCATGCTGTGCCAAAATTATCATTATCCTCATGCATACTCACAGATGTCACCATATCGGATCAAGTTTCCGTCCAATAGAAGAAATCCATTTTAGGGCTTCTTGCAACTCGTAGCAATGCATGAGATCCTCACCTGAAAATGAGCCAAAGCTTGAATGGAATTCACTGCCAAAGCAACGAAAACGCAAAAATTGCCGCACCAACGCATGAAAGCTGTTTTCATCCCCACAGAACCACTGGAAATATTGGGGCAATCTTTATAACTCAAGATTGAAAAAATGCGAGGTTTCCTATGCATTTTCTGTGGACTAGAAAAATGGGTAGACAATTATGAGCTTTTAGTTACATTCATAATTGACACATTCTCACAGAAAAGATTCTTTAGTAAGTTAAATATTATTAATACTATTCTATCAAAAAAAATATATTAAAAAAACAGTTGAAATGAAGAACTTATCCATTATAGACCAAGAAATTAACACCAGCTTTCTGCCTCAGTTCAAATACAATGGGAATGGCCGCCAGCTCATGAATCCGCCAATATGGAAAAAGTGACGGATCAATTAACTAGTTTAGCCGTCTGTTGCATAGTCCGATTCCTGGCACAGACACCTGAATGACAGAACTTTCTTCATAACAAGGTTCTGTTCTGTTCTGCCATAACACCAATTGATTGGCAACACGAGAACGATGCAACCGCAGCATGTCCGCATTCAAGTCAATTCTCTTCAGACATGCCTTTTCAAATGCCAACCTATGTTTCTGCTTCAAATGCCAAACTATATTACAGCTGTGGCTTCGTGAGTCCTCCTGAAGCAAGCTGCAAAATTAATGCAGGTTTGAAATAACTACAACCTTTCATAGACAGTAAATACAGAACAGATCTCACACAGTCACTATACCTCCATTAGAAATCAACACCTGCAGGCCATAAAGCTCATGACAACCTGCAAGGATGAACCAGTAACATTCGGAATACATCCCAGCATGTTTTAAACTAAAAAATATCATTGTATTGCATCATTTTTTCAAAAGCACCTACTAGGATTAGAAGAAGCAATTAAAATAAATATAAAACAACCACAGCTGACTTCCATCCAAGCAAGGAGCTTTGCAATTTCACAGCAGCCCCCCTAAGAAATAATCACCCAAATGCCGAATCTGCAGTAGATACCACATGATCATCAGTTTGAAACAAAGCTCTTAAAAAGGTTCGATTAATCTCCAACAGATCACTTAAAAGAAGCAATAACTATAACATCAATCGTAGACTCAGTACGCCGGGGGACACTTCAGAGAAAGACTTCCATTTATCGCTTCCTGCCACCACGTTCTCTTAGAGAAAGTGTCAATGTTTCTCCTGGGCCAATATTGTAGTAAGCAAGCGACAAGTTGTCCTTGAGAAAACCAGCACGACCACTCAGCTTCTGTTTATTGGCTGGAAGTTGAACTTCCCCTGCAATCTTCTCCTTCAAGCTGCCAATGGTCTCAGCCAAAGATTGCATTGAGATCTCCAGAGTCTGCCCCTTCAAGTTGCCTTCATCAACATTTGGCACGGATACAGATATGCGAACAGATCCCTATAAATTTTTTAGAAAGAGCACAAGTCATGTATTATGTCGTTGTCAAGTAAATGATAAAAGCAAACAAAATAAATTACAAGCAGAATCTACAAAAATAAAACTACAGGCAAAGCTCATACTGGATGCTGAGCCAGGAATTGATCCTCTGGAACGAGTGCAGTGTCATCTACTCTCTGCCTCTTTGGTTCTGGTTCTTCTGGTAGTGGTGGAGGAGCTTCCTCAGGAGGCGGTGGAGGTATTCCTTGAGGCAAAGGTGGCTGAGGAACCATGGGTTGCATGGAAGGTGGGGGCATGTGCATAGGTACAAAAGGCCGACCTGCAGGCAAGGGTGTGAATTGGGATCCTGGTGGAGGTGGCACTGGTCCATTAGGAATGTTACCCGAAACTGGTGGACCCATTGGGGGTCTAACCATTGGTAGTGGCTGTGTTGATATCATCATGGGAGGCTGTGGTCTGATCGGTGGAATCATTTGCATTACAGGCATTCTACCCTGTGGAGCATTAAAGATACCAGTGCTGGCAGGAATCGAATATTGAGGTGCACCCAGAGGCCGTGGAATATTCAGTGCAAGTCCGGGTGGTGGAGGAAGAGGCCGAACAGATGGTATTCCTGCATTCGGTGGAGGTGCTGGACCTGGAAGATTCCTTCCCTCACTGTTAGAAGAATCGGACAGCTCCTCACCCGGAAGACTCTGAGACATGGCCTGGTTAGCAGTGCGCCCGATGCTTCCTGTATGACCATCCCATATGACTTGTTTTGGTTGCTCTTCTTTTTTCTTCTCAATCTCTGCCTTGACGGCATTGGAAACTTCTTCCTCCGTTGTCCCAAAAATATCAGGACGAGTGCGTGCAAGGCCAACAATGTTCCTTGATATCTCATCATCTTGAGCAAGGGTTGTCTCCCGAATCTTAGCCATCATCCTCTCCTTCTGCTCCTTGTATTTGGGATCAATAAGAGAAATACGCATGTGCTCCGCCATTTCATTAATTGGAATCAGTTCTCCAGTAATAGGTGACACAACAAACTTAGTGGGATCTCTTTCAGCAGGAATTCTCTCTTCAGGTCTCTTCCAATTTTTCACTATCCGCATTGGTGGCTCGGGTTCATTAGTAGCCTTTGTTTCATTCTTTTTGTCCTCACCATTCTCTTCAAGACTAGCTGCTCTCATTCCCTCTTCAACAAGCTGAACCTCCTCTTCATCCATTTCCATTTCCACTTCCTTTCCGGGTTCAGCTACTTCTTCTTCCGTAGTAGACATCTTGCTTCTTCTTATGACCTCTTCTAGCGTCATTGGATGTGGCAATTCATCATCTTCATCATCTGCAAATTCAATTGCCTCCACCACTACAAAGTCATGCCAATCAATCATTGCCATCTGCATTCTTTCCTGCTCAATTTCATCCTCCGCCTTCTGTCGTGCCTGCTCCTGTGACCGCTCCCACTCGAGGCGGTGCAGGCACCGCTCAAGCACTGTTGTCATGTCCACCACGCTCTTCCTCAGTTTATCTGTCAACCCCTTTGGTGGCATCAAAACCTTCGAGTATGAATCCGCAAGTGCAGTGAAGAACATGAACATGCTGTGTGTTGGCTTCAGGAAATGAAACTGAGGGTTGTTGATCTCTCGGCTTGTGAGGCCTGTCAGGAATGACTTTCCATTGCGGGCTACAAATTGAGCTGTAAGCTTGATGATGTCCAATTCTTCACCAGTAATTCCTTCTGGAAGCCGAACCGTGTACTGTTCAGCCTCTGGGGGCTCAAGAGCCTTGCGGATGGGTGGCTTGAACAGGGCCGATGCATCTGGCTTAGCTTCTTCCTTACCATCTGCATCTGGGGCAGTAACACCAGCCTCAGGAGCAGCAGTATCTGCAGGCTGTGAAGGTGTGGTCAGCTGAGTAGAAGATTGCAACTGGACTCGAAACTCCGAGATTCGGTGCTGGTAATAGGCATGATATGGGTCGGAGCTGCTCAAGAAGCTGAATTTGGCATTCCCAGTGTTGTTAGCAAGGATGCGTTTCTCGAATTCAGGCCCATTCTTGGCAACAAACTGCGCAGTCTTGTCGACAATGGTGCGGACGTCAGGGGGAGGATGTATGATGCCAATGGTTCGGGTGTGTGTCGCAACGCTTGCGACAGCAGAGTTTGCTGGTTCGGAAAATGCAGGCTCTTCTCTAGACTTGTCCTCAGTAATTTGAGCAGCAGGAAGCTCTCCGAGGTCTCCATCGGAAGGAGGAGCCGGAAGAGGCAAGATTGCAAAGTCCGCAGGCATCGTTTTCCTCCAAAATCACTGGGTAAGGTTTACCACAGAGAAACCTTTCTAGAGTTTGGGGAGAAAGAGAATTAGGGTTTTTGGCAACGGAACACTGAAAAAATTCAGACCCTAGGAACAGTATTGAAAAGAAAAAGTACCTGTCTCAATGGAAAATATCGATCTTGAAGGGTGTCGGTTATTGCGTGCAGTCGATTTCGCCGCCAATGAGAGAGAATCCGAGCGATTGGTGATTTCCGGGAAAATCAGGAAAGCTATCGCTGGCAGTGGAAGCGATGCCACCGAGCAGAATGGGAAGGGAAGGGAAACCCTAGGTTTTGTTTCGTCTCCCTGTTCGCGAGACGCGGGTAATCTCGTTGTATCAGGCGGTGCGGTCCGTGGGGGGCGTAGTCGCAACGCTGGCCATGAGATCGAGCAGGCACTTTGTAGGCCGTCCGATCAGAGGAGTTGCTATGGAGCGTGTGGATGTGCGAGCATGTGTCCGGGAGCGAGTAGGAAACTAGGAATTCCGTGCCCGCGCGTTTAAAATGGGAAAAAAAAGAAAGAGATTTGGCTATTTGAGCTTACTTTCCAAAAAATATCTTCACTTAAGAACGTTATCTGCAAAAACACCCCACTAAAAATTCAATTCGTTAAATCGATATACGAATGCCATCAACGTTGGACTTTTATTAGGTTTAGATGAGTCACAAAAGAGGATAAAATTGAGTAAATTCCTCTAATACCCACAATATTTGCTATTTAGGGTGTGTTTGACAATTTGAAAAAGTTGTCAAATTAAAACTTTTCAACCTAAAACTTTTCACTCTCTATAATTACTTTTTTTTTAATTATTTTTTACATATATTTCTATACAACAACTTTACTTTTCAATCATTTCTACATAACTACCAATACAACTAACCTATTTATTTTAAATTTATTCTTTTTATTCCTCATAATTACCCCTACAATATCATATCATTTTCTATTGATTTGACAACTTTTACATACAAAACTTTTCGTCAAAAATTTTACAACTTCCCAATCACACCCTTATTCAACCGTCATCTATATACGGAAATATCATTTTTGCCCTCGAGACCAGCTCCGACTGCTCAATGATGTCATCAGTGTCATGAAGATCGAGGTCGATGAGAAGCGATGGAGATTGAAGGAGTGGGTTGGTCACAATTTCAATGACGAAAGTAAGTCCATAAAAAGTTCAAAACTAATGAATAATCAGCCGACGAAGCACAAATGCGGCACTGTAAAACATAGTCTCCGATTAGAACGAGAGGCAAAATCTATTTTTTTGGCATGAAAAACAACTATCAAGATCGAAATATTTTGAGAGGATATTCAATTCCCCTCTAACTATGCAACTATTGGACTGTCTTCTTTTATGGATAGAGCATTTTGGGAAGGAGAGAGAGCCAAGAACCAAATGAATAATTGACAGAGATTGAAATTCTCACCGTCACCACCTCCATGGAAACCACATTTCATCACCTTCCTGTTTGGATTTGGCACCTCTTGTAAAAAATCACGGCCTAAAATCCAGCACCATCAACTAGAAATCGAAGTCCACCTGATCATCCACTGCAGGGACAGGGACAGCAGGGAGAGAAGGTGGCGGTGCTGCAATTGTGTGATGCGATTGGGCAAGAGGACTGCCGGATTCAGGAGTCCTGCGCTGGCAGACAGTGTTGCGGCAGTAGGAGAAATAGAAAAATAAGGAGACGGAGAGGGAGACGGAAAATGAGAATCGAGGTGATTGTTAGGCGGCAGACGCTAGGGATCGTTTAGGCTAGTTCCTCCTCCTCCAATGTAGAGTTTGCGCCGAGGAGATGCTTCATCCTTGACATGGACTAGATGGCAGCATGGAAGGATAGATCGGGATCGCAGGGACGATTGAAATTATCTATCAATCGGAATATTGCAAATGACTTAACTTGTTTCTTCTTCTCTTTGGTTTTGTTTAGTTGTGTTGTTGCTTGGGCCTTTAACTGAAAGGTGAAGGCAAAAAAATTTCATTGTTCTTTTCTCTGCACCGCACGGCTTTAAGAGGAAACTACTTTTTCTTTCTTCATGGCAAAAAGTTTGTCAGTGCCGACAATCAGTCAACAATCAAGCGAGAGCGATTGCAATTTTTTGCCAGTGTGTCATCTGTAGGTGCCGATTGTTAATTTGGCGAATGGGCAATGGTGAATGCGGAGCAGGAGACGTGTGGCCGGCATGTCATCGGGAGGCTTGCTTTGGAGGGTGATGCATTGAAGTGCATTTATCGCGAATTAGAATCGAGTTCATTTGGGCAATTCGGCCATTTTTTAAAAAAAAACAATAGCAATTTTACTATCATAACTGACGGAAGGTGAGGGCATTGGCATGGAAGGAATTAAGAGTTAAATATTATGGATATAAGAAGAATTATTAAAATGTTGCGAGAACAAAAGAAATAAGAGACAAATATTGTGGGTATAAAAGAAATTTACTAAGGGTGTGTTTGGTTAGGGGTAAAACTTTTGATGAAAAGTTTTTGAAGTAAAAGTTGTCAAATTGATAGAAAATGATGTGATATAATAGGAGTAATGATGAGGAGTAAAGAGAATAAAGTTAAAATAGATAGGTTAGTTGTATGTGTAGTTGTGTAGAAATGATTGAAAAGTAGGGTAGTTTGTATTGGAAAATGTGAAAAAATAATTAAAAAATAGAGTAGTTATGGAGAGTGAAAAGTTTTGAATTGAAAAGTTTTGGTTGACATTTTTTTGCCCCAAACAAACGCACCCTAAGTCCGACTGGCATGACCCAACTGGTACATATCCAGTCTCAGTGTTAGATGGTCATGTCAGGGAGCATTTACCTTCCTTGAGAGGAGTATTATTTTTTTCTATTTTTATTTAGCTTTTTAAAAAATGAAAAGGTTTTTGGATCACATTTGAGCTGGAAAAAGGTATACCAAACGAAGATATTATCAATTAATTTCGAGATGTAACAATAAAAAAAAGTTAGCGGAAAATGTCATTTTGCTCAATCCATAGTTACAAGTAAAACAAAAAGAAACAAATTAAAAACATGATTCCATCATTTTAATTATTATTAACATTTTTCCTAAAGTAATTGACGCTACCTTGTTAAAAGTACAAAATTATTCAGATCTATCCACCACGGCAATAAAAATATTTAAAACTAATAAAACTTTTATCTTTCATAAAAAAGAATTACTGTCAAAGTTGAGAATTTTGATTAAATATTCGTGGATAATTATGTGAAAATAATAAAATTATTCAGATTTATCTACCAAATCATTCAAATATGGAGAAATATAATTTTTTTTTTATATAAATTAGAAATTAAGGAGTTTTTTAATAGATTTATATATTTACATCCATATTAACTTGCAGTACAATTACCCCCTAAAACATTCTTACGATATTTTCTTATATATAATTACGCCGTAAGACATTCTTAGGATATTTTCTTAAGTATACTCACAAAATTTTCTATTTTTCTAGAGTGGAACACTACTCATATGATCATATGCTCTCATAAATCCCTCAGGGACGTTCCAGATTCCCATGTTTCGAAACCCCGTCTGCCCGAAGAGAGCTAACGGGATTACCGCCGCGCCTAAGGTGTTGCGGCAAGGAGAGTTGACGATTCATGGATATGTTAAACAACTGTACAAAATTTAACGTCTTTTTCTAAAATTATTTCAAATTCGTGATTCCTATACAAATTTTTGGGATAATCTTCATTTCATACACAGAAAAATGATTATATGAAAATCTTGAGCTATGCAACGATGGTTCTATAATTTTTAAAAAAATACATTGATGGTTACGTAGAATTATTAGGGGTGCAACTCGGGTCGGGTTATACCGGGTTTGAGTGAACCCAAACCCTAAGCCAACCGGGTTGGAGTAAACCCAAACCCAAACCCTAAGAATGTAATTCGGGTTCGGACCGGGTTCGGGTCGGGTTCGCATTGGTTTTGGTTTGGTTTCGGGTTAGAATTCGGGTTACCAATAAACTATTTTTTTCCAAATTCAGTTGTAATCTAAAAGAAAATTATTGAAATATACATACATGTGTTTATGAAGTCAAGCCTCACGCTAAATTCTACAAGATACTTTCAAAGAATTTTGCAACATCATGCTGAATTCTGTAATATTCTTTGAATGAACTTTGCAAGCAATTTTTCAGCACCCTATAGACACAAATAAATGACAAATTAGTTAGTTTTATGACTAGTTGGTCATTTCTATTTAATAGCTAATGGAAATGACTCAAGTATACCAAATAGAAAATGAACATATCATACCAACTTTGTAGTTGAAACTAAACATTATCGTACAAATTACTGAAATTGAATTCAAACTGAATATTTATCATACAAATTGCTAAAGTAAAAATTGACCACTTGTCATACCAATAAACTTAAAATATGAATCAAATTTATACTACAATCTGAAATTCAAACTAACAGATTTCTCGTACTAATAGAAAGCATAATATGAAATAGATTTATCATGTCGACTCAAATTCAAACATAATCCACATAACAGTTATTCAAAGTAACTAAATCTAAATACATTAAGCATAATGGTTCAACATTCCAATCTAATTTAAGTGCAATCCAAATTTAAAATGACAACATAAACAAATCTCAAGTTTAAATAAGTTTATATCTACTTTTAAACAATTCAAATTTCAAATGAGTTCATGTCTCCAAAGTTTCCAAAAAAACTAAAAAACTATTCGAAGACTTCCAAGTAATTTCTCCTTTGATTTTCATCTACGTTTCTAATGTCAAGTTCTTCCTCCTCGATTTACATATTTGAAAATAATATGCATCAACCGAGACGAAAAAATACATGCAACTGTTAACAATAAGAAGATAATAATTATAAAAAATCATCCTAGAAATTAAGTTACCTCAAGTATGCTTTGATAACGAAGAAAGAGGTGATTTGTCTGAATTAGAGTTAGTAATGCCTAAAACATGTATATATATATATTAATATTACAAAAAGCATGTATAATTGATGAAAATTTTCTATAAACTACACCGGGTTCGGACCGGGTCGGGTTTTGGTACCGGGTTGGTGCGAACCCGGTTTTGGTTTCGGGTTTCTACGGGTCGGGTTGAAACCGGGTCTATTTTGAAAAAAATCTTAAAAATAAAACCCATTTTTGGTTTTGATACCGGGTCGGGTCGGGCAGGTTCGGACCGACCCGGTACCAAGTTGCACCCCTAAGAATTATAGAAGCAAAGTCCTGTGTTTATGTACATATTAGAAAAGGACTACAAATTTTCGGAGTTCCGCAACAGCGGTTTTATAATTTTTTTGAAAAATACATTGAAATATGGAAAACAAATTTTCTGAGTTATGCAACAGCGAACAGCGGTTATAATTTTTTTTAAACTACTCAAATTTTTTGAGTTCCCCAACAACGGTTTTATAATTTTTCTTGAAGTTCACAGAAATAGAGAACAAATTTTGAGTAACGCAACCACGAACACTGGTTATAATCTTTTTTAAAACTCTATTGAAATATGAAAAAGCGTGGATACGCTCTCCCTGCTGAGCCATCACCGCTGACGTCTGCTATCTGCACTGCATATTTTTTTTTCTAATAATTCTTTTTATTCTCTAATTAACCGCTATCAACCGCGTCATTTAATGTGTGATTTGGAGTCTTGGACTAGACGAAGAACATTTTCTGCGTACCATGATATTAGCTTCATTTCTATCGGCATAAAAAAACCATCTACAACCAGTAGCAGATTAATACCCATATATTTTACTTTTTTTGAAAATTTTTAATAAAAAATATTAATCTGAACATATATTAGGGTAAAAATGACCACAATACTTCAGTATTTAAAAATAGAAAATAAAAATCCGTTCGAGAAAAACGATGATACTTTTGAATAAAAAAAAATTTATGTAAAATTTTTTGAAATAAGAAAGAGAATATGAAAGGAATAATGATGAATGAATAGAATAAAATTAAAAATAGATAAATTTATAAGCAATAGTGTAGAAATAATTAAAAAGTATACTTATATATGAAGATGTAAATAAATAATTAGAAAATATAATTGTGAAAAGCAAAAAGTCTTAATGTGAAAAGTTTTGAGTGTAAACAAATATACCTTGAATATACACATTTTCAAAAATAATAAAACCTATTTGTAAATAATATACACTCACATTAAAATTTTTATGAAAAAATTTTCAAAAAAAAAAAACAAATATGGGCTCTTGGACTTGAGAAGAAAAACACAACCCTACGCAACCCGACCCCCCCACCCCCACACCACACCGCCGAGTTAAGACTTAAGAGCAGCATTTATCAAACAAGGCACCAAGCAACCAAAACTTCTAACATTTTTTATCTCACAACATTACCAAGCAAAAGACCAATAACAATCTCCAGCGAAAACTAGAACATTAGCAACCATTTTTTCTTAACAGTGTCTTATAACATCTAAGATGCTAAAAAAATCAGCACAAAATTCCAGGTCGCTCCTTGCTGTCACCAAAAACTCCAAACAAGCAAGCCATCTAAGCTCTACTAATATACACCCTCTTAACAGTCTTCATCTGACCACAGGAGCAATCGCATGGCAAGTTCGGAATACAACACTTCGGCAACCTCAGCTTTCACCCAGTTTCCATTTCTGAAAGGAAACCAACAGTCGGAACTCATATGAGATCAGCCACATTCATTGGCATTTCATCAATCTGGGTACTGTAATACTGTTCTATATCTCTCAAGATCCTGATGTCATCACTACGGACAAAATTTATTGCCACACCCTGCAAAAAACAGAAAACCACAATGTCAAAACCAGTCTGGGAAATCACTATTTTTTTCCCCCTTCCCCTGATAAGAGCGAAATCAGAACCCTGATAGAAGTGACTTCCCATTTTCATCATCACTTGATTCATTTAGCCTATTGCCATGCTTTTCATCGATCCAGATCACTAATTATTTCCCAACTATGAGTGGCTCAAAGATCAAAGATACCTCAACAGCCAGAGCATTTTGCTTTCTAAATTACACGCAAGAATTACTAACAGAGAGCCCAGGGTCACTAAAGAAAAAGAAGATTTTTATTAATATTTATTCCCAATTATTATTTCTATGAAAGTTCTCTCAGCAGACAAGCAGATCAACATTTCCGAGCTAGTGAATAGGATAATACCTTACGGCCAAAACGACCAGAACGGCCTATCCGGTGAATATAAAGCTCACGATTGTTTGGAAGATCATAATTGATAACCAGAGAAACCTAAAGCAGCACAAGTGATACAGGTGTTAGTCTTTACCATCAGATGTCCAGATACATGTTGCTGAAAATGGAATAAACAAAGACACATGCACATTCATCTACGTGCGTGCATGCACATGCAAAAGAATTATGACCACAGGCAGCAAAACCCCAGCAGAAGATGTTAATGTTTATAAAATGATGGAAATAGATGAGAAATTCACCCAAATACCATGTGTATGCAACAAGAGAATTGCCAGTTTTTATTCAATTTCAGATGTGATTCATCAACACAAAACTTGAACCAATTGCTCAACACAATCTGGTTTACACTATAGACAGCATTAAGACTTCAACATGTCAAAACTCTAGTACCAAAAGCATTGAATGCATGAAGCAATTGGGAACAACAAACAGTGCTCCTGAACAGGAATCTGTGCTTTTCCTCCGATTTTTTGTACTGGAATTTGGAGGTATGATCATTTGCTTCCGAGGTCTTTGGTTCAACTCCATGGTGCCTTTCCATAAGACACTAGAGCATCCCAAGAAATCAAAACCACATATCGAAATTTTCTTTATGGGATACAGACTGAAGTACAGGCATGACAAGCTTAACACAAACTCATCACTGATTTGAGATGCAAACAAAAGGCAGCATTTCCTCAACTATAGGCAGCATTTCTACAGCCACATTCAACTATTTGGAGTAAGCCATTTGACTCCTAGAATGTCAATCCTAAGAAAGCATCAAATCAACACGACAACCATGATTAAATTACTTGCCTGCTGAACATCAAGACCTCGGGCCCATACATCTGTTGTGATAAGAACACGGGTTGTTCCAGATCGGAACTCTGCCATTATCGCATCTCGCTCCCTCTGAGGCATGTCCCCATGCATTGAAGAGACAGTGAAGTTGTTGTTGCGCATCTTTTCAGTTAACCAATCCACCTACAACAATCAAAACAATCTTAACAATCCTTGAATTTCACAAAGAAATGCATGCAAGTCTGAATATCCAGATCAGTGAAAAGTAATGCCGATATTTGCTGTTGTTCTAGCATTCAAAGTAGGAAGATGAATAAATTTGTGGATACTTATTCCCTAAGCATTCAAGTAAAACTTTTTTTTTTTGGATAAAAAAGAATGGGTTAGAGATTCCACCCCAATCCCTCCAGGGGAAACACTAAAGGGGCTAGGGAAAAAATCTCAGCCCTTAGATTAAAACACGAGACAATTGCAGCCTGGGTCCACTCTCTTGCATAAGCATCATGGAGGATTTTTGGTGGTTTCCATCTCTATCAAGCAACAGCTTGCCAGAGTTTGAATCCTGGACTTCCACATGCACACTAAGATGTCCGTGACAAACTTATGCAGAATGTAAAAGATCAAGTAGCCCAACTCAGCTTATCCAAGTTCAATAGTATACAGTCAATTCTGTCAGCTGATCTCTAGGACAAGCATAGGTAGACTACAAGCAAAAATAAAGGCTCGCACACATTACCTTTCTCTTTGTGTTGCAGAAAATTACAGCTTGGGTGATTGTAAGTGTGTCATAAAGATCACACAAAGTATCAAATTTCCACTCCTCTCTTTCCACAGCAACAAAGAACTGTTTGATACCCTGTCACAGAAAAGATGTCAAGAATGGATGAATGAACCCAGAGAATGGTTCTCAGCAGGGATCACATGTTTATGTCCAACTCTAGGAAAACATTTGTTTCACATTGTGGCTCTAGCCAACAATGAATATTTATCATCATTTACAGATTTGTCTCGACTAATTAGGATATGCAGCATTAATCCATGTCACACCATTCCACTTCATCACCAAGCACATCTGCAATTGCCCATGAGTCTTTATACCTTCTTGGACAACTTTCAAGTTAACTACAGCTTTATGTCTTTTTATGACAACTTCCATCCAAGTAAACTACAGCTTTATGTGTTTTCATGACAACCTCCATCCAAGTTAACTACATATCCTTCAGTTCGAACTAACTAATCACCTCACTCTTAGTTTGCTTCCCAGATGATAGAACACATTTAAATCCATAACATATTGCCTATAGATAACCCCTAAGATGCAATAATTATGTTGTTCCTAGTTCAGCTATTCACCATCACACCATCATACACTATTGTAGATCCCCAATCACCCAGAAGTAAATAACAGCCACAGGCATTCACCTCCAAGGTCAACTCATCACGCTTCACAAGAATCCTAACAGGGTCTGTCATGAACTTGTTGGTCATCTCCAAAATTTCATGAGGTAGCGTTGCAGATATCAATACAACCTAAAACAAAGAACCAAAAAATGTTTAGGTCAGCCACAAAAATTGATAGTGGAACAAATTCTTTCAAGCTGTCAATGAATTTTATCAAAAAGATGTTATAAGAAAATGGGTGATGAGAAAACTAGTAAATCATAAAGCAGTTGAGTTATATGCAAGAATGTTAGTGCTCCAAAAGGTTTGTTAGTCCCTCAAATCTGTGAAGGCAGCCTCAACACATTGACGTGCGAATGTTGAACAGCAAAAAAGACCAAATTCCAACTACACATTAATATAGCCACAACAAACAATGTCCTCACGAAGAACCACACAGGTGATGATCCAACCATCGGACAGATACCTGGTCACGAAAGAATCCAGACAGCTGAAAGAAAATTCAGCAGGGCCTCCTAAGCCATCCATTAGCATCTAAACACTGCAGTCTAATTTAAAGTTTCATCCATGGCATCAACGTGGTTGGGCATGCATGATGTGCAGCTTGGATGGGTGCAACCACACCATATAGGAGCACATGGTTTCTCATGGACTGTTTTATAAACAGATAAATGTCAAGGATAGAGAGCCTTATTAGGACCCCACTCAAAGATAACAGTTATCACCATGCAATCTAAAGGTCGCAGATAGAGGGCCTTATTAGGACCCCACTCAATGATAACAGTTATCGCCATCCAATCTAAAGGTCACAGCTTCAAGCTGTGGAAATGACCTCTTGAGTCTTGCCTTTGCAAGGTATAGTTGCACACTACCCAGCACATTGTGAGAGCTTAAGGCACTGGGCTGCCACATTTTATATATACAAAAGGCCTTATCAGGCTTAAGATAGGATCTCAACATACTGGAGGGAATAACAAAAGGTAGTTAAAAAGGAGATAAAAGTGTTGATTATCTGTATATTCTTAAAACCATGTCTCATCTTATACCATACAACTGTGATTATGGAAACAAGTTGTTGAAACACTTTGAAAACTACTTTTTGAATGGATAACTGGGAAAGAATGACCAGTATAAAATAATATAAAGAGGTTATAACATACTAACTAGCCCACCTGAAGCTCTGGTGGAAGATATCTGTAGACATCATATATCTGATCCTTGAAGCCACGGCTCAACATCTCATCAGATTCATCCTATTCATTGTAATGGAGTCAAATGTAAGATAAAAAAGATAAACAAATACATAAAACAATGCACTTCAGAAGAATAAAATTAATGGAAAGAGAGATGAAAGGATGAACTAACAAGTACTAATAACTTGATTGCCCTGGTCCGTAATGTCCTCCTCTTGATCATGTCACAGACTCTGCCAGGAGTTCCAGACACAACATGAACTCCATATTCAAGTTTTCTTATATCTTCCCCTATGCTCTTGCCACCAATGCAAGAATGGGCTTGAACATTAATGTAATCACCAATGGCCAATATAACCTTCTCAGTCTGTGAAGCAAGCTCTCTTGTAGGTGACAAAATTAATGCTTGCACCCTGGAACAGTAAAATGCAATTGTCAACCACAAAAATAAATAAATAAATAAATAAAACTAATGTGAAACCACAAACATGCCATATAATCTGCATCATCGAACAAAATCCAATGAAGAATCCTCACACAGCAGTAAGGAAATAAGACAACTAGTAACGGGAATGCCCAAAGCAAATTTGCAGGAACAAACAATGCTTTCTCCCACTTCAAATGAAGAAAGCATTTTTCCTCTATCCTTTTCTCTAGATTCTCTTTTGTGATATGAAGATTCATAGTGAAAGAAGCTCCAAAGGTAATGTGAAGCCTTCAGAAAAAAGACATGTCAAGTATTATAAAGGCAACAGTTATAGCTTGACTAATCAAATGGCTGTTGCATCATATATAATGAGGTCACTGCAAAGGTATTGGCAAAGCAATGATTTAGGACATTCTGCCAAGGAGAAGACCTTTGCGGAGACAGCTCCCACAATCTTCTGGTAATTAATCCATTGCTTTAGAATCTTATAGACATCTGTATGACACCCTTGCAGCCTTGCAGAAATAAAATACCAAAAAATGTAGGAACTGCCCACTCAACTCGACACATAGACAACATCCTCATGAACAAATATCTAGAAATTTTTAAGAGAGGATAAATTGATGATGACTAAATTCAGCTTCCTCAAGGAAAAGCACACTTATCTCATCACCAGCATCTTGCATTGGAGAGAGATATTTACAAGAATAAAAGAATACTAGGGACTATAGATTTCTGTGTGACTAAGCCTCTCAAAATATTTCACCGGGAAGCACTTCATTTATCCTGTTTCCATATGATCCAACACTCCAAGCTGAAACAAGATGCATGGCAGAGATCTTATGGACACCACCACTCAGTGTAAATTTCTCACAAGCTTTTGGCCCTAAGTTGCCATCCTTAGTTTCCACAAAACAAAGCAGTACTCCCAAAATCCTACAATGGTTTCTTTCCAGTTAGTGCTAACTTTTCAACCATCCACCTCAATTCTTTCAATCATTCGATTATTTCTTCAGATACATGCTCAACAACAGTGTAATCATAATGCAGTGTTGTCTTTTCTGCATTACATTCTTTACTAAACTACTTACCAAATACATGCCTTTTACACCTATTGAAAGAATACTGATGCAGGCGAAATTTGCTTTCCAGCATTTCCAAAATCCAGAAGCATCTTTTTCTCAACTCAATGTCTAGAAACTACAGCGAAAAAATAAGGTTCGTAACGAACATTTTCCTTCTATTTCGCACATGCAAAGGAAAACCCCAGACTTTCCTTTTGTTTCCACAAAGACAAGAAGCCCTAAACTTTTCATGAAATTCCACACAGCGTAGATGTCTGCAAAAGGAGGATAGCCGTGCTTTCCACCCAAACTTAAAATACTACAAAATCCTGCAAAAGAAAACCTAACGATTTGTTTTCGCATTCCAACCGCGTTCAATAGAATAAGCCCACAAAATTCTATGAAGGGGAACGAGTTCCGAGACAAAGGGAAATTCCTTACTCTCGGGTGGCTGTATCAACCATCTGACATACGGTGAGGGCGATCATTGAAGTTTTTCCGGTGCCGGACTGCGCCTGAGCTATGACATCTCGGCCATTGATGATGGGCATGACCGCTCGCTGCTGAATGGCGGAAGGCTTCTCGAATCCGTAGGCGTAGATGCCACGCAAGAGATCGTCTCGTATCCCCATCTGGTCAAAGCTGGTGATGGCCTCCACGCCAGGGCTCGTCTCGAACACCGTGCTGTCGTCATCTGCAGGAGCGCCCCTCCCAGGTCCCGTCCTGTTGCGCGGCACCACCGAAGTCGTTGCTGTCGCAGCCGCCGCCATTGCCGTTGCAAAGCTACAGTTCAGAAGAGCGCGGGAACGAGTGAGAAGGGGACGGAAATCTGTAACCCTCGCAAGAAAATGAGAGAATGAGGCGCGCCTCGCCTCAGCTCCTGAGGAGTTTATAGAAGTTAAGCCGTCGAAGACGAAAATACATATACTCCAGCGGAGTGTGCTGCGCCATACGCAGCCCCTAAACCGACGTGGCCAGGCGAACCAGGCGGCCCGTGAGAACTACGGGTGCGAGTAAACACATTATACACTATATATATATATATATATATATATGGGAAATGATCCAGTGCATGCGACTGCACCGTGCAGTCCATGCACTGTGGACCCCACTTGATCATTTCTCATAAATCCACCCCACCCATTGTATTTAGAATTGTTCACTTTATTATCATACCAATTTTCATCCAAATCCAACATGTATGTAGTCTCCATCTTAAAATGGTGCAAAATCAACGTAATAAAATAGTTTAATGTAAATATCAAGTTTAAAGTGGTTTTTTCAACATCTAAACCATCTAAAGTATGATTTATATATGGATAAATGAGTGTATAAAGTTTCATTACAATCTAATATGTGTGGGGTCCATTTTACAGCGGACTGCACAGGATCGGTTCCCTATATATATATATATATATAGGGCTGTTCCGGTGCAGCAGCCAAAATGGGCCCCACATGATCATGAAATCATGATCTACTCCACCCATTGTATTTAGAATAATGTATTCTATTATCATACCAATTTTCATCCCAATCAGATACTTTAAAGTTGTTATTTACATCAAACTATTTTATTACGTTGGATTTGTACCATTTTCAGATAGGGCCCATATACATATCTGATTGGGATGAAAATTGGTGTGGTAATAGAATACATTATTCTAAATACAATGAGGAGAGTAGATCATGATTTCATGATCATGTGGGGCCCATTTGGAGCCCACTGCACCGCTATTCCGGTGCAGCGTCACTGCACCGGAACAACATCCATTATATATATATATATATAATTATACACCTAATTAATTACCCATGTAAGTACTTATGCGAGTCCGTTCCGGATACCTAATATATCTACCCTACTCGTACCCTGTTTAAGAGGCAAATAATAATTTATACACTACTCATATCCATAAATAATATTTTTTACCTTCTCCTATCCAAATTAGGGTCGGTCGGTGGGTACTTATGACTATCTTACCTGAGTTGCACTCCTAATAAGAATTAAGAAAGAGTAATAATATTATTAGTTCGGGCTAAGTCAATAACTTGCTTACTTGCTTAATTCACCTTAAAAAATTCAATTACGATACTTTTTTTTTTACTTTTTTCTTCGTATTCTTGTTTATTTAAATATATTTAACATATAAACCAAGTTTTATTATTTTTTGATATGTGTATATATTTTTTGAGATTTTTAAAAATATGAGTATTTTACATGGATATTTAAAATCTCAAAAAAATACATATACATATCCAAAAATGATATATTCTAGTTTATATGTTAAATACATTCAAATAAACGAGTGTATGAAAAAATAGTTATAAATAGATTTTTTAAGATGGCTATGCGAGACATTTACTTAGCCTAAGCTAACAAAATCACTTCTCATTAAAAAAATATTTCACATAATAGTATAATACTGAACCCATGATTTTGTTTCTTTTATAAACAAATCTCACCACTGAATATTTATTAAATTTAAGTTATTCATTATAATTATTGATATATGCATTTGGACTTTCCTCATATGAAACAAAGTGCAAATTGCACCGTCCATTTCTTATATGCATAGTATTTAAAATAATTTTTTAGTTTAAATAAAAAAATAACTTAATTAAAATCTTTTATAATCTATAATACTAAAAATAGGATTTTAAAGAATCTTAAGCATTTGTGTATACTGTAGAGTATTATAAATAGTTAAAATAACTTTTCATAATATTCATAAGGTACAAATAGTCAAAACAAATATTTATTCTTTTTAAAAAAAATTTATAATATTATTAATCTATGTGTATTTAATTTACGAAGCAAGTTTTATCATTTTTTGAGATATGTATATATTTTTTATTTTTTAAAAAAATAGACGTATATACACACGTTTTGATTTTTAAATGACTAGAATATTTTTATTTTTAAAAATAAAAATATATATACACATCTCCAAAAATGTAAAACTTAATATGTGCTTAGGTTAACAAGTTATTAAAATTTTAGAAAAAATAAAAATAAAGTTTGTACTTGGTTACACTAAAATTTTAATGCAACTAGGTGCATTTGGGTGTGTGCAATTTGCATCTAGTTTCAATGGAGAAAAAAACTCCACATTTTTATCTACATATTCCATAATTTGTATGCTTTCACATTAGTTGGTCCATTTTGCAAATATACCATGGTTTAAAAACTAGATTAAATATATATTCTTAATGAAAAGGAAAATATTTCCATTTATGCCTCCGTGCGTCCGGCCTAAAAGATAGGCATTTTTATCCATTGTAATATTATAATTAGGGGTGGGAATTGGGACGGGTTGACCCGTGGTCCGACTTTGACCCGACCCATTTTTGGCCGGGTAAAACCAATATATTTTTAACCCGGTATAGGGATGAGTCAGAAATTTTGACCTGAATTCAAAAATAGGGTCGGGGTGGGTTGACCATGTCCTGAGCCGAAGAGTACATGCTCAAAATTTGTGGCTCGGATATTAGCATTGGCAACTTCTTATTTGTCTGTTAGATTTCTGTTAACCAACGAACTAGAGAAGAGGTCGTGGTTGGCTACCATGATGTTGCAGGGGCTAACATCGATGGCAGGTAGTGGTAATGTTGAATTGTCGTGGCTGCAAGCAACCAGAATCGGAGGTAATGGCTGTTGAAATCGGGACTACCTGTTTAAGAAGCTACTACATCGTGCTCTGCTTGCGTAGTGGCTTGCGCTTCCATGAAGGAAGATCACCGGGGATTTCATGGCAACTGTTGTGGGTTTTTGGATTGGAAGAAGGGGACAACAATTTGGGAGTCGTGCTGGAACTTGGTCTGAATGGTTGTTGACTGAAGGAATTTATTTCTATAGTTGCTGCTTGAAATTAATCGGCTACAATTTTGTATAGTCGATGTTGGTAAAATTTTCAAGGGCCGGCTATTATCGATGATGGGAATTAATAGGAGGTGCTGCTAACCTTGGGAAAATGGGATTTTCTAAAGAAGCAGCACCGCTTATTGCCGGATATTTCTAGATGTCACAAGGAAACCTCTACGCAGTTATAGAGAAATCATGAAAGTGCCGGAGTTCTCTAGAAAGTTCTAGAGAAGAAGGGTGTGTAGAATTCTAGAACCTTCCAGACTTCTCTTGAATCCTCTAAGAGCTCCAAGAAGATCAAGACACTTCGAGAGAGTTCTAGGGAATTCCAAAGAGGAGGTGGAAAGATTCTAGAAAGCGATCCTAACCGTCCACTCAAGGACATGTGGCGAAATCCAGAGAGCTCCAAGGGGAGGAGAGAGCCTATAAAAGGGGACAACCCTTTCCCATGGAAAAGTAGTTTTGGTGTGAGTGTGATTTTGATGAGTGCTTGTTGAGTGCATGTGAGTTGGAGTGGGAGCTTATAAAGTGAGAGTGTCCAAATTATTTTGTGTGTAATATTTTTGTTATAAATAATATTTTATCTTAGAGCATCCATTCTTTAACAAGTGGTATCAGAGCCAAGGGTCGAGGACCGTGGTTCATGAAGGCTACACCAGCTAGACAAAATACGAGGAGATTCTGCACATACGCAGTCTGGGACTGTGAAGCCGATTGGTCTGGGCCAAGCTTATTTAGAAAAGTGCTGGGCATACCAAGTCACGATGGCGGATTTTCTACCTCGGTAAGCTCCATTGAGAAGCTAAATTATAACAACTATAATACTTGGTGTTTGCGTATGCAGTTTTATCTGCTTGGACAAGATCTGTGGGCTATAGTTGGCGGCAATAATACTACGCCACCCACAGACGAAGAGGAATTGAAGAGGTGGAAGATAAAAGCTGGCAAAGCCATGTACGTGCTAGCAGTAACTATTGAAGACGAGTTACTGCAGAAGATTAAGGATGCTAAAACACCCAAGGAGGCATGGGACACCCTCGCAGCACTCTACACAAGAAAAAATGATGCAAAGCTCCAGCAGTTGGAAAATGAGTTGTTATCCATTTCACAACAGAATATGACGGTAAGTGAATATTTCTCCAAAGTTAAATTTCTTTGTGGAGAAATTTCAAAATTAGACTCAGAAAATTCGATCTCTGAGACTAGGATGAGGAGGATTATCATTCATGGCTTAAAGCCAAAATACCACGGGATTATCATTGCTACCCGTGGATGGGCCAAAGAACCAACTCTAACCGAGTTGGAAAATATTTTGGCCAACCAAGAAGCTTTAGACAAGCAAATGTCTAAAGTTTCGTTAAAGGAGGAGGAGAATGCTCTCTTTAGTAAAAAGAGAGAATTCCAAAGCAGAGATCGAGTAGCTGCGAGGCCAAATGGAGGTAACACAAGAAAACAAGAAGCTTTAGACAAGCAAATGTCTAAAGTTTCGTTAAAGGAGGAGGAGAATGCTCTCTTTAGTAAAAAGAGAGAATTTTAAAGCAGAGATCGAGTAGCTGCGAGGCCAAATGGAGGTAACACAAGAAAACAAGAGGGAGGCTGGCAAAGGAGGCAGCAAGGGCGAGCTCGTCAAAGTGGCGACAAAAGAGAGAAGAGATCCCGACAGCAGATGGACCAGTGCTACAACTGTGGCAAAAGAGGCCACTTTGCTAAAGACTGCTGGTTCAAGCGGGCAGAGGGAAATGCTGCGACTTCTATCCATAACGAAGAAGAATGGGATCTCCAAGCATCCCTTGCAATAGAAGAGCTCCAAGAAATGGCGGCACCCTGCATTATCAAGACAGAAGAGGAGTCGGCTCTCATATCAGTAAGTGAAAAATTAATCAACTATAATGATGATTGGATTGTCGATTCTGGATGTTCCAATCACATGACAGGAGACTATGAGAAGCTGACCGGCACGTCTGAGTATAAAGGAGGACGAGTAGTCGTAACGGCTAACAACTCGAAGCTGCCCATCACCCATATCGGCAAGACTATGTTTACCCCTCGGTTCAGCTCACAGAAGGTACAACTGGAAAATGTGTTCCATGTACCAGGTATGAAGAAAAACTTATTATCTGTCTCACAACTCACCGCTTCTGGAAATTATGTGGTGTTCGGCCCAAATGATGTAAGAGTATATCTTAAATTAAAAATAACAAATGAGCCGATCATGGAAGGGCATCGGCTTGAGTCTGTCTATGTGATGTCTGCATAGACAGCATACATAGATAAGACCACGATGAATGAAACTGCAGATTTATGGCACGCACGGCTGGGACATGTAAGCTATCACAAGTTGAAGCAGATAATGAAGAAGTCTATGCTCAGAGGCCTTCCCGAGCTAGAAGTTCAAGAAGATACGGTGTGTGCCGGATGTCAGTTCGGAAAGGCACATCAACTACCGTATGAGGAGTCAAAATTTCAGACCAAGGTGCCTCTCGAGATAGTACACTCAGACGTATTTGGACAAGTAAAGCAGTCATCCATTAGCGGTTACCAGTACATGATAACCTTCATCGATGACTATTCAAGGTACGTCTGGGTTGATTTTATGAAAGAAATCTGAGGCATTCGCTAAATTCAAAGAATTTAAGCAAAAAGTGGAAAGTGAAGTGGGCCGAAAAATACGATGCCTACGCACAGATAATGGGGGGGAGTATACGTCAGCTGAATTTTCAGAGTATCTACAAAGGTGTAAGATACGCCGACAGCTGACTTGCCCAAACACGCCACAACAGAATGGAGTGGCAGAAAGAAACAATCGACACTTGGCAGAGATATGCAGAAGTATGCTGCATGCCAAGAATGTGCCACCTAAATTTTGGGCTGAATGCATGAAGACTGCTGCCCATGTCATAAATAGGCTTCCTCAACCTAGACTTGGGTATATTTCTCCTTTTGAGAAATTGTGGAGCGCCAAACCAACGTAAGTCATTTCCGTGTGTTTGGATGCGTCTGCTATGTATTTATTCCTGACCACCTTCGTAGTAAGTTCGACAAAAAAGTCATTCGCTGTATATTTGTTGGCTATGACAGCGAAAGAAAAGGTTGGAGATGTTGTGATCCAACCACAGGTCGATGTTATGTCTCACAAAATGTAATTTTCGATGAGGCATCATCTTGGTAGTCATCACAGGCAGTCTTAGTACCTGACTCTAATAAAATGGAAGAACAGTTAAGAGAAAGACTGCAGGAACGAATCGAGCTAAGTCAAACTCAGTCAACAGAGGAGCCAACTGAGGAGGACGAACTCTCACCGAGTAGAGAGAAGTCCAAATCACCAGAAAAATCAGATAGCCCATGACAAACAGGAGTGCATCACAGGAATATAGAAGAAGAAAGATTGAGCCAGATCGAAGAGTTTGATGAACAAGAAAAAGCAAGATCTGTTCCACGGCGATCCAACAGACAACGGAAGCCGAATCCAAAATATGCTAATGCAGCAGTGTTCGAAGCGACTGAAAAAGCGGAACCAGTCACGTACGAGGAAGCATCCTAGAGTATAAACTGGAGGAAGGCTATGGAAGAAGAAATTCAAGCCTTGAAGCAAAACGAGACATGGGACCTGGTACCAAAACCAAAAGATGTGCAACCCATATCATGCAAATGGGTGTACAAAGTAAAGTTACGGCTCGATGGATCAATCGAAAGATACAAAGCTCGGCTGGTAGCACGTGGATTTTCTCAAAAGTATGGGCTAGATTATGATGAAACATTTAGCTCAGTGGCAAAGATTACGACAGTTCGAGTATTACTGGCACTTGCAGCTAGCAAGTCATGGAAGCTCTGGCAAATGGATGTCAAGAATGCATTTCTCCATGGCGAACTAGATCGAGAAATATATATAATGCAACCCAGAGGGTTCGAGAGCACAACCCATCCGGAGTACGTCTGCAAGCTGAAAAAGGCCTTATATGGATTAAAGCAGGCGCCGAGAGCGTGGTATGGTAAGATTGCTGAATTCTTACTACAAAGTGGTTATTCTGCTGCACCAGCCGACTCAAGTTTATTCATAAAAAATAAAAATGGAAAGCTAGCAATAGTGCTAGTATATGTAGATGATCTCATCATTACTGGTGATAATGAAAGTGAGATCAATCAAACCAAGGTCAATCTCTCAGTTCGTTTCCAGATGAAAGACCTTGGACAATTGAAACGCTTTCTTGGGCTAGAAGTTGAGCATACAAAAGAAGGAATATTCCTATGTCAGCAGAAGTATGCTCAAGACTTACTAAAGAAGTATGGGCTGCTTGACTGCAAGCCTATATCTACACCTATAGAGCCCAATACCAAGCTATGCTCACTCGAAGGTCAAGAGTTAGCAGATTCGACGATGTATCGGCAGCTAGTGGAGAGTTTAATCTACCTAACTCTTACACGGCCGGATATAGCATTCACCGTCAGCATAGTAAGTCGCTATATGGAAAAATCAAGGAAGCCACATCTAGATGCAGTTCGATGCATATCAAGGTATGTAAAAGGAACCATTAACCTCGGTCTTTTATATAAGAAGAATGCAATATGCAAGGCATCAGGGTATTGTGATGCCGATTATGCTGGAGACCATGACACAAGGAGATCAACCACTGGATATATATTTGATCTTGGATCAGCGGCAGTCTCATGGTGCAGCAAGAGACAGCCAACTGTATCTCTATCAACTACTGAAGCAGAGTATAGAGCAACAGCTATGACAGCACAGGAAACTAAGTGGCTGATGCAGCTTATGAAAGATTTACACCAGCCTACTGATAATTCAGTGCCTCTATACTGCGATAATGAGTCTGCTATACGCATAACAGAGAATCCAGTATTCCATGTCAGAACCAAGCATGTTGAAGTACATTATCATTTTATACGAGAAAAGGTGCTATACGGAGAAATCAAGATGGAACACATCAACACAGAAGATCAAGTTGCAGACATATTTACCAAAGGGCTGACTAGAGAAAAAATTGAAAAACTCAGAAGTCGAATTGGTATGGCAACCAGAGTGGAGTTAAAAGAGAAAGTCGGTGCTGAGGGGGAGAATTAAAGAAGCAGCACCGCCTATTGCCGGATATTTCTAGATGTCACAAGGAAACCTCTACGCAGTTATAGAGAAATCATGAAAGTGCCGGAGTTCTCTAGAAAGTTCTAGAGAAGAATAGAGAAATTATGAAGGTGCTGGAGTTCTCTAGAAAGTTCTAGAGAAGAAAGATGTGTAGAATTCTAGAACCTTCCAGACTTCTCTTGAATCCTCTAAGAGCTCCAAGAAGATCAAGACACTTCGAGAGAGTTCTAGGGAATTCCAAAGAGGAGGTGAGAAGATTCTAGAAAGCGATCCTAACCGTCCACTCAAGGACATGTGGCGAAATCCAGAGAGCTCCAAGGGGAGGAGAGAGCCTATAAAAGGGGACAACCCTTTCCCATGGAAAAGTAGTTTTGGTGTGAGTGTGATTTTGATGAGTGCTTGTTGAGTGCATGTGAGTTGGAGTGGGAGCTTATAAAGTGAGAGTATCCAAATTATTTTGTGTGTAATATTTTTGTTATAAATAATATTTTATCTTAGAGCATCCATTCTTCAACATTTTCATGGCTGCTTGTTTGAGAAAATTGTCCAAGATGATGGTAAAATTAAGAACCTTAAAATTGATATGCTGCTGAGTTTTCCAATTTAGAGCATTAGGTGGTGTTCGGGTGCCACCTGGTATTTCTGCTCAGTTAGAAGATAGCTGGAATAGTGCTGGATGCAGTTGCTGCTAGCAATTGGATTTTCATATATGCTTTCTACTGTCGGGCTTGGATTTTCGATTTGGACAGCAACACTCTGGATTGGACGGCATCTTGTTATGATCGAAAATGTTAGCTCCTATGACCAGTCGTAAATGATTGCAACACTTTAAAATTAGAATAGATCTATTTGACTTCTGTAGTGTATGAGTTCAATTCAATATATTGATCGTGTACAACTAGTATCAACTTTTTACAAAACGGTGATTTAGAAAAAACGGAATTAAATGTATTGTGGTCATTTTATATGAAGGGCTGATACAATACCATATATCGGATATGCCTCAATAAACCGGAGGCGCTGAATTTTTTTTTCTTCCGCTACATAGAGGTGACGAGATTAGATTGGGTGACTATAGCACCCGCCGCGAGCGCTACGATGGGCTCGGATTGTTTTTCCTCGTCTTGAAAATCTGGATTGTGTTGGATGGATTTGGGCCAATTCTTCAATGCCTCCGGGACAGCAACGTGGGCTCAGTTTTTCTGCATTTTCATAGAGTAAAACGTGTTAGGATTGTCGATTTTTAGATAGCTTAGCATATGAGTGTCCTCCCATGGATTCGGCGGTATAACGTCTAAGACAAGACTTTTTATACACGGATCAAGTCAAGAATTTGGCAGCATAACGGCAGCGTATTATGCTAGAATCTGTAGACCCGCGTACGCCCGCCTTGCCGGAGCGTCAACTCAAACAAGCGCGTTAGTATTTACGCAAAATAAAGAAAATGGAGTCGTCACTGATCTTAAAAGGGAGATCAGTCCCTGTTTTCCATGAATAAAGGCACAAATCGTACAGAGTTCGGGTAACCGCCTTCGGATTAAAACAAATATGGACGAATCTGTCAACCCAAGATTGTTTACACGCGCATGAAAAGAGAAAAATAAAAAGATCTGAGAAAGGGGAGAGAAGGAAAGGGGGAAAGCTAGAGAGGCCGGAGCGGAAAAGCCAGGATGCCGAGACTTTGCTGCAGACTCCCGTCCTCCCCTCTGGGATGCCCTCTCCAAGTGTGTCTGAGAAGAGAGACTTGACTCCCTATTTATAGATGGTGGAACGGGCTTTGTAGGCCTTGGGCCGTGGATGGGAGCCCGTTGTAGCTGGATTTGGATTTGGTTGGAGCCTTTTTCTGTGTCTGGTGAGCTGGATCTAGTGGGCTGCATGTGGAGCCTAGTTGGTGGCTTGTTGGAGCTTTGCTCCTATGGGCTGGATCTGGTGAGCTGGATCTGGTTGGAGCCTTTTGCTCCAAGTGGGCCATTGTTGAGGCCTGACGGACTTGTTGTTGAAGAGCCTGCTTTTTGAGGCTTGGTGGAGCTTTGCTCTAGTGGGCTGAGATTGGACAGACCCGCTTAGTGGTGGGCTTGGCTTGAGATTTGCTTGAATTTTCTTGGATTTGCTTTGAGGTAGGCTATGGGTTCTCAGCCCATTAGCGATCACTCTTTGAATTGTCTCCCCTTTTATTGGGTTTGGATTTGGGCCCATGCCCATGCTTCCTTTATTTTCGTGCTTGAGGGAGAGGTGTCTACAGTGACCCATTCTTCCCGCATTCTCTATCGCGAGAGAAAATCCAAAGGCGACCAGAATCGAGCTACCTATTCTTCCGACGTTCTCCTCGACCTCTTCTTCAACAAAGCTGTATGCATTTCACTATATTCAACAGACATATTCTTCCAATGTTTCAGACATTTGCTTTGTAATGTTAGTTATGTATTGTGGATTTGCTGGTCACTATATTTCTGGTATACAGTGATTAATGGAAAATTTCCCCAAAAATACAACATTGAATGCAAAGTTAATCCAATGATATTTGATCATTAAATTCATACATATATGTTTCAAAATAATTGCATTTATATTTGATGAGCGTTGTTCCTAGCCTAGCCCAAATAAAATATATTGATTTACTTTTTTATAAAAATTTTAATCTAGCTATTAACTAAGTTTTACCATATCTTGAGATACGCATATATTTTTTAGATTTTTTAAACATTGGAAAATATTAGTTATTTTTAATGATTTTTTGGGAAATTATTTTTAATGATTGAAATCACTAAACTATACCTGCGTTTAAAAATCTAAAAAATATATTCAAATCTTAAAAAATAGTAAAACTTAGTTTATACATCAAATATACCTACATTAATAGTTTTATTGAAAAACTAAATTTTTTTAAAAGTATGTTATTTGGACCATACTTACAAATCAAAAAGTTAATCCAGGCACATGCTTAAGTATCATTTAATTCAGATAACTTTTGATCACTATTTCCGAATGTAAATAGATTAGAATAATACTCTTTCCGAATATATGTTCACATTTAAAATTTTTTACTACAATTGTAAAAATGGTGTCTTCTTCACACCACAATGATACAAAATTGTGCCATGTTCATGCAGTCAAGGCTTTCGTGAAGTATTTCAATCAAGGACATCACAAACCCAGGCAGATGGTTTTATCGATGTCCAAAGAGGGTAAGTTATTTGTAAATTTCTTTTATTTTAATATGTAGTTTAGTACATTACATATGAGCTAAATCAAAATTTGTACATCATAGGGATAAACAAAATACAATTACTTTTGTTGGGTTTATGAATACAATTCATCAAAGGTGTGTTATGAGCAAATATATATATATATATATACACTTGTGGTCTAACTAGGGATGTTAACGGATCTGCTTGGACGGGTTGGAGCCTAATTCTAATCCTAACCCATAAATATCTCAACCCTAATCCGTTTATTAACTCATTTAAAAAATCTCAACCCTAACCCATTTACAACTCATTTAATAAACGGGTTGGTGGGTTGTTAACGGGTTGTATAGAAAATAACCTGAAAGTTTAAATTCTAATAAATGATGATCTCGCAGGGAGAGATGAGAGGGTGTTTTCGGCGTAGATGAAATGAAAATAGGGCAGTAACGGAAAAATGGAATTAGGGAAACAGTGAAAAATGAAAATTAGGTGACTTGAGGAAGACTTAGAGAAGGAAAATAACCAAGGAGTTTATATATATATATATATATAAATATAAAACTTTAATGAGTTAAGCGAGTTAAATGGGTTGAACGAATTAAACGGGTTGAACAGGTTATATGGGTTAAATGGGTTACTAAACGGGTTGACGAGTCATAAAATCTTAACCTTAATCCATTTATTTAATAAATGGTTAAACAGGTTGGCGGATCATAATCCATTTATTCGAAAAATTCTAACCCAAACCCATTTATAAACGGGTTGGACGAGCGGATTGACAGGGTTGACCATGACCATTAACACCCTTAGGTCTAACTACAGAAGTGAAGGATTTTAAAGAGGGAGATAGAGCTTCTAAAACGAGAGTTTGCACTTTCAAGACTAGAAATTGAACTATTGAATCAAAGAGCTAAATTTGAGTCAATGTTGTTGACCTTTGACAACATGAGAATGAGTCGTTGAGAAGACTACTTAATCATCCACTTTAAAAGTAAAATATGTATGTATATTGTTATATTTGTTTTTGTTAGACATGCCTGGCATAAAAATTCCTTACTGATAGTTGGACGACCATTTCTATTTTAGTTCTTTCCTGCAGAAAGGACAAAAATGGAAAAGAAAAAAAAATCATATCTATGATGTTTGAACTTCTCTAGATTTACGGTATTGAGTTTCATTACACATAAAAATGGACATGCGATGGGTTCTGCTATTTGTTTGAAATTATACTAATTCAATTTCGTTTTCTCTAAATCAAATGCTATTATGTTGGTGTAATATGGATGAGATGTGTTGTTAACCTCTGATAGTGATTTGCAAATTATGGAAGTGAAAATATTGAATTTACATACTAAACTCGAATACATTTTAACTACATAAGTTACTATCATTAATTTATCCAACTATATCACTCGTATCTAATGGATGTTTCCACGCTGACTAGTTGGTTAGAGGAAGAACTTATTTATTGGGCAAGCTGAGATTTGACAATATAAAATGTAGCAACGTACCAAAAACGAGAATGGTGGTCCATTCTTTTTAATATTTTAAATCTTTTTTATTTGCTTAGGATTGATTGATTTAGTCAATGATCAATATTTGATTTGACCATAGGTTTGAATGAGTGAACAAGTGGACGTGTGTGTAATTCTGTAGTAAGTCTTACAAGTTTTTCATTTTCTTCTAATCATATTGCTATGCAAGCGCTAGCTGGATGCTTCATATCAAACAAATCTATAACCGGGGATGTATGCTTGATTTAGATAAGCATGCGCAGACAATTTACTCTGTTCATTTTGTTCAGACAATTGAAACTAAAATGACACAAAATCCACCAATTCATTGAAAATAAAGCTAGTTCAACAGTGATATGAAAATAAGAATAATAGAGCAATATTCGTACTCGTTATATTTTAGCCAACTTTGGCTTTGAGCAAACATATCTGCATAAGATGACACAAAACCCAACATGTTTTTGCCAAAATACAGATTTATTATAAAAAAAATAAAAAGCATCTTTGAATTCTTCTTCCCCAAAATTTTGGCACCAAAGATGATGTGGTCGTTATTGCAAGAAGACAGGCATAGTGAGATCAATCTTGTATTATTCAAGGCAAGAAAGATGAAACGCATTTCTATATGCTTGCATAAATGCATAAATGCAGAAATGCAACAACCAAATGCTAGTTTTACCACGGAGTTTACCACGGAGCCAAGAAGGGATTTCCTTTATGCATGGCTGCCACCTATTTACATGCTCAATTATTAGAACACACACATACTCTACGAAATTAACATTTCTAAATCTGTATACCACATATTACATAGAATTTTGTAATTACCTCTTCTACACCCCCACCCCCCACCCCCCCCTCCTCCTCTTGCCTTTGTTACGAGCATTAGCAGTTGAGTGCTCTGGATAATTGTTTGGGGCGGGTAGTCTTAGCTTAGGATAAGTTCTTTTATCATGCTCAATGACTCACTTGCTGCATCCATACCAAAGTCTGCTCCCAAACATTGGCTATTTAACAGGACTCTTAAAATGCTTAGATGACTTTCTTTTATATGAGTTCTTTTGAGGGACTCCGATACTACTTACTTGAGAACTTTGGGTTGCAAGATGACTAGCTAAATTTACACTCACATTGTTTGCTTCTTCATTTGCTTGATTCTCATTAGCATCAAAGTTGTTAGCTTCGCCCCTCATGGAAATCCCAAAACAATCATTTTCCTCATTCATCACAAACTCATGCCTATTTTGTTCAATTACTTCATTCACTTCCATAGTTGCCCGATCCAAATGTGATTTCACGATTTTAAATATTGAATAACTTCGTAATGCTTCACGTTTGAAAAATGCCAAAGACTTGCTAAGAAGATGGTTATGTACAATAAGGATTTTCTTTGCTTCATGGGACGATGGATGTGAGGGCCGCTTGAATTGATGTTTGGCATCTCGTGTCCACTAAGAAAGAAATGTATTCATGAGGCATTTTTGTAATCTTCTTGAAGCGGAATATATTAAATATATGTTTGCATAAAAAACCAACAAATGTAAACTTCACACAAGAACATGATGCCTTCACCCCATCCACAAACCACGATATAGTCTTCCGCTTACTTTCAACCTTTTCTTCAACTTTGTTTACCTGTCATAGCTCTATAATATCCTTTTCCATGATTTTCAGACCAAAAATAAGTGTTATTCACTAATGCTTCTTGAAATTAGTAAAATGCTTTTAAGGTGTACATTTTTGCCTTATTGGCTTCTATAGTCCACTGTTGTGGATGACTTGCTTCAAATCGATGAGGTGTGGGATGAGGTATTATGAATCATATTGAAGCTACTTTCTTAAAATTTCTTATTAGAAGGAGGCAAGAAAGGGTGGGAGGAAAACAATAAGAAGAAAGAGAGGGAGAGAGGGGGTTGACAACAAAGAAGGGTAGAGGGAGAAGTGGAGGAGAGATGGCAAGAGGGTGAGGGAAGAGATCACCAGAGTGAGGGAGAGAAGTGATGTAGCCTTGGGCAATCGAAGAGGAGAGAAAAGGAGGAGAAAGAAGAAGAGGGGTGATGGAAGCTTTCATGCATTCACGCGAGAGCATGCTGAATCGATGCCCTTGCAAAATATTTCTAGCATGAAAACTGCCCCTTTGAATCCAAAACATCGAACAAAAATAAATGGTGAATAGTCCACTTCCTATAAGAGAATTGTGAGAAGGGCTTTCCACGAATTTAGCCCTTTAAAAATATATTTATTTAGGGCCTTTTACATTTACCTTCATGTAAATTTTCAATTTTGCGAATTTTTTAAAAAAATTTATTTTACAAAAAAAACCTTAAGCCAGCATCTCATCAAGTAATAATAATCTTTGATTATATTTTATAACTCATCAAATCATCATTAAGATCGTATAATAATATCTTTAAGTCATGCTCTAGTTGCTTTTAATTACCAATGGGTTGACTGATAAGTATGAATCTTAAAAATTAATAATTAATACAATAGATGATTTAATTAATTTAATAAGTCTTTAATTTTTTTCACTTATTATCTAACCTATTGGATATCAAGATCAAGTGATTACTAATGCTCCAATAGTACAATAATATGACCTTTGTTATGTTTACATGAATCACTAATCATGTCTGCGTGGGACCATTTACTTTCATCAAAATTGATCCATCAAAACCTTGATGGGTCACATGTTCATCTTAGAGGCATTTGAAAAAATAATATAATTATAAATTTCAAATAAAAATTTCTACCAATACTGCAAAATTGAAGAGTAAAGAGACATAAATATGAACCTTCTAAAATAAATAAATCTTAAAATTTTAGCAAATTACCCCTAAGTTTTTAAAATTTTAAAATGTTCACGAGTATAATATTTTAATATATTGTAGGTATTGGTGTAATCAGTTTTAAATGTTATATATAGATATGGGTATAATTAGTTTTAAATATTGTAGCTATAAATGTAAGTATGCAAGAAGAAAGACTAGGATAACGAGGGCAACTTTGAAATTCTAAAATAATTATAGGAATAAGTGAAATTAGTCTCAAGGTTTGATGTATTTATAATTTTTCAAAATTTGTAGATATTATAGTAATTTCGCTTAACATGTCTAGGTGTAATAATAGTAATAATAATGATGATGATTCACCATTTTGTAGTATTAGGATCTTACGGGTGCACCATAAGTAATTTATAGACTACAAAAATAATATACTCTTATATAGAATAAAATTAATTTATAGGGCCACAAGTATTTTTAGATGTATATCATGACTTGTGAATTATGATATTATACTATAAATAACTTAGTTAGCTCAGTAACAATCTCATATATTTTATATATTTTTATTTTTTCAGTTTCATACGAGCCCAAATGTGTTTAGATTATATACCAAAATGTACCAAAATTTATCAATGTATATTTCGTAAAATTAAAAAAAAAAAAAATTTACCCATCTCACACTCTTGAGCAAATTAAAAATGTGGAATTTTTTATTGTTAAAATTTTGTAAAAAATATATAAATTTCAGTGTATGATATATATAGACACAATTAGGCCCACATAAAAAGTAAAGAAAAATTAAAATATATAATACGCGAGGTTGTTATTCAGTTAAGCAACATCCGAGTATCATAAGTACTTATCTTGATAGCTAGTACCGAGGTTAGAACTTCATTGGTCAGATTTTAAATTTCATTAGAACCTTAATGATCATAGATTATTGGTTTTTTATAAACTGATTTCTAATTATGGGTATTTTTACAAACTTAGTAGTTCTAAATTAAATATATAAAAACTATGAAATCGTAAAAGGACATGAAGGCAAATTAAAGTGCAGGGAGAGTTCTGCCTGACCATCTCGCAGAAATGCTAACAAAAATGAAAATGTGATAAAAGCACCAGCATATGCTGCGATTTTGTGACATTTATTCCATTCGATTTATTAAAAATCTTAAAAGAGAAGTGGGCGACCCTCCTTTATCTCCAGCTTAACAACATATTCTCATTCTTGCTAGATTCCCACCGCTAGCTCTTTGCATGTGAGTTGAGCCATATCTCTTTCCATGCCTTTTTCCTCTGTCAAGGTGAATAAAGCAGGAAGAATAAATGATTGATATAGAAAGTCTCTAGTGATGCTGTAATTTGGATAAACTGTGCAGTCATCCATCCTTAATACATACCGTTGGAACTTCTTTTTTCTTTTTTTTTTTTGATGAAAACATACCATTGGAACTTGCTCTAAATAAATATATTAAATTTGAGTCTAGGGCCATCTTCATTAAATAAACTAGCTAGGTTTATAAAAAATTATTGACTTACCAATTGTGTTTTGTCAGCCTTTCCTCAAATGTATAACTCAAACACAAGAAAAAATATACAAGTGAATTCAATATTGCAGCTATCCCCACTCCGATGAGGATATTCACTTTCATTAAATTACGTATATATACCATTACTATGTTTCTGTATATATAATGTAATATTAATATTGTGATCAGGACCTCTTATTGGCCCAAACATTATCAATCTATCTACAATAACCAGTGTTAATTCCATTGGGCTTTCTCTTTCTCATGCATCCAATATTCCACGTTAGCTGGTGTGAGAGGTTAGATTCCCTTCCTCTGCATGCCTGCCTGCCTACCGATAGCTTCCACCAAAGGTGGGTGCCCAAAAATCCGTACTAATGTTGTCCTTAGCCACATGCAAGGTGGTTGCTATTGGCACTAGACACAATCCTCTACTTCTCAGACCTTGCTCATCTGTCCCATCTCTTTCTTTTCTTCCTTCACACCTTTCTTGGCTCTGAAAACACACACAAGAGTCACCATGCACCATTCAAATCACAAGCAAATCCATGACAATTTGTGCAAAGTTACAAGTGCTGAGACTTGCACAAGGTGGGCCAACGTACAGAACCTCAACAAATAGATATAGTCCTGCATGAAATGATGTGTGACGTTGGCACAGGTGTAAAGTGTGTGGCATTAATGTTGATGTTGTGACTTGTGACTTTTGAGCTTCACGTGGGATAGACGCCCTTTTTCATTGAGCTAGTGATATACATGGACCATGCAACATGATAAATGATACTGTATGATCCTTTGGCAAAAAGATGGTATTTTCTATATATTCAAACTGTGCCACCATATGAACGGTTTCGATCATCCTTCATTTGTATATATCTACGTATCTAGTGCCTGTTTTGGATATGTTTGCTTTGTCGGTGTCCACTGATGCAGCACATGGTAGTATCATTTATAGGTTAAAAATATCAATGCTGTGGATTCAGAATTTTATGCCATCCCGAGTATAATATCCATACGTTTTGGGACAATGCAAGTAGGTTGTAAAATTTGGGACCATGCTCATAAAATTTGTAGAACGTTAATTCTTCCACAATCTACACTCCTTATGAGATGACTACGGCTTATGAACTGAAACATCTCCAGGAACCGTTTGTTCTCTGTCGTTAAGCCCATACACATGGATCATGTTTTCATATTAGAGCAAAATTATCAATTTGTGATATCAGAGATGTATATACTATATATATGCACTTACCATTCTCATGTAGGGAGTGCTGAGCACCTGAAACATTGGGAAATGAAAAGGATTCAATATACGATGCTGATTTAATTTATTGTCTGACGTTATTCGAACATATACATGGACAAAGGAATTGAAGGACGCAAGATAAATGTCAAGCACTTACAGTGACTTGGTCATGGAGGAGTTTGATGTATTCAATTGCATCAAACAAGACCGAGGCAGTATCCGTCTGGAATAAATTTAAAAATTAATTCAGAGTTTTTTAGTGGAGTCATGGGCCATAAACACTACCACAAATCTTCTTAAATGCAATAATTAATTTAGCCACATATAACGTACATGCATGCGGTTGCATTTGATGTTATTTAGATGCAAATAAGTATACGTAGTAAACAGACTGATTATATATTTGACTTGATATAGGCTACTGCATATAATTAAGTAGATTAGTCATATTTTAAAATTTTAAGTATATAATGTTATACGGAATTCGATTAGAAATATTGTTAAGGGTTCATTAAATTGGCTCTGCAAATACATAGGTGCATATAAGAATTTTTTTTGTAGTGAAATATTGAGCCCCTTAAGAACAAAAATAAGGATTAATTTCAAATATGACTGTGAGGTTTACTTCTTATTTTTAGATTTGATCACATATTTATAAAAATAACAAATATAACTACATATTTTACCAAAACTCTAAATATGATAGTGCCGTTAGTTTTGCCACCCTGATTTTACTAAGATAACATCGGCTAAAACCTAAACGTACATAGAAAAATAAGTTATTAGCATATATGATTATCAAAATATAAAACCATAATAGCATACAACAATATATGAGAAAGGTAATGATGGATTTAGGTTATTGTCAAGAGTATTTTTATAGAAACATATGAAATAATGACCATGTCATATTTAGAATCATGTTGAAAATTTTAGTCAATTTTCATAGATGAGTTGTAATATTTAAAAATAGGTGAAAACTTGCGGAAATATTTGAAATTAAGGCTTAAAGAAATTTTAGAAAAAGAAGCCTAGTGAGAGGTAAATATTCATCCACTACAAGCTTCATATGGATTCATTACCGCACGGGCTTCGTATTCCCGCATAAACTTGCATGCTGGAATTAATATATGCCATAGAATGATGTTTTCTGCTATTTTCTGTTCATTAGTCAGTACTCCTTTCCATTTTGATTTTAACTTCTTGGATGGAGGATCGAGCTTTCGAAGAAAATAAAACTCCTCGTGTAAACCATGAAGTTTCTCACCTTTCCAAACGGCGAAACAAGCTGTTGCAATGCGTTGATGCGGTCTCCGAGCTTTTCTTTACGAACCTGAAAAGTATAGCAACTGGCAGTGAAATAGATCATGACAGCGTAGGAAGAAAACGCGTCACCCCTTTATTATTGTCCAGGAATTGAAAACGTTGGTCGGAAATTACCAATGACAAATTTTGATTTTTCTTCTATTGTCTTAGTATACACTGCAACAAATTTTACGAAGAAATTGATTTCCAAAAATAAATTTGTTAGGGTGTGGTGGTAAATTTTGTAGTGTTATAAATAGGGACGTCTTGAAGGTGAATTTGACTGACCTAACCTGAAGTGGGCCACTTTGGACCTAAAAATTATGAAAATCAGGCATACTCTGACCCAATTTAAAATAGGATTGGCATGGGCTCACTTCAAGAAAAATTCATTTTTGACAACCATTTGTTAAAATGAATGGTTGTAAAAAATAAAAGCATTAGTAGCCAAACAAATTAATAACCAAATCCTGGGTTGTATGTGTGACCATCTAAGAATATAGAAGGTAGAAGATCTGATATATTAGATAACCAAATCTCATATTAAAAAAGAAGAGAGTTCTTGATAATTAATATAAGTCTCAAATTTTTCATAAAAAATATAAGTCTCAAATTATAATAAAAAATCTGATGTAATGCATTTTAGAACCATGCAACCAAGTTGTTTGGCCAAAGCGCCCCTCCTTTGGATTAATTAATGGAGTTTCGAAGTTAAATTTGGATAGAGGTACTTGCCTCATTCATCTATCTTCTAAAATTAACCATCATTGGTCGTCTACAGGCATTTAAGAGGATGACACGATAAAAAAAATATTTGCGTGGGTGCCGTTTGATAAAAAATATAAAATCAGTATTGTAAAACTATTCAATTTATATATCTATTTCAAAATTATTAATTCAACATATATATCATCTAAAATATTGTTCTTATATAAATAAATAATTTTATAATTATGAATAAATATAACTAATGCTCATATTTTACATATGATTAAGAATATTTTTAAGCAAGCTCGTCCTACTCTACCATGATAATGATTTTAAACAAAAGAGTAAATTCGATTTTAATTTAATCATCAACAGGACCAAAATAGGACAACAATACTATAGTAATTTAATATTTTCATTTGCATAGAAGTATTTCTCTGTACAATTATATTCCCTGAAAAATAGTATTTTAATTTAGTTTTTACATTTGGTTGCAAATAATGATTGTAAATAGTATTAACTTAAATTTTAATAAAAAATATTATTGCATATGAGAAATTTTGTTGAAGTTAAAGTTGGTCTAACACAGCCTTAAAGAAGTTATGGTTGTCGTACTAAAGTGTAATTTGGAAGATAGATATCCCACTATCAAGTAAATTTAGTCGCCACTTAAATTTTAAATGCTGAAGATAATTCGTCATATTATTCCGCCAATCGCATATTTTTATTTATAATCCTTTTTAAAAATCAAATTAAAATTTTGTACCTGGCTAGATTTAACTGCCTACCTTGAAGGTTGTAAAAGGAGCCACCGGCTCTGACCGTGGCCGTTTGGGAGAGCTTTCGGTGCTGCTTTTCCTATTATCCATGCCAGAGTCCTACAATTTCAACACATAGGGACAAACTTGTTATTCCATCAAGAGAATTTCATGACATTCAGTGCAGTGGGTCAGCTGACATAGCATGAATTTCCAAGCCATTCAACCAATGGTCAGCTGAGAAAAGGTCCACTGAATGGACGGCTAAGATCACGTGACTTGAATGATGCTTTATTTATTTATTTTTCCCGACATATTCATTCGGTTTTTGACTTGGGATGCTACTTTCATACCACCGTGTGGAAGTGTAAAAATGAATGATTTCATGTGGAACCGTGCAGCAGCAATGATTCCTTCCGAGGATAAATGGTGGATGGTCCAAAGTTACCTGAAAAGACATTTACACGGCCATCCATCCGACTTTCGTGAATTAAGTGATTTAAAATTTTTTTTTAAAATTATATTTATTGTAAAATGATTTTAATTTTCTGGTGAAATCGTTTTTCCCTGATTAAGTATTCTATATCAAATTAATATGATAGAGGGTTTAGATTTCACAAAATAACGGGTGGGCTCAAACCAACCTTTCCACTGAAAATCGTTGCCCAACATTTAAATCTATATATATATAAAAAAACAAACATGAACAATGCTTTGGTGATGTGAACCTTTTATCTTCTACTAATAAATAAATACAAAGTGGGTGTTCAATTCAGCTATGCTAAGTTAATTGAAGAGAGTAATATATATATATATATATATATATATAGGGATATGATCGTGTGCAGTCCGCTGTAAAATGGACCCCACACATATTAGATTGTAATGAAACTTTATACACTCATTTATCCATATATAAATCATACTTTAGACGGTTTAGATGTTGAAAAAACCACTTTAAACTTGATATTTACATTAAACTATTTTATTACGTTGATTTTTCACCATTTTAAGATGGAGACTACACACATGTTGGATTTGGATGAAAATTGGTATGGTAATAAAGTGAACAATTCTAAATACAATGGGTGAGGTGGATTTATGGGAAATGATCAGGTGGGGCCCACAGTGCATGGACTGCACGGTGCAGTCGCATGCACTGGATCATTTCCCATATATATATATATATATATTCAATTGCAGCTTCACTTTACTACAATTACGGTGCGGCTATTTCAAAATGAGCCTTATATAATCATAAAATTATAATCTACTCCACCTATTGTATTTAGAATTATGTATTCTATTATCATACAAATTTTTATCCTAATTGGATATGTGTATAGACTCCATTTGAAAATGATATAAATTCAACTTAATAAAATAATTTAATGTAAATAACAACTTTAAAATTATTTTTTTCAACATGTAAATCATTTGCTATAAAATTTATATATGAATAAATAATTGTATAAAATATCAATGCATTAAAGTACAAGTGAGACCCATTTTGGGCTAAATGCATCGTTAATTATGGTGTAGCTTTACTATACAGGAAAGGTTCTCATATATATATATATAATCATTTTTTAAAATTTTACTACATATAATATTGTATATAATGATTTTTATTTGACTACAAATACTATTAGGAGTTAGCCACAAATATCTACAAGGTGATTGCATTTATCATAATGTGCAGCTAAATTTATACTTCCTTGCAAATACATGGCTAATATAAGAATTTTCTTACCATACGTAATGATTCTTTATTTTCCTCCTCCCATTCTTAGAAGTGGTGTAATTGAAAATAAATGTATTTCCTAGCTTTTTTTTTTACTAAAAGAACTAAAAAGAATATTTCTTTAACCCTTTAAGAGGTGTTTTCATCATTAAAATTTTTAATTAGCTTTCTAATATCACAAATAACAATTACTATGGACTATGCTTTCAACAGTCACTACAAAAAGGCAATTAGTTAAATTGAATATATTTTTCGATAATAGTTAAACTAAATATTGTCTATGTATCTACTTATAAAAAAAAAATATTGCGTACGTATCCTATTCAAAAAAAATATTGTCTATGTATGTAAGTTAGTGTTCATGTCATACTAAGAGTGTGTTTAAGAAGAAATAAAACTTTTAGAAGAAAAGTTCTTAATGTAAAATTTTTTAAAATTGGAGAAAATAATATAATATCATAAGAGTAATAATGAAAAGTAAAAAGAATAAAGTTAAAATAGATATGTTAGTTGTATAGGTAGCTATTTAGAAATAATTGATAAGTAGAATAATTGTATGAGAATATATAATGAAATAATTAAAGAATAGGATAATTGTGAAAAGTGAAAAGTTTTATATTAAAAAATTTTTATTTAAAAAGTTTTAGATGTACCCAAATATACCCTAAGTTTGTTGCTACAAAGTTTTTATTAAAAAAAATTTTAGCAACAATTTTTTAAAAGTAAAATGGTTAAAAGTTGTACTTGTAATGATGAGAGGTATTTCAGTGTTATATTAGTCAACTTCGATTGTCATATCAAAATTAATCTATTTATTTTGTTTAAAATTATGTATTTTATTATATGTTAAAAAATCATTTCAAATAAAATTTTGTGTGGAGTGCAACAGGTTAAAAATACAATCACATTCAAAATATGAGAATTACTAAAAGCTATTTACATATTTATGAAATAAATTTGAAATGATGTAATAATTCTTATAATTATTTATCTATACAATAAGAATGTTCTAAATACTACAGAGGTTGAATTAACAACTTTGAAAGAGATATATATATATATTTAATAATTTTATTATATCAAATTTTCACTTTTATCAGTTCTATCAAATAGGGCCCATTTAGATGAAATTCAATATTCAATTAAAAAATAATTTTGAATGCAATGGGTAAACTGAATTTTAATTTATAAAGTTGGCTTAAATTTAATTATAATTCTGAAATTTTTGGTGCTGCTGGCATTATAAAAGTATTTTCATTCGTCAACATACAACTAATATTGTTGGCAAGAGTCCCATAGTGAAAGAGTTTAGGTTTCGAGTTTCAGCTTGAGAAGTTTACCTCTCATTTTCTCGGACAATGTCTCATATTAGAGCTAGTATTAAAATATGTGCTTGAGTTGAGTTGTAAATATAAGAATAGAAAAAGAATTATTCTTCAATGATAATATTTTTTGTCATCGTTGCTGGAAATTTATTTTCAAATAATCATTATATTATTATTGATAAAATTGATAATAACTATTGGCGTTTCTTAATTATGATCTTTTGCAGGAAAAAATTGATTATCAATGAAACTTGTAAAGTGTTGATTTTCTTATGGTCGTACATGTGAAGGACGAGTAAAATCCCAGTTATATATTGCAAAAACAAAATATATATTCGTTATCAAGTGCAATTTAATCAAAACTTAAGAATGAGAATGATAGTTGTCCCATGAATGTATGACTTACTCAGCAGTGTTGCTTCAAGTTTAGTGACTTCAGATTTAATCAATTAGCATAGATTTTTTTTTTTTTCTCTTTTTCCGTAGCAAAAACTTTTTGAGCACTCATCGACGATTTCCATATCCCCAAACAATGGGCCCTACTGGCACAAACAAAGATAATTAAGGCTACTGGTCGAAGATAATATTTAACCTTTTTAGGACCATGATGAGCAGGGAAAAAAAAAAGAAGATAATACTTCCCACTGCAAGATTATACCTTGGTCTGGGCCACATTTCCACAATTGTGTTTCTCCTGGCGTGGTCCCTCGACCGAGTTGAGCTTGGCACTCGGAATCTCTGTATTGGCCTTCCAAAATGGGAGGCTGTTTCTGTAGAACAGAAGCTGGTTGCTACCGTGACTTGCTGCAGCTAAGGGAGGCTTGCAGCCGCTGCAGGACAGAGACGTGGAGATTTGCCCTTCTTCTTCTCCGGCGGCCACTGCTGGGAACATGGCGGGCATTTGTAGGGCCTTGCGGCTGATTAGGGGAAGTCCCGCAGCGGCTGGCTGAAATTGGCAGTCGAAATCGTAACTTGGGTGCTCTCGTTTGATCATGTTCATGTCGATATTGATGCGGTCGTCGAGCCGGGGATCGTAACTGAGGCTGCTGCTTCTCATACTGCTAAAAGAACCCCTTCTCAAAAAATTAGGGCTTTAATTTGCTCATGAATTACTGAGAGCTTAGCAGTACTAATTCAAAGAAACCAAATATGAGATAATCATATCCATGCATGTTTTCCAACTAAGTTGCATGGACTAATTAGATAGAGAGGCAGAACGTACAGAAAATCATGTCCCCAAAGAGGTGATGAGCTAGTGAAGTCGTGCAGTTGAAGAGGAGGAGCGGAAATCTGTTTGGTTTCGTTGAAGACCGTAGAGTCATCAGAAGCCGAAGAGCCATCGTTGGAAACATGCTTGGCGGGCGGAGAAACATCTGATGGCCATCCAATCCAACGAGGCATCTCCGAAGTCCACTCACTTCTATAAACCCTGTCGCTACCATTCTCCATGTCTTCCTCCATCTCTCTCTCTCTCTCTCTCTCTCTCTCTCTCTCTCTCTCTCTCTCTCTCTCTCTCTCTCTCTCAGGAAATTACTAAAATCCAACTTAAAGAACCAAGAAGAAAATAAAAAGATGTAAAGCAATGATATTATAGAATCTTTCAGAAAAAACTTCACTCCTAAAATACTAGAACAAAAAAGGAAAAGGCAAGAATTCAATTAGCTACGCCACTCAAAAGAATTATTTTCAGTAAAAAAGGAAGAAAATTCTGAAGAATTAATTAACTAGTTTCCTAACTCTCTGAAAGGAGAAAAAAAAAAAGAAAAGAAAAAGAAAAACACAAATCAGAATCGTTTCAAAGGGTACTGAAATCTAATGAGTAGATGCTCAAAATCTGAGGCCTTTGTTTCAGCGAAATATTGGAACCTTTGCGGTGAAGATTTTTTTTCTCCCCCTTTAATTGCTAGCTGTGGGGGATGGCTTTTGGAGGCGTCGTTTTCCGTCTTTTGCTTTTGCAGTGGAAAGCAGAAGCTTAATTTACACTCAGCAATGATCTAAAGGCCTTTCCTTTGTGGACTTTAAAGGGCGCCTCTAAAAAGGAAGGAAGAAAGACGAGCAATCGTATAAATACCCGGGAATTTCCGCATCTTTTCTACCATCATCATTGCTACGCTCCTGTGATTCTTTTTTTCTTCCTTTCTTTTTTTTTTTAAAAAAAAAAATTTCTAATCGAGCATTGATACTCATGGTTGTTTCGAAATGCAAGCTTCGTGTTTTGTACGTTTGTATGATAGGATCAACCAATTTACTTAAGGAATATTTGAAACCCAAAATTATACTTTATGAATGGTCTTGAAAAATTTATAAAAAAATATTTAAAATACACTAGCTAGATTTTTCAGAAGGATAAAATATTTCACATTAATGGATTTTTTAACGGACTTTTTGATCGTACTCATTAACGGGTTTGAATACAGGTTATTCATGACTTAGAAGATTAATTAAGTTTTTTTGCATTTTAAAAATATTTCAATAATATAGATAATAGCAAAGTTAGATATGTAAACATCCCTTTATCAAATGCTAATTAGTTATTGTTAATGTTTAAAGGAGGAAATAAACAAAGCAGAAATCTTGAATTTTATTGGTAAAAGGAGAACTGATCATATTGTTTGCAAGGAGAGGATTATGTGCAATCTTCCTGGCTGGAAAATAATTATTAATTAAATCCCTAGGAGATAATCTTAATCAACATATCATCTCGGGTAGGTTTCTGTTGCACAGAGCTTAGAGATGTTGACATACATCAAATTAAAGCAGCCAGGCAAAGTGCTAAAATTACAAGATAAGTCTGATCATCTTGGTTTTGCCACTGGAATTTATTTTTGTCAACCATAAGTTCAGACGTTGATTTCAATTTAATAATCCAAGTTTGATTAAATCCGAATTTAACTCAACTCCAATTCTACCAGTTTATTTCATTATAATTAAACTAGAAAGGTCTTTGTTTCTTCCTTCAAAGGAAAAAAGAGAAGGTAGAAACAGTGTTAAAGCCAGTGCTGAAAGATTCTGGAAAGATGAATTTCTGCGTGAGCCGTACCACTAATTGAGAACTGATGGTATGCTACAGGAGCATTGAGCTCTCAGTACTCTCGGGTGCATATATCTATTTTTTTTAGTATTTTTAAAATTTTTTTGCAAGATTGTTAATCTAGGTGTATTTAATATGCATATAATTTTTTATTATTTTTGGAGTATTTTAGATATTTATTTTTTATTTTTGAAAATCAGTAGCATTTTAGGTAATTTAAAATTACTAAAATGTCATCAATTATCAAAAATAAAAAATAAATATCTAAAATACTCCAAAAGTAATAAAAATTAATAAGTATGTTAAATGTACTTAGATTAATAGTTTTATAAAAAAAATAAAAAAAAATAAAAAAATGGGTGTATGTATATGAGAGCATTGTGAGCTCAATGCTCCCGGGAGAGTACGACCAGGTCCCCCACTTTAATTCATTTGAACATGAATTTCACAAATTTCCAAAACGGGCAACCCCACTGGATTTTTTTTTTTAAAAAAAGCGAGTAAGAAATTTAAAAAAATAAAAGTGTGCCTTACTGCAAATAGAAAAAGTTCACGGCTCCCTAATTGAGCTGTACCACTAATTCAATTGAACATGAATTTCAAACGGACGAGGTGTTTATCGATTGTTAAGTGACAAAATTTTTGAAAAAAAGGGGTGTGGTGTAATATAATAAGGATAATTATTAACAGTAAAAGGAATAAAATGAAATAGAAATGTAATATGAAAAATGAAAAAATAATCCAAATATAAAAGTAATAATGAAAAGTAAGAGAGTTAAAAACAAAAATTCTGAAATAAATGTGATATAATATAATAAGGATAATTATTAGCATAAAAAGAATAAAGATAAAATAGACGTATAATTATATAAAAATGTAATTCAAATATATAAATAATAATAATAATAAGTAAAATAGTTAAAACATCAAAATATACCAAAGATGTGGAGAATGAAGTACAAATTTCTTTTGCTTTTTAACAAATGAAAAATGAAACCATCTAAATCTCAGGGCACGAGCCAATGAGCCCCATGTACTACATCATTTTTTTGAATTTTTTATATATTTATTGGCCTCAAGCATGGTGCATATGAGAAATGTATTTTTTTTAATATTTTAAAATTTTAAATAAAATATTTAGAATATCAATGAAAAGTCAAAATTACATATATGAAGGCTTATATATAAATTTAAAAATTGAAAAAATAGTGTAGTGCGGAGAGTGCACCGAAACCAACCCCTATATCTTACTCCTTTGAGAATGCCACATACCAGTATGATTATCTTGGTCGTTGGACTATCTGATCTAATCGTTATCAAAAGATTAATGCTGGGCATTTGATCGATCAGTGAACTACTTGACTGCCATTTAAGCTTCGATTACGAAAAAAAAAATTTAGTAATTTATTAATATGCAGACAATTAAAAAGACAAAGAAGATGCTATAAAGGACGCCCAAAGAGACCAGAAATAAATAGTGTAAAAGACAGAAGCCTAAGTGCGGCTAAAATCAACATATAATTATAAATGACTTGTAGGAATCAGGTATTTTGAAATAGAGGTTTGGATATTTCTCCAGAGAAATATGGTTTTTATAACACTTATTCCTTCTTAGATGGTCCTGACTAATTATTCGAAACTATATGATAAGGGATTATGATCATATGCCGCCGGTTGCACCCAATTCATGGACTTTTGGATTTACTTATAAAGAATTCATTCTCAATTTCTCATATATAGTTTACTGATTAATTAGCCATAGATCTCCCTAATAAATATGGTTTGGATCTTCCAGATGCATACATGAATCATTTGTGGATCTCCCTAATAAATGTAGTTTTGATCATCCAGCTACATTCATGTGGGATATATAATGACATTAAGAGATTGGATAGAAGACGAATGATTGGCGAGCCACTAAGAATGACCCAGGAGAAGAATAATTAAAGAGAAGAATGGCTTGAGTTGGCCACCTAGGGAAGAAGAAATTGAGAAGAATGATGAATAATGATTTGTCCGAGAACTAAAACGGAGACAAAGCTCCCATGCCGGGTTTTAAAAACCGGGTTAATTGCTTAAGAATGACATGTCTTCTACCACCTACGCTAGTAGCAGGTGATGTGATGATGAGTTTGTTTATATTGCTGAAAATGGAGGAATACAAAAACAAGATGTCAATTGAGATGTTTGGACCGCTAAAAGATTATAAATTATAACAAAAAATGGGGAATTAGGTAAACGTTATTACTGAATTACTTGTATTATTAGGAGAACTAATTATTCTGAAAAAATTAACTGGTTTTGATCAAGGAAACCCCAACATAAATGGTGATCGAATCAAGCTAGCTAACCATGATCATACACATATATAATAATTATAAATATGCTATTATAAATAGCGGTCCAAATCATAAAGTGATCTTATAAAGTTTATAAGCCCAAATCATTTAATAGAGGATAAATCTCTTAACGTAGAAATTTTATTGCCTAATTTTTATTTTTTATTTTTATGATGGGCTAAATTAGAAATTAAAAATATAAGTAGTCTATATATACGGTTGATTTACTTTTAAAGTTTCTTTTCTAACATCATATCATTAAAAAAAAGGTAAAACCCTAAAGCACTAACTTAAAAGACAAAAAATCTTTAAATTCAAGAATAATTGCTCTTATGAATTCAAGTACGTTTCTACTTATGGTTTATTATTCTTGATAATTTAACATGAACAATTCTGAGGTGATTATAGTTATAATCAATAAGATTTTCCCTGCACAGGCAAGGTCTACCGCATCAACGGCTTCAATTATTCAATCACTTGACAGATAGCTGTAGGCCCATCACAAGCTATTAACTGTTCTTAATCTGTTTTCTTGATCTGTATATCTGATAGCCTACGTAAATGGTGGGAAAAAGAGGGTTAATTTCCTTTAATCATGCAGCCATTTATGCGTATGTGACCTTTATTATATAATTTCCTTGCTATGGTGTGAAAGTCGTTTGTATTTTTCAAACTTCTGACCAATTGGGGAACGTGTTTCCAAATAGGAAATTTGATATAATATAGGATTATTCAAGTTTATTACTCGAATTTCCCTCCCAAAAGTCTCAATTAATTATTGGGACATTTTAATGTACCTGCACAGTTTCGGATTAAATTGCATTTTGATCCTTTAATTTCATAGAATTACGTTCCTTTCCGCATTGTTTATATGAAATTACAACTGTAAACTTTCGGTAGACTTTCATGAAAGGCTGTTAAAATTTAAAAAAAACAAAAATGTCCCTATTAATGTGGATGATAATTAGGTTCATTATTTTCAACCATTGTTCTTGTTGCAAAGTTACAAAAAATATTGTATTGAAAAATAAAATTTGCAAATACCAATTACAATAATAAAAATAAAAGTAATTAATTTAATATACATATTTACATCAAGTCAAGACTATAATGAAATACTTTTAAAAATATAAAAATTTTATTTCTAAAAATATTTCTCAAATTAATCACATAATAATAATTTTTAAAATTTATTTTTCTAGTATTATAATAGAAAATGCAAGAAAATAGTTTACTGTAAAATATAAAAATTTTATTCTCTATATATACATTTCTCATTAGATAGGTTAACTTTATGTCTATTATATTTTAAAAATTTTCATTTTGAAAATTTTCATAGTACATACACTTAAAAATATGTATAAGAAAAATCTTTAAGAAATTTAAAACTACTTTTCTATTATGATATCTCCTTACAATAATTTATATTTGAAAGATATTTTTTAATATTTTTCCTTTGAAGTACTATAAAAAAATGTAAATTATTTATCTTGAAAATTTTTAAATTTTGATACACATGAAATTGATTTATTTAATGTAAATATTTTTTAAAAATAAATTTTAAATATTTTTCTATATTTTCTTGCTTTTTATTATAATGTTAGAAAATATTAAAATTATGGAAATTTAACAATCTAACAAACATGGGAATAATTGATTTTATATGAAGAATATTTTTAAAATTGAAAATCTTAAATATTTTATGGTTTTTATTTTTGTTAGAACAACAAAAAATAAAATTCTAAATTTTTTACATGTGAATTTTTAAAATCTAACACACAGTTAATCCATTTTATGCTAAGATTATTTTTAAATATAAAATTATTTTAAATTTATTTTCTAGTATGTTATTAAAATATTAATTTTTAGAATTATTTATCAAAGAAAATTTCGAATTGAAATTAATTTATTTAATCTGAAGAATTTTTTAGAAAATAACTTTTGTGATGTAAAGGTTTTCATTGTAGTCTTAATTTAATAAAAACATTTCTATTTTCTATTGTTAAAGTATTGGTTTGCAATTTCATTATTTAAAAATATAGTTTTATTTTGCAATATTGTAAAATATTTGCAATAAAAATTTGAGTGCAAATAATTTTTTTATTTGTCATTACTTAGAATTTTCATCATTTTCTTAAAAATAATAATGGACATCCAAGAAATTCTAAAGAGAAGAATACACTAACAATTTTATACATGCATTATAGGCCCAAATGTAGAAGTAAAGAATTTGCGTGAATTGAAACTATATAGTTAAGGACAGCAAAATCAAGTAATTCTCCTTGTTCAATTTCCCGTGAGCTTCTAATTAGGGGTGTTAAATGATTGGGTTGGATAAGTTAGAACCTACTCCTAATCCTAGCCATTTAAAAAATCTCTAATTTGATGGCTTATTAACCCATTAAAAACTCAATCCTAGCTCATTTATAATCCATTTAATAAATGGGTTAACGGATTATGTTTATATACTATAAATAAGTCAAAACTAAATTAATTTAAATTTGACTGTGTATTGTTTGTAATTATCGTGGTGAAGTGATATGCACCGATAGGATACATGTAGGAGTGCAACTTCGGTTAGGTAAGTTGGTTTGGTGTCGACCCTAGCATTACCCAACCCTATTTTAGGTTAGTTAATTTACCTTATTTTTAAAGGTTAGGTCAGTTCCAGTTTCAATTCCAAATCGGTTCTTTAAAATACTTATTATATTATATTTGAAAACTATAAGTTTCTTACAAGTGTTATTTAAAAACTTAAAATCAAGATGATAATAATATAATTTTTGAAATACGTTAATTGAATATACTAAATAATTGATAAATTAAACAAGTTTTTATATATTTAAAGAACATATTTGTCTTTCGCTATAAAATATAATTTATAAAATCTATATTATACATATATTAATAATTTGAGTTAGAGTCGGGTATCTGAACTTTGGAACCTACCATACCCTAATTGAATCGGGTATTTTTTTATTTGGAACCTACCTTACTCTATGGGGATAAAAATAAAAATCTATCCTACCCATTTGAGGGTATACATCGGGTCAATCCAAGGGTATTCTACCTAAGTTGCACTCCTGAATACATAACATGACCAATTTTTTTTATTAGGAGAGGGTGTATATTGAACATGCTAGCACAAAAAAGGACAGCAACTCAGTAAGATAGAAGAGGAAACGATAAAAAAGATAGAGAGAGGAACGATCAATAATGATAAGAGAGATATAAGGAGAGAGAAAAGTGGAAATATGGTGAAATGGAGAGATGGATGACAGGGGGGAGAGAGAGAAGGAAAGAGAATAAGAGAGACAAAGACGGAAGAAGAATCTCATTGGCGACACTTATAACTAGTGATAGGGACAATGATGAGAATACCACATTATAGCAATAAGAAAGACATTGTAATGTCATAGACGGATGGAGGAAAATAAGAAATTGAAATGGGAAAAATAGATTTATGATTGAGAAAATATATACACTCTTTCACAGGTTAAACAATGACATGTTGTAAAATTTCAATCATAACATGTTTATTTATTTAAATAGTTAAATGAGCTGGGGAATAATAAGTTATTTATTTAAAAATTCCAACCCAAGCCTATTTATAAATGAATGAGTTGGACAGTTGACCAATTGACTATGACCATTAACATCCATACTTCCAACTATGCATGTATGACTTTCTCCATCCCTCAAGAAAGCTACCTAGCCAAGAGGACTAGTTTGCTAGACATGAATCTGTACATTTACCATCAGAAAGGGTTGGATCGAGAATCAACGGCTGCTACTTAAATTTGCGTAAGGGATGAATATCTAAACTATCAGGTCATCAAATGGATCCCACCAATTGATGATATATATCACCGCTAGCATCGACTTTTCCTTTGCTTGAGTGTGAGACAAATTTCATGATTATTTTTTAAATTCGTTCCTTTTTGTAACTGCCTGAGGTTCCATCAAAGATTAGTCTCATGCATGCGAGCAAGTCATGCAAATATAGTATGTTGGAATCTAACCACAAAAGATGAAAAGAAAAATGTAAAAGAAATGAAAGATAACATTCATTAACATACATTAAAATTATTTAGTTAATTAATATAATAGTTGGTTATACTGGGTACAAAATTAATTAAAAAACTGCATAAGCTTATTGGATAGGTATTCAAAACAGATAATAATGAGGATTGGTTTGACCACTGGGAAGGGAAAAAAAATTCTACCATTCTTCACCTCTTCTGATGTCATTTACATTTTAAGCAACTAATAACTATATTTTTAAATTATTACCCATATTTTTTTATAGAAAATGTTGTCTACTTTATCTTTATTATCTTACTTCTAATAATTACCCATATCACATTGCATACAATTTCAACTTTTCAATATTTTTCTTACAATTTTCCCTCGACCCAAGGGAAAATGTTTCATGTGCATCCTTAAGTTTTTCAATTTTTTAATTTTAACCCATAATTCTGAATTTCGCAAAAGCACCCGGAAAGGATTTTTTGCATATAGTAGCCCTAATTTTTAAAATTTTATATGTCAATCTTAAAAGGGCTTTTTGCAAACATGCCTACAAAGTTATAACTATATTGTATCCCTTAATTTAACATTTTAGCAAGTATACTCACAAAATTTATGTGAAATTTCAAACATTCTCATTCATTAGCATTTTATGAGAGTTGATTAAAATTTTGATTGAAATAATAAAAATACTCTTACACTATTTTTTGATGATTTCTTTTTACAATATTTCCCTTTACAATTCATGCTCAATTAACCTTACAATTTTTATCTTATATTTTTCTTAATTGGTAATGACCGCTATATATCAACAAAGGTGAATACCAACCCTCCTCAAATAGAAGATAGAAAGCTCCCCAAGCAGGGATCAAATCCCGACTACCTGGATACAAGGTCAAGACTTTACCAACCATACTATGCCCACATAGGCAATACCCTTACACTATTAATATGATGAAAACATCATTGTCTGCTCTAAAATAATTGAACCATTAACTATTTTATTACAATTATAATAAAAATATTGCAAACATATTTATTTTAGTATTGTTGTGAAGGACGTGGACAAGACATTTTTATCCTTTCAATAGGGTAAGGAGATTATCATTATTTCTAGTAAAATTTTAAGAGAATTTGACAAAACTTCAAAGAAAAATACACTTGCAATTTTATTTAAACTAAACTAAGTAAAACAAATGTAATATAAGTATAGTTGTTAACGGATCGAGTTAAACGAAAAAGGTCATTTAAAAAATTTAATCCTTCATCTATTTATAACCTATTTAACAAAAAGGTCAAAATCAAGTAATTCAAACTCTTGATAAGTGAAAAAATGTATTAATAGCTCAAAAGTATACTTGATTAGCTTGAAAATAAATGATCCAACAAGAATATTTTTTGAAACTTTGATTAACCTAGTACTGTACCTGTTAATGCTTATTCCAAAAACCAAATAATATTTTAATTTTCATCCAACAACTCAATCAATATAAATATATATTTGTGAAACTTAGAAATATGCATTCAATATGAAGGTGCACAATGCAAGACGTTTCATTATAAAATAAACTCAAACAATCACATTTCAAATTCCATATATTAAGATTAAGGATATTTTTTATATACTACCGCTAATAGGTTATAAACAAGTTGACCTAGTTCAATGGGTTACAAAATAAGTTGACGAGTTGTAAATATCTAATCATAATTCATTTATTTATTTAAATAATTGAATAGATTGACAAATCATATACCATATATTGAAATATCTTAACTCAAACCCATTTCTAAACTTGTTGAACTTGTGGGTTCACGGTTGACTCAATCCATTAACACCCTTAAATGTAGGTGCAATTTTATAAGCATATCTACATAAAAAAAAGTTTAAAATTTGCGATGTAGGTGTAACTTTATAAGCATATCTATATAAAAAGGTTAAAATTTGTGAATGAACCCTTCTTATGTACTATGCAACTTGGGCTCATAAGACTTCATTGTCTCATCTCTAACAAGAATCTTATTTATAAAATATAACATTTAACTCTATATAAATCTTGTTTGAGTTAAATTTCAGATTGAAAATTTTTCATTTAAGTTGAGAGTGACAAGTTTAAAATTTCATGTAAATAATATTAATAATTCACGTAAATGAAAATAATGATACTTAACTTAATTAAATTTAACAAAGCATGGTAATATATTATATTTCTAAAAGAGAATTTATCTTTTCTAAGAAGGATAAGGAAGAAAACTAATACAATGTAAATATTGTAATTAATATAGATATAAATAAATGAAAAGGAAATGATTTACCTATAGTATAATTTCAATATGATAAGTATTTACTAAAAATATTTATATAATATAAAATACATAAGTAAGAAGAAATATTATTCATAGTTTATGTGTACAATATATTTTCAAAATAGGAAAATAGGATTCATTGAGCACAAGTATTAATTTTCCTTGCAATTGATAAGCTGAATTAAAAGCTAAAACAAAAATAGCAAGGTCGCATTTAATATGGCTATAATGAATTCTAAAGGGAAATAAAATTTAATGAGGGCCTATGATGAGTCTGAAGGTAAAATTCTTGCTTAACTTTGATTTTTAATTTTAAAATATTTTTTCTTAAATTTAAATCATTTATTATATTTCTCCACATGCATTTGTTTATGGTGCCAAAAATTACATATATTAGAAAATTTTACATACCATATATGTTCTATACTTTTCAATAGTAATGTACTTAGTCTCAAAAGATGTTATTTTTTACAAAATATAAATTTTCAATGAAAATTATTTTTTAATAGCACAATAGAACAAGATGTGTTACACGTGAGAAACGGTTTAGATTGTTTTTTTTTTTAAAATAAATTTAAATTATAGGATAAGAATAGGGTAAGCATAGAGCTTTAAGGATTGAATCGTTTAAGGAGTTAATTACGAGATGAATAAGATAAATTAAAAACAAAATAGACGGAAACGCAACAAAGCTCGCATGAAAATGACATTACGATTTGTACATGGATTAAAAAAAATGTCATAATAATCGAAGGCTCGAAGCACTACTGATGCCATCAGTGGAGGATTCGATGTCATGCAAACGTCATGGTGGACCAATGCATGAGGGCAAAAGTACAGAGCTTTGCAGTGGACCCCACCACTTCCTTCGAGTCCATTGTGAAAATTTCAGACTTTTGGTATGATGTCCCACCCCCCACCCTTCCCTGTCCCTCCACCAAATAACAGGCCCTCTCGCGCGTGGGTCTTCCTCAACATTCTCCAAAATAAATCGGTCCAATCCATGAATAGTTAGGAGCCTCCGTCAGCTTTAGACATAAATCTCTACTAGAAAATCAACCCAATCATGATATGCGTCCAAATGCAAAGGAAGCGCAGACTACCACCAAATAATGAGTCGGTTTTTACAGCAACTAGCCATATATTGTTTACTTTGGAGTTAATTAGTTGGTTTTATATATTTGCGAAGAAGTGATAAAATTCAGTGTAAAAGTTTTTAAAATAGAAAAAAATGATATGATATAATAAAGGTCCGTTTGGTAACAGACAAAACTCTAATTTTTTTATAAAACTTTTCACGCCAGGGGTGTTGCAGTAAAATCCTGTCATTTCACTTCATAGTCATCATTGCTGCTACTGTCCGTACTTATGCACAAGAGCCTTTCCGAAAAACCGCCGGTGAGCTCTGCCCTCAAACCATCCTCAGGGAAAAAAAAAATTCAAACCAGCGAGCTCCAACTGTTTGCGCCGGACACGATGTATTATTGCGCACTCCAAACACTGTCATTTCCTGCCAGAACCAACGTTTTTTTAACCCAAAAAACATCAAAAAGTTTTCATTCATGCCAAACAACCCCTAAGTGTAATGATGAGGAGTATACAGAATAAGGTTAAAATAAATATGCTAATTGTATAGATAGTATATAAATTATTAAAAAGTAAGGTAATTGAATAGAAAGATGTGAAAAAATAATTAAAAATATTATAGTTGCAAATAGTAAAAAGTTTTAGATTAAATTTTTTTTGTTGAAATGTTCTAATACTAATCAAGCACATCGTAGTATTAGATATGAGAAAAAAATTTCTTTTAGCTTATGCTCCACTTAATACCTATGTTAAAATAACTTCTTTGCCAGTACATGGACTTAATACCTATGTTAAAATAACTTCTTTGCCAGTACATGGCTAACGTAGTTGGCAAAGAGCTCCATCTTTGTTGAATAAAGAAAATTAAAAAATATCAACTTCTTGCATAGGATGGAATTGACTTCTAGTGTCTCTCCTGGTGCGAATCGCCTTAATATTTTGAACGTCACTTTCTTTTCTTTGATCTTACTAAAATGGTAGCATTGGAGATGTGGAAGAGGGAGAAAATGTGCTCCAATACATCCAAGCTCTCTCTCTCTGTGTCACAAATGTCGTGCTTTATCTGCTCTTGGGTAGTAAGCATTATGGAAATAGATTAGCCAATAATGCCTTGCAACCATTTTATGTTGCCAGGTGCTAGAAATATTTGTCTAAACAGGTGCTTTTGACAAATTCAACTAATAATTATCAAATCAAGGGTGTAGTTAGTCTTTAATAAAAATTTTGAATGAAACGATTTTTAATGAATATGAAATAAGAGAAATGATATATATGATTGGGAAATAATGTGGATTAAAAAGAATAAAATGAAAATAGTTAAGATAGTTATATTGTTTTTTTATGTCTTGTCTTACAACTCAATCATCTCATGTACATGTTCTTCTCCACTTTTGCTTAGATACGAACCTCACAATATTCCTACAAAACACCAATAGAAGACACTGTTCTGATGTTGGGAGATAATGCTCTCCAACCCGGATCGGTACTAGGATGTCCTGGCAGTATGCTAATGGTGAGCGCTAACTAGGGGTGTAAATAGGGTCGGGTTCAACCCGAACCGATTTATACCATGGTTGGGTTGATATTTCGAAAATCGGGTTGAGCTGGGTTAGGGGGTCGGTCAACCTGACCCAACCCGACCCGATTTCATAAGATATGTATTTTGATATGTTTATGGGAGTGTATTTCATTTATGTTGTTTGGATATTTAAATAAAATTGTGTGGAGTTTGGAAATATGTTTGACAATTTGGTTGTGAAATGTTGTTTGAATTTATTTGGTTTGGAAATATATTTGGTTAATTAGTTGTGAAATTATATTTGGATTATTTGGTTATGAGTGTGTTTGGTAATGAATAAAACTTTTGATGAAAAGTTTTGGAGAGTAAAAGTTATCAACTGATGTGATATGATAGGGGTAATGATGAGTAATAAAGAGAATAAAGTTAAAATAGATAGGTTAGTTGTGTGGATAGTTTTATATAAATGATTGAAAAGTAAGGTAGTTGTATAGGAAAATGTAAAAAAATAATTAAAAAATATGATAGTTAAAAATATGATAATTGTAGAGAGTGAAAAGTTTTAGATTGAAAAGTTTTAATTGACTTTTTCTTTCAATTGCCAAACATACCCTATATTGCATTGTAAATAGGTTGTTTAGATGTTCGCTTGCATTGGTGATTTGAAATAACGAACAGGTCAATTGGGAATTTAAGATGTTTGTAGCTTTGATTGGAAGCCAACTAAAAATGTAAGTAAGACTATGATATTCATTTTTTCATTTTGCATAATTTACTGCAATACTTTTACTTGACTTTCACTTTTTGACTTGCAGGGACATCAATTGCTCAAAGAATACAAAAGCAAAAAAATTAATCAATTACAAAACTTATCCTCCATTTTTGAGTTACGTAGAACTTTTTAGTACTTATTTTTTTTATAATTATCATTGCTTTTTTGTTATTTTAGAAATTTGGGTGAATAAAAGCTTAACTAACATTGATAATATGTGTAATCTATTAGCTCGATTTCTAACCCGAACCGAACCGAACCGATTTGAGGTGGGTTGAAATAGGGTTGAGTTAAGGTGTGAAAAGTAGGATTGAAAGTAGGGTTGGATTGAAATTTTACAAGGTGGGTTAGGGTTGTATTTATCCCAACCCGAGTCAACCCGACCCGATTTACACCCCTAGCACTAACTGCGCTGGTGCATTGGGGTTGAGATAGCTATATTGTTAATTATAGAGCATGAAACAACTATAGAAAGTGAAAAATTTTAAATTGACAAATTCTATGGAATGCCAGTCACAATCAGAGAACCTACATAACACATTGCAAGAAAGGGCAGAGCCGTGTACGCAGCCTTTCCTTGGCATCATGTACGGAGTATGCAGCCTTATCTAGGATCAGGTTTACCAACCAAGCAGATGTTCGATTGGTTACGGTAACAGTAATACGGCTGTGGCTGCATGCTGTGTGTGGGTTCGAGTTTTGTGCGTGAGTTCGAGTTTTACGCATGGAACTTCGACCGAAATTTTAATTTGGAGCTTTGGTTTCCATTGAAAAAATTATATGGCAGTCACATTATTAGTGAATGCTAGTACTCGTCAAAAAAAAAAAAAAAAAAAAAAAAATTCATACATTACCAAGCATCCCCTAATGTAATTTTTTTAAAAAAGGAGTTGGATTCAACCTCCAATGTTCTCTCCACGGGACTCCGCTCCATTGTATTTCAAACTAACATCACATTGCATAGCCAATCGGTATCAGTGCAAGAGTAACTATGCATTATCCTACCGATTCTCACGTGCACAGCCCCATTGCGCAAAACTGGCGAAATTCAACCCCACGCACACCATTAGCTCAACATTGAGAATTAGTTGTGATCCCGGATTCCCAGGTGTAGCCCCGCTGGGCGCTTTCATGCCGCTGACCCTGCGTGGAACCCTGTTAGGGCAGCATGTCTCCCATCCCCCCTTGTGAATTAGTTTTATTATTCACGGATCATGTGATAACATAAATAGCAGTGAATTTCTTTCCAGTTTGCGGGCAACGACGGAAGAGAGAGCAAAATGCTCAGGAAGCTCAAAAGCTTCTCGGACACTGATTGGTTTCGAGAACCCATGATTGGCATTTCTTGGAAATCCCAGAATCATTTCCATCGGAATCCCTCAGGATGCAGCACCAAGTCTCTGATGCTGAAACATCCAATCAAAACTCAACAAATGCAAGACCGAATTATTAAATCCCAATTCCCGGACGTCTTGCCTGCCAATCTTACCGCGGAATCCTGCCTCGCTTTCGGCAGGCCCCAACTCGCACCTTGCATGCTTGAGCAAACGCCCATGAGAGATTCTTTACCTTGGGGTGAAGTAATCGCTGCTTACGCGCGAAACAAACAACCGGAAAAGGTCATTTGGGCCTTCCAATCGATGGTTACAGAAGAACATACTCCCGACCGATCGACCCTGATCTTTGCCATGAATTCTTGTGGGCATTTGTCGAACTTAATCCAGGGAAAGCAGCTCCATTCGCATATTCTGAAAAAAATTCCACCTGCGGATGTGGTTGTTGGCAATGTGGTAGTTTGCTTCTATTCCAAATGCGGGGAGCTGACTGATGCACGGCGTGCATTTGATGACATTACCGAAAAGGACTTGGTGTCATGGACTACATTGCTTTCCGGGTATTCTCAGAATGGTTTCAGCAGAGAAGCTTTGAATGTTTTTGTGCTTATTCATAGTCTGGAATTGGGTTTTAGCCATTATGCCTTTTCAGTGACAGCCAAAGCTTGTGGAGAACTCGACGGAAATAAAGTAGGACAAGAGCTTCATGCTTTGGTGACAAAAACCGGCTTTGACTCATATGTTGTTGTGGCAAGTGCACTCTTGGATATGTATTCTAAACAGGAAAACATTATGGATGCTCGCAGGATCTTTGATTCAATGGCTGAACCTAATGTTGTTTCATGGACTTCAATCATAACAGGTTATGTCCAAGTCGATGAGGGTGAAGTAGCCTTGGAATTGTTTAGATGCCAAATTAGAGAAAATGTCTGCCCTGATGCCTTTTCATTGTCAAGCATTTTGGCTGCATGTGCGAACATCCCTGCGCTTGAATTTGGGAAGCAAGTGCATGCCTTTATCATTACATTGGGTTTTGAATCCCAACTCTTTGCTGGAAATTCTCTTGTTGGAATGTATTCTAAATGTGGGTGTTTGTCTGATGCTCATAGAGTGCACGAATCAATGTGTAAACGTGATGTTGTCACATGGACATCAATGATTGCTGGCTGTGCCCAACATGGCCATGGCGTTGAGGCTCTACAGATCTTCAAACAGATGATTGAATCAAATGTGAGACCGAACTCAGTTACATTTGTTGCTGTCTTGTCAGCATGTAGCCGGTCAGGCTTGGTTGATGAGGGAATTAAGCATTTCAGGTCAATGAGGGTTACTTATGGGCTCAATGCATGTGAAGAGCACTACACATGCATGGTTGATCTCCTTGGACGAGCAGGGCGTGTGAAAGAGGCTGAGGCAATCATGAAGGAGATGCCTTTTGAACCGAGTGCCAGTACCTGGGGTGCATTGCTGAATGGCTGTAAATCTAGTGGCGAATTGGGATTAGGGTTGAAATGTGCAGAGCAACTGTTTAGACTGGAGCCAGCATCAGCTTCCAACCATGTTTTGTTAGCTAACATGTATGCTGCTGTAGGGAGATGGGACGAAATGGGAAGGATGAGAGGGCTGATGAAGGAAAAGGGATTGAAGAAGGAGAGTGGATATAGTTGGATTGAGATAGGGAAGGAGATGAATGTGTTTGGTGTGAGTGATACCTTGCATCCACAGACTGATTTGATTTATTCCATGCTACATTGTTTGTCACTGGAGATGGAGGATACAAGATAAGGATTAACGGTTGACTATCTTTATGGATATTGTGGATCTCAACTATTGGCGAGATTTAGGAAATCTTTGATCCAACTTCAGTCAAAGATGGAGATCTTTCTCATTGAGTTCTGCCATCTATGAGAGAAGGCACCATTCTCTATTAGTAAGCCCATGAGCATTTCATTAAGTTATCTGGTCAATTGTGGATACACCTTTCTAACCAATTTATTTCTTTTCTATTCATTTGCAATATACTTGTATTTTGTCAGACTAAACTTATGTGAAGAAGTGGAGGTGTCATACTGAGAAGCGCAGATGCAGACAACTTTTTTACTGACTAGTTTTCCCTGAATTCACTTGTGGCCAACAATCTTTTATGCTAATAGAAGTCCGGACAAAGAAAGCAAGATATCTTGGATGTGCTGTGGCAGAGCTCAAATGCCATTTTCATTCATTAAGCTGGACAAGAGACTAAGCGGGGCATCAGTTAAGAAAGCCAACTTTAAGGCTTACATGGTTGTAATTAGATGTCTGCCTCAAAAGTCTGGAAACCTCAGATTCTGGTGTCAACTCCCAATCCAATTGCTATGCCTAGAACGAGTCCTATTGTCTAGGTAAGATTACCCTTATTGTGAAAACACAGCTTATTTTTATATTTCATCTTCCTTTCTTTTCTTCCCCTTTTCTTGAAAGGGAAGTGACAATGCCAGTGTTTAAAATGTGGATAACAAATGTTGACATGTATTTCTTTAGCTAAACTAACTACACAATGATAAATGGCATGAAATGCAGGAAACTATATAATGACAATTTCAAAGCACATTTTTCTTTGTTGGGTATGAGCTCTCAACATCATTGTACTTATTTAACATTTTTACAGAGACACGTTAGACTATGCAATGACAATACATATGATTTAGCACAAAAACATTATCTTATATTTTCCAAGAATGCTCCCACCTTTGCATTTGAGCTCCTTGACAGGAATCTCATGCAGATGGGTGGATTTACTTGCGCTAAGGAGAGGATGGATTGTGGCAAAGTCCATATCCCATCACCACATATCAACCCAGAAGCCACTGCTGGCGCAAATGCGTCTGCGTGGGCCTTATTCCTTCTTTCCCATACAAACAGTATCAAGCTTCCAACACACATGTCAATAGTAAAGTAAGCTCCAAGATAGAACGGGATTGCCATTGCCATTGGGAGAGGTATAAATCTTGCAAGCTTCGTCCCAACAAGATCTCTCACTGCATTGATTAGAATTGCACTGAAGAAGAACACATAGCAGAGGGTGAGGCAGTGCTTTGGGAGTGATGAGAATCCATCAACACCGAGGATTGCTATGTTACGATAGATAAGCGCATTCGGAGCTGAGTATTCTGTGTTTGTAACACCAAGGTTGTCAAAGGCCTTGTAGAAGAGCCAGAACACACAAGGTGAAATCAAACAGCCCATAGCCGTTCCAATTACTTGGCTTATAAACATAGATCTTGGTGAAGCTAGTGTTAAGTAGCCTGTTTTGAAGTCTTGCATGAGGTCTGAAGCTGTTACGACAATACTCATCATGACACCACAGGCTGCTAGCCCTGCAATCACACCCCCATTGGAGGCTCCCGCCCAAGCACCAATGATGAAGATGGCAAGCTTACCATAGGCAGAGGCAAGGGACCAATCAGTAAGGCCAGAACCATAGGCATTACAAAAGGCCAGGACTGGTGCAAATATGTAACAGACGAACACATAGTACCATTTGAGCTGAGGGAAGATTTGAGGGAGGGTGCCAATTGAGACTGCTGCAATGGAAATGTAACCCCCAATTGCCACCCATGGTGGGATTTGGTCTTTCAGGAATAGTTCAGTCCGCCGCTGGTCATCATATGAGACAGAGACAGTGGGAGGAGAGGGGCTGTCTGCTACAGGGATTGAAGTGGAGTTTCCCTTGCGGAGTTGCTGGATGAAGGCAGAAACTGTTTTACTCAGGACCTTGAAGAAATTGTAAAGTCCATCACCTAGGATCATGGCTATGGCAATGAAGACCTGGAGTTACAACAACAGCATCATAATGCACGAAGAAGTAGAGCTCTATGATGCAGCATCCTCACTATCATGGCTTGGGTTTGAATACCAGATGCATCCAATGGTCAGCCATTAACAAGAACGACCTGTAGTTAACAGACTCCAGCACATCACCTGTTAGAGTGGTATGCCAGGTAAGATATTCTAAATGTAGTTTCCCAGAACATTGGGATAGGAAATATTATCACGAAGAAATCGTGGCAAATATTTGTTTCGGTTTGGTGTTTAACTGTTAATTGCTTGCTTTCTTTGAAATTACTGGTTCTTTCAATGACTAGCATTTGGTTCTATGACCCATTCATGTCATGTGTTGCCCACAAGGCAAACAACCTCCTTATGGTAACATGTGTGGCGAAGGTGAATTCTATTAAGCCCGTGGTGCATGAAGGTAAAATTTGGGCATATGGCACTACCAGAAGAAAATAAGCACTTTGGCAATTCTATCTTAGAATAACCCACCCTGTACCCTTGCAGACCATGGAGGCTCGATGAACTCTCGCTGGCAGGATACCAGTCGCCCTTTCGGGTTGCAATGAGAGGCCACATGATTCCCCAGGAAAGAATGGATCCCACAAGTAATGAGATGTTCACAATGTAAGGGCAAATCATCCCAACACCAATGTAAGTAGTCGAGAAATCAAAGTAGAACCTGCATAGGAGTATGAATTGGCCAATTAGGATTTCTAATAAATAACAACTATAGGATTTCTAATAAATTACAACTATGTGTCTTGTGAAAATGGGATGTTGGGAATATTTCCCTTCTTTTCTTTCTTTCTGAATTTGTTGATCGGCCCATAAATGGAACGACAACATTTTCTGCTTATGTTTCTAAAACGCAGCAGTTGAAAATAGGAAAAGAGTGTGGGACCTACATATTTTTGCGAGCCTCAAGACCAAAGGTGGGAAACTGCCTGAAACCACATTCATTGGCAGCAGTGTAGAACCATTGGAAGAACCCCCACAAGAAGCTGAAGGTGAAGAACTTGCCTAAGGCTTTCACTTGTTTCCTGTAAACAAAAAAGAATCGGTTACAGATTGCTGGCCTTTCTGATGTTCTAACAGGGAAAAAAAAAAAAAAAACAACTATTGCTTGTAGCTTTTAGTACTTGGCTAGCTTGGCTCCTTGAGGGGTGTGAAAGCTGTTGATGAGGTGTGCTGTTGCAGTCCCGCTTGGATAAATCAGCTTGTAGTCAACAATCATAATCTGGAACAAAAATAATCTCTCAGTCTATTTGGTATAAATAGACACTTAGGATGATTGGTCATTCTTCAACCAATATCTTTGGATCATCGAGACCATGTGTTGTTGTAAATCAGACATTTGAGAAGCATAAAGCATTTGAAATCATTCAAATAATGGTGATTAACATCATAAATAAATAAATGGTGTGCAAGTACCTTACGAAGTGGCACCAATGAGAAGAGGCCAAGAAAGCTGACAACAAAGAGGAAACCAATCATCCATCCTAGGTGTGGTTGCTTAATATTCTGTGGGTTATTTGCCTCTGATCCTTGCTTAGCGATCGCCTCACTCATTCCAAACAGGTAGCTCCCAAAACCTCCTGTTCAAATACAAAACAATGACTGCACATTCAACAACTTAAACGGCCTGTCCGTTCCCATCACTGCTAATTAGGTTACAATGCATTTCTTCCCACCTGGAACGATTCTGGGAAACTAATTTACTTGAAATTTCAAAGAAGATCCTTGGTTTATTAGCTTAATTGATAAATTTATGAGATTCAAATTCATTATGATTCAAAATGTTATTTTGCTAAAACTGGGGTCCATCCTAGCTCGACGGGATGCTGGCAAGTCTGCCAAAACATCCCGTGTTCGACTCCCACAGCGTGAGTTTCAATGTATGATTTATGATGAGAGTTTGTTATCTCCCATGTAAAATTTTAAGCATGATTGTAACATGAAAATGTGGGTATGAACCTTTGGCTTATAATGGGAGATTATTATCTCCCATGTGAAATCTTGAGGTAGTATGAGATGTAATATCGTGCACCCAATAAAAAATATATATTATTTCCTTAAGAGCATGGTTATTATATTGATAACTTTTTTGGTGGGTTACAAAATTAAATACTTTTAAACGTGAACGTTTTACCTGTTCACTTTAAGTCATCTAATATATGGTCCATTGGAACTTTTTGTCAATGTGATAACTAATTTTTTAACTAAATATATTTTTTAAACATAGGATATGTTTGGGAAGTAATAAAACTTCCGAAGAAAATTTTTTAATATAAAAGTTTTTGAATTAATAGAAAATGTTGTGACATGATAAGGGTAATGATGAAGAGTAGAGAGAATAATGTTAACATAGATGGATTAATTGAATAAGTAGTTGTGTGGAAGTAATTGAAAAATAGGTTAATTATACAGAAAAATATAAAAAAATGATTTAAAAATAAAGTAATTGTAGAAAGTCAAAAGTTTTAGTCTAAAAAGTTTTATGTTTCCCAAACTCCCCCGTGGTAAATTGTTTGGATCTCATAAATAAAGCCATGAAGCCATAGTAATTAAGCTGACCGAGAGATTCCTCTGAATTTCAAAGGAACCGAGGCCTTCAGTTCCCTTCCTCCCACAGTCGAGGAATAACAATTTTCGGTCTTTATTTTTTATTTTTGTGGACATTAGCAAATATTATATGCCTACACTTTTATCTATAATTGCAGTTTTATCAATATTGTGAAGTATTTGTAGTCGAGGAAGTAACAGATTTCAGACTTTATTTCTTTATTTTGGGCCATTGGCAAGTATTTATACGCCAGCACTTTTTCATCTATAAGTACGCCGATACTTTGAAATATTGAGAAAAAAAATGCAATTACCAATATTTTAAAGTATTTATAGAAACACCTATAGTTGATCAAAATGTTTTTAAAATGTTAGAAAAAAAAAAAAACGTCTCTAAATAATTAACGGGTTATATGTAGAACTAGAAAAGCTGTTATCTTTTGAAGCGAAATAATTTCCTCTGCAAAAAAAACCCATACTCTGCAATTGCATTAGAAATACCATTTGAAAACTGAAACCATTTACATTTTTAAAAATATTTTAATAATAACTCATACATAAATGTGCTGATAAAAAGTTCATGCAATTAAAAGAGACGGGTGAATGGGTTCGGCCAGCCGCAGTTGGGCCCGAACTGCATTTGGCCACAAATCATTTTTTTATTTTAAAATTTTTTATAAACGTGTTCATTTAAGTGTATTTGATTTATAATTCAAGTTTTACGAATCTTTGGTATGTTTCTATTTTTTATTTTTAAATACATAGGTATTGTGGTTATTCTCATGGGTGGAAAATAACCACAATTTAAAAGTCAAAAAATATATAAACATACTAAAAATTGGTAAAATTTGGATTATAGATTAAATACATATAAATAAACATGTTTATAAAAAATATAAAACACATGATTTATGACCGGCGTAAGTGGCCAGCCTAAGAGAGGATCACCCCTCATTAAAAAAGGATACAGGTATAAACATTTACAAATGCCCCTTTTATTTATTATTTGCTGCATGAATATGCAAGGCTCCAGCTGGCCCAAAAAGTAACTGAGGTGAGTGAAATATATCATTTTTTTTTTTTGTGGAGATATTCGTGCTCATGCCTGTGATTTTTAACACCATTTGTATTTATGTATATGAGTTGAAACTTATTGCAAACACCCCTAAGAATTTGTACACATTAATCTCTTATTTTTATAATGTTTTTTGGGAAATCCAAATTACCCATTATGTTTATTAATGTAAATTAATTATAGTTTGCCAAAAATCACCTTGATCAAATAACTTGGTGAGCCCTTATAAATATAAATTATTTTAAAATTAATTATAACCGACTAAGATATCCAATAAAAATGATTTTTAATATATCATGATTGGATTTATCATAAAGAATCCTATTTTTTTAAAAAAGAAGTTCATGCTTGTTGTAGACAAACTTGCAAATATTTTAAAAATTCTTAAGCGTATTTGCGTTCTTTTTCTTTTTTAAGAAAAGAAGATATTTGGAATAATTTCCAAATCATATCCATAAAACCCAATTTACATCTTAACCCAAAGCCCTTCCCAACACAAAGGTGAGTGAAACTTAGGCCGGCCTAAAAAACATATTTCAAAGTATTTTTTCATAAATATGTTAAGTTAAGTGTATTAAATATATAAACTAAGTTTTACTATTTTGGATATTTTTAAGTATTTATTTTTTATTTTTAAAAACAATGGCATTCTCGTAATTTCTCGAGCTCAGAAAATTACGAGAATGCCGCTGTCTTTAAAAATAAAAAAAAAATACGTTAAAATATTTAAAAATAGCAAAATTTTATTTATATATTCAATACACCTAGCTTAACATATTTATGGAAAAAAAAATTCGAAATATATTTTTTAGGCCGGCCTAACCGCATCTTATCTCATTTATCAATGAATTCAATAGATACCCGTACTTTCGGATTTAAGATTGAACACAGATGTCCCAAAAAGCCCATTTCGGCCGCAGCTGTCCGATCCTGCCAAGCTCACAGCCTCACACTACCCACCCATGCGCATCACCTCGCTACCGTTGATCATCGAGATCTAAGACTCCTTGGTCAAAAAACACAGACGCCAGCTGATTTCGGCGATGGTCTTAACAAAGGTCTTAATCATATAGGAATCTTCCGTGTACCTTCAAATTTCCATACCTGACCTTGTGGGACAGGCTTTGAAGAATGGGTGGGTGTGGTTGAGCTAGTTTGGACTTTTCTGGATATGAACATGATAGTAAAAATTGATAGATCGAATGAAAGATCCAAACGAAAAGGGGGAGAAAACACACTTGGGTAACACTGATCTTTTGATTTCCCACCGGAAGCAGATAATATATAACATGAGAAACACCAAATTTCCGGAGCCTTTCGGAGGGGAAAGAAAATTGGAGAGAAATCGTGGGGAGGTTCCAAATATATCTCTAAAAACAGAGTAACATGCAACAAGAGAGACACCGAATATCCATAGTCTTTCGTGGGGATAAAAGAAAATTGGAGCTGATTTATGAAATACCCACTAATGATGATTTTAATTCTAGTGAATAGATGGATAAGATGTGAATGAATGTTGGTGCATGAGACATACCGCTGTAGGAAATTCCAAAGCAGGCGACAACGCACGTTTGGATGACCGTGTTCTCTTGGCGGGTGAAGGGTTGTTTCAGTAGCTTGGATTTCTCCAAGAACTTGGTCCATGTCTTGACGAAGAAGAAGCCCAAGAGACCAGAGGACACGTTCAGGGACGGCATAACCCCTGTCGTCAGCATCAGCTTCATGACTATGAAGCTGAACATGACGCCCAGAAGCAGGCTCACAACGAAGGCTCTGAAAGTCAGCTGCTCACGCCATGTTGGTGCTTCTTGGCTTTCAAACACCCTCTCAATCGAGAAATTTTCTTCTTCTGCTGCTGCTGCTTCTTCTTTCTTCGAATCAGTTTCAACTTGAATGATGCTACCGCCGGCGCCCGAGCCTGATTCATGCTCAATGCCATTTCCCCCCATGATCTCTTTGCTGTTCTTCGATGAAGCTTTGTAAGAGGAGGATTTATTAGGCTACAAAACTAGAATCACTGACACACACGTAGACATGTGTGTGTGTGTGTGTGTGTGTATGGGAGAGTTTTTGGGTTAATTTCCTGCTTGCCAGTAGAGTTCCAAACCCAATAATCAGCTGCAGGTTCATGTACAAGTCCTCGGATACTACTAAGTTGGGTGAAAAATACTAACAGACTAGAGGCCAACTAGTCGCTTTTACATACGGTCCTCAACCTATATATTTTTATTATTTGATTTAAAACAAATCGGACCAACAGTAGGCCGTGTACAGAATCCATTGTTATACAAGTCAATCACTCACTATTTTAATTTGTAAATCTTTCAGCCTCGGGCTAGATTTTGTAATGAGAGAAAAGAAAATTGAGAATTTTTTACATCCTAGTCTTTTATTTATTTATATCTTAACATCCCAAGAGTAAGAAACCAAAAATATTTTAACAACTCTACACTAGTTTCTATCATGCAATTAATTTGCCTGCGTTTAATTTATTTGGCATATGCTTCTGATAACGTCGTTCTTGTTGTTGTTATTAACATTATTACTACTAGTACTACCACCACCCGCCATCATATGTTTTAATCGGTTTCTTCTTATCCATCTATGGCATGTTGTATCCAAGGAAAAGAGACAGAGTTTTAATTAATATTTCTGCATATATCTACCATAACAACTACTGTAGTTTTTTCGTGTATATTCGTATTTTTCAATCTGATATTTATTTTCCGTCTAGCTATTTTAATTTCATTTACGTTTTCCGGACGCAAGTGGTTTGATTGGAGACGCAACCATTTTACTGAAATGGAAAAAGAGCCTCGGCCGTTCTGTTCGATTCTCCCTACTTTGGGACGGCCTGCATCTGAAGGTTTGGTAATTAAAAGATGGTAATCGAGATCTGCAGCCGATTTTAAGCCTCCCAAGTCATCAATAACTCATACGAAAATTGACTCATAGACCTTCCGTTTTATTTTTATTTTTATTTTTATTTTTTTTCTATGGCGGACGACTGATCGTTTTCTGCAGATCAGACCAAAGTCATATTCATATGGTGGTGGATCCACGATTGTGCGACTTGTGGATCGATGAACGAGTGGTGAGTTACTAAGAAAAGAAATATCCAAAATAGAGACAGAAGAGATGTCCAATTAATCACGGTCGTCTCCAACGCACAAGTCTCCGCACGTAATTATTACGTTATGACAAGTGAAATACTTTCTACACGGCATCTTCTAATTGACGAATCTGATGTACAGCCAATTTTTAAATCGGGCATTAGGAAAATCGTTTTCCTTTTAAATGGCTTGAAAAGAATATCTGTTAAGTGACTAAAATCAAAGAGGAAAATATTTTTTGCGTAATTGAAGTTACATATGCAAAGTGATTCATTATGTTTAAATTAAATTAATTTAAATACTTAGAAAATAAAGATCGAAATTATCATATAATATTCGAAAGACGAACATTGAACAGGAAGTAGAAATTTAAAAAAAAATAATGATTAAAAAAAATTAATATTTATTTGAAAGATATATGAATAACAAACAGAAAGTAAAAATAATTAGATTTTAAGACTGCGGATTGGGATAGTGGGGCCACTGCCCCACGATGGGACAGCGTCTGCTGCTACATCCGCTGGTTTTCCCCTTTACACGGCAACACAGGAGTCAGGAGGCGCCGCTTACCAATTGTAAATAAATAATATTTTTAAGAAAAAGATGGATATTTCATAAATTATCTGATAATCATAATAGGAAAATAACGTCTTAACAACCGAGAAGCGCCCCTCTCCTACGAATTGATTACAACTTATTCGCAAAAAATAGTATCTTAAGCTAGTTTCTTGCAAGTAAGTCATAGACGCCTTTTTTTTGAAAGAGAGAGAGAGAGATTAAAAAATTATCGGAACCCAAGGTCCGTGATGTTGCAGTTCAGTTTTCTAATTTTATTATATATAAATATATTCATATCATTTATGCAAATTTAGTATATCATAAGCGTATAGTAATTGGTCTCAGTTCCAACAAACCATCGACTACATATGACATATGATTTCGTTAGACTTGGTGACATTAAGAGGAGAACGGAGAGTTTTGAACGCGGTTTACGAATTCGCCACGGCCCACCTAAACGAGGATTCCATCAGAGCATGGTTTTATTTCTTTCTACTTTCTAGAGTAATCAGTAGCAGACATTGGTAAACAGACCGCAGCGGAAAACCTCGCCTGTCAAGTCAGATTCCATGAAAGTCCCCCCAGACCTACTCAATTCTTTATTTTTTGCCTCCTCTCTGAGAACGGCGTACGCAGCCAAAAGCATCCTATATTTCTATGATGCCTTGGAATTCACGGTGGACCACCTTCCATGAATTTTTCACCTGCCATAATAAATTATTATTTATCTATCTTCTTGACATGATTTGTATTTTTAACGATTCAAAAACAAGTTTCTTTGGAGGCATGAAAATACGTAGCATGATACATTGATACTGAACTCCACATTCGGAGCCAATACATTGCGTCGACGAATCTACTGGCTCATTTAGGGGGAGGGGTTGATCAGCGTTCATCCAACAACAGAATAATTTCTATAACCAGCCATCCTCCTGGCTAGCTACCATCACACAGCATAATCCATCCCGCATTCCTACCAGAACCATTCTAACTGAACGTCGATGCCTGAGAGTCAAAACCTTAATTAATACAGAATTCCCGACGCTAAGATGTTCTGAAACATGGAGAACTTAAAATAAGGCAATGGACTTTCAGTCCTATTCACACCTCAAGTGCCTGTTTATTTAGGTTATACAGGCCAAGAAAAAATTATTCTAATCAAGGCCTCGGACAATCAAAATTATGTCTTCTATAATTAAAAGTTACGGCTGTGATTTCCAAACTGAAGAAGCCATTTTTCATGGTCAACCATATCTTTTATTAAATCAATAGTATACACCATACACCTAATGCTCCTAAGGGCTCATTTCTATGCTAGAGTATAAATCGGGTCGGGTTGACTCGAATTAAGGTAAATATAACCCTAACCTATCTTATAAAATCTCAACTCAATCCTACTTTCAATCCTATTTTTCACGGCCCTATAAAAGTCGATTCTGGTCGGGTTAGAAATCGAGTTAATAAATATATAATATTCAAAAATATTTTGCATAATTAAATCTATTTCAAAATATAAATTTATATGAAAGAATCAAAGTTAATCCTTTTTACAAGAGCACTTTTCAATTTGTGACTTATACAATGATATAATTGCTAAATAATATTATTTCAAAGCAATAATGTCTGGTTAATTTCTATGTATTATGTACTAATGTAAAACTATTTATTAATAATTTATTATATTATATACTAATATATAAAATTAGGTCGGATTGACAATCATTTAACCTAAAACAACCCACTTTTGAAATCGAGTTGGTTCAAATCAAGTTATATAATTTATTTTTTTCAAAATGCCTAACCCAACCTCATTATAAATTGGGTTGAGTTAGTCAAAAACAAGTTTAAATGAACCCTATTTACACCCCTACTTCTATATAAATAAGTTGAAATGAACCCTATTTACACCTCTACTTCTATGTAAATAGGTCACATAAACGTAGCATGCAACCCTTACATTCTTTATAATTTGCTACTTACTAGAAAATTCACTTCATTCATCATATCATTATTTATTTAGCTAAAATACTAAATTTCATCCAAATCAAATATATCTAAGTGTTACATTTGCTAAGAAAATATATACACGTGTGTAAATTATGAAAGTGTTTAAATCAATCTATATACATATTATAATATAATAATGCTTTATAGATCATTTATCCAATAAAATTATTTTAGATTGTTTAAACGTTTAATATATAACTACAAAAATTATATTTAGCATTAAACAACTTTATTATATTAATTTTACACGTTTGTAGACGAAGCCCACACATAAAAATACAAGACATATGAAAGGACTTCTATGATAATATAAATTATGTCAAATAAAATAAATTGATTTAATTTTTCATCAAACATCAAGACATTAACAATGGAATGAAAGTTATATAGAAAAGAATTTCATAAAAGCAAATTCTATTATTTTATATTGATTGCACCCATTTTCCTAAATTTATGCACGTGAGAGAAGTAAGGGGACCCATTTTCTAAATTTACACATGCGAGAGAAAGGGGAGGAACCCATTTTCTAAATTTATGCATGCGAGAGAAAAAAGCCTAGGGGAGGGAGGGGAGGGGAAGATTGATCCTTTCATATAATTTTACTTTCTTAATAACATCATCTTCCAATCCACTTGCATTATCAAGTTTTTGCAACTTGTATTCCTTCAATTTCTCATATTTTTATTTCGATCAAGTGATTCTTTCTTCATATGCATACTAAACAAATAGTTTATATAACAAAGGCTTAGCTTTTATGAAACATTTCTTTTATATAATCTCCTTCGTTTTTAATATATTAATGATTACTGTAAAATTCACTTCGTTTATTGCATTTAGCATCATTTATATTATTACGGAAACTTTTTTGTTTGTTTAGTATTAATGCATACAGACCTTATCTATAAATAAATAAAATCAACATAATAAAATAATTTAATACTAAATATCATTTTTTAAGAAATATTTTCATCATCTAAACTATTTAAAATATCACTAGTACGTGGATAAATAATTCTATAAAGCATTATTACATTCTAATACATATGTGAATGAGCCTACACACTTTCCTTAATTTATATATGAATAAATCTATTTTTATGTACATGTTACCAGACATATATTGAGAGGTGATTTTCTACGTCGAGGCTAATGGGTGTGAATTTACGTTCGCTTGATGCATGTCATCCAATTCAGCTAAATGGCTGTAAATCGTTTGAAGGAAATTTTGAAAAAGCCCCTCAAACACGTGTTTAGCCCAAAAAAATAAAAAAATAAAAAAAGAAAGAAAGCAAAAGAAAAACACGCCTCTCTCTCTCTCCCATTCCTCTTCTTTAGCAACGATGATGAATGGATGAAAAAAACAAATCGCACTACTCCCGTGCTACTCCCCTCACCCACTGCCTCCCGCGCTCTTTCGTCACTCTCTCGCCCTGTATCACTCCTTTCCTATCTCTTCTTTGAGGACAACGATGAGTGGATGCAAACAAACGCACTTGTCTCCTACTTCCTCCGTGCATCTTCTCCATCCATCACAGCTGCTTCTATTTTGCCCCTTTTCTCCTCTCAATTCCACCCTACCCTCCCATTTCCGTGCCTCTCCATTAGTGCATCAACGCTGATGGTTGGGTACTCTAAATACAATAGGAATTCTAGTGGTAAAAATGCTCAACAATAACAATTGGATGGCATCATTTTCCAATTTAGTGAATTAATTAACCTTGATTCATCATCTATGTAACAAGATGACTACTTAATGGCATGTAATTTTAGTGTTCAATTTGTGGAAGGGAACTGGATAGAAAAAATAGACAATTTTTTGTAATTGCATTTAAAATTCTTTTCACACATGCATTACTTTTGATGGTTGTCCTCGTGACTTCATATGCAATATCTTAGTTGATTTAGTTTGGCAGCTACATTCGAAACATTTCATACAATAAATGGTAACTAAAAATGGCGAAATCAAGAGAGAGAATAGCACAGGATTTTTGTGGTACTAGCGAGCAAATTTGTGTGGGCTTCTATCTTTGGGGAGATGAAATCGAGAGAGGAAGGAATGAAGAAGAGACACACGGCAACAGCACAATAGCAGTGCGATTCGTGCTCATCGTTGTCGCCATCGCTAGAAAAGAGACAAGTGGGCGAGAGAGAGATCTACAAGAGAGGGAGGGCGAAAGAGAGAGAGAGAGAGAGAGGGAGAGAGAGAGAGATGAAGTAGGGCGAGAAAAGAGGCAAATCTTCGTCATTAAGTTTTTTTTGTTTCGCCGTAGCTGAGATTTTTTTTTTTACTGCCTAGTGTCCATTGGTGGGGAGGGCTCATGAAAATTTTTCATCAAACAGTTCACAACCATCCTGCAAATCGAATCGCGCTGAACAAGAGGACGTAAAATCACGCCCATCAGCCTGGTCGTATAAAATCACAACTCGCATATATTTACTCTCCTGCCTAAACAAATGAAGTTAAAATATAGGGTGTGTTTGGCAATAAGGAAAAAATGTCAACTTAAAACTTTTCAATCTAAAACTTTTCACTCTATATAATTATCATATTTTTTAATCATTTTTTCACATTTTCCCGTATAACTACCCTACTTTTCAATCATTTCTACACTACTCATACAATTAAACTATCTATTTTAACTTTATCATCTTTACTCCTCATCATTACCCCTATCATATCACATCATTTTGACAACTTTTACTCTAAAAAACTTTTCATCAAAAGTTTTATTCATTCCCAAACACACCCATAGTGAACAAATCAAATTTTGCATCAATCATCATCTTAAAATGGAAATTATATAAAATCGCTTCTATTTAACTTTGTTACATAGAAGTAGATCCCTATATACAATGCCCAACTTGAATCTAAATAAAAATATTTAAAAAATGTCAGCAGCAATTAGAACTTACAACAAGTACATAGAAGCAAAGCCCATCATGTACAAAATGGAATCCAGTGCACCTAACCTAACTTTAGCACACGATGCATTGCACAATTCATTATTATTTTTAAATTATATATATTTATGTGTGCCCAAGCATGAATGCCCATAAATATAATTTTTAATTTTTTAAGACTTTTAAATATTTAATGTCAAATTTTAAAAATAAAAAGCCATTTTTTGTGGACTAGCAAATGAGAAATAACTTATTTTTTATTTCTAAAATTCGAAATAAAATATTAAAACTAATCGAAAAATGTAAAAAAACCATGTATATAGGAGATTCATGCTTAAGTCCACAAATAAATAAACCAAAAAATAAAAAATAAAAAGACAATGATTGTGCACCCACATGCACTACAGCTAAGTGCACCTCGATCAGAACTCATCATGTATTTCACTTTTCAATGGTTTTTTTGGTTACATACGCACACGATTTACATTGGAACTCACGTCCTTTCCAATCATGTAAAAGCATCCTAATTAGAAAGGAAGAATACTAAAGCACTTGCCGATTTATCATTTGGCTCCATTTCCTTCCATTAATGAAATAGGGTATTTGCAATCTCAACGATCCAATTGATAGGATCCACATACAGACGATTATGGCCCTAAATTCACAGCAGCAGTTAAAATGATAATGTTTAAATCGGAGCACCTACGAATTTTCCACCAACTTCTCTATGGCCTATGATATTTTAACTAAATAAAAAAGCGGAACCACTAAAAGCAACATATCATACTCAAGCCAAAAATACTTCAGAATAAGGACAAATTCAACACTGCCCATTATCATGGAATTAAGACTTACAGGTCACGTGATCAAACTTCCAGAAAACCGTTTACTTTTAGCCCAGGAAGATCAACAACAAAAGTTATTTTCTCACGTTTGACAACTAATAAAGAAATTTTAAAAAGGAAAAATCTTCATATGGTTTTGATAGATGAATTCCAACATCAGACCATCTAATGGCTCAGATTGGCCCACATAACACATTAAAACTAATGAAGTGGGCAGCAGCAAAGTCAAATTCCATTCTCCATCAGCACTTCTAATATTACCAAAATTTAGCTAAGAAAAATGGATGCATATTGAAGTTTTCAAAATAATTATACATCAATCACAGATCATAATCAAAATGGTAAACTTGGCCCCTATTAATTTGTTATTCTAACCATTCAACCACACCAACTCAATGGAGAACCACAGTTCATAATATTGAATCAGCAAAATGATTTTTCAAAGTTTTGCACAATGGTTTGGCTTTGTGGAAACGTATTCAAAAGAGAAGGAAGAATGGACCAGAATGCAAGCACAAGCACCAATTAATATTGCTAATAGAAATTTTTTAACAGCATGTATTAATGGCAAATAATAATAATAATGATGATGATGATGAGAAAAGAAGTAATCATATCATACCATCTCAAACATCATTTACAAAATTATGTCCAACAATTGTAAGTCACCATAAATGGCAGAACCATGCAAATAAATTGAAGCCCTAGCATAGAATGGGGGGGAAAATGATTGCTATATCCTATTAGTACTACACCAAAACAACAGAAGCCCGTACATCATGATCTGGAAGCAACTTTTAAGTCCTTTATTGTAATTTCAACACTAGGTTGAAGATCTGATGGCACGTGCTTAAATGATATCAAGAGACAAGGACTAAGAGAACAAAACTGCAATGAAGATTCTCAAAAGACCATTGCTGGTTTAGACTATTTGATGACTTGCACTAAAAAGTTGCCTACACTGCTGAAAAGAAGTTGCCTGCACAGAAATCAAGAAGTGCAGGAAAAGAGAGAAGAGAACAAAAACGGATCATGTGGAGATTTCTAGTTAAGAAAGATGAATCAAATATCCTATCACTGAATAGATTTCCTAACAGCCAATTTTTTCTGGAAGTTACTCTAAGGGCAGAAACAAAATTGTATAGGGCACTGAAGGAAGCTGTCTCCACAAAAACCAATCAAAGGCAATCTGCTGCCTGAATTAAAAGAATTAAATAGAATTAAAAGAAGAAGCTTAACAGTTTGCTGCCTAAATATACATATCCAAATAATTGATCACCATAATTTCACTTTTTGAAACAGAGAATGAGTAGCATATCAAAACTGCCATGCTGAACCATTTTTGAAAATTTAAGCGATTCACCACAAAGTCAAGCCCATAATCAACATAAATATCAGTTGAATTATCAAATCCGCCATTGCTTCACATGTTTCAAGTACAAATCTTTACTACTAATCAGGCATGCATAGCACACATGAACTGGAAATAGGATTGATATCTTCATCCACAAAAAAATTCAGATCATTCTCATTTGTCTAGATGAGATGAGAATATCATTATATACATTTTCATTTCTCTATAAAACATGTCATTCAGATAGTTTGCCTTGAAAATTTATTAGCATCCACTCATAACACTGTACTCTTTTACTAGACAACAGAATTCCAAATTCAAGACACCAATCACCAGCATGGATCAATTACCCATGTAAAGACAACAAAAATAGTATACCGCCAGCAAAAAAAAATTTTGTGCCCTGGAAATTCCAAACACATGCCATATTCAAATTTATCAATTACTCCACTTCCAAAATAAAATACAACCTAAAATTCACAAGGTCAATGAATCTTCTGAATAAACAGAGAAATTGAACTAATATACTTTAAAGTAGTAATAATGCATCAGAAAACTCACAATGAACCCCATTAGTCCATTACCCCACGATATACTGGCTATTCAAATTACCATCACTATCAGCAGTAAACAATCCACAGCTCCCTTTGGCCTTCATTCTATTGAACATTTCGGTTTTAGAATAAGACATCCAAGCTCCATATTCAATTCCATCAAACTACAGGTGCATGTCACACCAGGAACAATTTCAAACATATCATGTTCTCAGCAATGACGGAAATCATCCCATGATTGACCACTCTAAGAAGACCATGGAAGATTACAACCTTCTTCATCACCAACATAAAACAAGGTCATTATAAACCTTCGTCATCACCAACGTAAAACAAGGTCATTATCTTCAAATATTTTCCAACCAAACACAAGGTTATTACCTTCAAATGATTTTCCACATCCAGGAATCATAACCACCAATATCCCCAATGCTTTTATAACATATACGTGACATAAAACTGCTCAACTGAAAATCTGGACAAAAATCAGGAACATGAGTAGAACCTCAAGCCTAGTTCCACACTGCCTCCTCAGATGTTTCCATTTGATTTCTACCATTTTAGACATCTTCCATACAATGGTTTTCCAGTGACACCTCTTGAAAACTGAGGATGGCTTAATTTCTACAGTAAGTATATCCCTAACAAAAGAGTTCCCACTTCTCCTATATGATAAATCTACAGCAGGGCCAATTTTGATATTATAAAAAAAGAAGAAGAAGAAGAAGAAGAAAAAGACAATTCATTGGTGAACCAGATCAGTAGTCAACCAAAGCCAATTGTTTCTCTTCTAAAATGGCAAGCGCATCATTCAGCAATATCATGGCTGCATCTGCAAGACATCCAGTAAAGTGCTGAGGAAAGTTAAATCAGACTTAAAGAGCCAACATGCATGACATGCATGTGGCAGAGAGAGATTTATGGCAAAGTGTTGGATGTTACCAAGAGGTTGGATCTAGTAGTAGTACCCACGCCCTAAGGAGTGTTGGCCCCCATAAAGAGATGAATACGAACTGCCACCATACTGAACCAAATCAAAAACAAAAATGTAATCAGTAAATAATGCCAGTAGAAGAACAAGACATACAAGTATCAACCAACACAATTGAGAGCACTACTGAAAGGAAATTAGTTGGAATACGAAATCATACACTTACATCAGAACCATAGTAATCATGTGAATAGAGACCACGACTGGTGCCCAAAATATCTGGAAAAAGTATAAGAGGATGAGCACAATACCAAATCCGAAAGTGACTGTTACACTGAGCACAATACCAAATCTGAAAGTGACTGCAACCAGATGTAACATAGGACTTGCAGATATACATCAAACTTCTAGACACAAACTTTCCAAACCTTCGTAACTCGTTTCACAAGCCAGAGGATCAGGATAATCATAGCGGGGGCGTAATCTGCTCCCAAGCTCATATGGAGCAGATTCATAGTCCTGCAGAAGAATATGCAAATTATTTTTGCACTAAATAAATAAATCTCTGCATTAAGAAAATTTTTCCACTAACCAACATAGAGAAAGGCCTTTTGACACCATGCCCAATGCCATTATGAAGATAAGAGTCATCTTCAAAGTGTCCCCGACCAGCAGATCCTCCAAAGTCATCAGAGGAAAATGGATGCCTCCTAAATGGGAAAGACCTCCCTCGGCCTCTTCCAAATGCACCATGCATAGGCCTATCCAGATCTAATCTTGAAGTAGCACCTCGTCCCAAGATCTCTCTGCCAGGGGCCTCAAAAGACCTCCCAAAAGAACCCCTTCTTCCTCCTGCTTATCAAACAACAGTTTATAATAATTTATAGTAACCTGGGAGCCACAACATTCCAGTGCTAACCTTGGTAATTAAAAAATATATATCAACAGTCTCAAAGAATAGATATCATCATTTCTATCAATCACAAAATTGTTTTCATTAGGAATTTTATCATACAAGTACAACATTTTAAAAAGAGTGATCTTGTTAGCCCGAGCTAAGCAAATGTCCCGCTTAGTCCACATCAAAAAACTCAATTACAATAACTTTTTTTGTTTTTTCTTCGTACACTTGTTTATCTAAGTGTATTTAACATATAAACCAAGTTTTACCATTTTTAAATATGTGTATATATTTTTTGAGATTTTTAAAGATGGGGGTATTTCCTTTTTACAGTTCCCATTTTTGTGCTAGAAAAAATCATAATAAAATAAGTGAAATTCTGCTTCAACAGATTCCATCATGACTACCAAATCTCATGTGATCATGCTTGCGTTAATAAGGATGAGGAGCACTATATACACCAGGAGTGTGCACCATATTCATCAATTTCCAAAAAAATAAATAAATAAATAGAAGTATAGAATTTTCATTTTCCATCCTTTTCACTTTTTCCAGCAACTATTAGTGATTAACATAATATAGGGCCCGGGAAAAATCAATCGATCATCAATGCAGCAAATCACTGGTGATCTGGATGCAGATCCAGATGCAATTAAAATTATCAATTGAGGGTGTGTTTGGGAATGGATAAAACTTTTGATAAAAAGTTGTAGAGAGTAGAAGTTGTCAAATGATGTGATATGATAGGGGGTAATGATGAGGAATAAATAGGATAAAGTTGAAATAGATAGGTTAGTTGTGTTGGTAGTTGTGTAGAAATGATTGAAAAGTAGGGTAGTTGTATAGAAAAATGTGAAGAAATTATTAAAAAATAGGGTAATTGTAGAGAGTGAAAAGTTTTAGGGTGCGTTTGTTTGGGGCAAAAAAATGTCAACCAAAACTTTTCACTCTCCATAACTACTCTATTTTTTTATTATTTTTTCACATTTTTCTATACAAACTACCCTATTTTTCAATCATTTCTACACAACTACCCATACAACTAACCTATCTATTTTAACTTTATTCTCTTTATTTCTCATCATTACTCCTATTATATCACATCATTTTCTATCAATTTGACAACTTCTACTTCAAAAACTTTTCATCAAAAGTTTTACCCCTAACCAAACACACCCTTAGATTAAAAAGTTTTAACTTGACAACTTTCACTTATTAACAAACACACCCTGAGAGTCAGGTTAATAGCTAGAAATACAATTTTTAGAGTACAGTTAATACAAGTATTTCACTTGTTCTCATCTCTTTCCCTCTTTTCTGCCACTGTCATTCGTCTTTTCTTCTTGATGAATTCTTTGATGACTTTCTTCTAACTCTCCTCCACTATCCTCCCAATCTTCTCTATTTCTTTTTTTTTCTTTTCTTTTTGTAATTTCTTCTTAATATTAAGTGGGTCTATCTTTGTCTGTGAAGCCTTCCCACATCCATTCTAGATCAGAGTGGTGCATTAGGTTTCTTGTTATTTAGCAATAAGACATGCGCATTACACATCATAGATACAAAGCTAGTTAACCGGCTTTCTTGAATGGGGACTTTGCAGTTAAGGTGCTGAAAGAAAGACAACATCTTATTACAATGTGCTAGGCACTGCAAGCAGTAGTTTACCATTTACTAACTGGTAATAGGATTGGGTTCAGATTATTTAGAAGGATCTAAAATATAATGGGAGGATAACCCACATTTACTTCCATATCTTCTTCTTAGTTGTTTTTTTTTTTTTTTGTGTGTGTTTTGATAGGCAAAATCATCAAATAAGAACAACGAAAATGATATTCATTAAAAGATGATGTCACCTCGGCTGCCAAAAGGTCGTCTTCCAAAAAAATTGGGCTGTGCATTTCCCAACATATCCTCATCTGAGAACACAAACCTCCCAGTTCGTCCACGACCTCGTGGAATGAAACCTCTGCCGCGGTAGAAGCCACCTCTGTTAGAAGGATAACCACCCCGGCCAAATCCCCTCCCTGGAAAGCAAAAGAAAAAGTTAAACATGAACATGAATAGGAATTAAAGGCAGTACGATTACTGAGAAATTAAAAACTTACCAAACCTAGAGAAACCCCCACTAGTATACCCAATTCGAAACCCACCACGCAATCCACCCTTCACAGCCTGAGTTTTCGGCAAAGGATTTGCAAGACGAGCTTTTGCTCTTGTCTAGTTTTAAAAGCAACACAATGAATAAGCCATTATAATCTGGAAATTTAATGTACATCATGTGGTCAAACAAAATCGAAAAGTTCAAACAGAGCTATGATTATGGATATAGACATTGCAGAAAAAAAATGCTACGAGAGTTTTCTTTTAGATGCACAAATAATAAAGCAGCCGTTAATATTAAAAAAACTGTTCAAAGGGAGAAGGGTATATGGTGCATAGGCATCACTGCCCAGGGCAGGTAACTGGCCATTCCTGATGCATGATTGCCAAAAGATAAGACCCAGTAGGTGGGTGTGGGGAGCAATGACCAACCATAGAGAGAGAGAGAGAGAGAGTCAAGTTCGTGCAAACAAACATAATGCGTTCTTTCGAATGGAGAATAATTTATAGGAAAAAAGAAAAGAACTTGCTATGAAAGATGTCATACAAACAAATACGGTGATTTCTTCTTAAGGGAAGAGTAACTGCTAACTGGAAAGGAAAAAAGAATAGCCTTCCAAGATGTCATACAAAAGTACGTACTTTCGAAGGAAGAATAGCTTAATAGCAAGGAGAAAAGAACTAAGGTGGTAACAATGAGGATTACCACTTCAAAGACTATTTAATGATCAACCTATCAGTCACAGTTGTCAGTAGGGGTGTTTGCACAAGTGGCAATATTTTTGTAAAATCTTAAGTAATGAGGTAAAAGTTACCAATTTACAAGAAGATCGAGAGGCAAATGCAAACATCCAAAAGCAACAACACCTTTCTTTGAGACCGCCAATATATTCTTAATTATCAATAAAGTGACACTATTAAATGGTTCATTAATACAAGAACATCTCTTCATGGCAGCACTCAAGACTTGCCTCAACCTTGTGAATCACAATTTTGGGTAAATATTATGTGACTCACTGAGACACATCAAAGTGGCTATGCATCTGTACCAGAAGGCTATTTGATCCCAATTCCCAATCAACTCTATAAGCTCTAATTTCAATTCTCCATAAACACTAATCTAAAAGGAAATGTACACAGTTTATGTGATTCAAATGGTCTATTTAGGAAGAAGTTTTAAAAATAGTAATAATAATAAGTGGAGAACTTGTGGGAAATTTTTTGAAAAAAAAAAAAGTGAGAGAGTAATATAATATGGTAGAGGTAACGATGATGCGTAAAGATAAAATAGATACTGTAGTTGTATGAAAAAAGAGCACTCAGAAAAAAGGATTCTTCAGCTATTCTGCCCAAAAAAATTATGCATGATAGTCACAACCCCTTTGTTAAACTCCCCCCACAGCAAGAAGGGATCCTTTTTTGCAACTTAACCACACCCAAATCCTTCTCGACAATCTTTATATCTTACTGGTGAAATTATTGCTTAGTATCATACTTGCCTTTCCAATCACATTTTGATGACCCAGCCAACAGAGGGTGTGTGATGCTTGACATGACTAGAAGCAAAATCATTTGGTGGCGTGCCTTTGGATCAAAATGCCTAATTTAATTCCCCATGCAATAACTTAAGCACTAAATGCCAGCTATCCAAAGACCAAATCCTATTGGCTTTGGCAAATTGGGAAAGTCAAGTTGCAACTCCTGTGGGAAACAATGGTTTCGAACAAAGAATAAGAGGAGAAGCAAATGTCAGCAAAAATTTTGATTTCATACCTAGAAGATCAACCGTGAAGGTTATCTTCTTACTCAGAGAATTTGTTTGAGAATTATATAGAGAAGGGGGAAAAAACTACACGATTTTTTTATCGATCTAGAAAAAACAAGGTGCTACAAAAGAAAAGAATTACTAATAAACATATTACTGTTATTAAAGATAAATAAGAGAAAACTATAACAGGTGAAGACCATGAGTGAAGATACGAGCAATTTTCCAATTGTAATAAGTTTGCATTGAGGCTTAGGCTTAAGCCGTTACTTTTTTACTTTAATTATAGATGAACTTGCCAAACATTTACCAGAAAAAATTACCTTGGAGAACATTATTTACAGATGATAAAGTCCTAGTAGATCAAACAAGAGGATTAAAGTTGAAATTAAACAAGTAAGAAGATACTCTAGAATTTAGTGGTTTTAGAATTAGCCAAATAAAAACTGAATATATGAAATGCAAATTAAATAATAGTGAGCACCTAGATGGGGAAACCATTAAGATTTCAAACTTGGTAGTACCACTGATTACCTTCGGTATTTAACATCGAAGTTCAAGAAAATAGAGAAGTAAAAAAAGACATTGTAAATAAAATTCAAAACAGGTGAAAGAAATGAAGAAACGCTTCAGGAATTTTATATGATCATTGAGTTCCAATTAAGGGTATGTTTGGGAATGAATAAAATTTTGATGAAAAGTTTTAGAGAGTAAAATTTATTAAATGATGTGATATGATAGGAGCAATGATGATGAATAAAAAGGATAAAGTTAAAATAGATAGGTTAGTTGTGCGGATAATTGTGTAGAAATAATTGAAAAGTAAGATAGTTGTATACGAAAAAGTAAAGAACTAATTAGAAAATAAGATAGTTATGGAGAGTGAAAAGTTTTAACTTGGCATTTTTTAAGTATTGTCAAACACACCCTAAATTGAAAGAAAATTTTCATAAAAAATTGATTAGACTATCTATGCTATATGGGATAACATGTTGTGTAGTTAAAGAACAATATATGCATAAAATGAGCATAGCAGAAAAGAGAATCTTAACGTAGATAAATGTTAAAGTGATAAAGATCAAATAAAAAATAAAATAATCCAAAATAATCTAAAGGTGAAACAAATATGTAATAAAATGATTTTAAAAAATACTGAGTTGGTTTGGGCACGCTAAACAAAGGCTTGAAATGGCATCAATTATGAGAGTTGGGTTTATTCAAATAGAAGATAGTAAAGAATGAGGAGATGACCCAAAAAAAAAAAGTGAATAGAAGTAATCAAAAAAGATATAAAGATGTTAAATATTACTAAAAATATAGTTCACAATAATAAAGAATGAAACAACGGGATTAGTTGCAGCTGACACCACATAGGTAGGGAATAGCTAATGATGATGGTGATGATGAAGTTGTAACCCCTAAAAGCCCCTTCTGTAGGCTCTACCAATGCATTCGGCATTCTCGAATCTCGACCAATGTTGTAATAATTAAATCAGATTCGCCAGTCCGACCAAGAACTAGTGCGCTTACCAATCCGATTCACCCCAGTTACTGGGTGAGTCCTGATAACGGGATCAAGCCAGTTGAACCAACGATGAAATTGGATTTTTGAATCCCTCAGCTTAATCAATTAAAAGAATCTGACAAATGTAAAGGGAAAGTTCTGCACGTAATCTTGATCCAACAACTTGACACCGTGGGACAGTACTCTTACAGCCACACATTTATTTTCATTGGCTGTTGAATTACAACTCAAATCTATTAATCAAAGCTTAATCTAAGTTGGCTTCTTTTTTTTATTGACGATAGTTTGGGTTTGATGTTATCCTGTATTAACTGGGGTTCCTGCTTACCCATCCCAATGCAAACTCTACATCCCAATAATGTTTACATTCATATTTCCCTTATTTCAAATAAGAAATCTAGTTTTCAGTCTTGGACTATTACATATCTTATAACAATTTTATCTAATTTTAGAATTTGGCATTATAGTTCAATCCAGACTAGTTGATCAACCAATTTATTTACTAGTCCGGCTCTAAGTTCTAAAAACATTGTTTTCGAAAAATATGGGCCTTTAGATTCTTGATCTGTACATGAATTCACAATTGCTGCTGTTGCAGCCTTTGGGAAACTAAAAACATGTGATGAGGTTTATGTTCAGCGAAATACCCAAAACACAAAGAACGCAACAACCAACATATTTACTTTTACTACCTTTGTCTTCCCATCATCCATTTCTTTATTATTTATCCCCTCAATGCAAGCAATAGCTGCAGCATGGGTCTTAAAGTCAACAAACCCAAAATCTTTCCGCTTAGCAGTTGCCATGTTCCGAGCCAACACAACACGTTCGATCTCTCCATACTGTTTAAATTGTTCCTTCACACGATCTTCATCCCAATAAGGTGGCAAGCCATCCACAAACACTGATTTAACCTGCAAAATCAATCATATTAACACAACAAGCATATAATAAAAGAAGGGGCAATAGTCAGCACCCAAAGTAGAATAAATTAAGATACCCATTTCTCAATCCTCCAAAAAAAAAAAAAGGATATCCATGTCTCAGACCATGGAAATATAAGAAATTGTGAAAGGCACATTTGAAACTGTAGAAAATCAAAATCCACAGCAATGCCAGATAAGACATTAGATTTAATTGATCATTTTATGTAAAAAAAAAAAATCTCTCATCTTTGAAATACATGAATTATTCACTTGGCAGTAGTATTAGGAAATAGCAAACTTGTGATCTAAGAAAAATGGGGAAAAAAGTTGCATTGCGGATGAAAGTTTTCCATTATGTGTTAGTCCTGAACACTGTTACAGTCTCGCTATGATGAAAAAATTTTGATGACGGATGTTTGTGACTTCTGATAAAGGTTGTGATGATCTACCTGTAACATGTACGTACAGATCAGTAAACAAAATTTTGACTGCCCAATGAGATCTCCAGATTGGGTGATAAAACGTAGGGTGCATTTGGTAATGAATAAAACTTTTGATAAAAAGTTTTAGAGAGTAAAAATTGTCAAATGATGTGATATGATAGGGGTAATGATGAGTAGTAAAGAGGATAAAGTTAAAATAGATAGGTTAGTTGTGTTGATAGTTGTGTAGAAATGATTGAAAAGTAGGGTAATTGTATAGAAAAATGTGAAAAAATAATTACAAAATATGATAGTTGTGAAAAGTGAAAAGTTTTAGATTAACTTTGACATTTTTTTTCAATTGCCAAACAAACTCACAGTTTAAAGAAAACTGGTCTAACTAGCATAATGAGCATGACAAACCTGGGCCATGATCTCAGGGTCCGGATCACGTAATGGCTCTGCGAAGGCCACTTTTGCAGTCCTATCCGGGTGACCAAAAATAACGTCAGGTTTCTGGAGTCGCTTGTACGCAACCATAGCATCTTCATGGCAAGGAAATTGGAGAAAGGCGAAACCACGGCTCAACCCTTCAGTCTTAGCATCACTCACTAAAGTAATGGTTTCAACACTATCAATTCCATACTCCTTCAGCTTCTGTCTGATCTGGAATCGTGAAAAAGAAAAGTGAATAAAAGATTGAGAACTCCACTTCCACCAAGATGCTAAACATAGTTTGGTATCAAATCTCACAGCTTCTTTTGTCCATGTATTACAGACGTTGCCCAAGAACAATGTGTCATTGTCCTCACTAGCAGCAATGCCGCATTGCTTCCCACGTATCTGCCAGCGGAAATAATTGAATAAAGATTAAACCACAATAATCCATCCATAATTTTCAAGTAAAAACAAATTTAAAATTTAAAAAGAAAAATCCCTTGAGAAGGGATCCCACTGCATGAATAGAACACAATGACAAAGCAATGATTAAAACTACGAACAGATTCTATCCCAAAAGAAAGAAAGAAAAAAAAAACACACTACGAACAGATGCAAATATACTAAGTTGAGGAGGAAATGTCTCATACAATGGGTGATTTCAACTCCGACAAAGCACGGTCCGCTTGCTCCTTGGTGGCAAATTTTACAAATGCAAACCCCTTGTTCTTGTTTGTCAAAGGATTCTTAAGCAGACGGACTTCAACAACATCCCCAACTTTCTCAAAAGCCTTCCTCACATCCTCCTCCTCAGCATCACGCTCCAATCCCCCGACAAAAATCTCCAGTTCTTTGTTCCTCTTCCGCTCCTGGGCAGCATCCGAAATCTGCATCTGCAGCTCTTCCGTCATACCGCGCTCTACAACGTCACCTTCAGGGTCCGAAAAGTCATCGTCCATGCACTCTTCTTCACCAGGCTCTTCAAATTTTTCATCTCCTCCGTATTCCTGCATCTCCTCACCAATCTCCTCTTCGGGTTGCTCCTCAGGATCTTCATCATCATTGTCCGAATCACTTCTATTGACTTTCGCATCTTCAACGGCCGCGATTGCGGCAAGAGCTTCCTCCTCCTTTCCATCCGAATCTTCTTCCTCCATGATAGCAGCCGGCTCCTCCTTCACGGCTGTAATATGCTCTTCCCGCATCGTCGCGGTAGGCTCTTCCTCCTCGTCCTCCTCCTTCATTACCGGGATCACTTTCTTCGAAGAGCTGGCAGCTCGAGTTTTCGCAACAGCCGGAGATTTGCCTTTCCTTACCGTCTTCCTGTCCGCTGGGGGAGCAACCTCCTTGGATGCATTCTCAGCTTCTTCCACTGTAATCGACGGCAATCAAACACAAGAAAGAGCACAATGGAAGCACCAAAGCTAGGGTTCTGATTAATACGCACCTTTGATTTTGGAGCTCGCAGCGGATTTGGGTATTGATTTCTTTGCGGCGGTCTTGGCGGGCGAGGGAGCCGCAGGAGGCGTGGTGGCTGAAGGCTTGGGTGTGGTTTGGATTTTCGTGGCGGGAGTTTTCTTTGCTGGTGGTGTCTTCTTTGTAGCGCTGGACTTCGTCGGTTCTGCGCTTTTGGCCTTCATATTCGATCGGCGGTGCCGAAGAAGCTTCAGACCTGCTGGATTTGTTCAATTGAGGGAGAGAGAGAGGTGGGGGAAAGGCAGCAAGAACAATAGAGGTGGAAAGAGCTAGAACCGATGTACGTGTGCCGAACGAGGGCGAGCGGTGCCAGTGGAGCCGGTGATACGAAATGAAACGAAGCGTGAAAGGAAAGCGAGTTACAATGATGCTTTCAACGAGACCCAGAGATCTTGAGTGGGCCTTCTTTTGGCAATTTATGGGCTTTTTATTTGTTAGTATCTGTCTGTGAGCCTTTGGCGGAGCTTTTGATTGTAGATTTCTCGCGTTGTAATGATTGGGTTGGACTGTCAACTTGAAAAATAAATGTAGACAAAATGAAATGAAATAATTTTTTAAAAATAAAAATGATGTAATATGATGAGAGTGAGAATTTTTCTTTTTTGAACTGTGATAGGGGTGAGAATTAAGTGTAAAGTGAATTAAGTTTAAAATAAATTGGATATTTGTATGAAAAGATGTCAAAAATAATTAAAATATAAAAATTATTATTATTATTATCATTATTATTATTATAAGTATGTAGTTAAAATGTCGAATTATTAAAGTGTGTGTGGAGAGAGGTGCAAAAGTTTTATTTTTTACTTTTACATGTACCTAAAAGGTACCTAGAAATATTATTATATTTTAGATGGCTGAGGCATATCTAAGTTTCTAGTTCTCCTCCAATCTCATAACAACAAGTTAAATTTTATGATTTAAAGCATACCAATGTGCCAAATTATAATATCGAATTATTCTAACACATGAAATTAAAAGATAAGACTAAGTCTCAACTGTCAACAATCCTGTTAGGCCCATTACATTAATCTAATTGTACAAAAGACTTTCGTTATATTTATTTTCATATAGCGTATCAAATCTTTCTATAATTAAAATTAAATAATCACTATAGTCACTGCTTTAAGAATATTTGTGAATTCACTTAATTGGGTTCATAATTTTGCGACCCACAATCATAAAATTGTGTATAAGACTAGACTTGATTTATTACATCCTTATAAAATAAAAGTTTAATATAATTAATGGCTTGGATTAAAATTTTTAAAAAATTATCCATACAAAAATGAGAGCAGCGCTCACGTGAAGGCAGATGTGGAGAAATATAGCTCCCTCGGGGTTAGCTATAAAAGTAGAAGGATATACCAAATTGATTTAAGCTGGGAATAGCTGCAGTCTTGATGAGGCAAAAGACCAGGCAACGTATACATGGGGCTAATACAGTGGGATTGTCCAATCGGATATGAGGACTGAGGAGTTACCCATGTTTAGTGAGACTTCATGGCTTCATTGCTCCTAGGTACATGGCGTTGTCTAAGTAGCGTGCACTCTCACGGATGGCCAGATGGCCATAAACGGGATCTAGAGCTGCAATTGCAGTGTAGCAAAGGGAGCCGCATTTGACTATGTAATCGCGACGACCATGGGCAAGATGATGGTCGGGTGGTGACGGGCGTAGCAGGCACAGCCGCACCAGGGGCCAACTCCAACTAGGCACATGCAAGCTAGTGTTAAAGGATACCAACCGAGATAAAGGAGGAAGTGTTGCTGGAGGCGGCTCTTTGTGATTTTTATTAGAGCTAATTACTCAGCACGAGTGACTAGTCCAACAATATCAAATTTCATGGAGATCACTACGGGCAGATCTACGGTTCTCGGAGCTGAGGTTGATGGCTTCAGGTGGCTGAGAGAAGTCTCATGGATGTTTTCCGTGAGGTCTTCCTCCCAATCCTGTTACTCTACATTGGAGGAGTAGTTGCACAAGTAGCTTTTCTTGTCTCCACATGTTCAATGAGAGAAAAACAGGGAAGAACTAACTATTGGAAGATAAACTAAATTTAATTTTGGGTTATCATGTTTTCATGCATCTAGTGTAATACATGAATGCAATAAGTGATTAGTACATGTACCTAGTAAGAAGCATGCACTTAATTAATTTCATTCATGCATAAATACATGTACCTAGTGATAAGCATGCACCTAGTTAATTTCATTCATGCATAGATATTTATGATGTTCATGAATATTGTATGGAAAAGAAGCATCACTTCTAGTATAAATAGATATGAAGATGTTCATTTGAAGTAGAGGGAGAATAAAATAAACAGAGGTTTCAATCAGAAAATAGACGTCAATTTCTCCTCTATTTTTTGTTCTCTTTCTCCAACAAATTGGTATCAGAGCCTATGACTATGAATAATGTTGTTCCTTTTCAGTTTTCAAGACTTACAAAAGAAAATTTTGACAGTTGGTCGATTCGAATGAAGGCAATACTTGGCTCACAAGATGCTTTGGAGATCATCAAGAATGGGCATGAGGAACCTGAAAGCGAAACAGCATTAAACCAAGCACAAAAGGATGCATTGCGGAAATCCAGAAAGAAAGATCATCAAGCTCTCACTCTTCTTCATCAAGGATTAGATGACGATATGTTTGTGAAAGTGACAAATGCATCCACCTCAAAGGAGGTATGAGAGATTCTTCAAACAACTTATAGAGATATTGAAAAGGTTAAAAAGGTGTCTTCAAACATTGAGAAGCGAGTTTGAAACTCTTAGTATGAAAGAATCTGAGTCAATTTCAGAATATTATACAAGAACTTTGGCTATTGTGAATCAAATGAAAAGAAATGGTGAAAAAATTAAAGATATTCAAATAATTGAGAAGGTTCTCCGTTCTTTGGAACAAGATTTGAACATATTGTCGTGGCTATTGAGGAATCAAAGGGCTTAACATCTATGACTATTGATGAATTGATTGGCTCTTTACAAGTTCATGAAGAAAGAATGAAACGAAGCAAATCTGAAGCTTTCAGAGAAAGTCTTGCAAACAAAAACCTCTCTTAATAACAAAGAGTATTCTGTGAGACATGACTATAGATTCAAAAATCAAAGAGGCAGTGGTCCTAGTCGTGGTCGTGGAGGAGGAAGAGGAGATTTCAGAAACTTCACTAGTGAAGGAAATCAAAATTTTAAAAGAACACGAAGAGGGCGTGGAAGAGGAATTAGAGGAGGAAGAACAAATGGTGAGAAAAGGTATGACAAATCTCAAATTGAATGCTTCATTTGTCACAAATATAGTCATTATGCAGCTAAATGCAAATCTCAAGTAGAATGCTACAAATGCCATAAGTATGGACATTATACTTCTGAATGTCGAAAATCACATCAAGAAAAGACTAGTTTTATTGAAGATAAAGAAACAGATATTGAACCATCTTTGTTGCTGACTCTAAAAGAAGATGAGAAAGATGATAAAAGCATTTGGTTCCTTGATAATGCTGCAAATAATCACATGTGCGGCGACAAAAAAAATCATAGAACTTGATGAGAAGGTTTTGGGCAGTGTTACTTTTGGAGATTCATCCAAAATTCAAATCAAAGGAAAAGGAAATATTCTTATTCAGTTGAACAATGGAGAACATAAGATTATTTTTTATGTTCATTTTGTGCCTAACTTAAAAAGTAACATTCTCAGTTTTGGACAACTTATAGAAAAAGGTTATGAAATTTATATGAAAGATTGTCATCTGATATTGAGAGATAAGCATGGAAACTTAGTTGCAAAAGTTCTTATGACCCCAAACAGAATGTGTAAAGTAAATCTTCATACTAGTTCAGCTATATGTTTGAAATATATTATAAATTATGATTCTTGGTTATGGCACATGCATTTTGGGCACTTACATTTTGGAGGATTGAAATTGTTGAAACAAAAGCAGATGGTGAAAGGTCTTCCTTACATTGATCATCCAGAACAGATATGTGAAGATTGTCTTTATGGGAAGCAGTTTCAGAATAGTTTTCCTAAAGAAGCTACTACAAGAGCTTGGATATTTTGGAAGTTGTTCATATAGATATACGTGGGCCCATCAAACCAAGCTCATTTGGTAACAACAATTACTTCCTTATCTTCATTGATGATTTTAGTCTCAAGACATGGGTTTATTTTTTAAAACAAAAATCAGAAAGTTTTAAAGTTTTTTAAAACTTTAAAGCATTTGTTGAAAAACAAAGTGGTTATATCATCAAAGCTTTGAGGTCTAATCGAGGTGGAGAATTCATGTCTAATGATTTTAAACAGTATTGTGATAAAAATGGAATTCGTCGCCTTTTAACAGTTCTAAGGTTACCACAACAGAATGGGGTTGTGGAAAGAAAGAACATAACTATTTTGGACATGGCTCGAAGCATGTTGAAATCTAAAAATATGCTTAAAGAATTTTAGGCTGAAGCTGTTGATTGTGCAGTTTATTTGTCCAATAGAAGTCCGACAAAAAATATACAGGGAATGACACCTCAAGAAACATGGAGCGGATGGAAGCCAAGTGTTGCTCACTTGCGTGAATTTGGAAGTCTGGCTTATACTCATGTACCCGATCAAGTAAGATTAAAGTTAGATGATAAGAGTTCAAAATATGTCTTCATCAGTTATGACGCAAATTCAAAAGGCTACAAGTTATATGATCTATTAAACCAGCAGAATTATCATTAGTAGAGATGTAAAATTTGATGAAGATGGTGCATGGGACTAGAAAATGCAGAAAGAAAAAAATTATAATTTTTCCCTATTTTTCAAGATGATGAGCAATCAAATGAAATACCAGATAATCATATCACTCCTCCATCTTCACCACCAGCTTATATTCCTCATGATTCATCATCATCGGAAGAAGAATCTTTAAGAAGAGCACATCGTTTTAGAAATCTTCAAGATATCTATGATGAAACAAAAATATTTACAGAGGCTATGACCAATTTGAATCTTTTTTGTTTTCTTACAAGAGTTGAACCCATAAATTATGAAGAAGCAACACAAGAAAATGAATGGAGAAAGGCTATGGATGAGGAAATCAGATTCATCTAAAAAAATCATACTTGGGAGCTTACATCTCTTCCACAGGGAAAGAGAGCTATCGGTGTCAAGTGGGTATATAAATTGAAGAAAAATGCTAAAGAAGAAATTGAGAAATACAAGGCCGGATTGGTTGCCAAAGGGTATAGTCAGATTGTTGAAATGGACTATGATGAGGTATTTGCTCCTGTTGTTCGTTTAGAAACTATCAGATTGATTATTTCACTTGCAGCTCAAAATAAATGAAAAATTCATCAGATGGATGTTAAATCTGCTTTCTTAAATGGATATCTTGATGATGAAGTATATGTGGAGCATCCTTTGGGATATATTATTGACAGACATGAAGACAAAGTTCTAAAATTGAATAAAGCTTTATACGGTCTCAAACAGGCACCAAGAGCTTAGAATAGTAGGATTAATAAATATTTTTTGGAACATGGGTTTGTAATATGCCCTCATGAACATGCACTTTATTCTAAGGTATATGATAATGGTGATTTGTTATTTGTTTGCTTGTATGTGGATGACCTTATTTTCACAGGAAGCAATCCAAACACGTTTAAAGCTTTCAAAGAGGAGATGACTCAAGAATTTGAGATGACAGATATTAGCTTGATGTCTTATTATCTTGGAATTGAAGTAAAACAAACAAATGAAGGCATTTTCATTTCTCAAGAAAGTTATGCACAAGAAGTATTAAAAAGATTCAGAATGGAAAGTTGCAAACCCATAAACACACATGTAGTGTATGGAATAAAGTTATCAAAATTTGAGTATGGTGAGTACATTAATCCAACTTTCTTCAAAAGTTGGTTGAAAGTTTGCGGTATTTGATATGTACAAGGCCAGATATTCTGTTCGGAGTTGGGTTAATCAGTTGATTTATGGAAACTCCTACATTTGTTCACATGAAAGCAGCAAAAAGAATTCTTCACTACATCAAAGGTACACTAAGGGTGCGTTTGTTTAGAGTAAAAAAGTGTCAATTAAAACTTTTCAATCTAAAACTTTTCAATCTCCATAATTATTCTATTTTTTAATTATTTTTTCACATTTTTCTATACAAACTACCCTACTTTTCAATCATTTTTACACAACTACCCATACAACTAACCTATCTATTTTAACTTTATTCTCTTTACTACTCATCATTACTCCTATTATATCACATTACTTTCTATTGATTTGACAACTTTTACTCCAAAAACTTTTCATCAAAAGTTTTACCTCCAACCAAACACACCCTAAGTTATGACATCCTCTATTCCTCTTCTAATGATTTCAAGCTTGTGGGTTTTTGTGATAGTGATTGGGGTGGAGACACTGATGATAGAAAGAGTACTTCTGGATATGTATTTTTTTGTGGGAAATTCTACTTTTGCTTGGAATTCCAAAAAAAAACCTATTATGGCTCTTTCTACATGAGAAGCCGAATATGTGACAGCAACTTTATGTTCTTGTCATGCAATATTGCTAAGGAATTTATTGAAAGTTGTGCAATGTGCTCAAGATAAAGCAACATAAATTTTCATTGACAACAAATTAGCAATTGTGTTAACAAAGAACCCGGTATTTCATGATCGCAGCAAACACATAGATACACAGTATCATTTTATTAGAGAATGTGTAGGCAAGAAAGAGGTGGAGCTCAAGCTTGTGAAGACGCAAGATCAAGTTGCTGATATTTTCACAAAGCCTTTGAAGTATGAAGATTTTTATAAATTGCGAGCTTTGCTTGAGGTAACTAAATTAAGTTTAAAGGAGGGTGTTGGAAGATAAACTTAATTTAATTTTGGGTTATCATGTTTTCATGCATCTAGTGTAATACATGAATGTAATAAGTGATTAGTACATGTAACTAGTGATAAGCATGCACCTAGTTAATTTCATTCATGCATAGATACATGTACCTAGTGATAAGCATGCACCTAGTTAATTTCATTCATGCATAGATATTTATGATGTTCATGAATATTGTGTGGAAAAGAAGCAATCACTTCTAGTATAAATAGATATAAAGATGTTCATTTGAAGTAGATGGAGAATGAAATAAATAGAGATTTCAATCAGAAAATAGACCTCAATTTCTCCTCTATTTTTTGTTCTCTTTCTCCAACACTAACACTATTGCGTTCCCACAAATGACGCTAGATAATGGAGCGCAAGTTTGACAGATATTGGCGACCATAAGGCAGACGCGCACAAAAGTAAAGGAGACGAATTTTTGCATGGAAAAGGAATTTTCAATTTATCTGAAGCCTTTCTGAAAACCCACGAATGTGAATCCCAGGAAATTTAGGGGTGCACTCGGAATGAATTTGCTTCTAATCCAACTCAAGCCAACCCAACTTAATTTCTAATAGCCTTTAACTCAATCCAATCTAACTTTAACCCAATTTATTCTAACTCAACCCAACTACGAATACACTTTTCAACTTAATTTTTCCAATTATAAATAAAGTTAAAATTTTTCAACAAAATTATATTACAATCATCCATATAATTAAAATTGTATTAGAAAATTGTATAAAAACTATACTTTTATAAAAATGTTGACACATCTAATTGCATATAATATGAAAGTTGACATAATTTCACATTTTTTCGGTATTTTATATTTTTGAAATAAAAAAGGCCCAAATAGATTCTTCATCCAATAAATTTGGAATAAAATCTAATGCATTGTGGAGACACCCCATTTTTACCTAAATGAATAAAAAAAATTGGGGCACCTTATATATAATTTTTTAATCTATGATTATATATACAAAAGTGATTTTATTAGCTCAAACTAAGCAAATACTTTGCTTACTCTACCTTGAAAAATTATTTAAATTTTTTTTACTTTTTTATTCATACACTTATTTATCTAAATATATTTAACATATAAATTAAATTTTATCATTTTTAGATATATGTATACTTTTTAAAATATTTTTAAACACAGGGGTATTTTAAATACATATATACATATAAATGTTTAAAAATCTCAAAAAATATATATATCCAACAATAGTAAAACTTAATTTATATATTAAATACACTTAAACAAGTATATGAAGAAAAAAACCAAAAAATGTTTTAAATAAATTTTTTGAAGTTAACTAAGGGACACATTTGCTTAACTCGAACTCACAAAGAGAGTTGTTCCAGTGCAGCGCCACTGCACTGGAATAGTTGTACATTTGCTTATTTTTGGGTCCCATACGTATTAGAATACAATCAAAGTGGACTTATTTCAGTGTCACTGCACTGTTTGAAAATTTCGAATATATATAGAGAAAGAGAGAAATATTCAGGTGCAGTTGCACCGAAATAGGCCCCACATAATCATAAAATTATAATATACTCTGCACATTGTATTTAGAATAATGTATTCTATTATGATACCAATTTTCTTCCTAATCGGATAAGTGTATGGACCCCATCTGAAAATGGTACAAATTCAACGTAATAAAATAGTTTGATATAAATAACAACTTTAAAGAAATTTTTTCAATATATAAACCATTTCCTATAAAATTTATATATAAATAAATGATTGTATAAAATTTCATTACATTATAATACGTCTGAGGCTCATTTTCGAGCACGGCAGAATGTTCCAGTGCAGTGAAGATATCTGTATATAGAATGTTGTGATTTGAAAAATATATTTGTTATTAGTGTTAGGGGGCTCAATATGTACATCAGCCTCACTAAAAGATTATCAGTTGCATCAACGACTACGGTCATGTCAACAGGGCTGCCAAAGCACATATCCAAGGACACCGCTGCAGTGCCACGCCAGGATGTCTTCCTCTAAGACCTTCGCTGCTGCAGCCATGGCAGTCATGCTGCCACACTGGAAGCTCCAATACGCAGCCACCACCATCGATGGCAATCAAAGCCCTCATCTTCGAATGCCTTGACCAATGATGAACCATCCATCATGCTCAACGCCAACAGAACATCATATCGTGAAGGTCATCTTCTCCAACTTCGTAGCAGAAGTGAATGCTTCCATCAACGCAACGATTGGAGAAGCCCGTCGCCAATGCTACCACATACGCCTTCCTCAGCTCCGTCCGCCCTTACCCAATCCGACCAAACTAACAACAGATGCAAAATGTTTGAGAGATCGAAACAGATTTCGACACTCCGGGGAGCTGTACAGGTATGCTAAAACGAGTTAGGTCTTTTTAAGATAGTTAACCTCAACCTGACTTTTCAGCCCAATTTAAAAACGAGTTGAACCCTTTTCTCAACCCATCTTAAAGCAACCTAACCCTGTGGGTGCAATTTGGGTCAAGTAGGTAGGGTTCGGAGTCAACCTTACTTCTACTTTATTCTCAAAAACTCTATCCTATCATATTTTAGGTCGGATTGGTTTTAGGCATATCCTATATTGTTTTTTTAAGGTTGAGTAGATTCCAGTTTCAATTCCAAATCAATTTTTTTCATACTTTAAAAATTATAAATTTATTACAAGTGTTACTTAAAAATCTAAAATCAAGATGATAATAATATAATTTTTGAAATACATTCATTAAATTTACTAAATAATTGATAAATTAAACAAATTTCTATATATTTAAAGAATATGTTTATATTTTCACTATAAAATATATTTTATAAAATTTAAATTATAACATATATTAATAATTCAAATTGGTTTTGGGTACCCGGACCTTGGAACCTACCCCACCTTACCCCAATTGATCTGAGTATTTTTTTACTTGGAACTTACCATACCTTATAGGTATAAAAATAAGAACCTATCATATCCATTTTAGAGTACCCAACTGGTAGACTCGCGAGTACTCTAACCAAGTTGCAACTCTAATACTAACCCGATTTAAATGGATTTGGTTCAATGGGTTGCGAGTTGTGGGTTGAACCCAACTCACACGCACCCCTAATCCCATGTTTGAAAAGGCGATGCAAAGATGTCCTTATCTATATCTTAGAAATACTGTTCAAGGTCTTATAATTAAAGCAAGAAAGATGTACATCTTCTTTTGTAATACTGAGCACAATTTTTTATACATAATGTTTAAGGAAAATCCTAGAGTTTTTTTCAAATTTACCTATTATATTTGACCTTAATTCCAAATATATCTACTACATTTCCAAAATTTAAGATATACTCACTAAATTTGCAATTTATCTCAAAAACACTTACTCTGTAAGTTAATGTCATTAGTTAATATATGAAATTGATAATACGTTTATCAAAATTTAAACATAATTGAAAATTTGAATGTCATAACTCACCAATGCCCTAATTGCACATGACCTCTAAATTTGGAGAGCCTTAGTTTCATTTTTTCTATTTTATTTTATCTTTTATTATTTTATAACAAAGGTATTTTGGACATTTATAAAAATTTAGCTTAAATTTTTTTAACGGAATAAGCATTTTTGGGATTAACTACAATTGTAGTAGGTATATTTGAGATCTTGAAAATTTAATGGACATATTTGGGATTAAAGCTAAATGTAATGAGTATATTTGAGAAAAGTACAAAATCTTATCATGGAGGATCATAAGGGCAATATCTTGCATTCGAGGGCATTATAGGATCGATCAAGCTTGATAACTTAATGATTTAAGGTATCCGGTCCGGCTTGTATGAAACTTCTTTTTTGAGGTGCTTCATGACTTGCAAAATCTTTTTCAATGGCCGTTTGAGAATTTAAATTCCCGAAAATCTCGCGAGATAAGTCCCAGCTTGGGAATGAATGTGAAATTTCTCTCCAGTTTCGTCAGTTTTTATCAGTGCAGGCTCGGTAATCGCTACAAAGAAGATTGCTGAAGTTTCGGTTTTCTCTTGCTTATCTTAGACCGATCTATTTTACGCAACGGTACAGCTTCATTTCAATTTAATCAACCACCGACCAGTCTATGGTTTGCCGTTGTTTCCATGGCCGGCTTAATCTAGGCTCGAATTTGAATGGTTTAAAGCTTGTCTCCCCAGTTTCCATGGTACCTTTCAAAGATTTATGGTTTTCTCCACTACCCCGTTTACAGTCTTGATTTCTTCATCTGGCCATACAAATTCATTATGAAATCATTCAAGCTATAAATCTCCATTTGTCCAAAATCTCACTGTTTCATCCAGCTTGCATTATTCTTAAAGCTGCCCCTTTTTTGCGTGCGTGTGCGTGTTTTCTGGATTTCTTGAGCCCGTTGATGCCTCCCGGCAATCTCTGCAACGAAGCTCAACTGGCGACATCTCCATTTCCCACTGCAACGTTACATCTATGAATTTTTTTTATTTTTTTTTTAATCATCTGCTGTTTGATTCACCTTGGGCATTTGCTCTTTTTTTAGACGAATGATCTTTTCAGACCGGTCGGAAATCCAGTCTGAAAATTTATTTTTTTAATTTTTTTTTGAAAAATAATTTTATAAACTTGTTAATCTAGTTATATTTAAAATGACTTAAATACCCCTGTATTTAAAAATCCAAAATAAATATATAGACATATCTAAAAATGATAAAACTTGGTTTATAAATTAAATATAACTAGATTAACAAGTTTATAAAATTATTTTCAAAAAATATATATATATATATATTTTTTTTGACCGCTGAAAAGATCGGTGCTCTTTTTTTTAATGCTTAAGATTCAGTCTTGCCTTCAGCAAGTGTGTGGTTGGAGAGCCTGATTTTGACAGAGTACCCTTACATCCTTAGACTCACGGGATGGCCAAAAATGGTGGGCGCGTCTCCTTGATCCATCGGCGTCTCCTTGATCCATCGTTTTATAACTTTTCTTTTCATTCATTCATTCTTTCTTTTTTCTTCTTCTTCTTCTTCTTCTCACTTTTTTTCTTTTTCATACATGAAAAATCATACAATTTCATAAGCTAAAATTAATCATATAATTATAATGGGCCCACGGTTCAAAATATATCTTATAACATTTATCTATAATATATTTTCAACACGACTAACATATATTCAAACATAAATGTTAATATTATAAAATTTATAAATAAATAAATAAATATTATTTGAATGTTATGTTTGTCTAGAGTTTATAGCAAAACCTAAGAGTAGATGGATAAATTAGGTTTTTTAAATTTCTTTGGCGTTTAAAACTTTAACCTCTTATAACTTTAGTTTCCTTGAATGAAAATGTGGAGAGTGAGCAAGTAAAATCACATACAAAAGACACAAGTAATTATAGTGGTTTAGGAAAACCCTCTCTACTCCACTCTTCCAAGAACACACTCTCTCGTGTCTCAGGTTTTACTATTTGAACAATAGTACAAGTAAAGCTCTTGATATTTTCTAAATTATAGCTCTAAGGAGCTTTTACAATTGCGGTACAAGTAGACAACGAGCTCCACTTCAATCGTACACTACTTATCTTTACTTAGTCTTGGTCTCCAATATCAAGTCAAGTAGCAATATAACAAAATTAATAAGAAAATGAAATCAACATTTGAGAAGGTAAAAATGTGTGGGAATGTGGGAAATCGAAATGTGAATATTTTGATAAATGTGTGATTGATATGAAATGATAGGAGTATAGTTAGAATAAATAGGTTTATTAGAGGTAGTTGATAAGAAAAATGATTAGAACGTCAGGGCAAAAGGGAAAAAAATAATGTGATTAATAAAACATTTATTAGCATTGGGAAACACAATCCCACCCTTGTCCACCATTTTCCACTCTTCTCCGTTACCAGACGAGCCTGAAATCTACACATTGAAGATTACGAAAAGTAGATTTAACACAAGAGATAACTCTTGGAAACTTAGGATGAATGAGAAGTTGTAACTCTTACAGTGAAAGTGAGAGTTCCTCTTTGTAGAGCAGTTAATTCACACTTGGATGCCTTTAGAAAAAAAAGTATAAACTCAATGAATGTTTTAACTAATCCTCATAACTCCCTTTGACGTCCTTTAAATAGATGTGAAATTATTTTTAAATTTTGGAGTGTAGGTGACGCTCATTAAATAAGCCAACATTTGAATTTTTTTTACTGTTACGAGCCAAGTTGCATATGTAATCGACTTCGAATGCGACTTCACCCAAATCATAGGCTGGAGTCGACTTAAAGTGTGCCTTCAGTCTCCTCATTTCCTTCTGGAGAAGTTTGCTCCCGGTCTTTAGTTTTAAGTTCTATTTTCAAGTCTACTTAATCTAAGATTTGACTCAAGTCACAAGTGAAGTTGAGTTGGGTTGCAACTTCACTTTGCATTATGCACTTTGGAACTCCAAATCTTTGTAAATTGAGTACTTTGACCTCTGTGCTCTAGTATTTTAATGTTTTAGCCTTCTTAAACTCAGTTCTCATTTGATCTTCTCAAATTTCATGAATTATCACAAATATAGCCTTCTTTGATTCGAGACTTTACTTGAGATTTCAATTCTTTATGGCTTGAGCTTTATTTGTAAGTATTTGTATTCAAATCTTCAAGATATGTGTTCTTTAAGTTCCAATTATTCATCGTTGAGTTTGGTTCTTCAAATTTTAAACTCCTTGGTATCCAAGTCGTATATTGGGGTCAACTTGGATATGAAACTTAACCTAAGTCGCAAAATAGAATCAACTTGGATATACAACTTTAGTATCCATTGCATACTATATTATTCAAAATTTTCATTTTAGTGCTTCAGTGATCCAAATCTCATCACTGGGTCAACTTTATGTGGAAATTTACCCAAATTGTACACCAGAGTTGACTTGGGGTACGACTTGACTTTTTCGAATTTATTATTGGTGGCCTGTAGTCTCTTAAGTCACATGCTGAGTCAAATTAGGTTGTGACTTGATCTAAGTCGCATACAAAGTTGACTTTAGTTGCAACTTCGCCTGCTCACACATCTACAATTTCAGTTCTGCCTCCAAAATGCTATTTGAAGTCAATCCCGGGCTCCACTTAGGTATCAGCTTGACTCAAATCGATGCTTGAATCGACTTGACTTTGCGATTTGATCTATAATGCTTTGTTTTTTTGAAAATATCTAACTTAAAACATTACACTAAACAGGTTAGTACCTTTAATCTTTTAAATTTGGATTGTTAATCAACAAAATATAGATTGTACTTGATTTGCTAATTGATTCACACAATATTATGTATATAATATATTTTATATTAAATATAAAAATAAAAATGAGCTCAAGTTTACTTAAACTTTGATTTTATTTACAAATTGGATCCTCACGCGGGCTCGTGTTTTGAAGATGCAAGATCTAACAATGCCTTTTTTTTGGGTTCAACCAGTCAAGCTGGGCTAAACCGAGCTTTTATTGCACCCCAAAGTAACAATGACTCGTTGGAATACAGGGAAAGGATTTGCTCCTTTTACCTTATAATAGGCGAAAAGAATTATTTTAACATAATTTTGGATGCAACAATAGCAACGCAAAAGACTATTTGCACGAGGAAAATGGGCATGCTTGAGAAAAGTGAAAAAATGCAGAAAAGAATTTAATAGATTTTTTTTGAAAAAATGCATGATTATGTACAATATATTATACACATGTTTAACTTATAATACTCATTTTTTAATTTCAATCTTATTTATTTTAAAAATTTTCTTCATAAATATATCTTGAAATTGATGATTTTCAAAAATAAAAAATAAATATGTAAAAATATTGTAAAATAACAAGGCATATAAACTAAATCCATTTAGGAAACATGTTTATGAGGAAAAAATTAAAAAATAAATAAAATAAAAATGAATATTTAAGTTAACCATGTATACAGTGTATTGTATATAATCATGCCTCGAAATATGTATAGTAATAATATGACGACCAGAAGTAATAACTATGAGTAAGAAAATAAATTTAAAATATATAGTATGATCATATAAGGAGGAATGATTTTGTTAGCCCAGGCTAAGTCCCGCTTAGACTATCTTAAAAAACTTGTTTACAATAAAAAAATTTATTTTTTCATCATATACTTGTTTATCTAAGTGTATTTAATATATAAATCAAATTTTACCACTTTCGACATGTGTATATTTTTTAAAATTTTTAAAGATAAGAGTATTTTAAATGAGAAATGAACCTGTTAACCCGAACTAAGTAAATGTCCCACTTAGCTCGTCTCAAAAAAGTAATTATAACAATTTATTTTTACTTTTGTCTTCGTAAACTTGTTTATCTAAATGTATTTAATATATAAACCAAAATTTACCATTTTTGTATATATTTATATAATATATGAATATATCCAAAAATGGTAAAACTTGATTTATATGTTCAATACACTTAGATAAACAAGTGTATGATGAAAAAATAAAAAATATTATAAATAAGTTTTTTGAGATGGGCTAACCGGAACATTTGATTAGCCCGAGCTAACAGGATCACTCATCATTTTAAATACATATATACACATAGATGTTTTAAATTTTCAAAAAATGTATAAATATATCCAAAAATGATAAATTTTGGTTTATACGTTAAATACACTTAGATAAATAAGTGTATGAAGAAAAAAAATTATATAAATGAGTTTTTTGAGATGAGCTAAGTGAGACATTTACTTAGTCCAGTCTAACAGGATTACTCTTCTATAAGAAGATACAAAAATGGGGAAAGTATCTCATTTCCCAAGCACTCCCATAATTACTAGATTTATAATAATTTGCTGCAAATATTCCTAATTAAGGATCTAATCAAAAAATCTCCTGCACATATCTCTATCTTATGCGTCCATTAACCCCACCAACGAGTGACTCAAAAAGCATCTCTTTCATATTTAAACAAGGACCATGATATAGTCTGATGCATCCACTATTTAGCCATTCACATTCTTGATTAATTAATTTTAAATTGAATTTGATCTAGTGAACACGGGTGCACTTAGCTTCAGTACACCCTGATGTATTTAACCCATGTTTTAATTTTTTAAATTTTTTTTTATAAAACTGATAATCTAAGCGTATTTAACATGGATGAGTGATCCTGTTAACCCAGGCTAACAAATATTCCGCTTAGCCTACTTTAAAAAACTCATTTACAATAACTTTTTTTTTGCTTTTTCTTTATACACTTATTTGTCTAAGTATTTTTAACATATAAACTATGTTTTACCATTTTTGGATATGTGTATATATTTTTTAAGATTTTTAAGATAGGAGTATTTTAAATACATATATACACATAGATGTTTAAAAATCTCAAAAAACATAAACACATGTCCAAAAATGTTAAAACATAATTTATATATTAAATATACTTAGATAAATAAGTGTACCAAGCAAAAAAAAATTGTTATAAATGAGTTTTTTGAAGTGGACTGAATGAGACATTTACTTAACCTGGACTAAGAAGATCATTCCACATTTAACATGTATATTAAGTTTTACTAATGTTGGAGATTTTTTAGATTTTAAATCTAAAAAATCTCCAACATTAGTAAAACTTGATACAAATGTTAAGTACACTTAAATTAATAATCGTATTAAAAATTTTAAATAAAATTTTTGACCCGGATGCACTGAAGTGAAGCAAAGTCCGTGCATACTATATCAGATTCCTTGTGTTTGAGAATAGATAAAATTTTTAATGAAAAACTTTACAGAATAAAAGTTGTAAAGTGATGTGATATGATAGAGGTAATAATGAAAAATAACGAGAACAAAATTAAAATAGATAAGTTAGTTGTATGATAATTGTGTAGAAATGATTGAAAAACAATAAAGTTATATAAAAAAATATGAAGAAATGATTAAAAAAGGGTAGTTGCAGAAAGTGGAAAGTTTTCCGTTAAAAAAGTTTTCACTTTGCATGTTTTACACATTGCCAAATACACTTGAAAAATTTTAGTTGAAATTTTTTTATTGTTTTCAAATAAGCCATAGTTAATTATAAAAAACGTGAAAATTTTGAAAGACAATGATCATAAGATTTAAACATAAGCTTATAATTTTTAATAAATGAATATATACATGAGTCGGGTCAAAATTCTTCGAGTCGGGACATGATCGACTTACCTAAATCCTATTTTTTAATTCAGATTAAAATTTTCGCTTCATGGTTATATTTGGTCAAAAAATATTAGTTTTATTTGGTCAAAAAGGATTACAGTACCACTTGCTCCAATTCCCACTCCTACAACCAATTGTCATTCTTATTTGAGTATTTTTTTATGACATTTGATTATAATGGAAACCCACGTTACCAATTGCACTCAAAGTTATGATCGTATTACCTACGCAACCCACAAGTGCACCCCACATTCGCATTGGGCTATACCCTAGATGACTTTACTTCAAAATTTGAAATATCTTAATACTTTAAATTCGAACTAATTCCAACATGTTTGCACAGTCCAATTTATCTAAAATCTACTTTAGGCCTATTGTTTCTTTGGATTACAGGCGATACCGGTCCCTTCACATTTGCCAAATATTGTACGTGAGTAAAGAATGGAAATTGCTAGCGGAGCAGGGTTTACCACGACTGAGAGTCCGAATAGAAGCGTCGCTCAAATAGTCCCACTCCCCCTGACCTAACCAAACCAGCTACATCCGACTACCAGTTGACTGGGCACCTCCTAGTTTCTTCGCCATATTCCTCAGCAGATGCTTCTGGATCTTCCCTGTCGAAGTTTTTGGAAGCTCTGCTACGAATACCACCGTCTTCGGCACCATGTAGCGAGGCAGCCGTTCTCTGCAGTAAGCTATAATCTCCTTCTCCGACGGTCCTTTATGCTTGTACTCCTTCAAGCTCAAAAACGCGCATGGTGTCTCGCCCCAGAATTCATCGCGCCGAGCCACAACCGCTGCCTCGTTGACGGCTGGGTGCGAGTATAGCACTGACTCGATCTCCACACTGCTGATGTTCTCCCCCCCGCTTATGATCACGTCCTTAGACCGGTCCTTGATCTCCAGATACCCATCCGGGTGCATCACGCCCACGTCGCCCGTGTAAAACCACCCGTTCCTCATGCAATTCCGATTCGCCTCAGAGTCTTTCAGATACCCCAGCATGATGCACCCGCCGCGCAGCACGACCTCGCCTAGTGTCGACCCGTCCCTCGCCACGCTCGCTCCTGATTCCGCATCCGCCACGTCCATCTTGGCCAAGCCCAGCGTCCGCACGCCCTGCCTCGCTTTCAGCCGAGCGCGCTCCGTGGCTGGCAATCGGTCCCACTCGCCCTTCCAAGCGCACGAAACGCAGAGCCCACCCGTTTCTGTAAGCCCGTAGCCGTGGCTCACTTGGAAACCGAGTGATTCGGTGCGGAACAAAACCGCGGGCGGGGGTGGTGCGCCAGCTGTCAGAATCCGCACCACGTGCGGGAGCTTCTCACTTGGAGATTGCTGCCCGTTCGCGATCATATTCAGCACGACGGGCGCACCGCACATGTGCGTGATCCCGTGCTTGCGTATCAGGGAGTAGATGGTGGGCCCATCGAATCGACGGATGCAGATGCTGGTCCCGCCCATCGCAGCCAGTCCCCAGGGGAAGGTCCAGCCATTAGCATGGAACATCGGGAGAGTCCAGAGATAGACCGGTTGCTTCGGGACCGACCAATCGATCAGCGAGTCGACGGTCATCATGAACAAGCCACGGTGGCAATGGACCACGCCTTTGGGAGCAGCCGTCGTCCCCGAAGTGTAATTCAAGATCATAGGCGACCACTCGCTCTTGGGCCTCACCCACTCGAACGATGGATCGCCCCTCTCGACCAGCGCTTCGTAAGTGAGCTGCGACGAACGGTCGAGATTTCCGGCCTCCTCGTCGCTATCCTCGATGATGATCAAGGCGGGCGGCCTCTCCAGGGACGCGATGGCCTCCTCGACGAGCGGCCTCGATTGGAAATCGACGAGCACGATCTTCGCCTCGCCGTGCCGGAGGATCACCGAAACAGTGCGCGCATCGAGGCGGATATTAATGTTGTTGAGGATTGCCCCAGACATCGGCACGCCGAACTGCATCTCGTACATTGGGGGAACGTTGGGTGCCACCACGGATACCTACGACCAAAAACGGGGATTGAAAAGGGAACGGACGGTGGAGATCATCGTTGTGATGGACAAAGACGATTGTGCATAGGAATTTAATTTAGTTACCACGTCGCCAGGCTTGATGCCCATGGAATGTAGGGCGGATGCGAGCTTGATGCAGCGATGATGCGTCTGTGACCATGTGTAGACCTTGTCGTTGTAGGCGATGGAGGGACAGCTGCCATAGACAGTAGCAGCTCGCTCGAGAAAGCCCAAGGGTGTGAGAGGGGAAGAATTTGCAAAGCTAGGCTTCAGATTGTCCATGTCTGTGAGATGAGTCGAGCTCCGCTGACCAAATCGACGGCGCAAGGCAAATGCTTTCCGTCTTCTACTTTCTTCCTTTTTATAACTGATCAGCGTCCGGAGCCTCACGTCTAAATCTGCAGTGCTCTGTAGGTGTTGAACGGTCGGTACACTTACGCAAGCGGGGCCCACCGTAATGTTATTCTGAGCATATCCTTATCTGCTCCAACCCCGTCTTTTTAGAAATCCGATTGCATGCTCCCTGGAGCATGCAGCGCTGTATGCTCTCGGACGAATATACCTAGTTTTTTAATTTTTTAATTTTTTAATTTTTTTTTATAAAACTGTTAATATAAGTGTATTTAATATATTTATACATTTTTATTGGAGTATTTTAAATATTTATTTTTTATTTTTAAAAATTAGTAGCATTTTAGGTAATATTTATAGTTTTATAAAAAAAAAATTAAAATGAAGGTGTGTTTGGGAATGGATAAAACTTTTGATGAAAAGTTGTCGAGAGTAAAAGTTGTCAAATGATGTGATATTATAAGAGTAATGATGAAGAATAAATAGGATAAAGTTGAAATAGATAGGTTAATTGTGTTGGTAGTTGTGTAGAAATGATTGAAAAGTAAAGTAATTGTATAAAAAAATGTGAAAAATAATTAAAAAATAAGATTATTATGAAGAGTGAAAAGTTTTAAATGTAAAAATTTTAACTTGACCGTTTCTCTTTATTACCAAACTCACCCTGAGTATATGCGCGGGAGCATGCAGCTTCGGGTTCCGTCTTTTTCGCTGGATCATTAAATGTTTCTTTCTTTACCTCTTACGCTGACAAATGGTAACGATGCATCACATTGTTTTTTCTCCGTATTCCGCTCGTCCGTCGGGGGATTCCATACTCTGCTCCCGCGTGTGGCTTGCTATACGAGCGCTCAGGTAATTTGGGCCCCACTCGGATGGGCAAAGGGCGATTTTCTTCCTTTCCATTATCGGCCCACTCTGCTCCCGCCACGCAACCAATCCGCTCCTTACGGGCGTCACTGATGTATACTGTGGCGCCGTTGTCCTGATCTAGGTCCATTTGCGCCTAGTCAGCATTTGTTTTTTTCATTGATACTACGGGTGTGAATGGCAACAACGAAAAATTTTCGCCCTAAAACTTCTCAATCAAAATTTTTTCATTATCTACAATTTTTCTATTTTTTAATTATTTTTTTACATCTTCCTGTACAAATCACCCTACTTTTTAATTATTTCTACACAATTACCTATACAACTAACCTATTTATTTTAATTTTATCCTCTTTACTCCTCGTAATTACCCCTACCGTATTATATCATTTGACAACTTTTATTTTTCAAAATTTTTTACCAAAAGTTTTATCAATTCTCAAACACACTCTACATATACTTCAACATTCTAAAATTACAAATTAAGTCTATGCGTAACCCTTGTTGTTGTTGAGGGATACTCCCGTGCTTAGAAAGGACGACAATATAATTACGTCCATTACAGGAGGACACATACAACATATTGGCATTCGGCAAGAGTTGAACATGAGATACATAGGCAACTATGCCAACATCTTGACCAACTGGACAACTGCTACTTGTGTTGTCGTCCCTTGCTAGATATACAGATTCAAAATGAGTAGACTCAAAAAAATAAGATGACATTTCTAGTTTACCAAAAATTTTCCATATTAAAAAATATTTTTTCATTTTTAATACATAACAATTTGGTTTTTTTCTTTTTCTTTTTTTGCCACTACATGGCTAACATAATCGACAATAGCTTTTGCCTAATATGCAAGAAGTTAGGGTGCCAAATCTCAGTTCTGAAGAGCTTATCTTCTAGCTCCAAGGGCAATATCTCTTGTAAACACACTGTTTTATTCACCCCTCAAGTAAGAAATTTGAAAAAAAAACATGTATTTAGGTTGGCTTCATATGTAATATAAAGTAATAAAAAAACTTAGTTTTTCGAAATTTCAATACATTTTTATTTTAAATATAATTTAGAAAAAATTTTCTAATACCAACAATATTTTCCTATAATTTATAATATACCAACAACATTTTAAGAATTTCTCTTACACTTACAACATTTCACTCTAAATTTCTATCATACCTATTTAGTTAAGACAACTGTTAATAAACCCACTAAAGATGCAATTTTGTTATTTCAAAATTTTTTTAATTAAAAATGATTCAACTATAATATGATATTTAAATAATTTTATGCCGCAGATTAATGATTTATTAATATTAATTGAGTCATATTATAGTTAAATTGTTTCAATCAAGATATTATAAAAGGTAAAATTATCTTTTTAATAAAGTAATTAACAATTGTTTTAACTGCATAGATATAATAGAAATTTAGTGTAAGTATATTAGAAATCAAGAATACATATTTTTGAGTATTACATCAATACACGACAACGATTTTATCCAACATTACTCATCTCATTCTTGTTTCATCATGCCATCTGAACCGCCATTAAGTACTTAAAAAATGGTAAAACTTGATACACAGGTTAAATATATTTAAATTAATAGTTATATAAAAAATTAAAATAAATTTAAAATAAATTAAATGCATCCAGGTGCATTTATCCTTAACCAATCTTCCTCTCTATATATATTGATCGCGAATGGCCTTACACTGAATTAATTTCATGATTAGAAAAATAAAAGTTGATGCGGTTGTTTGGGTGGGATGGCTGTGAAAAGAAATCTTTAAGGGCCCTTTCAGAAGCATCTAGTAGATTGAATTTAGACGAGAAGATTAGATAACGAGAAAATTGAGCATTGAAAAACGAGAGAACGTATAATGAATGAGGAAAGTAACAGCCCAGTTGGTTGTCGATAGATGTCATATTATACAAATACTAATAAAAACAAAAAATAGTATTAAAAATAAATAAGAAAAATAATTATTATATATATTAAGAAATGAAAGGTTAGGAAGGTGACCAGAAAAATAATATAAAAGATGAAAAAAATAATACAATATCTTCTGGACATGTACCGAAGTTCGTCCGAAGTCTGCGTCTGTGCCACACAATCCAGCGCAATTTCTCCATTATTTACAGGAGCCGTGTAACACATTTTTTTATTTTTTATTTTTTTTATAACAATGTGAAGTTAGGTGCATTTAACCCATAAATTAATTTTTACATGTTTTTAAGTATTTTTTATTTTTAAATGCAGTGACATTTTTGCAATTTTTTAAGTTAAAAAATTACGAAAATACCATTGTCTTTAAAAATAAAAATACTTAAAAGTATCAAAAATTGATAAAAATTGATTTATTTGTTAAATACATCTAACTTTATATGTTTATAAAAAAATTAAAAATAATAAAATAATAAATTTTTCAGCCGGATGCATGGCTGCCCCATGCGTTCGACGCCCATCACCCCTCTATTTTACAATCTACAAATGATTGCTGACCAATTTCATCTTCTGGCAGTACTCGACTCTGAGCCTCAAGGCACACGTTTCGTGTTGGCGGGGCCCACTGGCGTATAATTCAAAAAGAGGCGTGGGTGGACCTCGTCGTGTCTTACAACATGTAAACATGTCAAATTCATCTTGTGGCAGTACTCGACTCTGAGCCTCGAGGCACACGTTTCACGTTGGCGAGGCCCACTGGCGTGTATAATCCAAAGAAGAGACGTGGGTGGACCTCGGTGTGTTTTAAAACACGTCAACGCGAAAACTTTTCTAACTTAAAAATTTTCACTTTTTTGATTTCTTTTTTAAATTATTTTCTTATATTTTCTTATACAACTTCACTTCTTTTTAATCATTTCTACGCGACTACCATAATACTATCTATGTAATTTATCTATTTTAACTTTATTATTTTTACATGATTATCTGTATCATATCATATCACTTTACAACTTTTATTCTATAAAATTTTTCATTAAAAATTTTATCTATTTCCAAACACACAATCTAAAACATTTTTATTTTCTACAATTGTAATATTTTTAATTATATTTGTCTTATTTTTCAAACATTTATACATAAATATCTATACAACTAATTTATCTATTTTAATTTTATTCTTTTTCCTCCCCATTATTACCTCTATCATATAACATTACTTTATCTAATTCAAAAACTTTTACACAAATTTAAAAGTTTTATTATTTTCTAAACACACCTGATATCAATAATATAATAACCAATTCATCCAAAAAAACATTACAAGAATCAATCAGAGGAATTTGTGTGTGTATATATAACTCTTATGCCTAATTGTATATTAATCTATTTTATTAAAGTCACAGTATATTTACTCATAATTTTTTAGTAATGATATATTTTTATAAATTAGTAAAATATTGAAGTATATAATATTTAAATTCAACGTATATATTTATATTTGATTGGTATATAAACTCTTAAAACATTTTATTAAACCTGCATATTTTACTCGACCTATTATCCAAAAATTGATTTGATATTAACCTAAAGTTTGTCGGAGCATTATAACATTATCCCAAAAAAACCGCACAACTGTCTCCAACCAAGCCTCCCATAGTTGCCCTCCTACAATCTCCATCAACAACCACCGGACGACCGATCAAAGCCGCTCATCGAGTCGACGGCATGCACGCGATCATCTGTCTTCTCCGGTGAGGCCCCACTCCCTCATCTCCGACAGATTCGCCTTCTTCAAAGTTGCAACCGAAACTTAACTTTCGGCCAACCTCAATTTCGGCCGAAATCTCCATTCCTCTCTTCCGGTTCAGGCAACCATAAAATGGCGACACAAGCACGGCTTCTGCATTTCTACTCCAGATCCAGCGCAGCAATCGGTCGCTGCTCGTAACCCATCTGCATCTGTTGGCAGCCTGCACCTATAATTGCACGCATCATCCATCGACGCCCACGAATCTGAGGGGGCAGCAGCACTTCTGCTATCCCAAGCTCCAGCCACAGCAAGAGAAGTTCAAGCTCATCTGCTACGAAAGATCCATCCACCACGTCAGCAGCAATCCACACCGTCAGATCTAGTTTCTTGGCCACCAAGCAAAAGGCTTAACGACAAAGCAAAGCGATGTACACCAGGCGCTCCTCGAACCGACGGACTATCAATGCAACCAAGGGAGACAATCAAATATCCAGCACATGCCACAACCCTGCACTACCAACCAATGAAACAATGACACGTCAGCACTTCAGCGCCCCACACCTCTATAAATACCATCACCCTCGCGCTTCCAAACACAACAAGCCCCACGGGAGCAAGGGGAGGAGACGTTAGTTCTCCATTTTCGCTCAGCCCCCCCCCCTCTTCCTTCATTTCCTTCTCCCTCTTCTATTAAAATTCTGCTGCCCCCCAACTGAGCAATCCAAAAAATGCCTAAAGCCCCGGTTCAGCTACACATGTTCCAACCCTCTCAAAAATGCTCAATTTATTTTTAATGTCATAGCATATGATTTGCCTGTAACCTCTATCTCTATTTATGTAAACCGGTGCTTTATCAATACAATATTTGGGTTCTAATCTTCTCAAAAAGATTAGTGGCAACTCCTCTCTTTTTATATTATTATTATTATTTTCATTTTAATGCCTTAATCTCTATTTATTGCAATAATATCTATTGTAGTGCGGACCGCTTGTGAAAGGAACGTTATAGAGCCACAACTACTTAAAATAGATATCATAATGTATAAATTAAGAAAATTACTTTGATCCTTATATATATATATTAGAATACTTTAATACTTCATATAATCATTCGTTTATATATGAATGGTGTTTAGATGATTTAGATGTTTAATTAATCATTTTGCGGCATGAAGTGTGTTGAGTTCAAATCTCATCAAGGGTGGGATTTTCGTCCCTTTGTTATTTGAGAGCAGTGGCCTCCCCTGTTTATATTTGAGAGCATATCGTCTCCTTTCTTGCTGATATTTGAGAGCTCGTTGTCTCCCATTGAAAATTTATTAGAATTATATCAAAGTTTAATTGTAATATGAGTTGAGGTACGATGTAAATATACACCAATCAAAATTTTTTTGATTTATATAAAATTTTATTTTCTAAATAAATAAAAATTTTAAATGCAATGATTTGATTTAACTATCAAGGTACTTGGAAATAGGGTTATAGGTGCAGTGGATACCTTCAAAGCAACATTCCGATTGTTTGACAGTGATATCGAGTGTGTTTGGAAAGTTGTAAAACTTTTGATGAAAAGTTTTTTATGTAAAAGTTGTTAAATCAGTATAAAATGATGTGATATTGTAGGGATAATGATGAAGAGTAAAAAGAATAAATTTAAAATAAATAGGTTAGTTGTATTGATAATTGTGTAAAAATGATTGAAAAGTAAAGTTGTTGTATAGAAAGATGTGTAAAAAATAATTTAAAAAAAGTAATTATGGAGAGTGAAAAGTTTTAGATTGAAAAGTTTTAACTTGACAACTTTTATAAATTGCCAAACACACCCATAGTTTATCAATTTATGCCTTATGATTGGTCTATGAAAACTTTTTTACTTTTTGGCACCGAAAAAAGTTTGAAGAATAATATTAGCTAAAGAATTAGGAATAAAATCAACAACAACAACGATTTCCTGAAATATTATCATAGCTGTGTATTTATGCACTTTGTTCAACATGATATCGGTGGCTAATTAGTCGGCTAGATAATGAGATACGTAGATGTTGAAGACAAACCGAGAAAAAGGAACATTCATCTACCAGGTAAACTCAAAACACTCGTGCTTACAAATCTATAAATTTCAAGATTGGGAAATACTTTTATCGTAACGATTGCATTGAAGACTTCAATATTCCTGTTTCATTTTGGCCTAGTTTTAATCAATCAAAATTCAATCGAATTATTTTGTCTAAAATAATTTTTTTTATTATGATATCAAAAATCATTTTAATTAAATTAAGTTTTGGGTGGGGAATATTTGCTTTATAATTTTACAGTCATATATGAAATACGAAATTGCTTAATTATTTTACATAAATTTACTGAAATAGTTTAATAATTTATACAAGAAGAAAGCATTAAATGGTTTAGTTGTCGAATTAATAGCTTTATAATAGATACAAAATTTAAAAATTACTAGGTTGATTTTACATTTTTATCAAATGGAGTCTATGTAAATATTTAAAGTTAATGAAATTTAATTTTTAAATTTTTTTAATTAAATAAATAATTTTATATGTAATGAGTAGATTGAATTTTGATTAAATATACGAGTGGGCCAAAATAGAAAAATAACACTAAATTCTTTAATGCGATTGGTACCATTTTGTATTTCTTTTCTTGAATTATATCGTCATTTGACCAGTCGAACGAAGAATTGATCATATGGCTACTTTGTTTATATTCGGTCCAGTTAGACAGTAAAAATATTATCCAAACGATTTGAACTGCTGCCAAATCCCTTTAACCAGTCTCACCAATTCGACTTTTTTTTTTTTTTTTTAATTGGGGAAAAGAGGTGATTCTAGCCCTCTCCGCTAACCAAAGAAGCTAACGAGGAAAAGAGGAAAACTTCTCCAAATAAATGGGTAAATAATAAATCATTACACATAGAATCAGAGATAATGACATGAGACATGTATACGCAAGAGCTTGCAGATAATTCCTGCAAAAAAGCAAATGCTGCCGTGTATGAGCAACATAATTACCACTTATGAGAACATGCAAGAAGTCGCATCCAGTAAAACCACAACTATCATTCTTTATTTTTTGAATGAGATGACCAATAGATGAGCAAATGGGGCATTCAATGAAGAGAAAACGAGAAAGAATGAGTAAATTAATTTCAAAGATAATGTTTGTGTAGTGTGATTTCGCCATCCACGAAATCTCAAGGAGCATGCCCCTAGTCTCCATCCAAAGTGGGTCATCTCATCCCTGCCAGCACTAGTAATGTGCAGCTCAGGAAAGCCCCTTTGAATCATGAATGATTGCTACAAATGCCACTGTTCTCATATTTCTACTAAAGCCTACATCAACGTTGACCTTAATCTGAGCTTTGGTGGGTAGCATCCATCTTACTTGACCATGGTGGATATGAGCGAAGGATTGGAAGTAGACATTGGCTGAATCCTATTGATGGATCAAGTGACTGGGATTTTTGCAAATGATAGTGATTCACCCGTTGTGCGATGCAAATTTATGGATTGCTAGATCTTTTAACACCATAATGCGAAGTGTTTGAGATATGGTTGTTGACGGTGAGAGGTCATTTGATGAATAACATTGAGCAAATTACCTCTTGGATTTGGAGAAAATTGCCTTTAGAGAGGCGGTTCATGAGCTTGGAAGGTAGCATCACATTGCCAAAAGCGGTTTAAAGCGTCCTCTTTTTCAGATCTGGATAATGAGTAGGTGATCTCTAGTTGAATATTCCTATGAGGAAGATTTACATTCATGGGAAGTGCATTGAGGATCGATCTCTACCCAAAATGAGGATTTTTGGAGATAGATTAGACCGCCATAGTTCTTGAGCAACGTGCATGATGTCTAGACCAACAGTGTGTAATTTGCTGTTGTAGTCTATGATAGCCTTGTACCCTGAAATCGCAATAAATATACCATTTGGTTCTAGTAGTTTAAACATAACATCTTCATCTACATGAATTGGAAGTGGGATGTTGCTTATGATAGACCAGCCAGTATCCTTGACCATAACCTCGATCTCTCTCTCCTTTCATGTTGTCATCCATTAATCTATGAAGCTTTCCACTTGTATGTCTTTTTTCACATCTACGGGCAAGGGGCTAGCCTTCACCAGATCTATCAGGGTCCAAATGTCTTGGAATAAAAGAATAATTTTACTATCCCACCCTCCAATGACATTTAGGTTTGATTTGTTCACTGGCGAATGAAATTTTTTCATACGAAAGAAGAGTTGGAATTTAAAGCGCACTAGCAAAAAGTCCCCACTCAAGAAATATTTTGCCTTCATGAATTTATATCACAAAGAGCAGAGAGTTCTGGTTAAGAAAAGTAAACTATAAATTCAAATTTTGGTCATTGGAATGACATTATCTAAGTACAACATATAGTCATATATAAGAGTTATGATTATAAAATTTTTAAAGATTTAAATAATTTTAAATAATAAAATATATAATATTAAACTATATAATGCTGATGTCATTAGTTCAAATTGGTTTAACTAAATGAGTAAATCAGTACAAACTAAACCAATTTTTTCACAGTTTTAATGACAATGTTTTTTTTTGACATTAATGATCAAAATCAGATTTGGCAAGATTTAAAGGTGTTGCATGACCTTAATCAAAGTGGACCATCAAATTATGTCAAAATCCGTTGAAATTTTTAATGGGTTATACATATTAACATATGTTAGAAATAATTAGACATTGACATGTGATAAGCAGTACTTTCTAGAGTGGAGCGCGGTGCTAATAAAGCTATAAAATTGGGAAAAAGGGTTTTTTTCCTACTATACATAATATGTTTGACCATAATTTGAAAATACTTATTACATTTCAAAAGTTCTAAATATACCTGCTATGTTTGCATCTAATTTAAAAAGTGCTCATTCTGTTACAACCGTTAATAAGCATCGTTAGCCCATTTGTGAGATTACCATTATGCCCATCAAATTTAGGGTTGGATTCAAAAATTTTGACTATTATAACTCATCGCTATCCTAATTGTACAAGAGTTTTAAATGTGGAGAGCTCTAATTTCATTTTATTTCATCTTTTATTATTTTACACAAGGGGTATTTTGGGCATTTATAAAAATATAATCATCATTTAAACTGATGACTGTTAACTTACGTAATGGCCTCCAAGGGAATGAGCAGTTTTAGGATTAGATGTAAATCGGGTCAGGTCGACCCCGTGACCCGCCTTGCTCCGATTTTATAGAGGATCAAGGCAAAGATTTTGACCTGATAGAGTAAGACGAGTTAGGATTTTAGACCCATATTTCACTTTTAATGAGCGAGGTTGGTTGACTTTGTCCCGACCTACCTTAATCCTCCCCAATTCGCAAAATGTAAATTATTTTTATAAATTATATAACTTACTTATATGAATGTTATTTTGTTAGATAAATATGTTTAACTTTATTACTTTTTAATGTGAATATGATTTATGTTGATGTACGTTTAACTTTATAACTTGTTTATCTTGATAAATTTTTATTCATTAATTGCATATATGTTGTTCAAGTTATCTTATTCACATATTTATTAATTAAATAAAATATATAATCTATGTGTTTATATCTTACAAGAATGAATATTATCATTATTTTGCAATTTAGTAGTTTTGTAATTCAAAATTTACACAAATGTCTTTTTTAAGGTTAATACACATATTTATCAAAGTTAAGTTGTAAATGAAATTATTAAAAAAATTTCATAAATGTTTTATCATGAAAATTATATTTTACTCAATAAATAGTAAAATATTGAATCATTTAATATTTAAATTTATTATAGATATTAGTTTATATTGATATGTATATAAATTTTTAAACTTTGACCACCCGCTTTTTCAATTCAACCTATTGTCCCGATACCGATTCGAAACCAATCCAAAGTTTATCATAAGACCTGTTAAAGAAAGGTAAACGTCAAAACGATCTTATCTCGACCTTGTATAAAAAGTATGACCACACAAGATCTTTTAAATGTAGTAAGGTCAGGGTTTGGCACACCCTAAGCTACCCTAATTTTCACCCTTAAATGCAAATACAATGGGTATATCTAAAATTTCTGAAACATAGTAGATATATTTGGGTTAGGGTCAAATATAGTAGGAATATTTAGAAAAGCCAAAAAAAAAGAAAAAAGAAAGGAAAGGAGAAGAATAGGGAAAAAAAAAAGGAAAATCATGGACATACACAACCCTAAACTACAATTTCATTTTGAGTAGTTATAAAGTCCTCAGTATATTGCCTAATAGAGTAGAATCACTTCAAGCAATTATTATGATGGTCAGGCCTCATGGCATGTTAAATACTATTGATTTTTAAAAAATAAAAAAATTACAATTTTTTAAAAATAGTGAAAGTTGATACGTATGTTAAATATCTTTAAATTAACAATTATGTGAAGCTATGGTGCACCTAGGTGCACAGGATCATGTTCCTTGCTTTTAAGCCTGTCGGTAATAATGAATCTCGAGTCATTAGCCACAGGACCCAAATGCAATTCAAATAATTGGACCGCGAGGCAGTCAAACGGCGTGAACGTGTGAGCTACTGAGCTCTAAATTCTCAAGTTCGTAATCATTTTAAAAAGCATACGGACAGCGCTATACGAACCCCTCCTCTCGTTTGGGGTATTAAAAGACACTTCGTTATGATACTTGTCATCTTGTTAGAATATGTTTAGTACACGTAAGTGGATCTTGTCATCTAGTTAGAATAAGTTAAGTACACGTAAGTGAATCCACCAATCTTGAAAACAGGAAAAAAAAAAACTAAAACTAAAACTAAGAAAGTGTGCACGAGAATCTTAATGCAAATATTTGCAATATTTTTTTTGAATAGTTGAATTTTTATTTTATATTAAAAAAATATTTAAGAAAAAAATTATAAAATTTTATAAGAGTGTGTTTGGAAAGTGATAGAACTTTTGGATGAAAAATTTTAATGTAATTTTTTTTGAATTTGTAGAAAATAATATGATAAAATGGGAGTAATGATCAGGAGTAAAGAAAATAACATTAAAATAGATAGGTTAGTTGTATGAATAGTTGTTTAAAAATAATTAAAAAGTAAAATAATTGTATAGAAAACTATGAAAAAATAATTAAAAAATAGAATAGTTAAGAAAATTAACAAGCTTTGTTGTAAACAAACATGCTCATAAGAAATATATTATTCGGTTTATATATGAGTGACAAATATTCAAAATAATAAAAAAAGTCATATAAAGATTTGCACTGAACATGCTTGCATTAAAGTTCAATGCGCTTTGTCAAAAAAAAAAAAAAAAAAGTTCAATGTAAAAGTTTGCATTAGATCGGGCCCGATAGATGCTGGCCACATAAGGATGAGGTCATGGATTCAAATTATAATGGGCGTTTTGCAATTTTCCTCTGTAGTGAGAGTTTACAATTTTTCCTTGTGGTTGGGGCTTAGGAAAAATTTCATTCATGGTGTGTGGGTAGACATGTGCTTAATTATAATATTTGGATGACATGATGTATATAAATATAAAAAAAAATTAGAGAAAGATGAAATTAAATTAAGCACAGCAAAATAGTTGAGAAAAAGGGATCTTGAAAGAAAAAAGTATATAATGTATATATTTGTATAATTTGCATATATACCTACATAATTTGATTGAAATTGTAAATATACACACATAGTTGCACGAATTGTATATTACCTTACATAATTTTATCAAAATTGCACGCAATCCTCATATTAACAGTTGCTGTCAAATGGAAGGTAGTGGTACATTAATCAATTATTTCATTTTTGAACAAGCCCTCGAAGGAAAGGCCTTGGCCGTCTAGAGAAAGAAAGGGTCCTTGGTCCTTGGCGGATGGGCTCCCTCCGCACCAAGCGATCCGCTTTTGTGTCGGTCTCCGCCTTCGTTTTCTCCATCTCTTGGCAACTTGAAAGGAGATTTTTTCGACTGGGTTAGGACCGTAATTACCCGATAAAAGTTAGTTACTGAAATTTAATCGCAAAAAACACAAATAGAATTGAATTTAAGTTACAAAATTTTTGTCGTTATTTAGATTTTGGGTATTGGAATTGAAATGGTTGTTGGTGAATTTTTAAGGAATTGAGTCTTTGTTTGGCTCTTGGGTGTTGAAATTGAAGCGGACAAACATGGCAATAACAAAAACATTTGCCGAATGTGATGTTGTTAGCGTCCATGAAAAGGGATCGGTTTTGGTGAGGTAATAAATTTTGATTGCAACCACTTGTGAGAAGAAAACACCACAACCACCAACGTCATTATCACCAACATCATTTTTTTTTCTAATTTTGTCAAGTGTCCTTAAAAAAAATCATACACACAAATAAAGTCGTCTTCAGACCCGCTTTCTCTTGTAAACAAGAAAACAAAACAAAAAATATCCGATCAGATTTCGATTTTTAATCCAAATCTTTCAAGAGATAAAAATAAGGAAAAAAGAAAACGAGAAACCAATTGGTTAGCAATGTGAACTTCTATAGAAAACAAAATCGAGAACTTCGCAAAGAAAAACACCAAATCAAGGTCTCGTTCTTGCTATCTAAGGTTGGAAAGTGTTCAATAGTTTACAATGTCGAACAGGACTTTGCTGATACCCAAAACTTGAAATCATATTCGTAGTAGATCGATAGCCGGTTTTGGTGAACCGAGGCTCAAGGAATTCAAGATTCCTTCAAAGTTCAGACTTATGTTCTTTTCAACATACCTATGCCCCAAATTGAAGGGTATTTTAAAAAATGAAATAATTCACTGACACCCTACTGTCTTGCATTTAACGGCAACCATTAACATGAGGATTATATGCAATTTTAGTGAAATTATGTAAGGATAATATTTAATTTGTAAAACTACTTATTCATATTTGCAATTTCATTTGAACTATACGGTTATATATACAAATTATCGTATATATTTAAAGGTTTCTTTGGACACATATTTGAAAGGTAGAAAGCAAATTGACACTATTTATGTGTGGTTGAGACGATTTATAGCTCTCTTGCAAAGTTTTTGTGGTAAAAGCTGCAAAAAGTGTGTTAGTAATAATCTCCAAATTGAACTGTAGTAGAAATCGCAAAAAGCACGACACTAATAAAGCTCCAAATTAAAGCTTTCTACTTAACATATGATTGTGTGATCATTTTACTACACACTAAACGTTCACTAGGTAAAACGTGGTTCAATAATATGTTTAGAGTATAGACCTCATTTGGGGTTTTATTCGGCTTATTGCTATTATTTAAGAGAAATTAAATTAGTGCTTCCCACATTGGATGAATATTTTTTGACTTAGAAAGGTTTGACGCCACAAAAAAATCTAATTTCGTATTTTTGGAAAAGTACATAACACTTGTAAACACCGGACTTATCCCGACCTGAAATTGGTTAGTAGGTACTGGGCTCGGAAAACCCAGATCCCCACTTTAAAAGCCCGCCTAATGTACCACCTCGTTCGCGAGTCCAGCAGCGCCACCGTTCTGGGTTGCACGTGGAAGTCTGGAACCATCTCTGCCAATCACAGCCATCGTTGTCGCAGCCGATCATTAATTGCGACCAACAATTACAACGAAAATTTTTTCGTTGCAATTAGTGCGCACAATTGCAACGAAGATGAAGCTTCCTGCCTATTGAGGGTCCTTTACTCCTTTATCTATAAATTGCAACGAAACATTTTTCGTTGCAAAAATTAGTTACTATTATGTACAACTGATGGGACACGTTTGCAACCAAATGGGCGTTCGTTCTTCTTATATGAGTAAATTGCACTGAAATCTATTTCATTACGAAATGTGGTCGCTATTACATATTAAAAATAATAAAATAAAAATATATATTTGCATAAATGAAAACTACTTGCTAGCATCAGAATATTTTTAACAGAGTGAAATTAAAATTTTCAACATTTGAATACTTCTTAGTATCAAAATATTTTTAAAGAATGAAATTAAAATTTTTAACATATCCAAAATTGTATTTAAAAATTAATTAATTATTTTGTTAAGGAAAAAAGTAATTAATTATTAATTGAACTTATGAATAATTAATGAAAATTAATTAATGATATCAAAATTATGAATAATTAATTAATGATATCAAAATAAACTATTTAAATAAGTTGATTATAAATTAATGGCTTAAGAATGATATAAAAATATCTAAAATGAAGGCCATAAGATCATAAGATAGGCAAAATATACTATACATAATGTACATGTATAATATATTAATTAAAAAAGATAATTTTCATATATACTTACACCAGTTACAGATATACCTACGTAGTTTCACGAATTGTACATTACCCCCACACAGTTTCACCAAAATCGCATATTACCCTCACTCACGTCGTAACTTGCCGTTAATATCTAACATGATATTTTAAAAAATTCCCTAATTGGTGCACATAGTTTCATGGGCGCAATATGCAAGTTTGGTGAAATTATGTAGGGAATATGCAATTTGTGAAACTACCAATGAGGACAATTTCATCATTTTTTAAAATATTATATCAGATATTAATGACAGATAACAACGTGGGGATAATATGCAATTATGACGAAATTATATAGGATAAAATGCAATTCATGAACCTACGTGGGTATATCTGCAATTAGCATCACACTAAATTGGTATCTATGCAAATTACCCATTAAAAAAAGCCATTTGTAGGTAGCCCGCATGTATGCCAACCATATGTGCCGGCCATATAAGAAAAGGTGGCTACAAAGGCCAACCCTTCGAGCACAAGGCACGCACGAGAAGGAAATAGTATAGGAGAGAAAAGGAAGAAGAGAATGGGAAGAGAGATGTAACAACCATAATTTTTAATTGCAAGCTTGAGTATGAAACATGTCTAAGTGGAAATTTTAATTAAGAACAAAATGCACTGTTAATTATGGCGCAGCTTTACTGCATATGAAAAGTTCTCATATATATATAATATTTAGGTATAGCGCAACCACGCCTATAACATTGGTGCAGTTGCGCCAAAACGGGTCCCACATGATCATAAAATTATATTCTACTTAACTTATTGTATTTAAAATCATGTATTTTACTTACCATACTAATTTTCATCCCAATCGTATATTTGTATGGATTCCATCTGAAAATAGTACAAATTCAACATAATAAAATAGTTTGACGTAAATAACAACTTTAAAGTAGTTTTTTTCAATATGTAAACTATTTGCTATCAAATTTATATATAGATAAATTATTGTATAAAGTTTTATTGCATTTTAATATGTGTAAGACTTATTTTTAGGTAAATGCACTGCTATTCCGGTGCAGCTGCTCCATATGTGTGTATATTCTGTATATATATATATATATATATATATATATATATATATATATTTGCTACCTTATCTTGCCGACCTTTGCAGCGGAGTCAATTCAGGCCATTGAATATGAAATCAACTTGTAGGCTGCACAGAGATGCATGGGTAATGCGTGCAGAATGGAGAAGGCTGACAACTAATGAACTAATTTCATTATGTTAGTTGGGTCCTATTTAAAGTTGGCGCCTAAACTTAGATCGGCCATTTTAGACAAATGGAGTTTTTCAAAGCAATGAAAACCAGGACCCGATTAAAAAAAAAAAAAAGCTTGAATTTCTGCTGAAGGCAATCACAGCTGAAGGAAACCAGAAAAGTGTTGAGATTTTCTACTTGCAAATCATGGCTCAAAAATCTACTTGAATTTTTTTCTTTAAATGTGACAAATAGAATCATGGGCTTGAAAATTGTCAGTGGAAGGCAGTGTTCGTTTATACTCGGCAAATTCAAAAAAATTTTAAATTTCAAGATTTTAAAATGTGGAAAGAGAGGATGAGATATTTTTTGCTGTTTATTGACAACATTATACCTGTCAATGGATGGATTGGAATCGAATGGATTTTGAAAGCAAAACAGGGAGATCTGGCTTTCCAAACTAAAGTCGACATGTTTCTGTATTTGGATCGAGCTGTTCAAAAATAAATGAATTAGAGGAGCTGTACTTAGCATGTGAATGATGGAGACCGGCCGTTTCAACCTTGTAGAGATGTTCTCTCTAATATACCGATAATAAAATGAACATTTTGTTTCTTTTTGAGTGAATATATGTACACAAATATGGTCAAACGAATGGTTTATATACGATCTCGGTTTATTACTGCACTTGTGCATTCATTCAAATGCAAGCCAACGGGAGTAAAAATTTTAAAATATTTAATAGTAGAAAAACGTGTAACATAAATTATAATGAGGTTACGCTAATTAAATAGTTTGATACACTTTATTTGTGAAAAGAGAGGGAGAAATATTTCTATTGTTTATTGACGAAAATACACTTGTGATGGATGGATTGGAATTGAATGGATTTTGAAACCAAAATAGGGAGATTTAACTTACAAAATTAAAGTAGTTACATTTTTGCGTGTATATTATACAATGATTTTATGTTACTTAATTTTTTTGAATGACCCCACGTCTATTAATATTGCATCCATAAATTATACATTTTCATTTAAAAATTTGATGTCCATTTAATTTCAATAATTCTGTTTTCGTAAATCAAGAGGGTACATGCTGATGTTTACGATTTATTTCATATCTTTGTATAGAATTTTCATATCCTTATAAAAATTAGTTAAAATAGACTTTGAAGTTAATATGCTATATAGAAATTTGAGTATGAACATTCTAGAATCTGATATCCTTTTACTGATTGGGTTATGTGCAGAAAATTTAGTCTTATAGTGATCTTACCATTATAAAAAAAAGTTAAAATACACTTCCGAATTTAGTCTGTTACATGGAGCATTAATATGCTAATTGTAGAATTCTACACTATTATAATGAATGAATTCATAATAAATTTTTTGTGAAAAAAGTGATTTAATAAATTCTAAATTTATTCAAATCTTTAATTTTACAAATATATGTGTAGAACAACTATTTTACAATAAAGCATTGGACATATTAATTTCACAAATGAGTATAAAAAATATTTTGGTGTTGGTAAAAGAAATCCTTTATTTGCAAGTCAATTCTGAATAAGAAATGGATCAATTATTATTTATTTTTCACTACTTTTGGAATGCATTTAAAATGTTTAAAATAGATTTATAAAATTAGTATGCTTTATAAAGATGCTAGCATGCTAGTTCTGGAGTCTTACACTATTCTAATAATTAACTGAACTTTCTATGAAAGACCTAGTCGTATAGTTTTCATATCGTTATACAAATTATTTTGAAGCAAAATTATAAATTTAGCATGCTATGTGGAAATGTTAGCATGCTGATAATAAAATTCTTCATCATAACTCTGTTATATGAAAACATTAGCAATATTATATTAGAATTCGATATTATTTCTTGTTCATAATTATTTATTTTCTCTACTACTTTATTGCAAAGGAGGTGTTGTTACATTACAAGTAGTTATAAAATTGGCATCTTCTATTTCTTATCAAATGAATAATTTATATTATCTTTCTTAAATGATTTACTAAGTATTTATTAAATGATATCATCATTCAACATAGACAAAAGTATGTCTCCATTGCCCATAGTAGAATTGACTAAAGATGTTATGTTAGTTGAAGAAAGTGAACAAAGTCCAACAAATATGATTGATTTTACTTCTCATACGCCTGCTAAGTTAACTTCTATTTTTAGGCAGGAGTTTGATAGTAAAGAAGAGGCGTATGCTTTCTACAATTTATATGCAAGATGTTGTGACTTTAGTATAAAAAAAAGTGATGTTAGAAGACCTAAAAAAGATAAGCAGATATGCTTTCGCATTTTAAAATGCTCAAAACAAGGACTTAAAAGGAATATAAAAAAAATTCGAAAGAAAAAGAAAACATATGGACATTACTAGATGTGAATGTCTTAAATCACTTACCCTCAAGCTCATAACTAACACTTCAAAATGGACGATTATGAGTTTCAAGAAAGAGCATTCTTATCGGTTGGAGACCCCCATAAAGTCTCATTGTCTTCAATCCCATCGTAATATGCCAGACTCGCAACTAAATATAGTTGAAGGGCTGTGCAAGGTCAACACTGGTGTATCAAAATCATTGCAATTCATGACAGAAGAGGTTAGGGGACAAGATAAATTAGAATTCACGGAAGTTGGTCTTCGTAATGCCTTAAGATCTAGACGGATGTCAAGATATGGTGGAAGTGGAATAACATTATTTGAATACTTTTAGAAGCAATTTGATGTGAAGTTAGATTACTTTTATGAAATTTAAGTTGACGGGCACCATCGGTTGATGTCATATTTTTCGGTAGATGGAAGTTCGAAAAAAGATTATGAAGTTTTCAATGATGTTATTTATTTCAACACAACTTATCGAATAATACTTTTATGATATAAAGTCATATTACTTTTATGAAATTCAAGTCGACGAGTACCATCGGTTGATGTCATATTTTTCGATAGATGGGAGTTCGAAAAAAGACTATCAAATTTTCAATGATGTTATTTGTTTCAACACAACTTATCGAACAAATAAATACGATATGCCTTTTGGGTCCTTTGTTGAAGTAAATCACCATAAACAATCAGTTTTACTTGGTGCAGGTCTATTATTTGGTGAGTTTACGTGGCTGTTTAAAATATGGCTCAATGCTATGACCGTACCACCCAAAGTCATTATTACAGATCGAGATTCAACTATTACAAAGGTCATTTCTATAGTTTTTCCAACTAAGCATATTTTCTGTTCATGACACATATATAGAATTTTTTTTGAAAACTTATAATTTGTCAATAAAAAAATATCCTGAATTCAAAGATATGTTGTATACGTTGATTCATAATACAAAAGATATAGATGAGTTTGAATCTGGTTGAGCAAACTTAATGAATGATTATAATTTGACAGACCATGCATGACTACAACAGATGTTCGATGTGAGGGATAAGTGGATACCCACCTATACAAGAAATGTTTTCTTAATAGGGATGACCACTACGCAATAATCTGAAAGCATGAATGTCTTTTTTGATCAATTCGTTGGACCAACTATTTAATTATTTGATTTCATAGAAACATACAAGCATGCTGTTATAAATAGGAGAAAAGATGAAAAGGATGCTGATTGTAAAAGTACGTATGGTACTTTTATTTTGAAAACTAAATTTGTGATTGAGGAACAAATTGCCAAATTATATACTAAAGAATTTTTTTTATTTTCAAGCAGAAGTAAAGGAGTTACATTATTACAAGCCTAAATTTGATGTTATAGATGTGAGTCTGTTATATATTAAATATACAAGTATAAAGACTTCACCTACAGGAGAACAATTATTTGATGTGAAGATAGGCAATTTGTAATATATTCATGCTAGCTATTTGACTGGTGTGGGATTATTTATTAGCATATATTATCTATATTTCATTGGCATGATATCATAACTATGCCTGCTCATCACTTGCTTCATCGTTGGTAGCAACATCCAAAATAGAATGTTGGAGTTCCGCTATTTACAAAGAATTATGATGCTACAAATTCAGTTATGGTGCTTCAGCATTTGACACTCCAAAAATTAAATTTCATCCTAGAGGAAATGACATCAAGTTGGGATAATTTTTAAATTTGACCTATATCTTTAGAGACTTTAATAACAAATTTGCTAGAGCATATACAATCACAGAAGTTAGTAGGATGTTCAAATGAACAATAACAGAACTTGACTTGTGGTGATAAAGAAAGGATTTTTGAAGATAACAATTATGCAAATGAACCTGTCCAAGAAGTTCATAATAACTCGATAGAATTCAATATTGAGAGAGATGATAACATTAGAGGAGAAGTTCAGCTTTCAACTAATAACAATATACCAAATGCTCCAACACCTATTATGGAATTTTCAAATGTTGTTCGAAGAAAAGGACGATCAAGTAAGCGATTAAAATCTTCTGCTGAAAAGCTGTAAAACGTAATGGACGATTATGCTGATGATGCAAGAAGGTCGTGGTTGGTCACGATAAATGAAACTGTCTAGAATTGCATAAGAAGGATTGTGAGCAACCTGGTATAATGACATCGCATGGTATTCAATCAACTAAAACTCAATCCACTTTATGCATACAACATTTGATTATCTTTATCTAATTCATCTTCTTTCTATAGATTAGTATATGACTAGATTACTAGTGGGGCTACACCAATACTTTTGGCATTTTTGTATTATCTCTTTATATTCCTCTTATAAGTTGTTTGCATGAAGTTGTCAATGTACTATTGTATTTTGATTTTACTAAGTGCAATGCAGGATGGGCATGAAGAATGTGGGTACATATATGGATAGCATAGCAACAACACGATCTAGATATGAATTTCATGTAATGCAATTGTAATCCATGGAAATGAATTGTATATTTTCTGAAATTAATGCCAAATTTATATTGTCTCAATATGAAAAGAAAAGAAATTATATTTTTTGTATTGACTTGTACATTTTTGAAGAAAACGAAGTATAATTTTTTTGTATCGACTTATAAATATTTTTAAAAATAGGAATTGTATTTTTTGGTGAATGTTTAAATTGATGTTGAATATGCTATGTACTCATTGACTTGTGCATACAACATGCTCATTGACCACTTAGCATATTGTTATTCACAAGTAGATAACCTACAAGCCTTATTGACCTGTGCATACAGCATGCTCATTGACCACTTAGCATGCTATTATTCAAAGTTGAGGTGCTAATAGCAACAACATTATCCTCACTGGCTAGTAACCAGAGCAGAAGATTGCAACGAAATTAATCATAATTTGCATCCAAAACATCGTTGCTACTGATATGCAAAATAGCAACCGTTTTAGTGTCATTGCTACTAACATTTAGGGATAAGGTTTTTATATATGTGTTAATAGACCTGGGTGTATTTAACCCTTTTTTAATATTTTTTAAAATTTTTATACAACTATTAATCTAAATGTATTTAACATGAATGTCTCAGATCTTCAAGTATGATATGTGTTGAGATACATGTAATTATATACCAATAAAAAAAAATGTATTTAACATGTGTATCAATTTTTAGGCATTTTAGGTAATTTAAATGGTAAAAATTAATACACATGTTAATACACTTGGATTAACAATTAAAAAATTTTCGAAAAATTAAAAAATGGGTTGAAGTACTTGAGTGCACTGTATTAGATCCCTAGCTTACAGAAAATCTCAGCATAGATCCTGTGCTGCGAGGCTAACACATGGCCCAACACACACAAAAACCTACTTTTTATTTATTTAAAAATAATTTCAACTACATTGAATAATATAGAAGCAAAATCGTTAAAACAAAATTGTAATAATATTGCTTGGTTTTACAAAATTACAAGATAAGTTTTAAATTTTGAATAAAATTGCAAGCTTATCACTTAGGATTTCATAAATGATAGTTATGTTTATTGTTGAAATGGCAAAAATGCCATTATTAACAATAAATCAATTATTAATATTTGTGCTAACGACATTAAAAAATTATTTATATCAAACATAAATGTTAATTATTAGACGACACAAATTTAAAAATTAAATTATTGTATAATTAATTTTAAATAATTCAAGAATTTTGATAGAAATGAAAGAATTCATATCAATGAACAAGCAAGAGGGTAATTTTAAAACCGGTTAGGTGAAGAACCCTTAATTAAATTCGAATGACTCAAAAATTCTAATTCGAGAAGTATTTGTCACTCAAAATGACTCGGATAATTACCATATGATTAATAAAATATTATAAAAGAATAAACAAGTAGTAATTGACTCTTTAATACCAATACCTTAAAATAATGAAAAATGACAGTTCTGTTTCTTCATGCGAATAACTTAAAAGTTATATTGGCAAAATTATTTAGTAGCCTTTAGCCTCATAAAAGATAAAATGAAAACATTTATTTATCTTCTTTATATATTTTTATTTTTAAACATAGATATTTTTATAATTATAATTGCACAAAATTTTTTGTTAGTTTGTATGAAGAAACCCCTCTATTATTTGAACTTGGCTTGGACGTACCCTAATTTGGTCTGGGGTTCGGACTCATTTTGACTAGAACCGGAATTGATAGCACAATATTTGATATTGGATTAAACTCGAACCCGAACACATGGTCAATTCAAGAGCCAGTTTGGGATAAGAAGAACCGGTCGATGTGTACCAGAAGTGATATTTTTGAACTTATGCATTAAACGTTGTAGCATCCTTTTTTCTCTCTCAGAAATAGGAAAACTCATAGCCGCAAGCGCGGCCTTATCAAATGATGTTTGAATTTGCTGTGGCATGAACGTGGATAAGCACGGAAGTCACATTCCAGCGCGCAAGACGTCCCCTAACCCATTCATGGTCGAATCTACCAAATTAGAAGATTAAAAGTTCGTGGGATAGTCTACTAAAAGCTTTGATTGGATCATCACCAGTGAGTTGTCGTGGCACCTTTTGACCCTAACAAAGCAGGAGGAAAGGGGACAATCATGGGCAGTCTGGTCCTGAGCTCAGCAAATTCATCACCTCGCACTGTTTTGGCGATCCAGCCGCATGTGTGAGTGGGCCTGTGTCAAATTAAATAAATTCCAATGTGATTGGGCTCCGAATCTCTCTTTCTCGATCGAACACTGGACGTGCAAGGAAGATATATATATATATATATTTAAAACTCTTTGCAGTGGTTGATGCAAATTTGCTAAAATTAAAGGGTTTTAATTTTATTTTTTTTTGTTTTCTCTTTTTAAACAGCATCATGTCAGTGAAAAAGGTTCTTGATTTGAACGCTATGGGTTGATTATGTGTGTTTAGGTTTTCTTTTTGCCTTTTTTTTTCCTTGAATAAGAAGAAAAAGAAAAAAAGATAAAGAGAAATTAATAGAAGGGAAATCAATGCTGGAGGCTTTCTAAATGATATATTTTTTTATTTTGTTCTTTATTTTTTATAGTTGGAGTATGAACTGAGGATCGCATTTGTATCCCTTTCTTCATCGTCAATTTTTACTCTTTTTACCCTGTAATTTTTTCCTTCATCTTGAATTGTTTTTTACATAAATTCTTGTATTATTATTTGCGGATTATTTATTGTCTGGTTTGGTTTGATGGTTTTTTGTAGAATATATTGTACTGATTGTTGTATCCATACGTATTATAAACTCGTTTTAACTTCTTGACTCAACAAGGATATTAAAGGGTAGTTAACTCAAATGAGACACACGGGGTGATTTACAAATCTAAGATAGAAGATATTTGGTGCGCACTAATCAATCAAGCCAAGCCAACACTCTGTAATTAACAAGGAGTATAATATATTAAATAGAAAGACCACTGCACACATAAGTTAGTAGTTAGAGAATAGTATATTTCACCGTGTACTTAAAAGAGAAAAAGGCACATAGACTACGGACAAAGTTGAAATCTTTGTATGAGAGAGATAATCGGTAACAAAATTTCAGTTTTCTTTTTTCTTCAGCATCCCCACCCAATTTCTTTATTTTTGCTCCTTTTTTCCCCTTACCATCGTGTTTTTATTTTGTTTTGTTTATTTTATTATTATCATTATTATTATTTTTTTAAGGATAGTTCGAGTAAAGTGCCCATCAACATTCACCATCGTACGAGGACTGCCACTTCAATTCGTCAAAATTCCTATAATCCCCACCACCCTCACCACTTGAGCTCTTTCAAGATTTATGGTTGGGATTTGGGATGGACCCGATTTCCTCGACATCGGGAGGAATCCGCTTTCGCGACTCAAAAACTTGGGAGTTGCACGAGCGTGCAATTATCCAAAAGTAAACATGAGGGCATGACCAATAAAAATTTCAGCAAGCTCCCAGGACCTCCTGGGTCACAAATGCAAAGTTAGCGAAGTTGTGGCGCCAAATGGAAATAGGCAAAATCACAGGGTCATCATTGCAAATAAATCCCCGTCGGAAAAACGGCTTGCGTCTGCGCCTCACAATTATCGAATAGGATGAAGGGGGCGGAACTGAACTAGAGGATATAGGGTAGCGTCCAGACGCACTGTTGACCTCCTTCCCTATTATCAACAGTTATGGACAGTCTCAAACCAAGCACAGCCAATTCTTCCCCTCTCACGCCCTTAGGATTTCTCGACCGAGCTGCTACTGTCTACGGCAATTGTCCTTCCATCATCTACAACAACAGGATCTACACATGGTCACAAACATATTACCGCTGCATCAAGCTTGCATCCGCCCTCCATTCCATGGGCATCAAGCCCGGCGACGTGGTAATCAACTAAACAGACCATAAATTGCTTTTGATCACAAGTCCCAACCACTATCTCTATTGTAGTTTCTACTGACAATAATCATTGCCTGCGGTCGTTTGCCCATAGGTTTCGGTCTTGGCCCCCAACATTCCCGCCATGTACGAGATCCACTTCGGCGTTCCCATGTCTGGTGCGGTCCTGAACACGATCAACAGCCGTCTCGACGCACGGACGGTTTCTGCGCTCCTCCGACACGGCGAGCCCAAGCTACTGTTCGTCGATTTCCAATCCAGGCAGCTCGTCGAGGAGGCCATCACTCCCCTGGAGAGGCCACCTCTCGTAATCGTCATCCAGGATAGTGATGAGGAGGAGGCAGGCAGCGGAAATCTCGACCGTAGGTCGCCACTCACGTACGAATCGCTGGTCGAGAAGGGCGATCCATCCTTCGAGTGGGTGAGACCTGAAACCGATTGGTCGCCTTTGGTCCTGAATTACACGTCAGGGACAACGTCATCCCCTAAGGGCGTGGTCCACTGCCACCGAGGCATCTTCATGGTTATCGTGACCGCGCTGATCGATTGGACGGTCCAGAAGCAACCGGTCTATCTTTGGACACTCCCGATGTTCCACGCCAACGGCTGGGGTTTCACCTGGGGAATGGCTGCGGTGGGCGGCACCAACATCTGCATCCGTCGATTTGATGGGCCCACCATCTATTCCCTGATACGTAAGCACGGGGTCACGCACATGTGCGCCGCGCCAGTCGTGCTGAACATGATAGCGAATGCCGCCGGGGATTCTGGAAGCGCGCAGCTCCCACATGCTGTGCAGATCATGACGGCTGGCGCTCCACCTCCCGCCGCGGTCTTGCTGAGAACCGAGTCGCTCGGGTTCCAATTGAGCCATGGGTACGGACTCACCGAAACGGGCGGGAACTGCGTGTCGTGCGCTTGGAAGGGGGAGTGGGACCGATTCCCAGCCACCGAGCGAGCTCGGCTGAAAGCGAGGCAGGGAGTGAGGACGGCCTGCATGGCTGAGGTGGATGTGGTGGATTACGAGTCGGGAGCAAGCGTGGCGCGAGACGGGTCGACGCTCGGCGAGGTCGTGCTCCGCGGTGCGTGCATCATGCTCGGGTACTTGAAAGACCCTGAGGCAACTCGGAAATCGATGAAAAACGGTTGGTTTTACACGGGCGATGTGGGAGTGATGCATCCGGACGGGTATCTGGAGATCAAGGACCGGTCCAAGGACGTGATCATAAGCGGGGGAGAAAACATTAGCAGTTTGGAGGTGGAGTCGGTGTTATACACGCACCCGGCCATCAACGAGGCAGCAGTGGTGGCCAGGCCAGACGAATTCTGGGGCGAGACTCCTTGCGCGTTTATAAGTTTGAAAGACAAGAACGGGCAGAAGGCTCCATCAGAGAACGAGATTATTGGCTATTGTCGGGAGCGGTTGCCGCACTACATGGTGCCTAAGACGGTGGTGTTCCTGCCAGATCTTCCGAAAACTGCAACAGGGAAGCTCCGGAAGTATGTGCTGAGGGAGACGGCGAAGAAACTCGGTGTCCACCAGACACAGTTCGGCCGGATGTAGGTCCGGTGCCGCTCGGGGGTTTGGCGTATCCTAAGGTTATTTTCGACCAGTTATTTTCACTCACATGTCACCCCCGAATAATATGATGTCGCAATTTGAAGATATACATATGCCTTACGCCTTTCACTTATTCACTTTTATAGCTAGGCATATCTTCAAATAATGAGAAAAATATTAATATTTCTAAATACTAAAATCAAAAGCTTTCGAAGTGTGTTTTTAACGTAATTAATTTAATGAGGATTTCTAGAAAATTTAACTATGTGTTCTAACTGACATTAGCCATTCAAAAATTTACAAACTAATTAAGAATGGTCGGGAAATCATTTTGATGAGATATTGGTAAAGGCTGCCAGGCAGGCATAATTATAGGCAAGAGGCGTACTATAATCCTCAATAATAATAAAGCCACAGAGCACGTCAGAAGCCATATATGAATTAATTCATATAACTGAATGTGAGAAGTACTCAAGCATTGAACATGAATAGGAAATCGGTTTGGGAGAGGCAGGAGCCAGCAGTGGTAGAGTTCCGTGGTTGAAACAAACACCATTGCATCAGTGGTCCCTCAACAGTCCAATGCGTACACGAAAGAGTTATCCGGTTGGGTCGTCGTGAGTCAGCGATTCCTGACAGTACCCAACACATGAACGAATTATCCGGTGGGTGCATTTCAATTGTCAACCGTTGCGGGCCTGTGGATTGTGTAACAAGCATACCAAGTAATGCGTTCCTATCATTTCTTCTTTTTAGTGTACTTGTGAATAATGACTAGCAATAATACTAATTATTAAAATAAATGTGTCGAAAGTCGACTTTTTTATATTAATATTTATATATTAGGACATCTGATGTTGCAATCAAATTTATTTAAATAAAAGACAGCAGGCTCTTATTTTTTATTCTTAGAAGAGAAAATAAGCTCTTACCTTATTCTTACATATGACTAAGCTACCACTACAATTTTTTATCCCACATGGGTCAAAACCGTATGCGCGGGCCATTTGGCCATGTCCGTGAGGGAAAATTGGCGTTTTTTAATGATTGCAAACTCGTCACCAATAGCGACAACGAAGAAGGGGATAAGCGATCATTTTCTAAAATTTATTTAGGAAGGGCAAACTTGTCATTTGGCACTTTAATCAGCCGTGTTTGACGCAAGTCACGCAATCATTCCCCGCGTTCATTGCAAAGCTCTGAAAGTTTGAAGGTTATATTTGCTAACGTTAAAATTTGGAGGCCTTATCTTCTATTTCAGAAACTTAAAGGGTTGTATATGAAAAAATCTATTCTGTTTAATTGGATGATTTGGACAGCGTGGTTCATCTTCGTATCCAAGATATTCGAATTTATTTTGTGTAAGGATAGAGTTGACATTTCATTATGGGAGGTGGTCCAGTGCTGTCGGCAGCATGTTGCTGCCCTTTTATATATGAGAAAATATTAAAATTATATCTAAGCCATTTATTACATTGTACATCATTGACTTAGCTAGTACATGAATACTGATCTTTTAATATACTAAAAGACTGCCATTCAATAGATACTTCTACGAATTTGTATCGTACAGTTTGTGAATATTCTATTAAGAATTATCATCCTTTTCTTACATACTCATTTTAAGGTGTGTTTGGAAAATTACAAAATTTTTGATGAAAATTTTTTAACGTAAAAATTATTAAATTGGTAGAAAATGATGTGATATAATACAGATAATAATGAGAAGTAAAGAGAATAAAGTTAAAATAAATAGATTAGTCGTATAGATAGTTATGAAAAATGATTAAAAAGTATGATAGTTATATAGAAAAATATACGAAAATAATTAAAAATAAAGTAGTTATAGAAAGTATAAAAAAAATTAATTGCAAAGTTTGACGGTTTCCCAAATGCCCCATTAATTAAAAAGTTCAAATTCAACATAGACTATATTTGGCCATCATGAAAACTCCTTAAGGGGCTGTTTGTCATGGTTTAAAACTCACCTTTTGCGTGAAACTTTTCACACGAGGGGATTTTGTGCAAAAGCCCATCAAATCAGTATTCTCGTCGACAGCGGGCTGCATACCTGCATTTGCTGTGCGGTTGCAGAAGCCGGACGATCCTCGGGCTTGATAATGGGGGAGAAAAACGGCAACCACGCAGATGGAACAGCATTCGAAATTTCGCCTCCTATGACGAACAACAACGTCATTCACAGCGCACGCAAATGCTTAGAAACCATCCACCTGCGGACCACCATGAATTTGGGGTGCACAAACCATTTTCGACGCCAGGACATTTCCATTCGCCGCCACTACGACTCAATGCATCAGATTTTTCGACGGACGAAATTGACGGCTGACATTTTTTTAAGCCGTAAAACACGTTTCGAGTTCCCAAAAAGCCGAAATGACGGAAGACGATTCGATCTTGGGAGTCTTTTTCCTGGACTTTTACAACATAGCCTTCTTCCACGCACACGCCACTCTATCCAGGGAGATGGCTGGTAAGTTGACCTCCGGAGCACCGTTTCGGCGGCCCCCGCAGAATTTTCAAAAATTTCCTTGAAGTCCATTTAGGGCTAAGGTCGTGTGTCCTTTTTTTTAAATATCTTCTTTTTTTTATTTATCCAACGGGTCAGATCATTCCGGTCCATTCCCCCATAAGGAGTTCTATTTTTGTTTGTGCTCTCGCAACTGCACGTGTTTAACGGTATTCATGGAATCGGATTTGGACGCCACGTTACGCCAGAGCGCATGCACGGATGCACCACAGGATGCTTGGGCCAGGAGGGTCATGATACCCTGATATTTTTAGTTTGGATAATTTATTTTTTTTGGTTTTTTTGATTTCGGGAAGTTCTAAACTGCTAGCATTAATTGAATCACTTTTGAATTTTTAATGTTTTATATGTAAAACTATTTCGGGTTTTTTCGTGGCGGGGTTTCAAGATATGTCTAAGGACTTTTTTCGAAACATTCACAGTGTTTTTAAAATTTCAAATGTACCTATTGTATTTGCATTTAATCTTAAAAATGTCAATTCTGTAAAAAATTATTAATTAAATTTTTATAAATGCCCAAAATATTCCCATTGTAAAATAATAAAAAATGAAAAGAAATAGAAAGAAAATGAAATTATAATTTTCCAAATTTAAAGCTCATTGTAATTAGGGCATATTGAAGTTATGACTCTCTAAACTTAGAGCTGATTGTAATTAAGGCATTAGTGACTTAAGAATCATTCAATTTTTTCACTACCATCCTACATTTAATGGGTATATTAATAATTTCACACATTAACCAACAATGTTAACTCTAGGCGCTTTTGGAATTAAATACAAATATTGTGGATATATTTTGAAAATTTAAAAATGTAATGAGTATATTTGGCATTAAAGTAAAACATAGTGGATATATTTAGAAAAAATCAATGCCTAATTATTTTACCTTAATTGAAACGTAGCAATAATTTTGAATTATTTGTGAAAACATACATATTATTTTTTTGATAAAAAATACTTATTTTGACTTAAGGAATTTAAGTGGGTCTTTTGAAAAAACATACGTGTTATTTATTAATCCAGAAACTCAAAAGTTTTTGCAATTCTTAAGAATATTAGATAAAACGTTGATTTCAAAGTTAAAAAAAATGGTGTTCAGAGCATCCCATTGAGCTAACGCGGGTATGTGGGCCCCACGTTGTACGGTGATATTCTGACCTCCAGCATGGCCAACCGAGTGGACGGCGTAGAAGGATAGCATCGCCACGTGATTTCCGTGTGTGGGGAATCTGGATGACGTGGATATGAGCACGTGCCGTTTGGTGGATGGGTACATGAATTTAGTATTTCAAATTCCCTTACGTTCACAGGGAAATAATAAAACTTTTGAAGAAAAAAATTTTTGTTATAAAAAATTTTAAAATAAAAAAAAATAAAGTGATATGAAGCAGTAATGATGAAGAGTAAAGATAATAAAGTTAAATAGATAGATTAGTTGTATGAGTGTAGTTTTATATAAATATTAAAAAATAGAATAGTTGTACAAAACAATGGACGTTTATTTCCATGAAAAACTAATTTATTATTTTTTTATGAATCTTTTTATACAAATAGTGATCCGAGTGTATTTAATATATATCAATTTTTACTATTTTTGAATATTTGTAGATATTTTTTGGATTTTTAAAAATTAGTGGAGATTTTCGTATTTTTGAATTATGAGATGTGAAGAAATAATTTTAAAAATAAGCCAATTGGGTGGAGTGAAAATTTTTAAATTCAAAAGTTTCCGTTGAAAAATTTTAGTGCTAAATAAACACTACCAAATCATGTCTGTTGCCTCGGAATGGATTATACTCAAGAATGTGATCATGTTCAAAATAATGTAAAGGTTCTACGGCCAATAAATATTTTTTTTGCGCTTAAGAATGGATAAAATTTTAAAAAAAGTTATGCGGTAAAGTTTTTGAAAGGAAAGAAAATAATGTGATATGATAAAAACAATTATGATGAATAAACTGAATAAAGTTAAAATAGAGATGTAAGTTATATGAGTATTTGTATAGAAATAATTACAAAATAGAGTAGTCATATGAGAAAATATGTAAAAATAAGATAATTATTATATAAAAAGTTTTATATTGAAATGTATTGGAATGATAACTTATTGTCATTTCTAAACACACCTTTAAAGACATGTTTAGCTATCGGTGTGTATGAGAAGTAATAAAATTTTTAGATGAAAAATTTTAAGTACAAAAATTTTAAATCGATAGAAAATAATGTGATATGATAAGAATAATGATGAAAAGTGAAGAAAATAATGTCAAAAGGCAAGTTATTTACATAGGTAGTTGGGCAATGGTTGAAAATAAGTTAGTTGTACAAGAATGTGTAAAAGAATAATTAGAAAATAAAATAATTGCATAGAGTGAAAAGTTTTAGATTAAAATTTTCTTATTTGAAAACTAAAAATTTTGAATCGGTAGAAAATAATATAATATAATAAGGGTGATGATGAGGAGTGAAAAAATAATGTTAAAATATATATATGTTAGTTGCATAGGTAATTAGACATAAATGACCAAAAATAAGTTTTTTTTATTGAAGAATAACTGAATAAGTTAGTTGTACAACAATGTGTAAAAAATGATTAGAAAATAGAATAATTGTGTAGAGTAAAAAGTTTTAGATAAAAAAAATTTACAATTCGAAAAGTTTTAGATTAAAATTTGCTGATTTGAAAATTAAAAATTTTAAATCGGTAGAAAATAATGTAATATGATAAGGGTAATAATGAGGAGTGAACAAAATAATGTTAAAATACATATGTTAGTTTCATAGGTAGTTGGACAGAAATAACAAAAAAAAGTTTTTTCTATAGAAGAAATAAGTTAGTTGTACAAGAATGTGTAAAAAATGAATTGTGTAGAGTAAAAAGTTTTATAATTCGAAAACTTTTTCTATAGAAGAATAAGTTAGTTGTATAAAACTAAAACTTTTTCATTTTTCACAATTATCTTATTTTTAATCATCTTTTATAATTTTTTTTACAACTATTTTACTTTTAATTATTTTTTAAAACTACACATACAATCATCTTCTCTATTTTATTTTTATTATCTTTACTTCTCCTCATTACCCATATAATATTATATCATTTCTTTCACATTAAAAAATTTTATTATAATTTTTTTTAAAAAAAAAATATTTTATCAAGTGCCAAACACACTCGGGTCTGACAATACGTTTGGGAAGTGCGTCTTATGTTGTTCTTTTGCTTGGAATGTGGATTAGGACCGTCGCATGAGCTGTTTTTTTTTTTTTTTTTTTCTGGTGTACAGTGGTCGCGCTGTCCCAAACCTTAATCCTTATGCTTTCGTACGTCTGGACCGGACCACGCGAATCCATTTTCCACGGTCCAGCCAGCTGTCGAATGTCAGTCGTTTTAATAAAAATCATTAACCCGTATGCCTACCGGACCACCTGTCATACGGTTGACGGTTCAACATATCCGACTGGCTAGGCCCGTATTCAAACATTTTGATGAACGTCCGTAAAAATCAACGGCTGAAATCCAACAGTATGAGGCATAGACTCAAAGCTGGTTCATGCGGGCTCTTGCGGGATTATGGAAAGCTTTTCCTCTAACAGAAATCACAGATACAATGTACGGAAAGGAAACAAATTAAATTCTGATGAATAAATAATAGTATTAACAGTAAGCGGGGAAATGACTTACGAGATGAGGATGATTGAAATTTTGAATTATACCTTGATCCTTGGAGTGGCAATCTGAATTAAATAAAAACGAGGGACGACCATCATGCTTTCGTTCTGCCTGCAGGCCACCAGAATATATATATATATATATATATATATATATATATGAGGGATGATTTTTTCAGGCCGGCCGCACGATACTGCTCCGTGCGTCCGGCCTGAAAACCAATTTTTTTTATTTTTTTTTTATTTTTTTTCATGGGTAAGTAAATCTATGTGTATTAAATCTATAAAACAAGTTTTACCATTTTTGGATGTTTTTAAGTATTTTTTTTATTTTTAAACACGGTGGCAGTTTCGTAATTTTGGGATTTCAGAAAATTACGAAAATGCCACTGTGTTTAAAAATCCAAAAAAAATACTTAAAAACATCCAAAAATGGTAAAACTTGTTTTATAGATTTAATACACTTAGATTTACTTACCCATGAAAAAAAATCAAAAAAAAAATTAAAAAAAATAGGTTTTTAGGCCGGACGCACGGAGCTGCTCCGTGCGGCCGGCCTAAAAGGATCATCATTCCGTTCCGGTGCAGCGTCACTGCACCGGAACAACGGTGCAGTGGGCCCAAAATAGGCTCCACATGATCATGAAATTATAATCTACTCCACCCATTGTATTTAGAATAATGTATTCTATAATCATACCAATTTTCATCCTAATCAGATACTTTAAAGTTGTTATTTACATCAAACTATTTTATTACGTTGGATTTGTACCATTTTCAGATGGGGCCCATATACATATCTGATTGGGATGAAAATTGGTGTGGTAATAGAATACATTATTCTAAATACAATGAGTGGAGTAGATCATGTGGGGCCCATTTTGGGCCCACTGTACTGCTGTTCCGGTGCAGCATCGCTGCACCGGAACAGCTCCCTATATATATATATATATATATATATATATATATATGAGAAGCTTTGTAAAATAAGTCTTACATATATTAGAATGTTATGACATTTATACAATCATTTATGTATATAAAAAACATACTTTAAACAGTTTAGATGTTGAAAATGTCATTTTAAAATTGATATTTATGGTAAATTATTTTATTATATTGATCTTGCACCATTTTAAAATGGGCTCATATATATGTTCGATTTTGATGAAAATTGGTACATTACTAAAGTGAATAATTCTAAATTTAATAGGTGGGTAGATTTTCTATTCATGATCGAGTGGCCCCCACATTGTATGGACTGCTTAGTTGCATGCAGTGGATGAATTTCCACTTATATGAGATATGATTTGGTGTAGTCCACTGTAAAATGAGCCCCATATATATTAAAATATAATAATACATTATAAAATTATATATCCATACAAAAAACATATTTCAAACAGTTTAGATGTTAAAATATTTATATTAAATTATTTATTACGTTGAATTTGTATTATTTTAATATGGAGCTCATACATATGTTTGATGTAGATGAAAATTAGTATGCTAATAAAGTGAATAATTTTTTAGAGAAAACACAGTATATATCATTGCTGATAATAACAATCCATGTACAAAATGTTAACAAGAAAGCTGGGTGGGTTTCCCCACCACAGTAAACTACCATTTGCCTCATTTGTGGCAAATTTTGCTAATAGATGAGCTGCCTCATTCCCTGTCCTGCATACATGACCAAAGTAAAATTTCTTATATCATAAGCTAGCTCCTTTATTTCTTGGATGATTGTGCTAACCGTTGAGAGCAACTCACAATCACCAATCAGGAAGAAGATTAACAGTGTTGAATCGTTTTCCATTTCTACCATTTACAAATTACCATACAATCCCCAACTTCATTGTCATTGCTTCCATGGAGATCACATCAGTAGTACTCTCCCGTTTCCAGCATCTTGCAATTTTAAATACAATAAGTAAAGTAGATTTCTTATTCATGATTAAGCAGCCCTATAGTGCGTAAATTACATCATGCAATTGCATGCAATGAATATATATATAGAAATATTCAAGCGCAGCTTCATTACACTACAATTGCAGTGCAGTTACCTCAAAATGGGTCCCGAGTGATTATAAAATTATAATCAACTCCACCCATTATATTTAGAATTATGTATTCTATTATCATATCAATTTTCATCCCAATTGGATATGTGTATGGACCTATCTGAAAATGGTACAAATTCAACGTAATAAAATAATTTAATATAAATAACAACTTTAAAGTTATTTTTTTAACATGTAAATCATTTGTTATAAAATTTATATATTAATAAATAATTGTATAAAGTATTAATATATTTAAGTATATGTGGGGCTCATTTTAGGCCAAATGCATTGTTAATTATGGTACAACTTCACTGCACAAGAAAGATTCTTATATATATATATATGTGGGATTTGTTCCAGTGCATGCGACTGCACCGTGCAGTCTATGCACTGTAGGCCCCATATGATCATGAATGGGAAATCCTCTCCACCCATTGTGTTTAGAATTGTCCACTTTATTAGCATGCCAATTTTCATCTAAATCCAATATGTGTGTGATCCCCATCTTAAAATGGTGCAAAATCAACGTAATAAAATAGTTTAATGTAAATATTAAGTTTAAAGTGGTATTTTCAACATCTAAACCGTCTAAAGTATGATTTTTATATGGATAAATGATTGTATAAAGTGTCATTACGATCTAATATGTGTGGAGCCCATTTTACAGCGGACTGCACAGGAACAAATCCCTATATATATATTATATGTATGCATATATATATATATATATAGGGAAATGATCCAGTGCATGCGACTGCATCGTGCAATCCATGCACTGTGGGCCCCACCTGATTATTTCCCATAAATCCACCCCACCCATTGTATTTAGAATTGTTCACTTTATTATCATACCAATTTTCATCCAAATCCAACATGTGTGTAGTCTCCATCTTAAAATGGTGCAAAATCAACGTAATAAAATAGTTTAATGTAAATATCAAGTTTAAAGTGGTTTTTTCAACATCTAAACCGTCTAAAGTATGATTTATATATGGATAAATGATTGTATAAAGTTTCATTACAATCTAATATGTGTGGGGTCCATTTTACAGCGGACTGCACCGTAATTACGGTGCAGTCCGACTGCACAGGATCGGTTCCCATATATATATTATATGTATATATTATATGTATGCATATAGACAGATAGACTGAGAAAAGTACCACGCTTGCATTCATCATAGGTATAGATCTGACTATTTTACGACTCTGGGATTTAATTTTGGGGAGGATAGCAGATAGCTGCATCATTTTTATTTTTTTTTCAAACATTTTTTCATAGGGCTGGTAGGAGAGAATGGCCTGCGAGTCTGCGACCTTGTTTGATCCAGCATTCCTTCAGCTTGTTGGTTAATAGGTGATAAACAGCTTAAGCCATTGTTTTGAAAACCTGACCACATATGGTTTCGGTATTCACTGTTATAATGGTAAAAAAAATTTAAAAGAAAATAAAAATACAATATTTTTACTTCCCACCTTCTTCCATGCACTCCTTAAATTATATATGTATAAGTTACCATATTTATGAGATAAAAATATACTTTATTTGAAGAATCAAATTAAATATTGAATTTTAATCATTTATACATGATAATTATTTTATATTAACATCACGGGGTTGAACCAGTCCAACCTGAAGGTCCTGAACTGGACACAAAAGTAATTCGATTCACGATTTGATTTTGACAATATTGGCTTAAGCTAATAAGTAGCTGAATTAAAATAGTCGTACTTAATGCAACTTTGTTCATTAAAACTTTAGTCACCTGGGTCTAAAATCTATTTTTTAATTCTTAAAATTTTTTAATAAAATTATTACCTTTTTTTTTGAAGATGTATATATTTTTATTTTTAAAATATAAAATTTTAGTCAGTTTTAAATGACTAAAATAGTAATAAGATTTGAAATAGTGATAAGAATATTTTTAGTTTTATTTAAATAAATAAAAATAAAACTCTACGAAAATAGTTCAAATGCTTATGGTGTGAATTAATATTATTTGACAAAGATATGCACAAGCATACGATCAAATAAAAAATGAACTTCTAATAATTATATATTAATGACATAAAAAGATATTCCCCAAATACGCCAGTTATAAGCCTTTGTAAGCCTCGTCAAAAGTAAATTATTTGAAAAAGCACGTAGCTTTTAGCTTTTAAGCAGACTTAGCCTCTATTGGACCTAATGATTAGATTCCAGCCTCTTTGAAAAGTCTGATTACAAATATGACTTCTATAAAGAGTACAGTGAGAAAAAAATTGCAAAGTGTATGGCCTTATAATTTAACTAGCATTTCTAATAATATTTTTATGTTTGGCTTAAAAAAAAAAGTTTTTTTATGTATAAATTACAAAAAAAGACTTTTAAATATTTCTAAAATTGAATCTTTTTTTTTAATAGAATGTACTTTTTTATGCTTAAAAGTAAATATTTCTGTTAAAATAAATTATCAATTGCATCAGGGTGTGTTTATTTTTAAACTTTTTTAAAATATGGAGAGGAAAATTTTTTTAATTTCATCTAATATAATATTTATTATTTATGGATTATTTTATATTATTTTATTGTTTGGCTACAATTCTATTGTGGTTTCATCTATGAGTACCAACTATAAAAATGAATAACAGATTTTTAAATTTTTAAACATAGAAATTTATAACTTGTATGATTGTAGACACCCCTACCTTGAGACCAAATGAATATTGCATACATAAAAAATAAAGAAAATATATATATGGGCCAAAATGCATAGCCTAGTTACTACAAGGAAAGAAGTCCACTTAAGCCAACCACCAATGGGCTCTTAACCAACAGCCCACAAGGAACAAGACCAAACAGGCTTGGCCAGTTCAAAGCCTACCAGACCACAAGAGCAAAGCTTCACAGCAGCAGCCCACTAATGGGCTTAACCAATTGTGGCCCATGGGAGCCAAGCTCCAACAAGCGCGGCCCATTAGAGCAAAACCTCCAATAAGCTCACGAAGCTAAGCTTTTTAGCACAACCTTCTCCAGCCCACCTAGAGCAAAATGCTCCAACAAGGCAACAAGCCCAACAGCAACGGGCTCCCAGTCATGGCCCACGGCCCGCACACCCACTTCCCCTCTATAAATAGAGGGGCAAGCTCCAACTTCAACCATGCTAAGAGAGACATCCCAAAGAGGGAGGACGGGAGTCTGCAACAAATCCTTGGCGCCCTCGGCTTCTTCTCTCCTCCAGCTCTAGCTTTCCTCTTTTCCAACCCATTCCCTCTCTACCTCTTCTTCAGATTTTTTTTATTTTTAATTTTTCCCTTTCATGCCCATGTAAACGACTTCAGGTTAACAGATTTTTGTTATATCTATTTTGATCAGAAGACCAGGATCTAAGCTCTGTATGACCGGTGCTCTTATTCAATGAAACGGGGACTGATCTTCCCTTTAAGATCAGTGGCGACTCCATCTAATGGTGTAAATCTCTTGGCTATCAAGGTTATTCCCACATGTTTTATTTGATCTAAATACTAACATTTTTCATCGAGTTGAAGCCGTGGCAAGGTAGACGCATGCCATCCAGCAGCTCCCGGCAACGCACGCTGCCCTGTCACACTACTGGATCCTCAGGAATCTCACGCGTATGCCGCTACTCCGGAAGCTTAAAGATCAAGCCCGGGACCAAGGCCTATTGTATGCAAATATTCATTTTTCTGAAACATACTAACAACTCCTCTATTCAATGAGAAACGCAGGTTCCGGCTCTTCCGAACCGGCCCAGATTTCACGAGGCGGGAAAGGCATCCGAGCCCATCATAGCGTCTGCGACGGGTGCTACAATGATGAAAAACTTAATTATTTGAATTCTATTCTTTAAATGATATAGAGTGACCTGGGATGATACCTAAGCACCACGTCTCGGGTGTGTTTGTTTAGGGTAAAAAAGTATCAACTAAAACTTTTCAATCTAAAACTTTTCACTCTCCATAATTGTTCTATTTTTTAATTATTTTTTCACACTTTTCTATACAAACTACCCTACTTTTCAATCATTTCTACACAACTACCCATACAACTAACCTATCTATTTTAACTTTATTCTCTTTACTCTTCATCATTACTCATATTATATCACATCACTTTCTATTGATTTGACAACTTCTACTCCAAAAACTTTTCATCAAAAGTTTTACCTCCAACCAAACACACCCCTCATATTTTTATAGGCTTTTAAAACTTAAAATTTTAATACAAGCCGAAAAATGGATTGAAAAACTTAGACATGCGTATGAATTTTCCTTTCTATTAAAATATAAAAAACTTAATTTTTAATATAGAAAATAAATACTGCACCTAATTTGAAAGTACTCAATACTGAAAACTAAATAAAAATATTACTCTATATAAAAAGTTATATTCAATTGGTAATATTAGGTGCATTTCTAACTTTATAAACTCTATTATATTACGAGTATTTATCATATAAATAATTATTACTCATTGTTACTATACTATATTAAGTACTCGTTATAAAAAAATTAGATCAAACTAGTTACATAACTAGGCATTCAGTACTCTTGCGTAAGTGCAAATCGGTTATATAACATTATAAGGTACTAATTATAAATAATTCGTACCAAACTAATATATTATCAGCATCAATTCCACTATATTAGGGAAATAATTTAATGAATTAATTCAATAAGATTATTTGGATTATTGGCTTGGTGAAATAATTCTGTAGAATATATAATTTTAAAATGTACTATGATACTAGTTGATTCATTTTTATTTAACCTAAACTAGTAATAATAAATACTACTAATACATATCTATTTAAGGTTTCCAAAATCACATATATATAATTTTCTTCCTATTTGACTTTTAAAATTTTAAATAAATATCAAGATCAACAAAGATATAAAGTATCGTCTGGTATATAATATAAATTTTGAACACTAATTTTTTAAAATATATTTTTACTCTATATTTAAACTCGAGTTTCTATGTAGATACATCATTTTACTATTTTAAAAGTACCTAATAAATCTTGTAGATAAATTGCGGGTTATTAAATCCTAATTGCTTGTTTTCTACTTCAAGAGCAATGTCTGCTATAATAAATTATTAGTTATATAAATAGATTTACCTCTTGAGTAAGAAATTAGAAAGAAAAACATATACTTGAGTTAACTTGAGATGTAAGACAACACAATTTCAAGAAAGCATCTAGTAAATTTTTATAACGATTTTAGAAACTTTAATTAAGATAGCTAAAAATATAATCACTATTTTTAAAGTTTTCAAAAAAAATTTCTCAAATTTTTTTTCAAAAGTTTTATTATGTCCCAAACACACCCTAAAGTCACTACATGAAAAATTAAAGTTATAAAATGAATAAATTATGTTATAACTAGCATTAGGGATGAAATTTAAATTGTTAACTACATATACATTGATTTTTATAATATTAATTGCTTATTTTTAAATTAAATTAATAATTATGTTGAACACAATAAAATATACTTATAATGTCAAGGCTTAGACTAATAGTATCACATAAAGTGAGTGAGTGTAAGGATTTTTAAACTTAGTGGGAGTGTGTTCTTTTGTAATGCAAAGTTGAAATGTAATCCAAAAAATATATATTTATAATAAAAAATTAAGATGATATAATATTCAAAAAATTAATATCTATTCAAAAATAATATTTTAGGGGGCATTCATAAAACTTTTCTAACTAAAATTTTTCAATTTCTATAATTATTTAATTATTTTTTCACATCTTCATGTATAATTATCCTACTTTGCAATCATTTCTATATGACTAACTTATCTATTTTAATTTTATTCTCTTTATTCATCATCATTACTCTATCATATCATATTATTTTCTACTAATTCAAAAACTTTTATACTACAAACTTTTCATCAAAAGTTTTATCAATTCCCAAACACACCCTCCATAAATTTAATTCTTAAAAACTCATATAAATAATCGACATCTATTTATATTATTAAATTTTGACTAGAATACAATTAATGGTTTAGATGTTAAAAATAAATTATACAATATATGTATTTTACCATTGCTTCACCAATCTCTCTAATCTCCGCTCTGTAGAGAGGAAGGTAGTTGATCTCGCTATTTTTTTTTTACAATCATCTTAATTTTTTTACAATTATCTTAATTTTTATTACATTAAAGTTCTAAGATATTCTTGCAAATTTTTAGGAGAGATACACTACTCACATTATCCTCAGATACCAATGTTTAGACTCGCCTGTCTTATTTTTGAGAAGACACTGCTTCCTGCTTCCATCTATTTTTTGTGGAGACACATTATCCCCAGTTATCAATATCTAGACTCACGCGGTCTTATTTTTTGGGAGACATGTTATCCCCAGATGCCAATGTCTAGGCTCACCCCAATGAGGAGTCAAACCAAAGAGGTGGCCGCGTGGGTAGGGGTGCAACTTGGTACTGGGTCGGTCCGAACCCACCCGACCCGGTACCAAAACCAAAAATGAATTTTTTTTAAATTTTTTCAAAAAAACCTGGTTTCAACCCGACCTGTAGAAATCCGAAACCAAAACTGGGTTCACACCAACCCGGTACCAAAACCCGACCCAGTCCGAACTCGGTGTAATTTATATAATTTTTTCATAAATTATACATGTTTTTTTGTAACATTAATATATATACATGTTTCAGGCATTACCAATTCTTGTTCAGACAAATCACCTCTTCCTCTATTACCAAAGCATGCTTGAGGTAACTTAATTTCTAGGATGCTTTTTTATGATTATTATCTTCTTATTGTTACCAGTTACATGCATTTTTTTTTGTCTAGGTTGATTTATATTATTTTCAAAGATGTAAATTGAGGAGGAAGAACTTGACATTAGAATTGCAGATGGAAATCAAGGGAGAAATTACTTAGAAGTCTTTGAATAGTTTTTTAGTTTTTTTTTTGAAACTTTGGAGACATGAACTCATTTGAATTTTGAATTTGTTTAAAAGTGGATGTAAACTTATTTAAACTTGAAATTTGTTTATATTGTCATTTTAAATTTGGGTTGCACTTAAATTAGATTGGAATGTTGAACCATTATGCTTAGTGTATTTAGATTTAGTTGCTTTGAATAACTGTTATGTGGATTATGTTTGAATTTGAGTTAGCATGATAAATCTATTTCATATTATACTTTCTGTTAGTATGAGAAATCTGTTAGTTTGAATTTCAGATTGTAGTATAAATTTGATTCATATTTTAAGTTTATTGGTATGACAAATGGTCAATTTCTATTTTAGCAATTTGTATGATAAATATTCAGTTTGAATTCAATTTTAGCAATTTGTATGATAATGTTTAGTTTCAACTACAAAGTTGGTATGATATGTTCATTTTCTATTTGCTACACTTGAGTCATTTCCATTAGCTATTAAATAGAAATGACCAACTAGTCATAAAACTAACTAATTTGTCATTTATTTGTGTTTATAGGGTGCCGAAAAATTGCTTGCAGAGTTCATTCAAAGAATATCGCAGAATTCAACATGATGTTGCAGAATTCTTTGAAATGATGTTGTAGAATTCAGCGTGAGGCTTGACTTCATAAACACAGGTATGTATATTCTAATAATTTTCTTTTAGATTACAATTAAATTTAGAAAAAAACAGTTTATTGGTAACCCGAATTCTAACCCGAAACCAAACTAAAACCAATGCGAACCCGGATTAAATTCTTAGGATTCGAGTTTGGGTTTGAGTTTACTCCAACTCGGTTAGCTTAGGGTTTGGGTTCATTCCAACCCGGTATAATCCGACCTGAGTTGCACCCCTACGCGTGGGACTGCTGGCCGTGTCCTCAGCCACCCCGGCTGGCGCCCGGTTGGTGATCCGGCTGTTTTCTTTTTTTCTCTTCTTTGATGAGCCGGAGCTTATTTTCACGGCTGAATTCAACTTGCAGGTGGGGGAGACTTGATACCCCGACGTCAGCTGTGAGACCCTCATGCGTAGCAAGTTTGAAGAGGCAGAAGCAGAACCATTCTTTTCTTACTCCATTGATCTGTCTGACCCACTAACTGATAGCCAGAACCAGAATCTTCATCACTGCTCGCCTGCGCCTACACCTCACTCTACCAATTTTTCAATGCATCCACTTGATCTGCGCCGACACTGTCTTATGTTGTAATATAGTTTTTTCGGATGAGGCCTGATCCCATGGGATTCCGCCACATGGGACCCCATGCATCTGCCAGTGGGATTTATTTTTTGACTTTTTTATAAACATATTGAGTTGGGTGTGTTTAATCTAAAAATCAAATTTCATTATTTTTGGATGCTTTTAAGTATTTTTTATTTTTAAACGCAATAATATTTTCGTAATTTTCTGACTCATAAATTACAAAAAAATCCCTGTATTTAAAAATCAAAAAATACTTAAAAGCATCAAAAAATGGTAAAACTTGATTTTTAGATTAAATACACCTAATTATACATGTTTATAAAAAAATCAAAAAAATATTTTTGAGATGGTCCCATGGTTGGACACATGGGATCCTCCTCTTTTTGATTGGTGTATTTTACATCATACCTTAACATATCTTTTACAATCAAGCTCTAAGCGAATTTTTACAATCTTCAAGAATGAGACTACAAACTTTTAATAATTAATAGGGAGATAATAAGCTCCCAAATATTAGTAGGGAGACAAACTTCCAAGCCCAAGTTTCACACCAATCACCCTAAGGCATTGGGCTCATGTTATAATAAAGTTTTGAATCCTACATACATTATATGATTTAAATCCATTCACCCACTAATTTTTAGTCTTAATTTATAATTTAAATGGACCATAAAACTTATTATATTTGAGGTTGAATGTGTAACAAAATACATATATAGAAGTAGTAAGAATAAAGATAATCATAATACTAATGTTATTCTTTTAGGGACTAATTTTTAGTCTTAATTTATAATTCAAATGGACCATAAAACATGTTATATTTGAGGTTGAATGTGTAACAAAATACATATAGAAATAAAAGGAATAAAGATAATCATAATACTAATTTTATTCTTTTATGGGTATTTGTTAACACTTAAAACTTTTTAATCTAAAACTTTCTATTGTTCACGACTACTCTATTTTTTAATTATTTTTTCACTTATTTCTATATAATTGTCCTAATTTTTTGATCATTTCGACATAACTGCCTCATACATCTAATATATCTATTTTAACTTTATTCCTTGTACTCATCATTACACGTATCATTTAAAATTAATTTTCACATTTAGGCTAAAAAAATTTCATCAAAAATTTCATGGCTTCCCACACAATCTTAGTTGAGAATATGAGCTGAACGTACGAATGGAGGTAAAACCGTTAGGTCTGGATTTTTAAGCGTGATTGGAACTTGGAGCAGTGTTATAACTGGTGTGGGAAAAGAAAACTGATGCTGAAAAGCAAGTCACTCACACGCAAAGTTTTCTTGAATCTCCTCGAATTAATCTCGAGGAATCGTTTCGTTTGAGTAGGTAATACAGCATTCCGCAATCCGTAATTCGTAATTCCGCGTACAAGCAAAGAGACCTCCTAGTTCTGGACTTGGCCAGCGGCAAGACTTCAACCAGAGCTAGACTTCTAAGCGTAAGAGCACGTACTCGAGATGTTCACCACCCCTTCCTCTCCGGTCTTTTAAAAAAACACAAACCCCTCGCCTGGTTTTCTCGATATCTTCTGCATTCTTGGTTTCCTCACCTTCCCCCCTTGATTCTTAATTCCCAGAAAGGAAAGCAGCAGGGAGAGGAAGATGGGGAGAGCAGAGGATGATAACCGAGGCGCAGGACAAGAAGGAGGAGAAGAGATGCAATCCATGGAGCAGATCTTCGAACAACAGGAGATTCCGTCATGGAGAGAGCAGCTGACGATCAGGGCTTTCGTCGTCAGCCTCTTCCTCTCCGTCTTCTTCAGTTTCATCGTCATGAAGCTCAATCTCACCACCGGTATCATCCCTTCTCTTAATGTTTCCGCTGGCCTCCTCGGCTTCTTTATGGTCAAGTTGTGGACCAAAGTTCTCGAGAAGACTACGATCTTGAAGACGCCCTTCACTAGGCAGGAGAACACCGTCATACAGACCTGTGTCGTTGCCTCGTCTGGAATTAGTTTCAGCGGTATTTATTTATATTCTACTCTCTTTTCTGCAAATTTCAGATAATACATTATGTTTTATTCAAAACATCGATCGTGCATGGATATTGATATTCGGACGTGTTTATTGCTTCATGGCTTATGTTTCGGTGTTCTTTCGTAGCCATTTCCCAAGGTATGCCCACTGCATCCGACCCTCATCTCAAAACATACCCCCAACACCTTTAAACTCCCAAATATACCTGTAAAGTTTACGTTTACACGTGCTGTTGGTTAATATTATAAGCTACTAATACTTCCATCAAATTTAGAATGAAATAAGGAATTAAATATCATGCTCCACTATTGCACTAATTACAAATGAGAACTAAATTTGAAGAGTCCTCATTTCATTCTCTTTCTATTTTATTTCGTTTTTAATTATTTTAAAGTAGGAGTATTTTGGGCATTTATAAAAGTTTAACTAACGATTTTTTAGTAAAGGATGATTTCCAAATACGCCCACTTAGTTCAACCATATTGTAAATATATTTAGAATTTTGAATATAATGTGTGTATATTTAAGGTTAAAGTAAAATATAATTAGTATATTAAAAATTTATTTTTTAATATCTCCACCCTAACAATAGTTGTTGATGATGAGGATCGAATATAAACCTCTAGGCACCGGTAATAATACTTCCAGTATGATGTTAACATATCAGGGGTTTGAACCCCCTTGGGTAGGGGGTCATTATATATAATTCCCTCCATGGTGTCACTGTATTAAAATTTTGTAAAAATATCTTAGAAGTAGATTATAATATTAGTTGAGATGGATGTACAATATACCACTAAAAAATTAAAACAATTGTACACTTTATCTAAGGGTGTGTTTGCTTAAATTTTTAATCTAAAAATATTTTTATCTAAAATTTTTCATTCTCCGTAACTATCTTATTTTTAAATTATTTTTTCACATCTTTCTATATAACTACTTTTCTTTTTAATCATTTTTACATAAGATCATATGTCACTGTGTATCTAATACCAATAAAAATACTAACTTATATATTTTAACTTTTATTTCAAAAAAATTTCATCTAAAAGTTTTATTACTTGACAAACACATCCTAAGAATATAATTCAATGCACTAGCTTTACTACACTCAAGTGCATTATCTTTTTTATTTTTTAACTCAAGTACAAAATTTAAATATGTGTAGTATTTATATTTTTTGATATGTTTTAATATTTTTTACAAATAAAAGTCTATTTTCACGCACTAGACTACAAAATGGCTTTTATGTTTTTGATTTTTAAAATTAAAATATTAAAATAAATAAAAGTGTAAAACTACATATAAGTATACTTCATGCTTGGGTTTAATAATGTTCAAAAAATTCAAAAAAAAAAATAATTGGTATCTATAGCAGTGTGCCAGCTATCCGTGAGTTGTATCTATCTTTTATTTTCTAGTATATATTCACTCATATGTATATATAGGGGGAAATTGAAGATGCATGCAGCTGTTTATAAACGAAATAATTTTGATTTGAAAAAATGTACTTCAAAAAAAACGGGGCTACCTTGGTGGAGATTCCATGCAGCTTTGTTGAATCATTTACCTCTAGTCATTTTGTTTTTGAATTTGTAGAATATACAAGATCTCAATTAAAATAATTTTTAAGATCATAAATAAATGCACATTGATGAGTATTATTGTTAGTTTAGAAAAATGGTAAAAATTAATACACATGTTAAATATACTTAGATTAATAATCTTGTAGAAAAATTTTCAAAAAAACTATTAATAAAATGAGCATTTGCAGTGCACCTTAGTGCACCCGAGCACACGAAGTCAACTCCAAATAAAAACCCCCTACTTTGACTCAATCTTGTCTTTGTGAGAATTAGTGTAGTGATTTAGATTTTATGTAATCAAAACTCAGATGATTTAAATATTCTCTATTAGCCAACCAGGCACAGCCGGTAATGCTGTGGGCGGCAAAGTAGCCGACCAGCGTTCTACTCGGGGTGTTGTCTCCCCAGGATATTTGAGGGGAGTGTTCTCGGATGGATGGATATATGAGAGTACGTTGTTATCTCTCTCTTAGAAAAAACGTCAGAATATCAAATGGAAAAAATGGTAAGCAAGTCTTAAGGCTTAATTGTATTAGACACTGAGATAATTGTAAAATACATATAAAAAAAAATATCTAACCACTATAAGGAAAAACAACATTTGCAAAACAAAATTTGTTTCATTGATAAAAAATTTTGAATATGTTGCTTATAGTTTTAAGCACTTAGGCAGCAAACATTTTGTTATCATATCACTGCATATAGTCAGTGACATGTATCTAACTATCTAGATGCAGCAAAAAAGTGCCAAATGCTTCCAAAAATTAGGCTGCATATAAAAAACTGTGGAATTTTTTTTTTTTTTAATCTGCCATATAAAATTTTTTGCATAAGGTGTTTTGTCGACCAGAAGAATCATTAGAAAAATGTACTCTTGAATCAAGTTAAATTTCCGTCAGACATTGATTCTAGATATGTATATATTTCGATTATGCAGGAGGGACAGTGGTATCGCATACAATCAATATTTTTCGTATAATGAAATATTTAGATATTTATATGCGAGTCATTTAATCAATTAGTTTTACTTGTTTTCCGTTGTTGAGAGCACAGGTGGTTTTGGAAGCTACCTTCTTGGCATGAGTGATAATATTGCTTCTCAATCAGAAGATACTACTGCACCTATCAATGTTAAGAATCCGTCTCTGGGTTGGATGATTGGATTTCTTTTCGTTGTGAGTTTCGTAGGCCTCTTTTCAGTGGTCCCCTTGAGAAAGGTATCTTCTTTCCCCTTCTGGAGATTGCCTATTTTTTGGCCACTTGAACTTTTACCTCATTTCTTCTACATCAGCATTAGCATGGACACTCCGATCCTTAAACATGGTCTATCTTTCAAAGGAGATAGTGATAGTTACGTGCTGCTGCTTTCGTTATTCTAGTTTTCTTTTATGTAAAAAAGCGAAAAAAAAAAAAAAAAAAAAAGTCTTTAGCAAAACTAGTAGCTATTGAGGATAATAGTTAGTAACTTTGCGTTTAGTTTAATAATAAGAGAAAATGAGTCTGACTTTCCCTTCGCAACCTCAGCTTCTCTTCACTTAATGATTCAATGATTTGTGAATTCTATTATGTTGGGATGGTCGAAAACATGCATTTGCTCTCTCTCTCTCTCTCTCTCTCTCTCTCTCTCTGTCTACCAGTGTTAAGATCATCCAGGCCCTAGTACTGCTGAATGTTTGAGGCTGCACTGGATCCAAGATCGAAATCAGAGAAAGAATTCTCATCTGCTATATCCTTGATGGGAAACCCCATTTTTGAGTAACGAAAACAATGTTTCAAGGAAAATCTTGTGAAATGCTAATTTCTGCATTCTCTCTCTCTTTCTTATACATTGAATTTGGAGTTCCTGTTATGATAATTCCAGACCTCAACAGGAACCCATTCAAGCACATACAGGCTAAATTCTAGGATATCTATATGATAAAGAAAAGAGGGGTGCTCATTCAGTACACAATTTTTTGCAATATTCTGAAAATCTGTGTGATATATGTGATAAAAAAAATTAAGTTGTTATGGTTTCCAGATAATGATCTTGCAACACAAGCTGCTGTATCCGAGTGGGACTGCTACTGCTACCCTCATCAACAGCTTCCATACACCTGCAGGAGCCAAATTAGTAAAGTAATAGTCAATTGTTTCTGAACAGAATCTTTTCAAAGTGTCTGGAATCCTTCATTTGGGATCTTCCATTTACTCTGTTTTGTGCAGGAAACAAGTTGCTGTTCTTTTCAGATTCTTCTTTGGTGCTTTTGCCTGGGCCTTCTTCCAGTGGTTTTATACTGCCGGCGATGACTGTGGTTTCGTATCATTTCCCACATTAGGACTCCAAGCATATAAGCGCATGTAACTCTTCCTTCTGACCTTTGTTGATCGATGAAAGTGCACTCGAAAGACATGTATTTCTTTGTTGACTGTAATAATTTTCTCCATTTACTAGCTATTTTTTTTGCGTCCATTGATTTCTACAGGTTCTACTTTGATTTCTCTGCTACTTACGTTGGCGTGGGGATGATTTGCCCTTACGTGGTCAATATTTCTTTGCTAGCGGGTGCTATTCTGTCATGGGGCATTATGTGGCCCTTAATAGAATCTAAGAAGGGTGATTGGTACAGTTCTAAACTCGGCTCAGGCAGCCTCCATGGCCTTGCAGGATACAAGGTACCAAAAAGTTTTCCTTTTTCTATTCCACTCTTCGGATACTCTCTTTTTTTTTTTTTTTTTTTTTCTTTTTTCTTTTTTTTGCGTTTGGAAATGACTTAATTAGATGTCGTATGGCATTCTTCTTCATGCCAACTTATGGTATTCCTGACTTTAACTTGCCGTTCATTAGTTCAACTTAGTGGAACTATATATAATATATTCATAACCATGTTTCTTAATTATGTTCACAAAGCCGTTTGTTTACCTCTTTGTTCTGCAGTTATTTGTTTTTAAATGATGTTCATCTCATTCAATCTTTGATATGGCAGGTATTCATCTCCATTGCTGTTATCTTAGGCAATGGCCTCTTTCACTTCATTGTTGTCTTGTGCAAGACCATGTACGCCCTCTACAAAGCAGGGAGGAGGAAGGATTCATCTTCTGTTCTTCCAGTGGGTTCACATGAAGGTTCTCCTTCCATCAGCTACGATGATCAACTGCGAATTGAGATCTTCCTTAAAGACCAGATACCAAACAAATTTGCCTCTGCTGGTTATGTCATTCTGGCAATCATCTCCATCGTTACAGTACCACACATCTTCCCCCCGCTAAAATGGTACCACGTTCTGGTCACATACTTGATTGCCCCAGTCATGGCCTTCTGCAATGCTTATGGGTGTGGCCTCACTGACTGGTCGCTTGCTTCTAGCTATGGAAAGCTTGCTATCTTCATCTTTGGAGCGTGGGTTGGGATGGAGAAGGGTGGTGTCTTGGCTGGCCTCGCATCATGTGGTGTGATGATGAGTATCGTTTCCACTGCTTCTGATCTTATGCAGGACTTCAAGACTGGATACTTGACACGGGCATCGCCGCGCTCTATGTTTGTCAGCCAAGTCATTGGGACTGCAATGGGGTGTCTCATTTCACCATGCGTGTTTTGGATCTTCTACAAGTCCTCTCCAATTGGAACACCGGATGGCGCTTACCCAGCACCTTATGGAACCATCTACCGTGGCATTGCTCTTCTTGGTGTTGAAGGGGTTTCTACCCTACCCAAGCACTGCCTCACCCTTTGCCTGGTTTTCTTTCTTGTTGCCTTCTTCATCAGCGCGCTGAGAGAGTATTTCGGGTACCGTAAGATGAGATTGTATCACTTCATGCCTAGCGTGATGGCAATGGCCATTCCGTTCTACCTCGGCGGCTACTTTGCGATTGACATGTGCTTGGGGAGCTTGATCGTCTTCATCTGGACTAGGAAAAACAAGAAGCAGGCAGAAACATTTGTACCGGCAGTGGCGTCAGGACTCTTGTGTGGTGATGGAATCTGGTCTTTGCCATCCTCGATCCTTGCTCTTGCCAAGATAAAGCCACCCATTTGCATGAAGTTCCTGTCGCGTACAAGCAATGCCAAGGTGGACACTTTCTTGAGCGGCTGAACAGACGAGAATTCCAATCGAGTTTGTCGGGTTGTCTGTCAAGCCTCAGCTAGCTAGTTGGTTTGTACATGAGATATAGAATATGTCTTATGTGGTTAATTTTGGATTTTGTAGTGTAATCATATTATTATGGGTTTTAATTTGCAGGTAATCCTCTGCTTGAGAATAGTCAAAAACAAAGACGTTTTCAAGTGACTATCTTTAGTTTCAAATCTGAATGTTATGTTTTAGTACAAGACTAGCCTTTTGAGTACATTTAAGAACATAACCTGGTACTATGCTTCCATTTTTTTTTTTCTGAGAATAATTTTGACTAAGTTGATGATGTGGATGATTGCGGGCTCATGTTGCAAAGACAGATTATGCCATCATGGTTGCTACATTTTACCAACCTCATGTTGACATGACGAATTTTTTTTTTTTTTTTTTTTCCGTTTTAATGGACTGAATTAAGGAAGCGTCTCGGATTGATTGAGAAGGCAGATCATACTTGCTGAGTTGTATACTGACGCTGAGAGAATCGGTTGCATCTCTGGTACGAATGCTTAATCTACCTATATAAGTACAAAATAAGTGTACTGGGTTGTGTAAAGCTTGTGCTGGGCTGCAAGTCTTTATCTGCGTAGTTGAGACGGTTTTGATTTGTCTGTCAATCTTTATTTGCTACCCGTGATTACTTCTTTTCATCGACAGTAACAAAGTACGGGACCAATTGTCTGATTTATGTCGGGTGCCAGGCCTTCATTGTCATTCTCCACTACTAAATTAAGTGTAGCTCCAAGGTTGCTACATAAACATAAGTTCAATGAGACTACGATGTAAACCAGACCACCCCAAACATGTGGTTTTTAGTCTTTCATAGATTGAAGAGCATCCTGCAGTTCTTTTCTCTTTTTCTTTGTTCTTTTTTTTTTTTCCTTTTTTTTTTTAGTGGAAGCATTCTGCGGTGCATTCATTCAAATGGTTATCCATTTGGGAGTGGCAATGAGAACAAGAAACCGCTTTTACAGCCAGGACATGTCTCCGCATCTTGTTTTCCATAAGACATTCAACGGCAAACTATAGTACGGCCTGCGCATCCATTATGCTATCCAAGAGCTGACGGGTGTTAACGGTGATGGTCAATCTATCAACCCGCTCATCCAACCTATTTATAAATGAATTTGAGTTGAAATTTTATATCTCTTCAACCCGTTTTGTAATTCATTTGACCCATATAACTTGTTCAACCCGTTTAATTCGTTCAACTCATTTAACTCGCTTAACTCATTAAAGTTCTGTATATATACATATAAACCCCTTAATTATTTTCCCTCTCTAAGTCTTTTTCAAGTCACCTAATTTTCATTTTTCCACTATTGTCCTAATTCCATTTTTCCATTACTTCCTTATTTTTATTTCCCCTACGCCAAAAACACCCTCTCGTCTCTCCCTGCGAAATTATCATTTACTAGAATTTAAACTTTCAAGTTATTTGCTAATCAACCCGTTAACAACCCACCAACCCATTTATTAAATGGGTTGTAAATGAATTATGGTTGAAGTTTTTTAAATAGATTAATAAACGGATTAAGATTGAGACATTTTAAGTAGGTTAGACCTAAGATTAGGCTATGTCGTCCAACCTAATCCGTTAACAACCTTTGGCCATATTCCCAGCATGATGTATAAAGTAACGCATTTCGACCCATTCACATGGACAATATAAGCATTGCTGCTGGAAAATGCATCCACGCATAGCAACCATTGAGAAGAAGAAAAGAAATGCAGGCGTAGCTAAGGAATCAGATTAATGGCTTCAATAGTATAGATGCTGTGACGAATTTATAACCGCGGACACAAAAGTTACTGGCGAATGATAGAAACAAACTAAACCAGATTGACTCTAGCAGATGTAAGTTTACATACCTAAAATTCCTACCATGGTTGTTGGAAGGGTAAAAACAAGTTGCTACTTCCAAAAAGCACTAGATTAGTTACATCAGCATCCTCGAGGCCTCAGCATTACAGAAGGAAAGAGCCTATAGCAAACGCATATACAGGTATTATACAAAAACAACAAGGCGGACACATGGCCCACAGGTCAGATTCTTACTATTTGGTGGTCTGCGGGTTATTCTCATCTCTTTCTGCTTTATTGGAAAAAGACATACAGATTAACTGAGTGGGCGTGAATGCAGACCTGGAAAAGTCTTAACTGAATTTACCGTCTCCGGGATAAGAAGAACTCATAGTCAGGGTGTCTGTTCATGGATTTCTGGCCACCCTTCCGAATCATGGCCCTTGCCATCACAGAAGCTGTTTGTTCAAGCGTTCTCAGGCGATTTTTAAGTATCCTGGACATGTCAAGGTAGGGGGTTCCATCTCTTTGGACTGCAGTAGAATTCCTCAACCGAAACCAGCATTCGCCCTGTATGCACACAACCCATCAGATTGAACTTTTCCTCTTCTTATGTGTCGGAGTTATCAAACATAATCATCATTAAAGAAGACCCATCTGAATTAGATCATCCACACGAAGCTTGCTGGGCCATTTAGATAATATCTCCGAATGCAAATTACAGGCAAAATATCCCAGCCTAGCAGATTTAATGACATCATAAATAGCAAATCCAAGCACCTAGCTGAACCATCCAATTTGCATGAAAGAGAGGAAGGCTTTGCTCTTTCGTTAACAGGCAGTAACGTCATCTTCGAGTCATATGCACCATCAACACATCAGGCCTCTACGAATCTTTTTTTTTTTTTTTTTCCAAATATACAGAATTTTCAGCAGTTCGGAAAGTCCATGCATGAAGGCACACAGGCACATGTACTCTCAACTTCAGCAATGTCTCAATAAGGTATTTGCCGCTTAACATACTAAAATTTTAACACCATTGAGCAGAGGTGGATAGGACATTTGGCAAACGGGCAATTTTAGGGTCATATGCACCATCATAGAGGATCATGAATGCCAGGCTGCCATAAACCTTTAGCTTTTTAAATACACCTTAGTGAAAGATACAGAATTACCAGCAGTTTGGAAACTCCACATATGAAGGCACACAGACACGTATTCTCAACTTTGGTAATTTCTCAATAAGGTGTTTGTCACTTAACAGACGAAAATTTTAACATCGTCAATCAGAGGTGGATCTGAGACATTTGGTGCGGGGGCACAATTTCATATGAAGGGATAGACTGTTATCTACAGGAGGTAAGTATGTCAAAATCAACTATATTGCCCAACAAAAAATAATAATAATAATAAAATTAAAATTAAGGATCTCAAGGAACAGAATATAAACTAAGTCAAAATTTTCAGCCATTAATTCATTATATGCACTTGGCCCATCAGAAATCAAATTTAAGCCAAACAATAATACGTGTGAGATAGGTTCATCTTATATGCAAGAAGGAACACCAAGCTGTCATCTTTCCTCATCTCAAGCACATGAAGACCAGGAAGACAGAAGCATGATTGAATTTTCCTCTTTGTTCTTAATCCTTCTTATTGAAAGATTAACACACTACCATGTAAACGAAATCTGTACATCAAAGTTGAATGATACAGTAAGATCCTACCTGAGCGTTGTAGCTCTGCAGACCCATGACTGGAGAAGCAATGCGGGCATCCCCGCTAGGAAAATTAGGTGAGGTATTTCGACGAATGAAATGGCCGAGTGAATGGTATGTTAAAAACGCAGCACGGAAGTTACCATCGGGTATCCGGTAAATGGGATACCAAGCTACTGAATACCTGAAAATGGGTATCGAACAAAAATTGCGTGAGATAATAATGAATGGAAAAGCCAAACCTAGAAAATAATTATTTTTAAAAAATGATAATAATAATAATAATAATAATAACACAAATCTTTTATTTCCTAATTACCACAGAAAATTAAATACAAAAGTTTCACTAACCAAGACGAAGGATGGAGATCATGTAAATGCATTGAGTTTAGCTTTGAAGGATCTCCAAATGTTAGAAAGCTTGTAAACGAATCACCTCTAACCAACTCCTTTATCCTGACACATATCCAAGAAGACTCATAATTATGTGAGAAATAAAAAACCAAATGCTTTTGGTCTTCATGACCTCAAATCCTTAGGAAATAGAATAAAGAATCTAAATTGTAAGAAATAAAGCAACTGCATTAGACAAAAAACAAAAGCCCCTGCCATAGACAGAAATTCAGAAGACCTTGAAGCCAAGAGACAACAAACTGACAGTGATGATGGTTGAGAATTGAGATAGTACCAAGGATAACAATAACAATTCATTATGGTTTTTAGAAATCAATCAAGGAATTAAAAAACTCTACAGAAATATAGGTTCTCTCTTTTCATTTGGTGAATGTATGCTGCTGCTGCTAACATCTACAACAGTTTAGATGCATTAAGAAAAATGGTCTGTAAAGTTATCAAGACAACATTTAAGTTGAATGTTTGATATCTGCTCAATTCAAGTCACAAATCTTTGTCCACAAATCTTTGAGATCTTTCAGTTTCTCAACTACTCAAATTGCTAGAAGGTGCTATGATGTTCGGATTGACATACAAGGGGAAGGTAAAGTTCACTACCCACTCTCCTCAACCTCAACCACAATACTTCAAAGTTTTGCACTCATGAGTCATGCTTATACATTCCAAACAAAAATGTCAAATTTATCTAATTATTGCAAAGTGGGAAGAAAGCAGGATGAAAATAAAGAAGTAAAACAAAAAGAAGAAAAGCAATGAGTTACTTTTCAAATAATGGCCGTCGTTGCTGTGGTTGCTCAGATTCAAAATACTCAAACAGAAGTTCTGGATTACAAGCACATGCAGAACAATTTGATGAACCACAGGTTGCAGCTTGACAGGATGACGGGGATGTTTGTGAATCATTCACTGAACATACATTAAAAGAGGAGCTTCTACTCCCCTCTCTAGAAGGCTGAGGCAGGCACATGTTTTCCGAAAATGCATCCCTTTCACAGATTTTTACCACATCGCAAGCAGGCATAGCATGGCTAGTGCATGTAGAATCCCCAGAATGGCCAAATAACTGCACTGCCGACAGAAAGGGAACAAAATATGCACAAAAACCTGACTGATTACTTCCCAATCTCTTAGAGTCATGATAGTCATCTGCCCTAACTTCCAATCCATAACTCCCAGGTCTTTCATACCATTGCCAAAAACTACTCAAAGGAATATTGGGCATGTGATGCCTGCAAAGAGAATCACCAATTAGCTGATCCCCTGAACAATAATTGCAATGCTGAACACTGCATGTCTTATCAAGTACTGGTGAAGCAGAATGAAGAAGTCTCTCAAACTCGGCCAGTGGACTACCTGTGGCCAGTTGAACACCTTCGGATTCTATTTGCCATCTGTAAGCATCATGCACAACTTGCTCTATCTTATATGAATCAATATCACTGTTGGAAATGCCTTGATGATTTGACTTGTGGGCTGAGGAGTTGGATGCAATATGCTTGCCCTCATGTTCTCTTGGAATACTTAATGTGCAAGACCCCAACTTGTCGGAGTGCCCTTCATTATGAGGGGAAGCATGGACTACAGGATCAGCGCTTGTGCCAAAGTATGTTGATCCGTTACCAGCCAAAGAAACAGAGAAGTGAGAATTTAAACTTGATTCCTTGTTACTGCCCAAGCTATCAATATGTGCCACATCAAGATAAGAAATAGGTGAGCAACCACTTCCATTAGCCCTCAACACTTCCGCATCCTCTCTCTCAACAGGGATCCACTTGTGTGAGATTGATTCAAGATTATGATCCTGAATCCTATCATGTGCATCTGGAACATCATTTTCTAATTTTAGAGCTCCTTTGCATTCATTGTGCATGGCAAGATGAGCATCTCTAGGCAAATCCTTACAAAAAACAGAGGTATCATCAGAATCAGCCTCCCGTTCAAATGCTTCCTCCAAAGAATTTAGCACCCCAGACAACCGATGAATCCTATTCTGGTTGGTTTGAGCACGTGAATTAGACATTGCAAAATGAACATCATGAGCAGATTCTGAATCTCCTAACCAAACTTCCTTGGCAATTGACTCCGAAGAGGAGTTCACTTGGTCATTTGGAGAAATTCCCCCTCGATGGTGACAGCTATGAAGAGATCTTGAGCAAATAGGGACATTTTTCTGATGATTCACGATAGATGAAATCCCTGATGTTTCTTTTTGTCCATTCGTCTTCAACGAACTAGGTGATTTGTATTTATTAGCATCAGCTCCTTTCCTGGAAATGTGATTATGCCCTTGTTTTGGTCCTAAATTTGATTTCCTTTTTGATTTCCCAGAGACTTTCATCCATGATCTATCGTCCTCTGATCTTAATGAGGATGCTTCCGAATCAACAACATTGGAATGTCTTTCTAAATCATCCATTTCTGCAAACATTTCATCTAAGTAAGCAGGTGATTTGTTCCCCAAACCAACCAAAACATCCTGTCTGGCACATATAGAAGATTTCTTTGAGGTATCAAATGGAGAATGGCTGGCATTCGTAGTTTTTGGCTCATAGACACATTCATCCAGATTACTCCTTGGAATCTTCTTCCACATAGAATGACTGTTATCCTTTCCAGTGCTTCCATTGATGTCCATAGCACAACCTGATTTTCTGCTTTTCCTTCCTTTCTTTTCAGAGGAAGCTGACTGAATACCACTTTTGCTGCAGCCTCGAGCACTGCATTTAGTTTGACATGATTTATTGCAAGCAGCAGTCATCACACTAGACCATTGACTGCACATCGAAGTCCCATGATTTGTGTCAGTTGTCTCAATGTTTGAATTCATGCCTGAGGATTGAATAAAAGCCTCATTATTTCGACTGGTGATGCCATCACTGTTCCACCCATCCAAGAAAGAATCAGACACAGTACTGTACGCATCAGAAACATTACCAGAACAGAAACCATCCAGATTGCAGCTCTGCTTCAGAAGTGCATTAGGATCTTCCTTGCCAGAATTGGATATAATTTCCTCTCGAGCATGACTTACACCAGCAGAGAATTCACGGGGTAATGTAGCAGCTCTTTCTAACTCATCCACATCATCACTACAAGATGTAGTTGTAGTAGTAGCTACAGAGAAGTTCAAAACATCATTGCTGCTATCCTCATTATCAACCTTTTCTATTGCAGCTTTTTGAAATGATACGTTGTTATCTGCAGCATTCTCAAGATGAAGCCCAACCCAAGAAGAGTCATTCTCAGTGCATGTATCAAAGATTCCTTCCTTACGTGCAGCTTCAGCACCAGTACAACGAGAAGAATGCTTTTTGTGCTGCTTTCCCTTCTTCTTTACTTTCTTTTTTGAACTTCTTTTTGTAGGTTTTTTTATTTTCTGGACATCATTAATTGAGTCAGGAGAACCAGAAGCACCAGCAGAATCAACCAATCCATCACAGCTCTCCTGACAATAGCCAGCAGAGACCTTGGCACCTTTAATTCCTCTATTTACTGGGCCCTTGTCCCAGCTTGGAACACTTGCTCCAGACGAACTGCTGTCAGTAGATGAGTTTGCAGATGATGCATGATCTTCACCACTATCTGCCTTTTGTTGATCAGCAAGGAGAAAAATAGCTGATTGCTGAAAAACAGGTTGAGAATCATCCAATTTCACTTGAGCTCCGGAAACCAAACAGTTTCTTGGATCAGCTTCTTGCAGAGGCATAAACAGAGGTCCAAGAAATTTCCAGGATGCATCAAGTTCAACAGTAACCAAAGTAACAATAAAGCACCTGGTAAATAAATAAGAGCAAATAAAGGAATAGAGTCAATATCCACTTCTTCTAGATTTTAAAGAAATTTTGATTCAAATGCAAAGAAAATGTAGAATACATGAAAACAAAACTGGGATCATAATAAATTAATTAGGTAATGTTTCTGTCAAAATCACATAATAAAGTAAAAAAGGTTGCCTCCATAAATAAAGGGAATGATGCAACTTCATCGGTGCTAATACATACAATCCACCAGAAGAATATTCAATAGGTCCTACATTTTTATTTTTCCAGTTGTTTGTATTCCTTGGTGAATCAATAAATAATGCCTACAAAATTCAATATTGTAATTTGAGAATTAACTAGTTAACCCTTTTCTTTCATTTAAAACCCTTCTTTTGCTTCCCGTTTGATTCAGAGAAACTATGGCATTGTATATGGTCTCATACTCTGAGCTCATATTACTGGAAGAACATTATAAAAAAAAATAAAAAAAAAGTTAAAACGCCTGGGATTAACAAAAACATCATCCTCTTAGTCATAACCATCGACTTAGCCTTGAGTTCTGTTTGATTCTGCTTAGTTTTGGGGGCCTATTTCTTAGTTGCTTAAAATAAATTGCTTCAGAAAAAATCGCTTCTGATGGAGCTTAGAAATAGAACTTACAAGCTCATTTTCACAAATAAGCTATGGACAGATTTAGGATTCTTTTTGCTTATTTGAAATTATTTCTTCAAAATGCCCCTATAATCATTACAGACTTCCCAAACCATCCATCGTTTCTCATAACGCACTTCTTAAGTTTGAAATTAGACCATTTTAAGATCTTACATTGACTTATGAAGCAGCATCTAATGAAATTCGTATGAGCTGTTACAACCCAATCAACTGGACAATCCACATCCCCAGTCAGAACAAGAAAATCATCACTCATCATAGTTACAACGAGAAGAAACCCTAGTTTCACAAAGGCTCTATAAACCCAGTAAAGACCCTAAACAATGCTAAATCCAACTCCATTTTAGATGAAAGCCCCGAAAACTGGAAAATTCTTAACATTAGTTTTAAGAAACAATCAGACAAATTAAATTAAATTAAATTAATAAACTAAAGGCATAAGTGCTATAGAACCAAGCAGCGGTGACAGTAATTTGGTGTATTCCAGAGGATTTGGATCTAAGAAACCTTATCAACAGAAAAAACCATGAGGGAAAAGTGAATTCAGATACTTAGTCCAAGGTTCAAACGCATAAGGACAACATTCATGCTAAATCCAGTCAATCATTTTGACGAGACACAAGTCCACATACAAATCCAGAACCAATATAAACAAGTTACCTCTGTTCAGAATTCCTTAAGATGATAGCAGATAGTTGAGGTTCCTAGACAGAGAATAAGAATCAATCATCAAAAACTGAAAAAAAATCATTGAATCAAGACTTTGATTTTCATGAATCTGCAAGACATGTCTACCTTTGCATAAAATTTACGACCATTTCGTCCTAAAGATTTTTTTGGCAGAGCACTTCCTCCGTCTGCAACCTTTTCAACCTTGTGACCGGTTCTCCTAAGTGCACGCTGCATCTTTCACTATTCCTATAAACAGAATTCAACAAATGAATAACATGAACATGTTTCCAAGGCAAGGTTGACAAGAGGCATTTTATACATTTAAAAAAAAAAAAACAAAACCACTCCCACCAGCATGATTGTGATTATTTACATGACCTGCCATCATCTTAAACTAATTGAAAATCAGACACTGGTTCAGAATAGAAATTGGTGTCACTTGATATCAATTACACCAATGAAACATGATAAATGGACGCGGGTCCCCAATTGGTTGTGGTAAGAATTCACCCATACTAGCATATTATCCAATTACTTTATCAACCTTAGCTACCAATTAACAAAGAACACATATGGTGGGTTGTGGAAGTGAATTCAAATGGTTAGGATCATGCATTGATTTTCATGACAAAAAGTGGCAAGAGAGGCAGATCTACAGCTTGTTTAACAATTCAGCAGCCAAAGAATCAACTGCTTAACCAAGAATTTTACATGCCCAAATTAGATGCAAATTTACTTAATTGCAAAATAGAGCCTGCATTTCATGGTGATCATAAGAGACAGTTCACTCTAAAATATGAGCTCAGAATAACAGAGAAAATTCAAGTAAAACTAAAAACATAACGAATCACGACTTTCAGTCAGTCCTGAAAACCACAATGGAGAACTTTTAGGGCAAAATAACTTCCGACTTCAGAGAACCACATAAAACCTGGAAAATTAGCATACATATTTTTTAAAAAGTTGGAAAAAATCTGAAATAGCAAAAGTGAAACGGCTTCCATTTAGCAATTTTCAAAGACCAAGATGCAAATAGGCGAACAGAAAAAATGGATATCAATAATACCACAATTTTGTGGCAGAAATGAATTAACAAATTCATAATGCACGTGCTCGCATGGCAGAAGCTTATGAAATTATTGGGAGCACATCACTATTAACACTACAGAAATCAAGCCTAACCGTAGGCCACACCCTCAATGATGCTGCTCTATAAAAGCAACGCTTTCACTACGCCTCAAGATTCAAGAGCCCATCAAATGTCAGGTAATTGCTGAAGCATCCTCCACAACTGATTGATCATCCGCTATCTCCTGCTTAGACGACCTTGACACATGCAACTCAAATCGTCTACTTTAAACTCTCAATCGTGTTGGATTTTCGTTTGTATTGCACAGCTAGAAGTTAAAGCTGATACAAAGCAGCACTTGGCAACGGCTAACAAGCGCCTCAAGAAAATCAGAACATCGATAGAATCAGAAAAACTGACATCCAGATAGAACTAACCAAAACAGAACCGATTCCCATAGAATCGAAATCTCCATCGCACTGACTACTGCAAGTTTCAAATTAGATGCCAAATAAGACGAATATAAACCGTCGCACATCAGCAAACTGATGATCAGATCAGACTCCACCTACAAAACCTCCGAAAGCAAGAAGACACCCTTTCGGATTCCATCAACTGACTTGATAAGAAGTAAGATCTCCATCCACAATCCAGCACCCACAACTCAATTTCAAACGCCTCAAGAAATCCATCCGCAATAAATTTTTTATAAGAAAATGCTGGAGTGACAGGAGCGATCATTTCTACGACGGAAAATCCAGAAATACGGGGGGAAAAAAACGAGATAGACATAAAAAGTTCAACGAGACCCTAATCCGACAGAACAAATTGATAATTATTCAAGTGCTACGCTTGTCAAAATCTCAGCATCATCCGCGCTGTCCGAATAATCGCTGGGGGGAGAAGGAAAGCTAGGGCCTAGGAACTTGTCCAAGAAACAGGGAAAGAGAGAAAACCTTGCAAGTTGCAAGGAGTGCTGCAGATTTTCTCTATTCCCGATAGAATATCGCGATCCTACGGGCGTTCTCCCCCGCCTCGTATCCTCGATCTTAATCGGAAAGGTATGAGAGAGAAGGCGATCGGAAAAAAACCAGAAATGCTGCTGGGGGCTAGAAAAAGTGTCTTATGGTCAGGTTAGGTGTATGCATTCCTATGGGCAGAGAGAGAGAGAGAGAGAGAGTAGATTGCGTGCTGGCTATTTGAGGGGAAGGTGGTGATCCTCTGGTCTAAATTCAGTCCTGCATTCTCCGTTTCTTCCCAGAGCAATGCCGAAATTTTTACTTTTTAATAAAAGCCGTGGGCAATCCTGTCCTCCCGAAAGGTACCTGGCTTCGATACACAGGCATCGTGAGGGATGGTGGCATCGGCAGAAACCAAACCTGTTTGCTGCTCAGGCCTTCTTCGTCGCTCCATACACAGGCACACCTTGCGCGGGAGCACGCGGCTCACCGTGACCGTCCGCTCTCGAGATACCTGTTCCATCGATCAGCAGCGCTGCCAGCGCACCAAGGAACCTCGGGTTCACTTTCCAAAACGCAGAAAATCTACATCGAGCTCTCATTTAGTTGGGACTGCGTAGCGACTGTATAGAAGAAATAGAACTTTTGGTTTATTTTAGAAACCTCATCGTGCACGTTGTTTAAAATATAATTTCAATTGTTAATTGTGAAAATCATACAAAATAAATGGTGGTAAATTAAACCTATTATAAGAGAATTGAATGGTATATGGGTTTGTAGTTTCTAAGCATCGTCTATATTATATACATGTGTTTTATTTAGTTGAGTTTAAAAAAGCCTGTACGTTACTAAAATTATTGAGTGCCATTTTTCGTATGCTAAAAATATTACTTTTATAATTTTTACTTATTTAATATTATGCTAATATTTGAATTATATGTTTTTTACTGTGGGCAGATTATATTTAAACAGTATATGTGAACAAAATTTAGAATAAAACAAAATTGAATTTTTTAGGATAGCTATCGGCGACCGATTCCCGTCGAGCCATTTTAGCCTCCCTTGAAAATAATAATAATTGACTTTTCGATATTGGTTGGAATGTATTCCCTCAAAGGTTCGATTTCGATTGGCTATTGTGTTGCTGATTTGATGGTTCCACGATTGGCGTATACCTTTTCTAGCAGGTTCCAATCGATGGCGCACTGCATCATGGAATGGACGTGCTACCCAGTGCAGTAGTACTAACAAATACAGTATGGGTTTCGCCGCCGTTATCAAAAATCGACGGGGCTTTTTCACTTTGCCAAGGAATGGAAGTGGAAAGGTCTAGCGGAGCCTCTGCTCATGTAGGCAACTGTCGTTCTTCTACATGTCAAATAGGCCAAGCAACTAAACCTCGACCATGTGGTTCATTACTTTTTATTGATTTTTTGGAAACTGACAAACCTATATTATCTCGAGTGGGGATTGTCATTTGAAGATCAAATCTCTTACCTTTTCTACTTGTAATATCTCTTTTCATCATATCTTGTGGCAAGAAAATACCATGGCACATTCTCTAATTGATTTTGTCTATTTTTCTTTTTTTGGACAACCATGTCTAATAGGGTAATACACCACAAGTTATATTAAAAAAAATTATGCAGATAATTTTTTGTCAATGAAATATAGAAATCTTTTCATCTTCTCTCCCTCTACTCGTTTACTCGATCTGAGGGAATTAGGATAGAATTTATTTCTTCTTTTATCAACCGGACTAGAACAGAATTTAAAGATGATTGATAGATAGATTTGTTGTATAAATAGCAGCTTAAAATGATTAAAATATATGGTTAGTCATATAGAGAAATGTGAACAAAATAATTAAAAATAGTATAATTATGAAAAAATTTTAATTTGAAATATTTTAAATAGAAGCAAATATGACCTAAGAAAATTCTTTAATAATTTTCGTATGCATTTTTTCACATAGTTATCATATTTTACAATTTTTTCACATATTTTTGTATAATCATCCTTCCTATTTCATATATAGTTTTATAATTATCCTATCTATTTTACTTTTATTCAATTTACTTCTAACCGTTAATCATTGATATATTGCATCATCGTTTTCTTTTTTTTTTCAAACACTCTTTCGCTAATTTGTTTCTATATTTTTTACATTTTATCAAACACATTGCCGTGAGTTAGAAATACAAAATTTCCATAAAAGTTGAGAAAAGTAGTTATTATTTTTCAAAAATATAAGAAGTTTTAAGAATAAGAAATTTAAACTCATCCCAACTCATTCCTGAAACGGCTAGGTCAACTGGGAAATGTTGAGCTTTTGCCGGCCCCCGGTTCTTGAAGAACAACTTCGGTGGGAAATCGGTTCTCACCCATTTCAACCGGAACTCCTTTCAAACACTTATTCTTTGATTTTATTTTAAAAAATTAACTATACATATTATTTAAAATATGATTTTGAAGTTCATAGTGAAAATAATTCAAATACAATGGTGATAATTAAAAAGTTACGATATAAAGATATTAATGGTTTATGTATTTTTAGGTTATAAATAATATAAAAAATAAGATTCGTATGATCGGAAACGTTATATACATATATTTGGTTTAGATGAGTCTAAAAAAGTTTTTAAATTTTGATAAAATGTTGTATACTAATTTTTACTTACTAAATATATGATTTTTATGATTTTTATATATTTAAGGTTACAATAACATCTTATTTTTTAATTTTCATTATGAATAGTAAAAATCATAGTTTCAATTATGTATGATTAGATTTTTGAAACAAAATAAAAAATACACTTTTGAAAAGAATTCTCATGGAGATGGTGAGAACTAAGTTCCCTCGTAAGCAGTTCTCCAATTCAACTTAGAGTGTGTTTGGTAATGTATAAAACTTTTGATGAAAAGTTTTGGAAAGTAAAAGTTGTCAAATGATGTGATATGATAGGAATAATGATAAGTAGTAAAGAGGATAAAGTTAAAATAAATAGATTAGTTGTATGGATAATTGTGTAAAAATTATTGAAAAGTAGGGCGGTTGTATAGGAAAATGTGAAAAAATGATTAAAAAATATGATAGTTGTAGAAAGTGAAAAGTTTTAAATTGAAAAATTTTAACTTGACATTTTTTGTCAATTGACAAACCACTCTTAAAATCAGAACGCGTGGCTATTTGAGGAACAACAATAGATGAGCTGCCAGTGTTATCGAATGGGATACTCGCGGTCTTAGGTGGGGATAATCAGGGTCGTCCACGTCAAGAGATGAAAAAGATTACAAGTCGGAGGCTGATTAATTTGTATCTTAAGCATACCGACAAAATAAGTGACTTCCACGCTAATGCGAAAAGTTAAAAACCTTGTGTGCAGCTTGCGTTGAGACATGATCGGTTTGAATGTTGGATGAGCTGCACCTGTTACCAAACACTTCTGACGCGACTCTGATCTACTGCTCCTTAAACACGAGGATTTTTATTTTTTTTTTTAATATTTCTATGTACACCATGATATCGGGATGTTATAATGGAGCGCAATGGAGCATATTCTTACCCTCGCAGTGTAGAAGAAAAATTTTCCTAAACTTCTACCACACGAAAGAAAGTATAAATCTCCACGAAAGGAAGAATTACAAAACCATCATTAAAAAGGGACTAGACTGTAAAATACTAAAGACGATACCTGCATTCAGCATGAGTTGAACAACCAGCCTAGGCAAATAATATCACTCCCGTTACAACTGCTGTAAAAAATTAAAAAGTTCTCGAGACCAAATCTTATTTCATTCCTCCAAACATTCAAAACATGCTTATGTAATTCCAATTAGGGTGCATCTGTTTAGATCATCCCAACTAGGGTGTGTTTGTTTAACGGACAATGAAAAATTGAGAATGAAACGTATACGATATAATGACAGGGGTAAAATGGTAATAAAGAACAAATGGATTAAGTAATTCTATGGAGAAGTACGAGAAAACGATTGAAAAAATATAAAAAATTAAAAAATGGGTAGTCCGGTAACTAAAATTTAGAAACGTGACAAAATTAAATCTTGGTAAAAAGTATAACATAATATATAATCTTAAATCATAATAATAATAATAGAGCCCCAATCTAGTGCACCCAGGTGTAAAAACTTATTTTTTAATTTTTTTTTAAAAAATTCATGCAGCTGTTAATCTAGATGTATTTAACATTATATCAATTTTGACCATTTTTGGATACTTTTGGATATTTCTTTGATTTTTTAAAATCAATAGTATTTTCGTAATTCATAAATTTCGAAAATTTCACTGATTTTAAAAAATCAAAAAATATCTAAAAATATTCAAAAATGTAAAAATTAATATATATATTAAATACACCTAGATTAATATTTGTATGAAAAAAAATTTAAATAAATAAATAAATAAAATACACTTTGATGCACTAAGGCTGAGTGCATTCAGTCAGTCGCCATAATAATAATATAAGTATATATTTCATTGTTAAGTTTCACACCAATTAAGAAGAAGTTTCAAAAGATGGCGTTTCTCCTTATGACGAAATAGCCTCAAAAATAGCCGAGATCCTTTCTGCATGTCAGGAGCCACCTCGATGTAGCTTAATTTCGCCGCGTGTGAACCTACTAGGCTAAGCTCACATGTAACTCGTGCAATCACTCGCCAATAAGATGCCTATTCCAAGTTCAATACACCTAGGTGTACTCGCACCCATTTTTCTTATTTTTTTTTCTTGAAACTTAAAATTATTAAAAGATGTTACAAATTTTTTAAAATCTAAAAAAATATCTAAAAATCTCCAAAGAAGTAAAAATTAACACACATGTTAAATAAACTTAAATTAACAATATCATGAAATTTTTTTTATAAAAAATAAAAAAAATGGGTGCGGTACACCCGGAGCATTGAACTGGGATCCCGAGCCCCGGGAGCCGCTTTGGCGCGGTTGCCCTTTGATTTATTGCACGTCCACCTCAAGCTATCATTTGTTATTTTTATCCGGCTACAGATCATCCAAGCCGGGCACATATTATTTTGCGTGTTTTGCATTATGCTGCGGAGTGACGAAATAGGTTCACTTTGACGACAAATTTAAAATCAACTTCGCCCATTTTATTTGAAAATATTTATTTAACTATAACATTAAGTTCCATTAAAAAATTAAAGATGCCTGGGGTCATGGTCCCATGACCCCATCTGAAAATGTATCCAGTTAACATAATTAATTACTTGACTTATATATCAATTTTAAATTCATTAATTTAAAATTTTAACCATGTCTTATTCTAATACAATTAATAATTGGATCTAAATAATTATATATTTTAGGATCATGTTTCAATGCTTGTGTGAGTATTGAAGTTGAACGTCTAAAAATATTTTTTTATAGTTTTCATAAATATATAGTCTGAAACAAAATATTTCCACCTATGAAATTTTGTGTTTTATTCAGTTTAGTACTTGAATTCCAAAAATATTAAATTTAATCAAAAAGTAATATTTGGGCAACAAAAGATCTTGCTTAAGCTTATATATCTATACAAAAAATAAAATAAAAATGAAAAAACTTCCTCGAACACTGAGCTTCAATGCTAATGCAAATATTAAAAAGCTTAACTTTATCGTTTAAGCCAAATATAGGCAACCTAAAGTTTCTATTGAGATAGTTGAAAATATGAGAAAACAAATGGGTGAAGCCGATTTTAATTTTAAAATGCCATTTTACTAATCAGAGAAGAGGAAGTATATATACAAGGAATTAAATAGAGATTTTTACAAATATGCTTGTAGGGTTTGACTAATATTGTGGGTTTGATTAGTATTATATTTGTTTCTCTAAGTTTGTCGGAATTACAAACATATCCACAAGATTTGTATAAAATTACAACCGTGTCCTTTTCGTTAAAATGCCACTAAAACGACGATAATGCCCTTTAACCTAAATAATGAATTTTTGATTTTTTCAAATATTACAGATATATTCGCTACTTCATTATTTTATATACTTTTACATATATTATTGTTCTAAATTTTTTAGAAATATGTTTATAACAATTTCATGCAAGTGTATCATTTGGCTAAAAAGACGTTATCATTTTTCTTTAAAAAATTCTAACGATGTCTTAGCGGAAGGGATACACGTGTAATTATGCAAGTCTTGTGGGCATACTTACAATTTCAACCAACATAGGAATATTGATATAATATTGGTCAAATATTGTAGATATATTTACAAAAATCCCATTGAATAAGAATATTGAGTGAAAAGTAGTTATTGTGTTTCAAGAAACAAGACATTGTTTTGTCAAAAAAAAAAAAAAAAAGACATTATACTGGGAATACGAACAGTAATAAATGAGAAAATAAGATTGTTATATGTTAAAAAATGAAAAAAATTAAGTAAAAGAAAATTCTTGTCCAATTTCTATCCTATTACATCCCTTTCCAGTAATAGGCCCTGAAAACGTGCACCGCATGACACCATGGCGGACCTCTGCATATCATTATCCTCTAAAGCTACTGTTTCGGAAATAAACCTACCATTAATTTTGTTTTATTTTTATTTTTTAAAAAAAGTCGTACCGGAGAATCCATGTTGTTTTCGTGACATAAAATCGCTTACACTAGAGTTTTAAGAGTTTCGGAGTGCTGCAAAACGTACCTGTGCCTGCGTATCAAACTTCATTTTCTACCCGAGTATCGAAATCAAGGTACCCTTTCAGAAAATCTGGGGGATTACCTGCACGGACCGAAAATAGAACCCTTGGGTGCTCAGCATCTGGCTCCTTTAAAATGAAGGCACGGTGGTTCTGCGAGCTCATGTAACGTCGATAACACGATTTGAATTCTTCTTCGGCGTAATTTTTTTTATACTCATAACAATGTTATGAACATAATTCTTAATACACCTATAATGTTCCATAAATTTTTCTTATACCCATAATATTTTACCTTAAATTCCTCTTATACTCACACCGTTATCTACCTCATTAAAAAGATAATTTTGCCCATTTAAAATTTTTTAATTGAGATAATTTAACCTTAACCTAACTCAATGATGGTAATAAATCATTAATGCAAAATATTAAATAACTCGAAAGCCATATTAAGGTTGATTTATTTTAATTAGAAAAAAATTTAAACGATAAAATTTGTCTTTTCATTGGGATAAACAACAGTGATTTTAACGACATGAATATAAGAAGAATTTAAGGAAAAATGTTATAAGTATAAGAGGAATTTATGAAAAGTTGTGAGTATACTAGAAATTATGTGCAATTGTTATGAATATATAAGAAATTATCCCATTCTTCTTCTCTTAAAATGAATCCTTTAAAGTGAATTAAGTTTCCCATGCAAATGATCTCCACCGTCCAGGACATGAATGTAGAACTCACGTTACTAATTTTCGAATTTTATAATTAGCAATGAGACATGGGTGGATAGTTTTTTGATGATTTCTTTTTTACAATATTTTTTATTACAATTCATCTCAGTTCATCTTGCAATTTTCATTATATATTTTTACTCAATGGATAATAAATAACATATCCACCCTTTTGATGATTTCTTTTTTACAATATTTTTTTATTACAATTCATCTCAATTCATCTTACAATTTTCATTATATATTTTTACTCAATGGATAATAAATAATATACATCAACAAAAATGAAAAAACCCTTATCAAGTAAGAGACATAAAACTCTTACAACCATCTAGACACAAAGTTAGAAATTTACTAACCATGCTATGCCGGTGGGCGGTAGATAGTTGTTTAATGCCAAAACTAATAATAATTTTAAAGGTAAATGATTTTTATTTTGTAGTATGCAATCGGTTTAAATAGAAGCGATTTCATACAACCTTCAATTTTTAAAATATTAATGATTGATAAAATTCAATCAATCTAGTTTACTTAACATTAATTATTCAGTTAGTAGACAAAGTTTCATCCAAATCAAATATATGTATGGACATGTTCTAAATTAAGAGTAACATTTGCTCAAAAATAAATATATCCATATGCAAATTAAGATCATGTTGGCTACATCAAAAATAAATACATAACTTTTTATTCTTCATGATTATCCTAATTTTTAATTATTTATTTACATATTTATATATAATTATCATACCTTTCAATAATTTCGGTATAACTGCTTGTACAACTAATTTATTTATTTTAACATTATTCTCTTTACTCCTATTATATCACGTTATTTTTTCTTGATTCAAAAACTTTTATACTAAAACCTTTCACTAAAGTTATGTTTGTTTACACTTAAAAGTCTTCAATCTCATAACTATTATATTTTTTAATTATTTCTTCACATTTTTATATATAACTATTATATTTTTCAATCATTTCTATGCAATTTCTCATACAACTAACTTATCTATTTTAACTTTATTATCTTTACTCTTCATCGTTACCCATATGATCATATGACTCATGTCATATTTCATTATTTTTTTTATCTCAAAAATTTTTACGTTAAAATTTTCATTCAAAAGTTTTATCACTTCATAAATACACCTTAAATAAAATGGTTAGATCCATTCACATGTATATTAAAATGTAGTAATATTTTAAAACTTATTCATTCATATAATAGTGATATTTTAGATATTTGGATGTTAAAAATATTACTTAAAATTGATTTTTAGTATTAAATTATTTTATTACGTTAATTTCGCACATTTATAGATAAGACCTATATACAGTAATATTAAACAAATGAAATGATTTATCTAATAATATAAATAATGTCAAATATAATATATGAAGTAAATTTTTCATTAAATATTAAAATAATAAAAATAAGAAGATTGTATAAAAGAGGAGTTTTATAAAAGCGGAGCTCATTAGTAATCAGGGAGAAATGAGAAATCTTAGGGCGCTGGAATTCCAAAGTGAACCGGCCATTTAACGAAGGTCCTTTCAATTTGCTGAAGACGTGCCTGATTCTCACATATTTACCTGTAAATGCATAAATGGATTATTGTCCTTGGAATATATCCTTGGAAATGATCACAGGACTAGTCTATCTTGCAGGGATGAAACTTGTGTCCGTGAATCTCTTGCCTCGACCCGAACTATATATAAAATCTAATCACTAACATTATCACTGTTTCTCTCAAACTCTATTTGTAAAATAGCACCCTAATTTTTTGAACATTATTGCTAACCCCAATCTTAATCATGTTTATAAAACCTAAACTTAGCCCTTTTATATAAACTCGAGTTTGAATTCCTATTAACAAGTTTCATTAAGTCAATAATGATAAGCTTAAAATTTTACATAAATATATAATAATAACAAATCACATAAGCAAAAATAAACTGTCCAGGACAGGTAGATGAGAAAAAACTTATGAGGATGTGATGAAAATTCACAATCCCGAAATTTATTTCTCATTTTTAATATATAACAATAATGATTTTCAAATTGTAATAATGTTCATTTTCAATATTAATTTTCGCATATCAATGCACAATAATACTTTTTTATTTACCATCACTGGTCATATCCATCCCATTCCCCTGCACGGACAACTTAATTTAATTTAGAAAACATAGTATTGTATAATATATCTTTAGAATACATTATTTTTCCAAAATAAGATAAAAGAGAAGATTAATGAACATAAAAATAAATAATTTAAACAAAAACATAGATGCAAAATGAACATAATGTAATTTCAACATGATAAATATGCGGTCAAACCAAATATCAATAACATAAGACACATAAATATAAAAAAGAGGAATGGTCTTGTTAGCTCAGATTAAGCAAATGACTCGCTTAGTCTACTTAAAAAATTCATTTAAAACATTTTTTCGCTTTTTTATTATACACTTGTTTATTTAAATATATTTAACATATAAACCAAGTTTTACCAATTTAAAGTATATGTAAATATTTTTTTTGAGATTTTTACACATTTATGTACACACACATATGGGTGCTGATCAGGTGCACCCGGGAGCATTGAGCCTCAATGCTCTCGGGTGCATACACCTATTTTTAAAATTTTTTTAAAATTTTTTTTACACAAATGTTAATCTAATTGTATTTAACATGTATATCAATTTTTACCATTTTTGAAGATTTTTAAATATTTACTTCGTATTTTTAAAAATTAATGGCATTTTAGTCATTTTAAATTATTAAAATACTACTGATTTTTAAAAATCTGAAATAAATATCTAAAAATCTCCAAAAATGGTAAAAATTGATAAATATGTTAAATACACTTAGATTAACAAGTTAATGAAAAATTTTGAAAAAAAATAAAAAAAAAGGTGTACGCGCCCGGGAGCATTGAAGCTTAATGCTCCTGGGTGCACCTAATTAGCACCCCACATATATACCCCTATGTTTAGAAAAAGTATATGTGCATATTCAAAAATAGTAAAATTTAGTTTATATGTTAAATACACTTAGATAAATAAGTATATGAATAAAAAAGTAAAAAAATATTTTTTAAACAAGCTATTTGCTTAGCCCGGGCTAACAATATAACTTATCCATAAAAAAAATATTTTTTAGATGTTATATTTTACATATTTACATTAAAGAAATTCTTTGCCTTTACTCTAGCCTTATTAAATCGGTGTTCGCCATGATGTCATGGTAAATTTGTTTGCTCGCAACAGTAAAAATAGATTTCGAATCTTCACTGCATCTCGCTTGTGTATGGGCGCATTTACAATCTCCCCCTTATATGTGGTTTACAGATATGAGAGTATTCACAAGAAACATTCCATGATTTGATTTGAGGTTTGTAAATGTATTTGATTGTAATATCAATTATCATATTGTATAAATACCGATAAAAAAGGTGCTCATATTCTATGATCTCCAGCTAAAGAATACTAACAATGTTTTTGTTTGGTTAGGTGGGCTGGTCAGGCTAAACCAGGCAAAATAAGTTGCATCCCTGATTTTGCTTTTTATGGATGTAAAGAAAAACAAGTTTTTATGGATGTAAAGAAAAACAAGTTAAAGTGTGTTTTGTAATCGAAAAATCTTTTTTTTTTTTACAGTTTTACACACAATTATGCTAGTTTACAATCATTTATTCTCATCCTTTCTTATAATAACATTATCTATTTTAATTTTATTCATCATATTTATAATCATTATCCTTATTATATCACATTGTTACCTTGTCTACTTCTAACAATTTTTTTCTCAATTACCAAATACATATATTACAAGAGAACTAAATATATGTTGTCAACTTTTTACCGGAAAAAAATTTAATTTGGCCGGAATTGCAGCTGAAAGTTTTATGGTCATTTATAATCAAATTTTAATGATCACTTTACCTTTTTACACATTTTTAGTTGCATTTGATTAAAAAATAGCTAAATTTAACTATATGTCATCACTAAAAATAAAATAATTCTTTGCAACTAAATAATTAAATATAGTCAAACTATATTTAATGCAAATAAATATTAGGCCTACTTTCATATAACCCAGTTATGTATAAGCGGTTCCATGTAACTTTTTCAAATTTTAAATTTTAATGTTTGATGGAAAATCTAATCCATTTATTGTATTTATCATCATTTGTTCAACTAAAAAGCCAACTTTCATCTATATTAAATAGGAGAATTCTTAAATATACCATGTATTTTACCCAAAATTCCTTTGATACTCACAGATTTTCAAATATTCCTAACAAATTTTACCCATTATTCTCATCACACCGACGCCCTTAATGTCCGTTTGCTACTGTTAAGATTTTTTTATTATTTATATTAAATAAATCCAAAAACTGCCCCTCTATTTGCGGATACATGAACCTTCAGCCTCCAAAACTCCCAACCCATTGTCCTGTCGTCCCTGTAATCTTCATCCCTGCAACTGCTTCCTCTATTTGCGTATACATGGTAGGGCTGAGTAAGGTTATGGGATGCATAAAAAACCAAAAAAAGTCCGAAAAAGAGAGAATTACAGCTAGTGGAATGTAAGGACATAGAGAAGTCACAAACAAGGAGCTCGAGAGTTCCGTAAACTTGCACACCCATGCAAGCCTATGCAAGTCGAGAATGCAGCAAGAGAAAGCTAGCCAAATTGCACACAGACAGAGCTGGCGTCAAAGAAGATAGCAACAACGGTGAGGGTAAGGATTTTTGGGAAGACGTTGCTCAAGGCTTCAGGTGTGAAAATAGATCTGTTGATGACTCCTCATCTTGACCGCATGAGTAGAAGGGAAATAATGGGTAAAGTTCGTAGATATAAAAGGAATATTTGAAAATCCGTTGGTATAAAATATAACGGCATTTTCGGCATTTTCGTCATTTTTAAAAATATAACGATAGATATTAACGGCGGTTAACGGCGTGGGGGTATATACAATTTTGGTAAAATTATGTGGAGTAATATGCAATTCGTAAAATTATGTAAATATATCTGCAATTAACGCCCAACTAAGTAAATATATATACAAATTATCCGAAAGTCAAATCGACCACAGCTCATTTCAGTCAATGACTCAATTCCAAGTTCTAACGCAAGTTTGATTGGTTTGGCAGACAACAAATGTCACCTCCCCCCATTATTTCGACTTAGAGATTATAATGTTGATCTTGCCACGTAGACACGTGCAATATTCTCCAACGCTGTCTCAACAACGGCTGCTTGCAACGTTTTCTATTTTCTATTTTTTTATTTCAGGCCATGCACCAGGGGGTCCAAGACGAACTAATATAATTGATAAATAAGATATTCCGTGTTCCTTGAAAGAACGATCTATTTGGATGATTTCACGGGGCATTGATTCCGCTGTCTTAGACCGGTTTGAAATAAAAAAATTTAAATTTTTTGAAAGATTTTTAATAAAATTATTAATCTATTTGTATATTATCTTCAAACTAAATTTTACTATTTCTGAAAATATATATTTATTTTACATTTTTAAACATAGAGACATCGTGGTCATTATAAAATGACCATAATACCCTTGTATTTAAAAGTATAAAATAAATTTGTGCACATCTCTAAAATTGGTAAAATTTAGTTATAAATAATATACACTTATGGTGTATATAGGAAGTGAAAAAATATGGGATAATTTGCAAATATACCCACATAGTTTGATCGTAATTGCAAATATACCCACATAATTTAAAATTTTACAAATTACCTCAACATAGTTTGACCATAATTGGAAATATAGCATGTCATTAGTGCTCCATCACAATATGGGTATATTTGCAAAGATTTACAAACTATATGGGTATATTTGAAAAAACTAAATATACTCGCTTAATTTTTGAAATTTCAAATATACCAACATAGTTTGTAAACATTTTACAAATATACCAATGCTGTAACGATACAGTAATGACGTCGTAATAATGTGGGTATATTTGCAATTATAGTCAAACTATTTGAGGATAATTTACAATTTCTAACACTATATCAATATATTTGCGATTATGGTCAGTGAGTATATTTGCAAATCACCAAAAAATATGATGAAATAATTTTGATGTAAAAGTTTTTGAAATGTGAAAAAACAATGTGGTATGATATGAATAATCATAAGGAGTAAAAATAATAAAGTTAAAATAATTTGTTGGATATATGGATAGCTGTGTAAAAAAAGATTTTAAAGTACAGTAATTATATTGCAAAAAGTGAATAAATAATTAAAAAAATATAATAGTTGTAGATGATGAAAAGTTTTAAATTGAAAACTTTCTGGCATTGATAAACACCTCCTTAGATTAATAGTTTGATTAATTTTTAAAAATAAAATATGATATTGTGACCTGTCATAAATGATTATTTGGTATTTTATGCTCTCTTTTAAATATAATTAATGACTAAATACAATTGTTTGCATGAAGATGTTAATGCAATCCCTTTTATTAATAAATGTCTAGGTGATAACTCATATTTCCGCCATAGGTGCGAATATGAGTTCAAAAGTCTTTGCCAGCATTTGATGGAGTTATGTGCGAGCTTATCCCTCGGCAACAGAAGTATTTACAGTTGTCCCTCTCTAAGTGCAGGGTATTTATAAAAATATCTCTCCGATTGTTGGAGTTGTGAATAAGCCTGATTTGTAATTTTAGATATCACAATATATACAATATCAATTAAAAAATTTCTCTCCTTATCTAGGCGAGGCTAGTCAACCTCTCACGAGTCACGGGGTCTAAAAGCTAAAAGCTAAAAAGGCTAAAAGCAACCCCTTGTCCTTAGCCTCTTCAATAGATACAAAGGATCCAACCCTACAATGAGGTTTGTCTTGCTTACAATGTATTTTGTACATGGTTAAAGAGTATTTAAGGAGTGCTCAAGATCAAAAGAAGGACTATATGACAACATCATTTGTAATGGAGATGCTTTTATGAAACTTTCTTCATTTTCAACATCCAGATGTTTAATGAAAAATCTACTCTGTCTATTGTGTCTAACATAATTTATATTATTATAAAAATTCTTTCATTTGTCTAATGTCAATGTATATGAATTTCATCTACAAACATGCAAAATCAATGTAATAAAATGATTTGACGTTAAATATCAATTTTTGAGTAGTATTTCAACATCTAAACTATCTAAAATATTATTACTATATGGATAAATGTTCTATAAAGTATTATTGTATTTCAATACATATGTGAATAAATCTAAGCATTTTTTCTGATTTATACATAAATGTGCTAATCTTTGAGCAGATATGGCCTATGCAATAGTATTAAATGCAAGAAATGAATTCAAATTTTTTTTTTATCAAATATTAAAAATTTAAAATTTAAGAGGATTATATGAAATTGCTTTTATGTAATCCGGCAGGGTCCAATTTGTAATGTTGTATCCTCTATTGACTCATCGTAGTTTATTCTTTAAGGGGGGATATCTTGTATTCGCTTTTTACGCAGTGAATTTCCTTTTTTACTGAATTTTTTTGCAAGCCTCACTCGTACCTCTCTCTGTTATTGCACTAACTTTTCTTGATAACTGACTCCTAGTGCCTAAACGTCCCATGTTTATCACCAAGCTATTTATTTTTACTAACACCATTCATTTTGTCATTTTACTAAAAAATACTTTCATTGAAATTTTATACTTTATAAGAGTGAATGTATAAAATATATAAAAGTTTTAAATATATATTATTGTTGAAATTATAAATACATTTATATGAATAAGTATTGTAAATAATTTAAGAGTGTGTCTAAGAAGTAAGAACATTGTTGAAAGAAAAACTTTGGTGTAAAAGTTTTTAAAATAGGAGAAAATTATGATATAATAGGAATAATGATGAGGAGTAAAGATAATAAAGTTAAAATAAAGAGATTAATTATATAAGTGAGGAGTAAAGAGAATAAAGTTAAAATAAAGAGATTAATTATATAGGTAATTGCATTAAAATGATTAAAAAACATGATAATTGTATAAGAATATGTGAAAAAATAATTTAAAAATAAGATAACTATGAAAAGTGACAAGTTTTAGATTAAAAAATTTTAAGTGTAAATACAAAAAAAAATTTAAGGGTGTGTTTGGTTGGAGATAAATTTTTTTAATGAAAAATTTTCAGAGCAAAAGTTGTTAAGTTGATAGAAAATAATATAATATGACAGAGGTAATGATGGGGTATAAAGAAAATAAAATTAAAATAGATATGTTAGTCATATAAGTAATTGCATAGAAATGATTGAAAAGTAAGGTTGTTTGTATAGTAAACATGTGAAAAAATAATTAAAATATATGATAGTTATAGAGAGTGAAAAGTTTTAGATTGAAAAGTTTTAATTTACGGGTGTGTTTGGTTACACATAAAACATGTCAATAAAAACTTTTCAATCAAAAACTTTTCACTTCTCATAACTATCTTATTTTTTAATTATTTTTTCACATTTTTCTATATAAACAAACCTACTTTTCAATGATTTCCACACAAATACTCATGCAACTACCCTATCTATTTTAACTTTATTCTCTTTATACCTCATTATTACCCCTATCATATCACATCATTTTCTATCAACTTGACAACTTCTACTTTGAAAAGTTTTCATCAAAAAGTTTTACCTCCAACCAAACACACCCTACATGTTTTATGTCCAACCAAACATACCCTTAAAAAGTTAATTTTATGGCATGTTGGCTACACGTAGGACTTTTAAACCAAAACATTTCAACATTCACAATTAGCCTTATTTTTAAATTATTTTTTATATTTTATTTTATAACTATCCTACTTTTTACTCATTTCTAGACAATTATACTACAAATTAAAATATTTATTTTAATTTTATTTTCTTACTTATTATCATTACTTTATTTTAAAAAAATTTACTTCAAAAATTTTTTATTCAAAAGTTTTATAAAATATTTTATCAATTTTCAATCACTCCCTTAGAATAAGAAAATATAGATAGAGTGAATCATTCCCCAATTAATATTCGGGTCCATTTGCCATCGACCAAAATTTTTTGACGGGTTTTTTGGGTTGAAGAACGTCAACTAGCCGATGATGTAATGCAGCCGTCAGGCCCCGTAATTAATGCACGCCATTCCAACATTAAGCATGGTGCACGTGGTGGCTGGAAAAGGCCGTCACTTGCCGTGACATTTAGGAAATTTCTTTGGCACCAAACTGCATAAAAATGGAACATGCGGCACAACGCGTGCGAGCCACGATGCATACGCCTGCCATGCTGAAGGAGCCTCCCCCTACACAGCCATACCTCTTGAAATGACGACTTTTCATGCTCTCCCCCTTCACTAGAAAAAGTTTTTACACTCCCTGTCAAGTTTTAGCAAGTGCCAAATGCATCCGAATTAATTCACCCATCCGAATTAATTGAAAAACTTTCGTAGCTTCCAAGTTTCAGCCGAATATCCCTTGCAAGTTTCATTTTTCATTAGCTAGCGTAGCCCATCCATTGGCAGGTCATCTTTTATGCCGCCGATGAAAATTGACCAAAAATTAACTTGGCACGACAATCGGAACCCTTGGACGAGAAATCAAATTGCCATACTCTACCCAACGAATAAAGACTGATGTAGTTAAAGTCTTCGAATTTACAATAAAAAAAATGTATAACCCAGCTGGCCAGGAAAATACATTGGACTAGCGGATGAATTTATTATTCTTCTTATCAGAATCAAAGTAGCTGCTTTTTTATGTGGTTTGAACTCAGGAGTCTGAGAATCGATACGTATCATGTATGCATGTCAGCCATTACGTTGTGCTTAGCATTTAGGACCAAGTTCAGATTAACTGAACACGGGACGTCGCTCTGACCCCGAATGGCCGCTGTCCAGATTTCAAACTAATGAAAACCAACTCGCCGGTCTATATAATACATTCTGACGTCTTATGAAAAATGACAGGCGGATTGAGACCTTTGGCAGCCAGTGGAAGGCAATTTAACATGGAGGGATTAAATTATTATATGAGAAAGGCAGTCACGTTATTTGAATTTTTTTTTTTTATTTATATGAGAAATTATATTAATTTTGAAATTTCAGTGAGGCAATTGCCCCTACCGTACATACATCCGCCTTTGCAACCAATCAATGTTTTTCTAAAAAAAAAATTTTTAATCAATGATTATTTGCATTTTCTCCTCCTATTGCTTTTGTAAAATTTACTTTGATTTGGAAAAATACTTTCCAATGTGAACTTTGTTTTAAAGGACGGCCAGTTGTTAACTTTGATTGGCCGATCGTGCAAAAAAAGTCATATAGGGTCCGATTGTTAAGAGATGAAAGAATTTCCTCTTTCATTCTTATATATATGTTTTCATATAACTATTATATTATCTTACATCGGTTGTGGAATAGGCTGAATATACAATTATAAATATGAGAAAAGTCTTATCTTTCAAGTTAACTTTTAAGGTCAAAGAGACCCATAAAACAGTCTTATCTCTCAAGTTCACTTTTAAGATTAACGAGACCCATAAAACACCCAAGGAGTGGAAATTTTACATTCTAATTATCATTTTTTAAATTATTTTTCATGTCTTTTGTAAAACTATCATATTTATTTAATCTTTATTTTATTTTTTGTAATCATTATTCTTATCACATCATATTATTTCCTTAATTTTAAAAATCTTTTAGTATAGATTTTCCTCCACTTTTTTTAACCCATTATGAAATGGACCAATAAGCAAGACGTAAAAAGAAAAGGTGAAAAAATTGACTAAAAGTTATGAAAAATAATTAAAGGAGAATTTCTAAATATACTAATGAGTTTTACCTGTAATTTCTTATGTACCTACAAATTTTCAAAAAAAATTCTTATACCTACATATTTTAGTCAGTTTTTTTTTTCATATCCACGCTGATACCTTCTCTAGGCTATGTTTGGATTTTCAATTTTTATTTTTAATATTTTTTTATTACTCAAATTATCCATCTACCACCTGTTCAACAAATTCCATAGCAGCAGGGAGACTGAAGCCGGAAACAAGAAATCCACTGAAAGCACAAATCGAGCAGTAGAGTGGACATTTGCCGATTTCAACAGCTATCCATTTAGTTTAGTTACCAGCAACTTGTTGAAACCGCGAACATCACACATCTCTGTTACAAATCTGTAGTCGACCTGCAAATCAAAACCCAACTAGCAGCAATCTACTGTAACGATTGGTCCCATCAATTCCGAACCGTTGCAGTCATCCACCGTCCCCATCAATTCGCTTCAGGTAATGGAGTAGAAACTGCCATGGTTGCTCCTCCATTCCTGGTGTTGGATCTATGAAATGCTCACGGGTTGAGTGTGTGATTGATTATGGTGGAGATGGGCTGCTTGGATGGTTGACAACTGTTGATCGAGCTATGGACGATCGTCTATTTTCTACTGTCGAATGACACAGGTAAACAGGGGCACTGTTTTTGTTGCTGCTGATGGCTGGAAGTAGGCTATCGCGATTTGAGGATGATTTTTTTCTTTCATTGGATCTGGCAGTAAGAAGAATAGAAGTGGTTTGTTGACCACTGTTGAAGTGTGCGGAAACGGTCCTGAGGGAATGTTGTGATTGGAGTCGAATAGGAGAGGTAGTGTCGATTAAGTCTGGAGAAGATGCAGGCGGTTTCTGTCGTCGATTTGTGCTGCAACTGGGAGCTATGGTATTGGCTTGGAACAACTACTGATTGATCGGTGAGTTGGGATCGTGTTTGGAGTTTTATTTTTGATGGCCGTCCATTTTCCAAATGGAGGTAGACTTGAAAGGGGCTTTGTCGGGGTGAGACAACAGCTGCAACCAGTCGGAGCTGTGGATGTAATAGATTCCGCGAGAGGATTTGGTGCCATTAAATTTAAGAGGGTGCCGGAGATGGTGGGAAAGCAAATGAGCTCGGACGGTCGATTTGCCGCGGATTTCCTTTTGCTGATTTGGGGTTGCGATGCTGCCGGCGTCAAGTTTCCAATGGCGCACTAGTTGTCGATTTGGTGTTGCAGAGCTTGACGACCAGCTTAAACCTGCTGTTGGATTCAAGGCCATTGCTGCTAAAGTTTGGTTAGCTTGTGTGGCAAACTGGTGGCTAGAAAAGTGGGCAGCTGTGTTCAAGATTGATGGTGGCAGGAGAAGAAAGTTGCGCCAACCTAGAGTAGGAAGATGGGTCAAAATTTTGGGAGAAATTGGAAGGGGTAAATCAGTAATTTCATACCTAGGTTAACTGCTGCTGCGTGTGATAACAAAATCAAGCGTGATGCAATATGACTTAGATAATAATTAGAAATAAAAAAAAGATAAATTATATATGATTGTTGAATGAAAAGATGTAAAATTGACTAAAATATGAATGTAGTAAATAATGAAACGAGTTATTGATATGTGGAATTACATTTAAAAGGTGTGCATAAGAAAGATTTGCCATATTCTATGTGGTAATGAGTTATATGATTTTTCTCTATTTTATTTTCTCCCACACATTCTTTTATAAATGACTTTCATTTTAATTATCTAAAAAATATATTTTTCCAAATTTAATCTTGAATTTTTATCATTTTTTTACAATTACTGTATTAATTCCGAAATATTTTATTCTTTATTTCTCATATTTTTCCACTATCTCATAGTATAACCACATTGCCAAGTGCCACCAAACAAACTCGTAATGGATGCCCTCGTATCAACCCTACTCATGGTCGCTGTTGGCCGTGAAACTTTGAATTCGTTAAAACTCCTTGTGATTGTTAATGATAAGGTGTATTTTGCAACTAATGTTAAAAAATACGAATATTTTTACAACATAATAGTTATGCAGTAAAAAGACCACTGCAGATAATCCTTTACTAATTAATCAACGGAGACGTAGAAAATGCGCGGCGTCAGCTGCAGTGGGCTGTCGGCAGAACCAGAATCATTAATATGGCAGGCCATGCACATCCGGATCGGATTGTAATTTCTTCCTTTTGTTACATTATACACTGATATACGGCCAATCTCTTTAGGCTAGGCCTCCTGCAATCAATAAGTTATTATTTTTCTACCACAATTTGCACGATTTATGTTTTATACATGCGTCCATATATTTATTAAGAAAAAAAACTAATTAAATCATAGAATTTGATCAACATTAGTTCGTATGTTTATAATAACAATACAACTATTTTAGTAACAATTCCGTAGTATTCCCAGATTTCATAAGTTCGAATTTATTAAAGGGACTTGATCCCGATCCCGTGATAATCCGTTTTTTAATATATTTTGTAATTTTTTTTTATAGAACTGATAATCTAAGTTTATTTACACATATATCAATTATTATTATTTTTGAAGATTTTTTAAATTTTTTTGGATTTTTTAAAATCAGCCCCGCTAGTTTTTAAAAAATCTAAAAAAATATCTGCAAATCTCAAAAAATAGTAAAAATTGATATACATGTTAAATACATTTATATTAACAGTTATATAAAAACTTTTTATATATAAATAAATATTTGCACCTTGCTGCACCGAGCCTATACTGAATCAGTTTCCTTTATTAAATGAGTACATTAAAAACAAAGCAAATTATTTACAACATAAACCTAATGTGAGTTTTTTCAAGATTTAATTAAACATGATGTGGGTTTGAATTTGTTTGATAAGACTAAGATTATTATAATTGAATTAATTTTAATGACATGGTGTATTTGTAAATCACCCTATTATTTATATATTGAGAAGGCGTATATACAAAGTCTTCCGCAAGAACAAAAAAAGCTAGGCTTTTATATGATCAGTTGTAAAATCACATATATATTTGAAATTTTTTATAAGATTATTCATATAGTTGTATTTAACTAATGTATTAAGTTTTACAATTTTTAGAGATACATAAATATATATTTTTTATTTTTAAATACAAGGGTATTTTAGTCACTTAAAAATGGCTAAAGTATCCTAGTTTTTAAAAAATATAAAAATATATATATATATATACGCATATCAAAAAATGGTAAAATTTGGCTTATAAATTAAATTCAACTATATTAATAATTTTATAAAAAAGTTTCAAAAAAATATTAAAAAAAATAAGATTTTACACCGTAATGTATTGAAATATTCTCCCTAAATCGTAGGTCACATAGCCGGATAGCCCAAGCTCAGCTCCGATGCCAGTAGTTCTATGTTCGACTTAGAGAATTTATTTTCATTTAGAACGCTGCGTGCTACTACTTAGCAAATTAGTTGGGATGTAAGAAAAATAAAGATATCGTAAAGTATAACTCCAAGATATAACAATAAAAACCGTCGGCCATAAAAATTAGTAAAATCACGATAATTAAAAGGCTTGCAAAAAAAAAAAAAAAAAATCAAAATGTAAATCTTGTACAAAAATCTTTATAAAATTAATCCTGACGAAATACATATTCTCGTATCAAAAGCAATTGAAAAGAGCTTCATTAATGCAAATCAAAGATGTGGTGTGCATCGGCAGGGCGAGTTAGAAAGTTGATTGGTCATGGAACAGAGTTGTTTGGTGGCTATCTAAACTTCGATGCACGTGATTACCATTCCGCAACGTGTGGGAAATGAAACTTTTTTTTTCCTCTTTGACAGAAGAAAATGAAACTGTGAACTGGCAGCGTGCTGTCTTTTTTGTTCGGACTTCGGAGCATGTGACGACATGATGCATAACAGCGCTTGCTATTCGCAGTACATTGTCACAAGCGGGGATTTCCAAACGTGTACCGTACTTAGCTTCCTTACACCCTATTGAGTATTGAGTCCGCCTAAACTAAGCTAAACACTCGAGAAAGTAATGGTAATAAAGTAGCAGACAAAATGAGAAATAACTAAGTGAAAAAAAAAAAAAAAAAACTTGCATTGCTTGAAGGCTTTTATAAGAAAACTTTGAAAGTTATGAGTGAAATCATTATTGGAGGATGGATGAAACAAATGAGCTTTCTTCCCTGTTTATAAACTCCACTATCCTTCTTAGGTTTATCGAATCACTATAAGTATCATTGAATGGACAGTTACGATCACTCTTTGTAATCTTCTTACACCCTCTTTCTAGTTCCCTAGAGTTTTATCAAAATATCTTGGTCTTTTTGAAGATCCAAAAAAATTAAATAGATGTACGGAAAACTCTAGAACTCTATACACTCTACTATTCTGAAAATTTCTAGAATTCTGTAGTATTTATATGATTTTTCTATAATTGTGTTGAAGTTTCTTATATAACCTTTATGGAGATAAATAGGGTATGATGACTTACTTTCTTGTTCGAGGTTCCTTGCCAAGTGAGGAATGAGGGAAGATGTCTGGTGAAATAATGTTCCCTTCAACATGTGTTTTGTATTAGATAAATGAAAAGTTTTTGCGGTAAAATTTTTTGAAATAAGAGAGAAGCAATGTGTTATGTTTGCATGATAATAATGAGCACATGAAATAAAGTTAAAATACATAAGATAATTATATAAATAGTTGTCGAAAAATAATTAAGAAACATTATAATTTGCATAAAAGATGTTAAAATGGTTAAAAAATAAGATCATGATGAAAAATTTAAAGTTTTAGATTAACAAGTTTTATGTTACCTAGTTTATAAGAATGTCATGCACAACTAAGGTAAATGCTTATATCTATGTGCCTGAAATGTTTACATGGAAAAGTAATAACAAAAATTTCAACTCAATCCATAATTGTTTATTAGATAAAAACAAAATTAGAATTTATCAATCATGATTGTAACTATCATCTTTATTGAAAAGTTAAATGGGCCATGCGGTAGATCTGTTAAAATAATATAAAATAATGTTGAAGTTTCTATTCTTCATGTGTTTGAGAATTATAAATTTTTTTTATAGAAAGTATTTGTGTAAAAGTTATTGAAATAAGAAAAATGATATGATAAGATAAGATTACAGAATAAAGTTAAAATAAATAATTTAATTGTATAGATATTTATATAAAAATGATTGAAAATAAAGTAGTTATATAATAAGATTTGAATAAAAATTTTAAAAATAAAATAGTTATGAATCGTGAAAAGTTTTAAAACGAAAAATTTTAGAATGTGTTTAGGAAGTAATAAAATTAAAAAAAATTATGTAAAAATTTTTGAAATGTGAGAAAATGATGTCATGTAATGGGGGTAATAATGAAGAGTAAAAAGAATAAATTTAATATTATATATATATATATATATTAGTAGTTGTGTAAAAATAATTGAAAAATAAGATAGTTGTATAAAAAGAAGCTAAAAAAATAATTTAAAAATAATGTAGCTATGGAGAGTGAAAAAATTATATAAATTATCAAACACCTTAATTTAAAAAGTTTTGTGGTTAAACAAAGGCACCTTATTATGTCAACCCACATGTATGAATTCGAATAGAAATGATTACTCATTTTATAGATAATTATACGGAAATAAATAGCATCATTGTCTGATTTAATCAAACCATAAGTTGACTACGTTGCTTACAAATTTGGGTACAACCGGCTCCATAGGCAGATGTTCGAGCATATACACGGCATATACCTGCAGCGCTTACGGATCCGACGTGCTGATTGCTGAAAGCGATCGTCTCGTCGGATTACCCGGATGTCGCATCCACCGATGCACGTGATGCGTTGCGGGCCGGGCAGAGGCAAGCCGTCGCCTTGGGCTCGACTCCCATTGGTAATGAAGTTTAATCAAGGTAAACTAGTTCTCATCTCATGTTCGTTTCCTTGTTATGGGCTTCTGTTGTACCTTGCGGATAACAAGCCCATCCGCCTGTTGCCAGTTATCATCCATTCAATTGGAGAGTTTCTCCCTGAGAGAGAGAGAGAGAGTGAGTGAGCGTGTGTGAAGAAAAAAGAAAAAAATAACAAGTCATGATATGAGGCATTTTGCCACCATCTCTTCAAAATTCAAATATGATGTTCTTGAGATGTGCTGCCTATAAAGTTAATGGGGGCAAAAATAAACCCAACTTCTACGAGAAAACATAATTACTAGTTAATCCTATGCTTGTTACAAAGTGAATGACAACAAAACTAAACGGATTTTCTTATGAAAACTTTTTGTGACAATGAAAAAGTATTGCCGGATGAGATTTTTTCCTTCCGTCTAAAAAAATTCGTATAATCATGAAAAATGGAAAACACGGAACATTCTACCATGGATTGGCCACGAGTAATTGGAATCTAAAGTTGACTTTGGGGCTTTCGGGATGCTTGGGTCACCCAAATATTAGTTGAGCAGTTGCATCACTGTCACCTTTTTTTTTTTTTTTTTCTATTTTTAATGGTACACTACGAATTGAACAGGATGGACTGATTAGAAAATAAAAAGCGTGCGTGTGGCTGCGGCATGGCGGCCGCGGAAGCTCATTCATTTCAGGTTTTCAGACAAGCCCACGAATCACAGACCACTGCATCCGCGCCCCAGCCACTTCCTGGACGATAAGCAATTTCTCCCGACCGTATACGGGATATTTCTCAGAAACTGCTCTTCCATGGAATTCTTCCTTTATTTAACATCTAAGTAGTTTGTATCAGCGAACCCGCCCATAGGGCGGTTGGTTTCGCATGAGGTCTTCGTGCTCACCGACTGGGCTTCAAGTCCCTGCAGGTTGCTGCTCTGGCAAAATCAAAAAAAAAAAAAAAATAGTAAAAGTTCTTTTATTTATCTCATATGATTATACATGGGCTCTAGTTAGAGACAAGTAAAATCAGAATAATAAAATCATTTGATGCTAAATATTAATTTTTAAGTAATGATTTCAACATCCAAACTATATAAAAATATTACTACCATATGAATAAATGATTATATAAAATATTACTGTATTCTAAAATATAAGAATGAATTTAAGTATTTTTCTTAATTTATACATAAATATACTTATTTTTAAGCAAATGTAACCTATACATATATCGAATTTAGATGGAACTTAATTTCATAGCTAAACAAATGACATTAAATACAATCAACGAATTAGATTTTACATCGATCATCAACCTTTCAAAAATAAAAGGGGGTTATATGAAATCATTTTTAAAAAAACCCTTTTTTATATAAGCATTTCCGAACAAGTATAACTCAGGCCTTCCAATAGCTCCTACAAAGCAAGCTATATTTTACATTTTTTATGGAATATGTTACCATGGGTGCATGTAATTCATATACCTCTCGTCACACAAAATTCATGTACCAAATTTCTAAAAGTTAAAGATATTTTAATTGAATTTCAAAATAAACTGCTTTTAACATTATCTAAGTTATTTTCAATTTGAAAAATTAGTCGATTTTTGAAATTAAATAAAAACATACACAAATCTTCAAAATGATAGAATTTAGCATACTAATTAATACATTAAAAATAAACTAGAAAAAAAGATAAACTAGAAAAAAACTTGATAAATCAAGCTGGCTTGCGCATATAAGGTTGACTTACATGATCATTGGGCCTTTCAAGTCGGACACAATAATATTAACTATTGCTGTCACTTAAATGTCAAAGCGGCTGATGTGGTTGATGGGAACTCGATCCAGTGCTCCTGGGAGCATTGAGCCTCAGTGCTCTCAGGTTCCCGAATGCGTATATATATTTTTTAATATTTTATGAAATTTTTTTTACACGAATGTTAATTTAAGTGTATTCAACGTTTATATAATTTTTTTCTATTTTTTACATATTATTTAAAATTTTAAAAAAATCAGTGGTATTTAATCAATTTAATACACTTAGATTAATTGTTTCATAACAAATTTTCAAATAAAATTAAAAAAATAAGTATATGCACTTGGAAGCATTGAGGTTTAATGCTTCAAAGAACATGATGAGCACGGGATGTGCTCTGTGGTTGATGTGGATATGTATATGGTGTGAGTAAAAAGCTTAGAGGTTAAATATTTAATAAAAATAATGTTGCAACGGCTTCATCAGCACTTGGATTAGATACATGATGATCTAATGTTGTAACAAAAAAAAAAAAAAAACCCATTGACCGTCTCTTACATGCAATGCTCCATGCCAAACATAAAATCAAGATTTAAAATTAATACTATAATGGTTAACAGTATGTTTTAAGTCATACAAGTATTTTGAATTGAATTTGTATTCTCATTTATAAGATATTTTCAATTTTTTAAGATAATTTTTTAATTTTCAATATAACTTTTTATATTTTCAATCTAATTTTCCAACTTTTAATATATGTTATTCAATTCGTGTTCCGAATAAAAATTATATTTAAGAATCTTGTATTGCTTAAAACATATTCTCATTTATTTTCAAAATTTTGGTCTATGATAAATACGTGGATCTATGGCATTTCTTCATACTTGTGGACCTAGATGAGAAAATTTCATCTTGTACACTCGAGTCACTCTATTTCATAAATTAAAAAACAAACGAATAATAAAAGAAATAAAAAAATTCATGTCAATAAGAATAATAATAAATAAAAATAAAATTATGAAATAATTAAAATATCAAATCACATAAAAAGACGAAACAAAGCTTTCCACCTTTTCAATTAAAATTTTAAGCCTAAATAGATTATTCATAATAATAATAATAATAATAATAATATTATTATTATTATTATTATTATTATTATTATTATTAGAATGTTGATCAAGACAATTCGCGGGGTTTTGATCCAGTGCTCTCAAGAGCATTGAGTCTCAATGCTCCCGGACGTATACACTTATTTTTTTAAAATTTTTTTCATGAATTTGTTAATCTAAGTGTATTTAACATATGCATTAATTTTTACCATTTTTGGAGATTTTTAGATATTGATTTTGAATTTTAAAAATTAGTAGCATATATGTTAAAATATACTTATATATATATTTAGATATTTTAAAAAGTTAGTAATTTATATATGTTAAATATACTTATATTAACATCTGTGTAAAAAAATTCAAAAAAATAAAAAATAGATGTATGCACCCGGGAGAATTGAGCGGTAACATTAATTGAATTGTCTCCTAATCCACGCCTATGATGATATAATTAATGAATTAAATTGTACAAATATAAGACATGTTTGTAAAATTTAAAAACTTTTTACTATCCACTTCCACTCTATTTTTAAATTATTTTTACATATTTCTTGTACAATTATTTTACATTTTAATTATTTTTACATAACTATCCGTACAACTAATTTATTGTTTGTAATTTATTATCTTTACTCGTCTGTCTCATCATTATTATCATATCGTATCACATAATTTTTTCCAATTTTAAATACTTTTTGTGCCCAAAAATTTTCAGTCATGTTTGCCAAACATAAAAACTCTTATAGCTAAATTTTTTTAATTTAAGACCTTTCAATTTCTACAATTATCATATTTTTTATATATTTCAATACAACTATCCAACTTTTCAATTATACATAACAATATATATAATTTACCTATCTATTTTAACTTTATTATCATTACTCAATATTATTATTCTATTATATCATATCATTTTTTATAAATGCAAAAACTTTTTTATATAAAAAACTTTTCGGGTGTGCTTGGTTGGACACAATAAATATCGACCAAAACTTTTCAATTTAGAACTTTTCATTCTCTATAACTATCATATTTTTTAATTATTTTTTTATATTTTCCTATTTAAATAACTCTTATTTTCAATCATTTCTACACAACTAACAATACAATTAACCTATTTATTTTAACTTTATTATCTTATATCTCATTATAACCCCGATCATATCATATTATTTTTTATCAACTTGACAACTTTTATCCTGAAAATTTTTTATCAACAAATTTTATCGTCATTCAAACACACTCTTTTTATGTATTTGGAAAGTGATAAAACTTTTCGATGTCAAATTTTTAGTGTAAAAGTTGTTAAATTTATAGAAAATGATACGATATGATGATGAAGTGTAAAGAGAATAAAGTTAAATAAATAGGTTAATTGTATGAAAATTTTTATGGAAATAAACGAAAAGAAAAGTAAAATAGTTTATATAAGAAAATGTGAAAAAATAATAAAAGATAAAGTAGTTAGAAAGAGTTAAAAAATTTTATCTGAAAAGTTGTATGCACAACCAAACACATTTTATTATTTTCCAAACACATCATTCATCTAAAAGTTTACATCATTTCGCGTACTCACACGCCAATAATATTTTATTTTATTTTTTTACTTTCGAATGCAACAGTTTCATCTCAATTATATGCAAGACGACGATTTCCCATGATCATCACAAAATCTCGTGTAGTCAGTAGGTTTTCCTATATTTAAAAATTTTAAAAAAATAGATATACATATCCAAAAATAGTAAAACTTAGTTTATAGATTAAATATATTTAGATAAATAAGTATACAAAGAAAAAATAAAAATATTTTAAATAAATTTGTTTATGTGGGCTACTTGAGACATTAGCTTAAGGGCATTTTAGTATTTTTACCTCATATAAATGGATGTTCCTTGGATTTTCTTAATGGTGTGAAATAGTAGAGCCCAAAAAGCAATACATTCAAATTTATAGGGTTTAAAAAATAAATATATAAATCTCAAGGTTTAAAATACAAATAAGCAAAATTAAAGGGTACAAAAGGCAAAAAACCTGCGGTCGGATTGCATTATGCGAAGATGGCCCGGCGGGATGCACTTAAATCCTTGTCGAGTGTTCCACGCCCGGGAATTCCGGTCCCGCCAATCAGTGACAGGAAAGGAAAGCCCAGAAGCGGAAAGGAAAGGGGGGATGATTTCTGGGCGCCGGTCAGAGTCATCGATTTTGATCGATCTTCGGAGTTCATTTTCCAAGGGATTTTTCACAGTAGGGGTCCGACGACTTTTCTTTTGATAATAATGGTTGTGATAGCTCTTATTGCAGAGATCTAGGGTCTGGGATGGCGGGATCGTCGGAGATCGATCCTCCGTTCCTGGAGGATTTCGGCCAGAGGGTCGATCTCACAAGGAGAATCCGGGAGGTTCTGTTGAATTACCCCGAAGGAACGACAGTGCTACGGGAGCTGATACAAAATGCCGACGACGCCGGCGCTTCAAAGGTCTGTTTGTGCCTCGACCGGAGGTCGCATGGAGCGGAGTCGCTCCTTTCAGATAGGTTGGCCGAGTGGCAAGGGCCGGCTCTGCTGGCATACAACAATGCCGTGTTTACGGAGGACGATTTTGTCAGTATATCGAGAATTGGGGATAGCAAGAAGCAGGGGCAAGCGTGGAAGACTGGCCGCTTTGGGTAATGTTAGCATAACAACGACTTCTTCTTTGACTCTAATAAGTTATTCATCATTTAAAAATTTTCTTGTGAATTATCAGCAGATATGCGTCAGTTGCTTTTCTGGCCATCTTTATCGGCGAATTGTTTAGGCTGTAATTTTGGACAAGGCTAATGTATATGTCTGTCATTTGCTGTTTTGTTATTTGGTTGTTTGTCTGGATGACCAATACAACTCCTAGCAGTTGCGTTCGGCATACCTTTTTAGGTCGTTTTTGATTCTCATTAATAGCTCTCCGGTACTTCAATTTGATTCCTTGTTCATGGATTCTGTGGGATGTTTAAGATTTCGTTTATTCTGTTCAGAAATATGATTTAAAGCTTAAAGTGATCCCCACTGTATTAGGAGCAGGAATTCAAAAGTCCTTATCCGTTTTCTTCCTGATCGATTTTTACTGCTGTGAATAATAGGCATTGTTACTGTAAAGTACATGAAGGCTACTTTGCAATCGTTGACAGATTAATGGTCTAAAAAGGCCATTAGCACGAACCGTGGGTTGAAACCGCTATTGAAATTGGGGTTTTGCCACAAGTTCACAACCGCAAGGGAGGGATGTGTCTTTGGCATGATTTGAATGTCTAGCACTGGAGATAGGTGAAGAGTGCCAAGCTTTGTTCTTGAAGTGATAAAGGAAAATCTTGTGAAATATTGATGGGCAATCATGATTTTCTCACATGCTTGCCAGGAAAGTACACCATCTAATTGCAACCTTCATGGGAAATTGGCCAATTAGGAACATGAAAGTTGTAAACTAAAACGTAGAAGTTCGTGAGTCGCTGCTTAATGACCCAAGGAATCACTTCTCTTGAGTCATTTATGCACATCACAGAGGGCCTAAAGAAGAAGAAAGTCAAGATAGATATTCTATATATTTCTCTTCACAAGGTTTACTTCACAGTTTGCAGAAATCTATTCTAATCCTGTTTTGGTTGGGTAATAATACAATTTCATAGAAATTACTAGGTTGTATGCCAACGTTTAGTAGGAATGTGCTGACTACTGGATTGCTGTGGAAGTGATGCAATCTTGCAGCTTATCATTGATGCTGGGTTTTATCTGAATTTCTATTTTGTGAAATTCCCAATACGAAGTTGCTTGTTCCTGCTTTTATGATGATGTACCGTGCAATGTTGCTTAGACATTCGACAGTATTGCATGTGAGGAAAAGGGTATTGTAAAACAGTAAAACATAGTTATCGGCAAGAAAATAATGGGGCGATGATTCTTTTTTTGCCATAAGTGGCATGTTAAGCAACATAAACTGAGGTAGCTATTGTAAGAAATAAAGATATTGATAACTTGGCCCAATGGATGGGAATGAGAGGAAGCTCTTCCTATTTAATCAAATGCTTGTGCGACTGTTAGGTTTATAGCCAATTTCTTTTGACCTGTGCTGTTATCGTGTAATCCGGACACTTTATTTCCCTTTTTATCTCTTTTTGTCTGAGAAATTCATCATTCATTGCACAACAAACTACCTTTCAGATATTGATAACTTGGTCCAATGGATGGGAACAGGAGGAAGCTTTTACTATACTAATCAAATGCTTTTACATTTGCAATTGTTAAGTTTATTCGTGAATAGCTAATTTTCTTTGGTGACCTCTGCTGTTACTACGTTACGTAATCGAGACACTTTATATCCCTGTTTTTCTCCTTTTGTTTCGAAAATCCATCAATTAATTGCACAACCAACTGTTTTTTTATGCTTCTTTTTTTGGGCATTGTAATCTTACTTCTACCACGTTTTCGGGGTTTATTTTGTTGTTTGCCTTATCTTCTTTCTGATTACATTGCATTTAAGGACCACCATAATGAGGTTTTGGTAACATCACTCATAGGGCCTCCCCATTGTAGCCATTTGGATGGCAATGATGGTTTGGTGATGTCATAACTTGGATCTTCCATCATAACTAGTTGCCAGAGCAAGAGGTTACTTATGGAAATTACATTTTACAAGCGTCTGGAGGAGTGTTACACTTCAGAGAAATCTACATTTGGACTAATCGTTACCAAAATCAAAGTTTAGCAATATTCCTGAAGAGGGAAATGACCATTTGATTTTTTTTCCCTGCAACTCTGTACAGCAATATCTCATTGAATTTCTATTCATATTAGGCTCTTGCCCTAGAACCAATTTAGACCTTGTTGGTTACAAAGAACTCTGTTTTTTCTCTAAAGCTATAATCTTTCTACTTCATTGAATATCAATATCCATTTTTTATTCAAAAAAAAAAATCCATTTATATGGTAGTCATATTCCTTTTTACTGAAAATGAAATTCAGTTGTATCTTGTTGTGTTGAGTTTGAACTAAGTTTGGATGAAATCCTGCTGTTTCTGTATTTATTTCCTTCATGGAACAATTATTATTTTTCAGATTTTCCTTCTTTGGCATGGCTTGCTCTTGGGGAATCCAGTAGAGCATTCGATTAATGGTTCTAATTTCGTAAAATTTGTTTACTTCCATAGAGTTTTTAGTTTTGCATGCCATTAATGATGTAACATCGTAAATTTCCCTGGTAACACTGATAATCTTTAGATGAGTTAGATTTAAATTTTTTTTTTTTTGATGTCAATCTGCAATTTCTTCCTCAGGGTTGGGTTCAATTCTGTGTACCATTTAACAGATCTGCCATCTTTTGTCAGTGGCAAATATGCTGTGTTATTTGATCCTCAGGGTATATATCTTCCAAATGTTTCATCAGCAAATCCTGGAAAGCGTCTTGATTATGTCAGCTCTTCAGCTATCTCACTTTATTGGGATCAGTTCGTTCCTTATTGTGCTTTTGGATGTGATATGAGAAGTCCTTTTCCTGGAACTTTATTTCGTTTACCTTTGAGGAGTAGAAATCAGGCAGCCATTAGTAAACTTTCAAGGCAGGTGTATTTGGAAGATGATATCTCATCCATGTTTCTCCAACTCTATAAAGAAGCAGTTTTTACTGTTCTATTTCTTAAAAGTGTTCTCTCAGTTGAAATGTACATATGGGATGCTGATGCGTCAGAGCCACGAAAGCTGTATTCTTGCTCTGTCAATTCCTCTAATGATGACACTGCTTGGCATCGCCAAGCTTTTTTTAGACTCTCTAAGTCAGTTGGATCTGCAGATGACATAATAGACACATTCTCACTGGACTTCTTGAGTGAAGCATTTTCGAAAGATCATTCAGAGAAAAGGACCAGTACATTTTTTATAGTGCAGGCAATGGCATCACCATCTAGCAGAATTGGCTCATTTGCTGCTGTAGCAAGTAAACAATATGATCTTCACCTGCTACCTTGGGCATCTGTTGCAGCTTGCGTATCGGATAACCTGGATGAGGTAGGCTGTGGCTTATTATTATTTTTTTTAAAAAAAGGGCTGTATTTGCCTCAACCTGAGCTTTCTTGACCTCGGATTAGGCCTCTAAATTGAGAAAATACAGGATAAAATATGGTTGGTAGGGTTAGGTGAAGTATAAATGTCACATTTATTTGTCATTTACACTTCTTTTGCATTTAAGTAGCTATTTCATGCTATTACCTAAACACATTCTAAATGATTTTGCATGTGCTGTCAATTTTTACAGGCTGATATTCTGAAACAAGGAAGAGCCTTTTGTTTTCTGCCATTACCAATACTAACGGGGTTGACAGTCCAAGTAAATGGTTATTTCGAAGTTTCTTCGAATAGGCGCAGCATATGGTTTGGAGCTGACATGGACAGAGGAGGGAAACTTCGTTCTGATTGGAACAGACTGCTCCTAGAAGATGTTTTGGCCCCAGCTTTCAAGAATTTACTCCTTGGAGTGTGCAAATTACTGGGTCCCACAGAGTCATACTACTCATTATGGCCAAAGGGTACATTTGAAGAGCCCTGGAATCTGTTGGTGAGACAGATATACAGAAGTATTGGTAATGTTCCTGTTTTTCACTCTGAGATTCAAGGGGGGAAATGGATACAAGCAAATGAAGCTTTTTTTCATGATGAGGATTTCCTTAAAAGCAAAGAGCTTGGTTTGGCCCTTATACTTCTCGGGATGCCAGTTGTTTGTTTGCCCAAGCCACTTGTTGAGATGCTATTCAAATCTGATGCTAGTCATCGAAATAGGGTGGTCAATCCTGTTACTGTACGTGAGTATCTTAAGGAATGTAAACTTCCGATTTCTTTGAGTAAGTGTCACAAATTAGTGTTGTTGGAATATTGTTTACAAGACTTGGCTGATGCTGATTTTGGGAAACATGCAAGTGGCATTCCTTTGCTACCTTTGGCAAGTGGTGAGTTTGGGATATTTTCTGAGGCCTCAGAAGGGGTGCCCTATTTTATTTGCAATGAATTAGAGCAAAGTTTACTTCATCAAATCTCTGATAATGTAATAGACAGAAATATTCCTTCCGATGTATTCTGCAGGCTTTTAGATATTGCGAAGACTTCAAAGGCAAACATTATAATATTTGATGTTCAATATCTCATTAAGATATTTCCTAGCATATTCCCTGCTGATTGGAAATACAGTAATATGGTCTCCTTGGACCCACATTCTAGTTCTAATCATCCAACGGCTGCATGGTTCATTGGTTTCTGGCAGTATCTCTATGACCGGTGTGATGATCTATCAGTGTTCGAGGACTGGCCAATTCTGCCATCTACATCTGGGCATCTTTACAGACCTTCCAAATACTCAAAAATGATTAATGCAGCTCCATTATCAGATATAATGAAAAGTATTCTTTCTAAGGTTGGTTGCAAGATGCTGGACTGTGAATATGGTGTTAAACACCTGCAGCTGCCTCTCTACGTTCAGGATGCTACTTGTCCAGGTGTTGTAGATGCAATTTTTGATGTGATTTCGTTGGATAATGTGGAGACTATTTTCACGAACCTTGAAACTGATGAAAAAAACGAACTTCGCCAGTTTCTTCTAGATCCTAAGTGGTACATTGGAAACACATTATCTGATCATCACCTACAAAATTGCAGAAGGTTACCCATCTATAAAGTATATGGGGGAGAATGTTCTCACACCTTTCTTTTTTCTGATTTGCAAATGCCTAAAAAGTACCTACCACCATTGGATATTGCTGATTTCTTTCTGGATGGAGAGTTCATTTACACCTCATCTAACAGTGAAGAGGAAATCTTGGTGCAATATTATAGAATTCAGCGCATGGGTAAGGCACATTTCTACAGGAGAAAAGTATTAAACAGAATTAGTGAATTGCAAACAGAGGTCCGTGACAAGGTTATGCTGTCAATATTGCGTGATCTACCTCAACTGGGTCTAGAGGATTCATCTTTGAGGGAATATTTGCGAAAGCTGGAATTTGTCCCAACATTTTCCGGGATTTTAAAGTGTCCGCAGGTGTTATATGATCCTCGGATTGAAGTACTGTATGCTCTCCTAGAAGATTCTGACAGTTTTCCTTGTGGTGCATTTCTGGTACCTGAAGTTCTGGACATGCTGCAGGGTTTGGGCCTTAGATCATCAGTCTCTTCCGAGTCAGTTATCCAGAGTGCTCGCCAGATTGAATCATTGATGCATATTGATCCTTTGAGGGCACATTCGCGAGGGAAGGTGCTTCTGTCATGCTTAGAAGTGAATGCTATGAAATGGCTGGTGAATCCTTTTGACAGCCAAAGGACAATGAACAGGATGTTCTCGAAAGTTACTACAGCTTTCAAATCTCGAGATTCTTCTATGGAATTTGACTTGGAAAAGTACTGGAGTGACCTTAGAATTATCTGCTGGTGCCCCGTTCTGGTTTCTTCTCCATATTCAGGTTTACCATGGCCTTCTGTATCCTCAACAGTTGCTCCTCCTAAGCTGGTCAGACTCCAAGCAGATATATGGCTCGTATCAGCAAGCATGCGGATACTAGATGGTCAATGCTCTTCGACTGAGTTGTTATGCGGTCTGGGATGGTCTTTACCGCCCAGTGGAAGTGTAATTGCTGCCCAGCTGCTTGAGCTTGGAAAAAACAATGAGCTTACGACTGATCAGGTACTTCGGCAAGAGCTAGCCTTAGCAATGCCAAGGATATACTCCATCTTGTCCAGTATGATCGGCTCAGATGAGATGGATATAGTGAAAGCTGTTCTTGAAGGATGTCGTTGGATTTGGGTGGGTGATGGATTTGCAACAATGGAAGAAGTGGTTTTAAATGGTCCTCTTCATTTAGCTCCTTATATACGTGTTATTCCAGTTGACTTGGCAGTGTTTCGGGAATTGTTTTTGGAACTTGGTATAAGGGAATTTCTAAAGCCCACAGATTATGCTAATATTTTGTCTAGAATAGCAGCAAAAAAAGGCCTTTCTCCTCTGGATCCTCAGGAACTCAGAGCTGCATTGTTGGTTGTGCAGCATCTGGCTGAAGTGCACTTCCAGGATCAGGAAGCTAAATTATACCTACCAGATGCATCTTCTGTTCTGGTTGCTGCTACTGATCTTGTTTACAACGATGCTCCATGGTTGCTTGGCTCTGGAGATGGCTCATTTGGCAATGCACCTACCGTTGCTTTGAGTGCTAGAAAAAATGTTCATAAATTTGTTCATGGCAATATTTCAAATGAGGTAGCAGAGAAACTTGGCGCACGTTCACTTCGTAGGATGTTGCTTGCTGAGAGTGCTGATTCAATGAATCTAAGTTTGTCTGGTGTTGCTGAAGCTTTTGGACAGCATGAGGCCTTAACAACCAGGCTCAAGCATATAGTTGAAATGTATGCTGATGGACCTGGGATACTTTTTGAGCTAGTACAAAATGCAGATGATGCTGGTGCTTCTGAAGTTATCTTTCTGTTGGATAAAACTCAGTATGGGACATCGTCTATTCTATCACCTGAAATGGCAGAATGGCAGGGTCCTGCCCTATACTGTTTCAATAATTCTGTTTTTAGTCCACAGGATCTTTATGCAATCTCACGTATTGGTCAAGACAGTAAACTTGAAAAGCCTTTTGCAATAGGAAGATTTGGGCTTGGTTTTAACTGTGTCTATCACTTTACGGATGTACCCGGCTTTGTTTCTGGAGAGAATGTTGTGATGTTTGATCCTCATGCGTCTAATCTTCCTGGAATCTCACCAACTCATCCAGGACTTCGAATAAGATTTATTGGAAGAAGGATCTTGGAGCAATTCCCTGACCAGTTTGCGCCGTTTCTGCATTTTGGATGTGATTTACAGCATGCATTTCCTGGTACCCTCTTCCGCTTTCCTCTCAGAAATGAAAATATGGCTTCACGAAGCCAAATAAAGAAGGAGAAATATGGACCTGAAGACGTCATTTCTCTTTTCTCTTCTTTTTCTGAAGGTGTATCTGAGTCCCTTCTTTTCCTTCGAAATGTCAAAACCATTTCCATTTTTGTGAAGGAAGGTGCTGGGTTCGACATGTTCCTGCTGCACCAGGTTTCCAGGAATGTTATCAAGGAATCTGAACATGAAGGCCTCCCATCCTGTGATCTGCTTAGCTTCGTCCATGGAAATCACCAGAATGGTATGGATAAAGAGCTGTTTTTCAGCAAGTTGAGTAGTGCTCTTGAGAACGACTTGCCGCAAAATTGCCAGAAGATTGTTGTGAAGGAATCAAACCTTTCTGGTGGGAAGTCACATATCTGGATGGTAAGCGAATGCTTAGGAGGCGGACGTGCCAGATGTAGATCTGTGTCTAGAGATAACAGACATCATAATTTTATTCCCTGGGCTAGTGTTGCTGCCTATCTGTACTCTGTCAATGAGAATGATGTGAAGGAATCCAGTGATGGTGTTCATACAACTGAGGTGCAACCTATTAGCAATGTTTTGGATCGTCATCAAATTCCTTCTGGTTCCAGGCAGCATAGTAGGGAGTTTGTGGGCCGAGCATTTTGCTTCCTGCCTCTTCCAATCACTACAGGTTTGCCAACGCATGTTAATGCATATTTTGAGTTGTCATCAAATCGAAGGGATATCTGGTTTGGCAATGATATGACAGGGGGTGGGAAGGTACGATCGGACTGGAATATTTACCTTCTTGAGGATGTTGTTGCCCCTGCTTATGGTCACCTGCTTGCCAAGGTTGCAGCAGAGATTGGTCCTTCTGAGTTATTCTTTTCACTTTGGCCCACAACAAAGAGACCTGAACCATGGGAATCTGTAGTCAGGAGACTCTATAAGTGCATTGCTGATCTTGGCCTCCGTGTTTTATACACGAAGGCTAGAGGTGGTCAGTGGATATCAACAAAACAGGCTGTGTTTCCAGATTTCACTTTTTACAAGGCTAATGAACTTGGTGAAGCATTATCAAATGCTGGTTTGCCTCTAGTCACTGTTTCAAAGCTCGTGGTTGAAAGATTTATGGATGCTTGCCCAACACTGCATTTTTTGACACCACAATTACTGAGATCTTTGTTGATTCGGCGCAAACGGGAGTTCAAGAGCAGAGAGGCAATGATTTTGATGTTAGAATACTGCCTAAGTGACATTAAAGGATCTGCTTCTTTTAGTTTACATGGTTTGCCTTTGATTCCTCTTGCGAATGGTTTATTTACAACATTTGGGAAATGTGGAGAGGGTGAAAGAGTGTTCATCACATATCAAAATGAGTATGATCTTCTCAAGGCTGCGGTTCCTCATCTGCTAGTGGATTGCTCCATTCCAGATGGACCTCTTGGCAAATTAAGGGATATAGCTCAATCTGGTGACTCAAATATTTCATTGTTGACATGCCATTCGCTGGTGGAACTCTTTCCTAGGCTTCTGCCAGTGGAGTGGCAGAATTCTAAGCAGGTATCCTGGATGCCAGGCTACCAAGGTCAACCAAGTTTGGAATTCATGGGCCTACTTTGGGCATATCTGAAATCATCTTGTGCTGATCTTTCGACATTTTCAAGGTGGCCTATCTTACCTGTGAGAAATGATTGCCTCTTGGGGCTTGTCTGCAATTCAAATGTGATTAGAGATGAGGGATGGAGTGAGAACATGTACTCACTGTTACATAAGTTAGGATGTTTCTTTTTGAGGTCTGACCTGACGATTGATCATCCACAGTTGCAGAATTTTGTGCAGGATGCTACAGGAGTTGGTATCCTCAATGCTTTACTTTCCATTGCTGGTGATCCAGCAGAGGTTGACAGACTTTTTGATAATGCATTGGCAGGAGAGATGCGTGAACTTCGAAGTTTCCTTTTTCAGTCAAAATGGTTTCATGAGGATCAGATGGAACCCAAGCACATTGAAATGATTAAGCTTCTGCCAATTTTTGAGTCATATGAAGACCGGAAACTTGTGAGTTTAAGCAGACCTACGAAATGGCTTAAACCTGAAGGCATACTTGATGAGCTTTTGGATAAAAATTTTGTGCGTACAGAATCGGATAGAGAAAAACACATCTTGAGAAGCTATCTGGGGATTCGGGAGCCTTCTCGTGTTGAATTTTACAAGGATCATGTACTTGCTTGCATGAAAGCATTTATTTCACAGCCAACACATATTTCTGCAATTTTACTTGATTTGAAGCTTTTGATTGAAGAAGATGTGTCTACTAGAAATGTTCTCTCACAATTACCATTTGTTTTAGCTGCTGATGGATTGTGGCAACATCCTTCCAGGTATTTGTTACACGTCCTCTGTAGTTCCTCTTCGTTGTATTGATGAAGGAATTAAATTTGCTGTGCTGTTCTGGAACTAGATCTTTCTTAATGCTTATGCCCTTGAATAGATATTGTTGACCGAATGGTTTAGCCACTGATTTACTGTCCTTCTTCATTTACTGTTCTGTAACCTGTTGAACCTGATCATATGTTCCTGTTATGTGGGGGTTGATTTAGTGATTACGACATTTTATATAAGTTGTTTGAAAACTGGAGGATGGTTCAAATTTACACTTACTCCTACTCAAAGTGTATTGTTGGGGAGAGAATCACATATTCGGATGTAACTCATGCATGATGCAGGTAAGAGTGGATTCTGACATAATTCCTTGGTAGGATTGTGGATGCAAAGTGCATCATGAATGCTCATTTTAAAAGGATAGTCATCAACACAATTTGTTATTTTTGTTTTTTGTTTTTTCGGTTGGCGTGGGTCGAACCAGAATCCAACTGCCTGAACCATGGAAATCTTAGGGTCAATAGAACCTGGATCCACCTGCCATTCCAATTTAGAAAATTGGGTCTGGCTAAGATTGAATGGAACCCGAGCCAGTACCTGAATTTTATGAAGGATAAAAGCATTTTTTATTGTTTTATAGGGCGTGTTTGGGAATGTAAGTGAGAAGTGGGGAAGTGTTTTGGAATTGTGAAAGTGATGTGCTATGATAGGGGTAAAGTGAGAGTAATTAGAATAGTTGTATAAAAAAATGATTGGAATATAGGGATAAAAATGGAAAAAGTAGGGTAGTTAAGGAAGGTAAAATTATTGAAATGCTTTGGGAATGGGGCTTCCCCTTCTCTCCCCCCACCTTACTTTGCCAAACGTCCCCATAATATATTACAAGAGACATTGCGTAAAGATATTAGTTAATTTAAGACTAATAGATTTTCAACTGATCAGCTTATTAACTTCTTGGAAAGAGGTAAATTAAACTCAAGTTTAAAATCAATTCAGTAAAATAATTCTAAATTGGAATTGATTTGAACTTTAAGCTTAAGCTTAATGTGCGAATTCCAATAGTTAGACCAAGATGAAACTTAATTTAACTTGCACGACCAAGACGTTAGGTGGGAAATGGTTGACAATGATGATGATGAACCAAAAGAAACTCAAACATTATCGACTTAATTCAATCCTAAAACATGATCGAGCTTTGATGGAAAATCAGATTCACTAATTCATGAAATGATCTTGCATATTTAGCATTTATATTTAAGAGTTAACCAGTAAGTCTTGGTAGAAGAGTTATTATTTATTTTTAATCCTTTGTTTATTTAAGTTAGTGTGTTTCTATTTAGTATTTTATTTACGTAAAATAGATTATGAATTTATAAAGATGGAGGAGATATTTCATCTAAATTTCAACCAAAATTCCAACCCAAACTTGACCAATGTGGTATGTGTTAGGCTCGAGGTTTTAGAAACAAGGTTAGGGTTAGGGTCGACATTTTAGAAATTAGTCTAGGGTTACATTCAAGGTTTTAGAAATAGCATTAAGATTAGTGTTAGCTCCAACATGAGTCAACCGGACTTGAGTTGCACCCTTAGATTGAACCTTAGTAGGTAAGATGAAGTAAGATTGGATCATGTGAGATGGTACTTGTTGACGAGGATGATTACCAGTGGAACAATAGGATGTTGCTGGGCACATGCATGGAGTTCATTGTTGTCTACACTATAATTGAGAGAGAACATCACAATCCTTGAAATGGATATCTAGCACTTTTATCAAAGATAACATCAATTTAATCTCTGAACTTTATTACTGAAATGAAAAATAAAAATATAGAGAAATTAACAGTTGTAACTAAAATTTGATATAAAATAGTACAAATACACATTTAGAATGAAGAATATCACCTTTACTGTCAACTTTTAACAAATAATAACATACATGTGAACCATAAAACCAAAAAAAAAAAAAAAGATGGTCATGTAAACTAAGTAGAATACTTAAATTGGCCATTTGCAAACTGGCCACCACATGTAAGCCAGTTAGAAAGCAAAAACAGAAGATTTATGATGACACTAGCATCATATCTCATGAAGGTTGCCCAATATTGGGTTGATCATGTAGCTTCCATGATGCCTGTATAGGCTCTAAAAAGTTTTCATGTGGATAGATCAATCCAAAAATAGATGATGAAAATCCATTAGCTCCATTATCTAAATGAAATGGAGAACCAGTGTGCCCATTGTGGGAAAAAGTCAAGCAACGGTATATGTTATGGAGATGGCTATGATCAACAACACAGTCTTGCATATCACTTTCATGCTTCCATATGGATTAAGCATCCAAATCATATTACCTTGAGAATAATCTTCTTAATTTCTTGTATGGCCATAGTCATAATCACATGTAGCCTCCCGTTGGCTGATACTTTTGAATGCTATACTCTCTGCTTGGTTGTCTCCTTTATGTAGCCTCTCTTTCTCATTTTTGTGCTTTCTTGTAAGTGTTTTAGGGAAGCTTGGTAGCCATGGTCATCATCTTGAGTGGCATATTGAAGGTCCTCTCTGGTGAATGGATTAGGTCTTTAAGTTTGTGTGGTGCCATTCATATAACCATCACTATCATTTTCATCACCGTCATCCTTATCTTTGGGTGCATTGCTTTTATTATTTTAAATATTTTGAGAATTGAGGATGTGCTTGATCTCCCAATTAACGTGGAAGGTTCAGCTTGTGATTTGCTTTGACTTCTTGTCAACGGATCAAGTTGCTCAATGGGAGACTTCTTATGCTTTATAGTTCTCCGTGCTTCTCTTTCTTACTGATGGACCTTCAAACATCACAGTAATGATTGATGTGATCCTCATCTACATCACCCAAACTTATGATAATCATAAAGGGGATTTATCTTTCTCTTACGTTTTCATCAAATGTGCATATTGATCTGTTTTCATTAAATACCACTTTATCTTCAGACCATAGGAATCTTGCTTTAATTGTTATTTTATGGTGGCCAAATAAAATAAAATAAGTTTTTCGGAATGTGAATTGTTTTTCCTACTAGTGCGAAGAAGAGAGAATGTGGCAAACGAGTTCCACCAGTCATAATCAAAATCGTGATCTATTATATTGTTATAAACTCCCTTCGGTTTGTCATCCTTTGCTCATATTTCGTCTTTGTTTTGCATGTAAATTGCAAAATATTCATCCCAAATAAACCCTGGGTATCATAACTTATTAGGTCCTAATTGGTTTGATGCGAGGAAGTGCCAAGAAGAGAAACAATTTTAGTAGTCTCAGCTATGGGCTCATTTTCCTAGCACCGATGCATGTTCAAGTTTTCCATGTCATATTTTGGCTGCTATCTCCATAGAGACGACTTTGCGTTTTGGATTTTTCTATTCAAAAATTTCTACTAACAAATGACATAGAGGAATGGTAAAATAGATCTTGTTTTTAACACATTGAAACATTTCCCCGTGCAGGCTTTATGATCCTCGTGTTCCTGGATTGCAGAAGTTATTACACACAGAGGCATTCTTTCCTTGTGACAAGTTCTTAAATTCTGAAACTCTAGATGCTTTGGTTAGCTTGGGACTTAAGAGAGACCTGGGCTTCACTGGTTTGCTGGATGTGGCCAGGTCAGTGTCCATGTTAGATGATTCAGGAAAAGCTGAAGCTTTGGAATACGGAAGGAGGCTACTAGCATGTTTAGACACCCTAGCATCTCAACTTTCAAAAAGAGACGGAGTTGGGGATTTGGGTGACGTTTTACACCCTGATAGTAATGATTTATGTCAAGATGCTGAGAACTTATGCCCCACTGGGACTGATGAACAGAGCTGCTGGAAATGGGATCCGGAGTTGGAGGCTTGTTTAGGCAATGTGATGCATGATAAACCAGATGATGAATTTTGGTCAGAAATGAGGGCCATTAAGTGGTGCCCTGTTTGTGTCGACCCTCCAGTGAAAGGACTCCCATGGGTTCCTTCCAAAGATCAAGTAGCATCTCCAAAAGCTGTGAGACCAAAGTCACAAATGTGGCTGCTTTCATCAACAATGAGGATAGTTGATGGTGAAAGCTGTTCAGAATACTTACAAACCAAACTTGGATGGAAAGATCGACCAAATATCTATACTCTATCTTCTCAATTGGTTGAAATATCCAGGTCTTACTGCCAGCTGAAATTCCAATCTGAAGAGGAGCCCCCTCCTGATGCTGTGTTGCAGAGAGAAATACCATCTCTTTACTCAAAACTACAGGAATATGTTGGAACTGATGATTTCATAATTTTAAAATCTGCACTGGATGGCATTCAATGGGTTTGGATAGGTGATAATTTTGTTTCACCGAAGGCACTTGCATTTGACTCACCTGTGAAATTTCATCCCTACTTGTATGCTGTTCCATCTGAGCTGGTGGAATTCAGGGTTTTATTGTCAGCATTAGGCGTGCGACTGACTTTTGATACTGCTGATTATTTGCATGTGCTGCACAGCTTAAAAAATGACCTTAATGGTTTTCCATTGACACCTGAGCAGTTGAATTTTGTTCACTGTGTCCTTGAAGCTGTTGTGGATTGTTCTAATGAGAAATCACCATCTGATGCATCTATAGGCTCAGTATTACTTCCTGATTCTTCTGGATTCCTGATGCAGTCAACAGACCTAGTGTACAATGATGCTCCATGGATGGAGAAGAGCAGCCTTGTTTCAAAACATTTTGTACATGCAAGCATTAGCAATGATCTGGCAGAAAAACTAAGCGTGCAGTCGTTGCGTTACCTGTCTTTAGTTGATGATGAGCTGACAAAAGAATTGCCCTGTATGGACCGTGATAGAATAAATGAACTGTTGGCAGCATATGGGAACAATAATTTTTTGTTGTTTGACCTTATAGAATTAGCAGACTGTTGTAAGGCAAAAAAGGTTCATCTGATATTTGATAAGAGAGAGCACCCACGTCAATCTCTGCTCCAACAAAATCTAGGTAACTATATTTGATGTTCATGATTTTAGTTGCACTTATTTTATGCTCCGCTGTTTGACTTGTGATTTCTCATCCTGAGTTGCTGATGCCTCTTTTATTCAGGTGAATTTCAAGGGCCAGCTCTGACAATTGTCCTTGAAGGGGCCACTCTGAGCAGGGAAGAGATGTGCAGCCTTCAGCTCCTTCCACCATGGAAACTTCGTGGCACAACAATTAACTATGGTTTAGGACTTCTTAGTTGTTTCGCCGTGTCTGATCTTCTATCAATTGTTTCTGGCGGCTACTTCTATATTTTTGATCCACTTGGCTTGGCTCTTGCTGCACCATGCAGCCATGGGCCCTCTGCAAAGATGTTCTCTTTGATAGGTGTGCCATCTACATATCCATTATTTTGTATGGGCTTTGTAGCATTTTTAATGTTATTGCTTTTAGATTTGAATTTTATAACCACATGTATCTGATTGGAACTGCATAGTAAAACTTTCTTAATTTATCACACAGTTTCACTATTTCATGAACTAATTGGGTCACTAGATCGAGCAGTTGATCATGCATTGTAGAAGATGCATCATGGAGCTAATATAATAATCTTCATAAAGTGATTGGTTCTACACTAAAATGCTGAGGCCACAGCTTGCTGATGAATTTGGGCTCCAAACAGAATAATATAAATACTCAGTGATATTGCATCTTTCATGATTGAGGTATCTTCTCTGCAATTGTATACCACAAATTCTGAGAAGGCTGGAAATACAGATCTGATTTCAAATGCTAGACCTAAGTGTCTACTGACATATGGAGATTGAAAATACTACTGGAACTAATCACAACAGGCATGTTAATGAAGATGTAGACCTAAAAGCACAAGCCCTTGTCTTACAGCTGTTTGCCAGGCTGCATTGAGTGTACTTAGAAAGATTTAAGAGACAGATATCAGATGTGTGCCTGTAGGATCCAATCATTTTCCTTGTTTATAATGATTTTGTGGAATGTGTCCTAATATTAGATATCTGGATTCTTCTTTTTAAAATTTTCCACTTATAATTTTTCTAATACTTTTGTTACTTCCGTTTACAGTTCAGACCATTCATATATGCTTCACATTACTTAGATTTGATTCATCATCATCGTCGTCAGCATCATCATCATCATCATCATCATCACAAGTTTCCTAATCTCATTTTCAATTATTTGATTTCTTGGATTGCACAATTACTCTTTATTTTTATTAGTTACTTTTTCCTTATCCATTTATTATTTCATATAATGCAGTGGTATTCGAGTACAATCAGAACCAATTCCCTGAAAGGTTTATCTACATGGTAAAGTTTACCTAATTGTAGCAAGGTTGGCATGTAGATTGGCCCGTTGCCAATCTCTCCTGGGTATATGCACACACTTAAAATAGAAGGATAAACGGAGGTGAGAAACAAACATAGGAATCAGATTGCACGTAACAGCCATGTTGGACCCTGATCATCCTTTATTCTGCTGCTTCCATACGATGGTGCCTGGATGCACGTAACGTGGTTGAAGTAATGCGCTGAGCACCTTTGAAAGGAGGTTGCTAAATAGAACAAGCAGTGGGGGATATTTTGGGCTGGGGAATTCTATACTACATTGCATTGAATTGGTTAATTTTTATGCCTGTTATGTTTAGTTGATTCAATTTCATGAAGATTGTTCACTCTTGATCTTAATTTTGTTACTCACTTGGTATACCTGTATACCAAAATGTGCATTGAATTTGGGTTTGGTACGTTAAGCTTTGTGATATTGGGTGGAATTTCTGTCCAACAGGTCCTATGTTTTTACTGCTACTTTGTTGATAAGTTATCAAATTATGTTGAAGTCATATTGGATCTATTATTGTTATGTCCTTCTAATAACTCATTAATAAGAAATTATGATTTGGAGAAACTGCAACTAGTTACTGTGAGTGGCAAGCCCTTAACAATGTTATCTGCCAAAAATTTGATGGTGATAGACTTTTGCAAAAGAACTTGATGTTTCTTGAATTCAATTTTATGTTTTATACTGAAATTGGGATATCTTACTGCAGATTTGCCGATATAAAATTATTTCCATGCCTCAATCAACGCTAATTCAAACTTGTGCAGGTACTAACTTGACTGAGAGATTCCATGATCAGTTTCAACCATTGCTTACCAGTCATAGCATTTCACTCACATCATCAGATTCAACAGTTATTCGCATGCCTCTCTCATCAGAATGCATGCAAGGACTTGATTCTGGTCTAAATAAAGTGAACGAGATTTTTGAAAGATTCATGAAACATGCGCATAGGCTACTTCTTTTTCTTAAGTCAGTTTTGCAGGTAATGAGAGTTGAGGGAAAGATGGACCTTTTTTATTTGTATGTTTCTTCCCAATATTGGTCTCTATTTTTCTTGTTAACAGCAAGCCGGAACTTTTTCTTTTTTCTGATAAAACAGCAACTGGGAACTTCAGTTGCACCTTTCATTACTTATTCTCTTGCAGTTATTTCTTCTGTTCTGTTTCTTTCTTTCTTTTTTTTTTTTTTTTTCCCGTCTCTTTCATTTCTTTTTCCGTATAGTGTGGGTAGCATTCTCAAGGCCCTAGACTGAAACATGCATTTGGTGTCTATCAGCCACGCTTTTGACCTGGGGATTCACTTTTTGGTTTCCACAGCCAAATGAAAGATAGGCTGAAATTTATTTATTGGATACAATTGCATCCTTATCATCTAGCTTTCAGTTTTCCAGTATTGACATTGGGTTGTTGAGAATTTTGATGAATTATTAGCTATCGAAGACTTGAATTTCATGTGTTGTATATTTCCAGACCAGAGTTAACTGATCATTCTGTCCAAGTTAATATCATCACCTACAATTTTGGTGTAGTATTGCGATATGTACAATCTAACATAGATAGATACACCAGTGTCAGGGAAATGTCCTAAGCATTGTAAAGAATGTGTCGTCTGGACATTTTGATGAGTATCCCATTTTATTTTCTCCGGTCAAATAATGAATGTGGAGGTTTTGTACCCAAAAAAAAAAAAAACTCAATATTTGCACAGAAACATCTTATTGAGGCAGGCATGAAATATCTTGCAAAGGTGGGAAATATGAGAAAAAAGAATAGCCATGGTTTTCAAAATTTTTTAAGAGATAACAGTACGTTGAAGAATAAAGATGTAGTCTTTTTTCTTCTCTGAAACTCACTTATGTTTTCCTATTTCTTTTAAGCTTTTGCAATAATGCAAATATCACCGAAACTGCAGATGTTTCTTAGTTGGTGGCCTTATGTTGGTGTGTGACCGTGAATAATTAGTCATATTGTACATGTCTCTATCTTCTTGGTAAGATTTTTTCTCTGGTCTTGAGCCCAACAAATGTAGCTCAACATAAGTTACAGCAGATGATTTTAGTGGTAGCTCGTTAATTGGGAGTTAAAATCCATTGAATTGTCAGCTGTAACATTAGAGAGAGAGAGAGAGAGAACCATGTTCATTGCTTGACAATTATTTCGATTTAGTTTCTTAGGGGAGTTTTTCATATTTCATAATTTTGATGTCTGGCTGCTGGAAGTTGTAATTGTTGATATAGTCTGCTGCACATGAAATATAAATCTTATATATATGCCAGGTATCATTATCTACCTGGGAGGAAGGAGGTTCACATCCATGTCTTGATCATTCTGTTTCTGTTGATCCATCATCTGCTATTATTAGGAATCCTTTTTCAGAAAAGAAATGGAGAAAATTTCACATTTCCAGATTTTTTAGTAGCTCAAGTGCTGCAATAAAGTTGCACACAGTGGATATACATTTGCTCAACAAAGGAAACAAATACATTGACAAGTGGCTGGTTGTACTAAGCCTTGGATCTGGACAAACAAGAAACATGGCGCTTGATAGGTATGTTAACTGGTCTGTATATTTACTAGTTTTTTTTTTCCTATACTTCTTCAACTTCTTTGTAAAGAGGAAATTTGGAAAGATTGCTTATGTTCTTTGAAACATCAAGCCTTGGATTTCATGGTTTCTCTTCCAGCTACGTGTCTTAATGCCACATACGCAATTTCTATAAACAAGCTTGAGTTATGAGTCGAAAACTAGAGTAAGAAACTAAGAATAGAAAGAAACTCTGCTGTCAATGACGTTTATTAACATTCTGGCACAGTTTGATAACAGATTGCATTTGGTTGGACCAAGTAATCTTAATATTTCATAATTAGCATAATTGTGTGCCGTTCAAAGATGAAAACAGTGATGGACGGTGGTTTTCTTGGGTAGGGACTCCTTGATGCATGCATGGACAGTATGAAATACCATCTTTAACTTATTTAGATACTCATTTTGTATTTTGTCCTATAATATGCTCAATGTATGGAAATATTAATCTCAGATCCAGGACCTGAAGCCTGGATATTTCCTTGACTAGTAATTCCAACATAAAATTTTAATTCTGGTTGTTATAAATAGATCTGCAGATGAAACCCTACCTAGTGATTTAATTTAACTAAATGCTGAGAAAGTTGTAATATGTGATGATTATGGTTATTCAACTGATTATTTGCAGCACATTCTGCCCTTTTTAATTTGTAGCCTATTATTACATTTTTTTACCTTTATGGCCATCTTCTCTTGTCATTTAATTTATCTTTCTCTCTCTGATTGCCTATATTGTGTTTTTAGGAGGTATCTTGCTTACAACTTAACACCAGTTGCCGGAGTTGCAGTACACCTTTCTCGAAATGGACAACCTGCTTCTGCTCACACATCCAGCTGCATTTTGTCTCCCCTTCCTCTCTCTGATGATATAAACTTGCCAGTGACAGTTCTTGGTTGCTTTCTTGTATGTCACAATGGGCGGCGCCATGTTTTCAAGGATAAAACGAGCATAGCTTCGACGGAAACACCACCTGATGCAGGAAACCAGCTAGTAGAAGCCTGGAACAGGGAACTGATGTCTTGTATTTGTGACTCATATGTTGAAATGGTACTAGAATTTCAAAAGCTAAGAAAGGATCCCATGACTTCTAATATTGAATCAAATTCAGCACGTGCTGTTAGCATGCTTTTACAGGCTTATGCTGATCAAATTTACTCATTCTGGCCAAGAACTAAACAGTTCTCTTCATGCTATCAATCTCATATTGCAGATCAGGAATGTCTAATTGAACTGTTGATAAGGCCTTTCTATGCACGCCTTGTTGATCTTCCCGTGTGGCAGCTTTACCGTGGAAATGTTGTGAAAGCTAGTGAAGGCATGTTTCTTTCCCAGTCAGGGAATGAAACTAGCAATAATTTGCCCCCTGCCACAGTTTGTAGCTTCATCAGAGAACATTATCCAGTATTCTCAGTGCCATGGGAATTGGTTAGTGAAATTCAGGCAGTGGGTATTGCAGTGAGAGAAATCAAACCTAAAATGGTTCGGGATCTCCTTAAGGCATCTTCTACATCTATTGTTCTTCGATCAGTGGAGACATATATAGATGTTCTGGAGTACTGTGTGTCTGATATCAATGTGCAGCAGTCATCTGATCTCTGCAGTGCTGATGTATCTAGGACGCCTGTTAGTCCAGATTGTGCAGATGAGATGCATAGCCTCTCATTAAGTCCAAGCGTACAGGTATCTCATCATGCGGTTACCCGTAATCCGGATGCATTGGAAATGATGACAACATTAGGAAAGGCTTTGTTTGATTTTGGCCGTGTCGTTGTGGAGGACATTGGCAGGAGTGCAGGCTCTTCGGTGCACAGTAATGTTGCTGGTTGTGGCATTATGGATGAAGACCAGAAGTTAGCATCTATAGCTGCTGAATTAAAAGGTTTACCATGTCCCACTGCAACAAAGCATCTTGCCAGGTTGGGGGTAACTGAACTTTGGATTGGGAACAAGGATCAGCAGCTGCTGATGCTGCCCATAGTGGCCAAATTTATCCACCCACAATGCTTAGAGAGGTTACATTTAGCCAATATTTTCTCTAACCAAATCATTACTAGAATTTTGAAATTACAGAATTTCTCCCATCAACTATTGTCAAAGCATCTGAGGTTGCTCTTCAGTGATTATTGGGTAAATCATGTGATGGACTCCAAGGCTCCTTGGGTTTCATGGGAAAATAGCTCTAATCCTGCTGGTGGGAGTCCTTCCCCTGAATGGATTAAGCTCTTCTGGAAAGGTTTTAGTGATTCATCAGGAGATCTCTCTCTTTTTTCTGATTGGCCTCTTATTCCAGCTTTTCTTGGTAGGCCTGTCTTATGTCGGGTGAAGCAGCATCGTCTGGTGTTTATTCCACCCATTTCTGAACCAGTTTTAGAGAATAGAGCTGATGGTAATGAGGGGATTGAGAATGCGAGTTTGCAAGCGAACCATTGTTCTCAATCTGAGTTGATGCAGCACTATGTAAGGGCATTTGAAATGACAAAAATGAAACATCCTTGGTTATTTTCACTGCTTAATCAGTGCAATATTCCCATATATGATACTTCTTTCCTGGATGCTTGTGCACCAAGCAATTATCTACCTGCACCTGGTCAATCACTTGGACAAGTAATAGTTTCTAAATTGCTTGCAGCTAAACATGCTGGTTATTTTTCTGAACCTGCTTTCTCAGACACCGTTCGTGATGAGCTTTTTAAACTTTTTGCCTCAGACTTCTCTTGTTCGAATGGTGCTTTGTACAAAAGAGAAGAACTTGATGTGTTGCAAGAACTCCCAATTTACAAAACGGTAGTTGGAACATATTCACGACTACAGGGTACAAATCACTGTATTATTTCTCCAACTGCATTCTTTCAGCCCTGTGATGGACGATGCCTTTTGAATTCAATTGATGCTAGTGGCACATTGTTACTTCGTGCCCTTGGGGTTCCAGAGTTGCACGATCAAGAAATATTGGTTAGATTTGCACTTCCTGGATTTGAAAACAAGACACATGGTGAACAGGAGGATATATTGATATATTTATATATGAATTGGCAGGACCTGCAGAATGACTCTGCAGTTGTTAATGCTTTGGAAGAAACCAACTTTGTGCGTAGTGCCAAGGAGCTTTGTTTAGAGTTATTCAAACCTAAAGATCTGCTTGATCCTTGCGACACACTGCTAATGTCTGTATTCTCTGATGAGAAATGTAGGTTTCCTGGTGAAAGGTTTACTGCAGATGGGTGGCTTTGTATCCTACGGAAAACTGGCCTTCGAACATCATCAGAAGCAGATATGATACTGGAGTGTGCCAAAAAAGTAGAGCTTCTTGGGAGTCAAGCTATGAAATCTGAAGAGGATCCTGGTGATTTTGAGTCCGACACTTCCAATTCCAATGACGGTCTCTCTTTTGAAATATGGTCTCTAGCTGAATCTGTCGTTGAATCTATATTGTCAAATTTTGTTGTTCTATATGGGGATGGTGGGAATAACTTTTGTAATCAGCTCAGCAGGATTGCATTTGTTCCTTCTGAAAAAGGATTTCCTAGTATTGGTGGAAAGAAAGGTGGGAAACGGGTGCTTTCTTCATATAGTGAATCAATTCTTTTGAAGGATTGGCCTTTGGGCTGGAGTTGTGCCCCTATTCTTTGCAGGCGGAATGTTGTTCCACCAGACTATTCTTGGGGAGCTTTCCATTTGAGGAGTCCCCCTCCTTTTTCAACAGTGCTGGAGCATTTGCAGGTAAGAAAATTGCAGTGGACTGCCTATGTGATGATTTCACCTTTGTTCACATCTGGATGATGGTTAAAGGTATTTGAAAAATTCATTCTGAAAGCTATTTCTTGTTTGTACTGTTGTTCGAAAACAGGACGATAGGGTGATCTCAGCCTTCAGCTCTGCTTTAAAATGGCAACTAAGATTTTTTTTGTTCCAATTGATCATACAGTTAGCTTGAGTATTGCCAAAGTGTTACCTTTTAATGAGTGGTTAAGATTCTGTTTCCATTTATGGAATGTTGGTGTGGGGAATCTTGGCCAGGATATCTGTGGGATTAGTATATATACAAATTATTTTCTGTTTATGATTATCTGTGGAAATGATATCCAAGTCTAACACAACTAAAACGTGCCTCAGATTGTTGGAAAAAATGGTGGAGAGGACACACTTGCCCATTGGCCAGCATCATCAGGTGTGATGAGCATTGAAGAAGCTTGTATTGAAGTTTTGAAGTATCTGAATAAGATTTGGGGAACCCTTTCTGCATCAGGTTATTTATCTTTTTATTCGTCTCCTTAATTGTCTAATAATCTACTATTCCACCCTCTTATCCTACAGTACCTACAACCTGTATGAGATTTACATAAACTGATAATTTCTTTCCTTGGTTTTCTGAATTGACATTTCCCTTCTAGGTGGCTAATTTGAATAATTACGTGTCTGCAATTTCTAATGAGCTATGCAGGTGTGTCATGGACTGAAATTTCAGCATATTTTCCTAGAGGACGTTCGGTAACATATATAAGAGAGGGGAAAAGGGAAACTCATTTCCCGAAATATTCTAATCATTTTACTTTGACTACCCTATTTTCCATTTTTACTCTTCAATCATTTTCTTACACAATTGTCCTATTTATTTTCACTTTACCTCTATCATATCACATTATATACACTTTCCAAAAATTTTCCTGCTTTTCCCCTCTCCCCTCTCCCTATATACCTTACCAAATGTCCCCTTAATGTCTTTTTCAAAGATTCTTTCATCCAATGTTTGCTTGTATAAATTGTCTTACAATTAATGTTTTAAACTTTTCATTATAGAAAAAGTAGAATGCTGATTTCCCTTTGATGGATTCTAGTTTGTCAAAGTGGTCCTATGGCTTATTGTTGTTTTGCAAGAACATCAGTGTGCTGCTGGTTCGAACATTTACAGCTGGATAGCTGTCATTGATGGTGCACACAATGAGCAAATGATAGTAGTTAACATAAAATAAAAGAAGTGCTTTGCCATTTTTACATTTGAGCCCTAGAATGGTCTGACGTGTGATCAATATATGCCTTAAACATTATATGACATGCCATTCTAAAGTATCATACTGCGAAACATGATGATTGTTTACAAACTTGGAAGAAAGCTTTTGTAGGTGAGTATTAATGTTTGATAGTCAAGTTTTTATAATTAGGTTCTTATTGATGCATAGCATGTATGCTAAAAAGCATTCAGAAAATTAGGTACTTATTGATGCATAGCATGTATGCTAACAAGCATTCCGAGATTTCTGGATGGATATGTGTGCTTTGAGGAATCTTGGGTTCTGATATTGTCATCCTCAATTCCTTACACCTGAGGTTAAAAAAACATAATTTCCAACCCCAACACCAACCCCCCATGCCCACACACACACACACAAAAGGTGGCTAAGAATGGGACCAATGATTACTAGTTGCATCTAAAGACATAATTAAAGTTGATGAATCATCAGAGGGCATGGTATATAAATTGCATGCAAATGCACAAGTACACTTGATGATTTGTTGAGAGCAAGTGTACTATACAAGATTGTAGGGACTAGAATGAGGATTGATTAAGGTTATGTTTGTATATTTGGAAAAGGGAGAGAAGTTTTCCTTGAACAGCTATACCTTGTCTTTCTCATGATTATTGACATTTCCATTCATGGATCCCTTTTTTCCCTGTTGACAGCTTATCTATTTTGTATTTATTCATTTTATAATTGATATTATCTCATTTCTATCCCCCTCCTTTTGTAGACCTGACCTTTTTTTTATTATAAAAAATTCCTTCTTTCTTTCCTCTTTTTTAAAATTCTTTTTTAATTTTTATATTTAAACACACACTTCTTCCCAATTTGTGAACAAGGATAAGGAGGAATCCCATTTCCTTGCTGTTAATCAATTACCTATCCCCCCTACTGTAACAACCCAATCCAAGGGGATCATTTCCTTGGAAATTTCCTAGAAATTCCTCAGGTTGATGCCTAAATGATTTATGAAATTCAGCCCATTCATTATGTTTTAAAATGTTTCTTTAGTTAAAAATGTGGTTATTACATTGATAAACATTTTAATGGGCCACAAAATTAAATTGATAGTAAGCATTTTAACTTAAAAACCAATCACATGATTATTGTCCCATCAATCACTTCCATCATTTAGTCATTAGGAAAGCAAGGTTCAATGTGATTGATGAGTTCTAATTCCCTAGGCATTGTGTTGATTTCTGGACTTTTCTTCCCCCACTTTTTAAGCAAAATGTAGCATCGAACTTGATGCTCTTGATTTCCATTTTTGATGGGCCTTTTTTCGTTTTTTCTAAATATAACTGTTATATTCGTGTGCCATTTTTAAAGTTTGTTTATGTTTGCTGTGCATGTCCCTTAAATATTTGTCTTATGGACATTATTCAAGTTGGCAAGAATAACATAAGCAAGGGGAAGTCTAAAGACAACATGGATGGAGGTTACTAGAAGAAAGACTAAATTAGGTTATGGTCTGGGATAGATGTCAATGCCTCAATGGTGCTGCGAGATTCATTCAGCTACCCAAATTACTTGAGAAAAAGCTTGTGAAGATGATGATTTGCATATGCATGTGTTTATGCATTTGTCTGTACACTAGAGTAGCCATATGGCAGGCTTGTCAGCTGATTAATCTGGCTAAGCTCATTTCCTTCAGGTCAATGATGGGTCCTGCTGATTGCCCCAACCAGATTGTGAGATCAAAATCATTGGCTTTTCGTTGATTTAATAACGTTATCGTACTGTTGTATTTTTGTACAGATATATCAGAGTTGCAAAAGGCGGCATTTGTACCAGTTGCAAATGGAACACGCTTAGCCACGGCAAATTCTCTTTACGCACGTTTGACAGTGAACCTCTCACCATTTGCATTTGAACTTCCTACCCAGTATCTCCCATTTGTGAAGATCCTCAAGGAGATAGGGCTTCAAGATGTGTTGTCCCTCTCCTGTGCAAAGGGTCTTCTGTCAAGCATCCAGAGATCTTGTGGATATCAACGCTTAAATCCCAATGAACTACGTGCTGTAATGGAGACTTTGCAATTTATATGTGATGAAGTTTTACATAATGGGTCAGATGGATCTGATTGGGCTTCTGAAGCAATAATTCCTGATGATGGAGGCAGGCTTGTTCTGGCGAGAACTTGTGTCTACATTGATGCTAATGGATCCCAAATTATCCGGAATATAGATACTTCAAGGTTAAGGTTTGCTCATCCAGATCTTCCAGAAAGGATGTGCATTACCTTGGGAATCAAAAAGCTGTCTGAAATGGTCGTGGAGGTAACCATTACTTGCTGCAGGAGCTCCTTTCTTTCTCTTCTGTTGTTGTTGTTTTTTTTTTTTTAATACAAAAAAAAAATCACTAGTTTGGCAATTTCCTATACTTTCAAAAAGTAAACTTCCCTTCCCTTTAATCAATGGCTGTTAGCAAGCCTTGTTCATCTTATCCGACAAGTTGGGAGTACATGGTTACCATCTTACTAATGTTTAATGTGTGCAGTGCCTTAGGTTGCTGCAATTGGAAAAATGAGAATTTTAATTATAAAAACACATTTTAAACAGCTCAGTATTTTTTTTTTTTATTATGCTGCTTCTGTGCTAAAAAATACTGTAATTTTGTTTCAGAACTTCACATGAGGTAGGCCATGAAGAGAAGTAAAGAAAGGGAGAAACATATTGAAAGAGCTTCATTGTTTAAAAAATAAGTTGGAAGTCATTTCCTATCTATGTTTTGTGTCATGCCGTGATATGAATATATGATGCAATTTCAAACTTTTGTGTCAGAATATTCTAGGTTTACGGTTCTACCGTTCACAATACTGTTTATTTGTGATTTAATAATTATCAGATCTTTTATGCGAGCAAACTAATCCTTATGGAAAGTCACATTTCCGTATGGAAAAAAAATCAAAACAGAGAAAAACACCTACATCCAGATTTATTTGTTGTTTCCCTTGAATCATTACAGTAATATTATTTTGATTTGATTAGAATTGTGTTATTATTTTTTCAGGAACTGGACAATGAACAAAAGTTACAGGTTGTGGATCAGCTTCAAACGATTCCTTTAAAGGTGATTACTGCCAAGCTTATGAGCAGATCCTTGCAAGCAGCAGTATGGACTATCTTAAATGGCTTAACTGATTATGTCCCTGAATTTGAAGGGTTGACATTGGATCAGATACAAAGTTCCCTTGAATCCATGGGAGGGAACTTACAGTTTGTTCAATCTCTTTGGACCCGATTCTTACTACGTCCAAAATCTTTGGACATAACACGCATCGTTAAGGACTCTGTTATTCCTGAGTGGGAATGTGGATCAAGACATCGGACTCTTTACTATTTTGACAGATCAAGCGCTTGTGTTTTGGTTGCAGAGCCTCCTGTTTCTATGTCTATCTTTGATGTCATTGCATCTGCCGTTAGCCAGGCATTGGGTTCACCAATTCCATTGCCCATAGGGCCATTGTTTTCTGGCCCTGATAGTTCAGAGAGGGAAATTCTCAACATACTGAGGTTTGGATCTGACAAAGGGAAAATGGATTGTGGGGGTGGGGGTGATAGATTGGTAGGCAAGGTGTTAACCCCACAAGATGCTCTGCAGGTGCAATTCCATCCATTACGGCCATTTTATAGAGGTGAAATGGTGGCATGGAGGACAGGAAAGGATGGGGAAAAACTAAAGTACGGTAGGGTTCCAGATGATGTGAGACCATCCGCTGGTCAGGCTCTTTACAGGTTTATGGTAGAAACTGCACTGGGGGAGAGGCAACTGCTTCTTTCTTCTCAGGTCTTCTCCTTCAGAAGCATTTCTACGGAGGGTGGTTTGTCATCAACCTTGTTGGAAGGTACTCAAACTAATATTGAGACAGGGGATCATGCACAGGTTTCTAAAGACCATCAAGTGGGGAGAATGGTATCCCAGGTCTGATAGTTCTTCATCCTACTAGCGCCAGTTTGATTTCAGTATTGATTTTATGTTTGTTTTGGGAAATTTTCCATTCTTGACTGCGTGAAAATGCACTTGGTTGCAATTCGGACATGTTGCATCTTCCTCTTTTGAGTTGGGCCATCAAGCTAATTCATTTGTCATTAGCCACCATATCAATGGGGAATCCTAACCTCTCAATTCATGTGTTCAGGAAAAAAAGTGGGTTGAGTATTATCTTTGTTGCAAGATTCTATTCAACTAAATCATTTGGTGGATCCAAGTTACTTAGGATCTGTTTTGGTGATGGTGGTTGAGAGGGAAGTGGGCATTGGAATGTTTTTTGAAGAGTGCGAGAGTGATACGATATGATAGAGGTGAAGTAGGAATAAAAAGGATAGTTATGTGAAAAAATAATTGAAATGTAAGGGTAAGAATAGAAAAAGTTGAGCAGTAATTACAAAGGAGTTAAGATGTCAAATTAGGATTGGAAATGGTGTTAGGAGAGGTGGGGAAGTGAGTTTCCCCCCTCAGTTTACCAAATGGAGCCTTAACATTCAGAGGATTTACTGTATTCCGATGATGCATCGCAGTCTTTATGTAATGCATAAAGAGAGGGTCGTTGGTTGTTAGGATCACCCAGAGGATACATTTTTAGCAGTTCGGCTGCATTGTGCCAGATTGCCTATTTCGTCTCTGGGTGCCAAATTCCGCTACATGCAGGGGAATGTTTGTTCCTGCAGTGAGTGTCTCGAGGTAGAGAGTACTTTTTGCAGTTATTAAGCACAGAACTAACTGACTTATCCTTTCTGCAGCCAGTTAAGGAACTCCGATATGGTCGGGTATCTGCTGAGGAGCTGGTGCAGGCTGTCCATGACATGCTTTCTGCAGCTGGTATTAACATTGACATCGAGAAGCAGATGCTAATGCAAGCAAATCTCTCTTTACAAGAGCAGCTCAAAGAATCTCAAGCGGCTTTTCTTCTTGAGCAGGTATATTTGTTTCTCCAATTGTCTGCATTCTGCTTATAAAAGGACTGGTCAGTATCATCTGTTTTGCTTTCTACTCATTCAATCTAGGCATAGTCACGGCAGCAGCATCAGTCTAAACTCTTGACTAAATGCATCCTGCTATATGCTCACTGGCAGTTTGCAAAGAAGATAATTATTATGCTTCGAGTTCTGAACTTGTTCTTATGCATAATCGGCGACTGAAAACAGCACTCTGCAGCTGGACAGGTGGCAGGATTGATCCATAGCATTTTATGATCCAAGCTAAATCTCCAAAAAGTTCTTCCAGATTGGAAGAGCTTAACCATGAAACTAGTCTTACCACTCAAAGAGCCAACATTCTTGTTCTAGTCTGGTAGATACATGGGCATGTTCACAGGCCAGATGGACAACCCAGCTCTTGTAAATGTGAACAGTCAGTGGATCAAGACATATTCTCACAATGAGGATGGTTCTATTTGTCTTTCCAAAACTGTTTGTGTCAATCAACTGTTTGAAATAAGGAGTGCAGAGGATGCTGCTATCAGTGTAGTTCCACTTCATACCCTTCATTATATAGGAAGGGTCATCAACCTTATTTTGAGGCTTAATGCATCTGCTGCTGGTGATGCCCTCTGACATATTATGAGAATCATTAACCGTATTTTGAGGCAGAGGTTGATCTATTTTGTACTGGGACAGTGCAACATGCAGTCAATGTGATCTTCCATACCTTTAATTGGTTATGGAAGCGTCCTCTGAAATATTTAATGAAATTACAAAATTATTTATTTGCATGTACATATGCATGTCCTGTTGATCAATGTAGCTACAATTTTTCTAATGGTTTGATGAATTTTCAGGAGAAGGCTGATTCTGCAGCAAAAGAGGCTGATGCTGCGAAAGCGGCATGGTTATGTCGTGTCTGCCTGAGTGCTGAGGTGGACATTGCAATAGTGCCTTGTGGGCATGTCCTTTGTCGTCGCTGTTCATCTGCTGTTAATCGGTGCCCTTTTTGCAGGCTTCAGGTGTCTAAAACAATGAGAATTTTTCGCCCATAGATGTGAAATCAGACCTCAGAGCAAAGGACAGCAATTTTGTATTTGGGGCATAAGCGCTGGAGCTGGTGTACCTACATAGTTGCAAGGATCCAAAAAATGCAAAATTCCTCTACAGTCACATCCACACGAGGACAGATGGTTCATTAGAGGTTGCCATAAATATGGGGCATCATCTAAGTTACTGAGGTTGCTGTAAATATGGGGCGTCATCTAAGGTACTGAAGCAGCACACATCATTCTTCTATTGACAAACCTAGATGCAACGAATTCAAATATTAGTGTATATTTCCCTGTGAATATCATTTTTTTTTTTTTTTGTTTTACAATTGCTTCTGTAAATATAGGATAGTGTAGCAGTGGGAAACGTAAAATTATTTTCTTTCCTGTTTCATGATTATAGAAACACCTTTTGCTTCTCTCTACTACACCATTGCAGAAGACAAAAATACAGTAAGTAATTCCATGCAGGCTTGCAACAGAGACCATCTGAATAAGAATGTAATTGTTATCAGGGGGAGGGTTAAATGGTTGGTCCTTTGCACTGGATGATCTGATTTGGAACTTGGGCTGAGGTCCTAATACCTCTAGTATTTCTACTAACGGAACTTTATTACAAATTTGGAAAGGTCAATTCTTTTTTTTAGTAGGTTGGGTGGAAACTTGTCTTTACCATCTGCTGTTTTTAATAGCTAATTCCACGCACAGGCACACAATGATTTGATGATACGATTTGATGATAGCTTGTGTGTTCTTGAGGCTCCCGTTAGTCTCCTCGATTCAGTTTATGGTATTTCGAGTCTTCAGTCTAAACGGATGCCTTTCCTGGTGGCACTCGTGGTATTTCTGGTCCCTAATTTAAAGGGATACCATTGTGTGAGGGTTGTGAGTAGACTTGATTGTAACATTTGTTATCATGATGTATAAATGCCAATAAAAAAAGGCACTAGCTTCCACTTGTCGATGGATCTTTCCGTCCATCATCCAGTGCGCTTTGCCAATATCATTTAGACAGCAGGGAATAAGTTTTGTAATTCCAAGCATCCCCACACTGTCCAATTAGATAATAAGGGAAGAAATGCCTAGCGAGCCGCAGTGTGTTTTCACGAGTATACGAGGAAGGAGTTGCTGTAAGAAGCATCTAGTTTGCTGGTAAGGATCCCTAAAGTAAAATTTTTTCATCACAGCAATTCGTGTAGGAACAAAAATATTATTTGTTAATTGCTAGTTTGCTACGTTCATTACTCTGTTGTTTGATACAAAAGAACATACTTATACGCATTAGGTACAAAAAATAACTTCAGTTGAGGCTGCTATAAATTGATGCATCATCCAAGATATCGAAGCAAGACACCATCGTTGCCGAGGACAAAACCTTTGTTATCGTTGATAAACCTACAGCGAATATAAGATACCATCATTGCCAAAGAGAAAATCTTGGTTATCATTAATATTTAAAAGAAGACGAAAGGTCAAGATGACAAATAAGGTGAAAAGATCAATAGAAAGGAAGATTTGCTAACATCTATTCCCTGCCAGAGACAGTCCACAGGCATTTTTTTGCAGCTTGCATATTTAATCATTTGACGTATGCTGGTGGTGGCCCACACTTAGCACAGGTTAGAAGTTCGACATATGCCACAATTTTGGACAAAATGGCTCCATTCTACAGCTGCTGTTCTGATCATTTCCGCATGGAAAACCTCCCAGAATGAAATGATGCAGCAGTTTGTATTCTAGATTGTTTAGTTGAAGTAGCTCTGAGTCTGAGGATTACTCCAGGAAGGTGCTGAATCTTTCATTTTGACAGGCATCTTAGGTCCCTAATCCAGTGACAAGAGTTCTACTCACTTTACAGAATAGAGATTTGCAGCAATGTTATCTGCAGCCTTATCCCGGATCCATGTCTTTCCCCCATTTGTTGTTCGCAACAGGATTCCACTTCCTCCTGCAGCCCAAGCTTCTTCCTGCAACGATGAGAACATCTGGAATGTTGAAGCTTTAAAACTATGGGATTAGCATTTGAAGAAAGCTGAAGTTCAGAATCCCTTTCAAAGGAATTATGATTTTCTCGCCTGCAGCCTACCAGCCAACATCTGACACATTCATCAGGGCAGTGTACCTGATCCAGTAATCAGGATGGCTGATTCAATCGGTAGCCTGTAGCTGTGTTTGGCATAGAATGTTGCAGTTTTTTCCCTCCTTCAGACTATCAATCAGTACCAGTTGGGTGATCTGATGAATGAGCCAGTATGTCTTTTGGTTTAAGCGCCAGTATTGTGGGAGTTTGTTATGAATAGTAAGAAGGGTAATTTGTATATATACCCACATAGTTTGGGGTTCTGGTTCAATGCACCCGGGAGTATATACTTATTATTTTTATTTTTATTTTTCAAATTTTTTTCATGAACTTGTTAATCTAAGTGTATTTAATATGTATATAAATTTTTACCATTTTTGGAGATTTTTAGATATTTATTTCGAATTTTTTAAAATCAGTGACATTTTTAGTAATTTTAAATTATGTTATCAATGCTCAATGCTCCCGGGTGCATTGAACCAGAACCCCATAGTATGACGCTAATTGTAGATATATCCACATAGTTTCAGAAATTGCATATTATTCCCACACTGTTACTTGCCGTTAATATCTGACATTATATTTTAAAAAATGACGAAAATGTCCTCGTCCATAATTTCGCGAATTGCATCTTACCTCCACATAGTTTCACCAAACTTGCATATTTACCCCCACAAAACTATGTATACTAATGAGGGCATTTTCGTCATTCTTCAAAATATAGCGTCAGATATTAACGGCAGGTAACGACGTGAGGATAATACGCAATTTTGGTGAAACTATATGAGGGTAATATGCAATTCGTGAAACTACGTGGACATATCTGCAGTTAGCGTCAAACTAGATGGGTATATATGCAAATTACCCAACCATATGCTGGCACATCAATCACCATGACCTTAGCACGAGGAAGCTATGATGAAAGAGAGCATATGGTAAGGTAGAAGCATTGGCCATTTGTAGTAGGCATGCATGAAAGTTCATAAGATTTATGTGTCCCAAGGGTCATGTTTGCGGTCAACCAGATAGTGACAAATTGATATACAGATTCTTACCATTGAACGGTATCCAACATCAAGAATACCAAAACCCCGGCTCTGAACTTGAACTTCTTCAAAATCCTCATTGATCTGTAAAAAGACACCCCTCAAGAATTCAAAATCTACAGCAGTTGGCTATACGAATTTGGTGTGTGCATGCTATAGCTTTATCATCATCAACAACGATTTAACCAGATGAAGTGGGCAGCTATTCATTAAGTAGAATCTAAGTGTGAGGAGAAGTGCTCAAAATGAGATCCTTTTGAGTTTTAGAAGAAACCAATGAACGTCTTTATTCTTGCCAATTCTCAAGGTAGACAGCCTAATATAACAATCACTATTACATATATAAAATTTAGAAAGCAACATAATTATCGTTCTTTTCCATCAGCCCTGTAGGTATTTGATATTAGGGAGTGCTTATTTTGAGGTAAATAAGTAGGAATATGGGAAAAAGAATCCCCACTCCTTCCTACACACCTTTTGATATAATTTGATATTTTAACCATCTAACAATCTTACTTTACAATCATTACCTTTATGTTCCAATTATTTTTTCACATCTGCCCACACCCAATTACTGTACATTCTAATCATTACCCTTAGTATATTACATCATTCCTCTCTTTTCAAAATTTTTCCTACAAGAATTTCCCTACAGAGCTTCCAGATTCCTAGAACAGATTTTTCTTTAAATTAGAATAACATTCACAATCCATTAAGAATCCCGGAAAAAAAGCCGCATCAAGTGGTAAGGAGATTCTATTGAAATCATACATAATGGAGGCATTCATATGATTTTCATGCACCGGCGTGAATTACTGACTTGTGAAGATGGGTTTCCCCTTGTCCTTACCCCTGTGCCTTTGCTAAGAAAAAGTCCACCACCACGTACTAGAAGCCAAAGACCGCCATCAGCCCTCCATCCCATATTCTGGATTCTCCGTGCAACAGCTCTGTTGTGAGGTTGCCAATATGGCTGCAAAATAGGAAAAATACATATCATGATGAATTCAGCGTGTGGATTTCCACTGAAGCACGTAGAACTTGAAGGTTGAGAGAGAAAGAGCTGTGTGTCTAGGAAGCAGCTCACCTGCCCAGGCTCCCAAGTCAAGTAGAAGTTTCCACGGCTAGAAACTGCAACATAGCTGCCATCAGGGGATCGGTTTACTGTGTTAAATGTACCCGTGTAGTAACTTGCACCACTAATGCCGCTAGAAACTGTTCTGAGAAAGCATTGGAGAAATGTCAGCTTGTTGCACTGGAAAGGATGCATCACTTTTCAATACTGACGCAACTTGGCATATTACAGCTTTACAAAATTAAAGGGTAAATGATATTAAAATAAAAAATTGTTGAAACTTGCATAGCCAAGTGGTTGGACATCAATGAGTGCGAGAGTGAGGTCCTAGTTTCATTTCTGGGCAGAAGTGATAGTCTCCATTCACATCAAAAAATAAAAAAATAAAAAAAAGAGAGTAAAAGATAATAAAAATAACGGGAACCTGTACACGCAGTAATTAAGAATGGCAGGGCAGCTTTAAGATTTTTCTTTCCAAGAAATTAAGCACATACCGATCTCTGTCGCTTCTTGAACCAACCGTAAAAGTACATCATGAGGAAAATCTATGTCATGCTATTCAGCATAACAACCATTATGCCTCCTTGGTCCCCAAAGGGAGAGAATGCTTCTTGCAAATTCCTTGTCTATAGATGGCCACACTGGGTGTGTTTGATAAATGAAAAAAAATAAAGGAAAAGTATCTAGAGAAAAATTTTAGAAAAAGTGAGAAAGTAATATAATATGATACAGGTAATAATTAAGAGTAAAAGGAATTAAGTTAAAATAAATATGTTAGTTGTATGAAAAAATGTGAAAAAATGATTAGAAAGTAGGGTAGTTATATAGAAAAGCATTTGGAAAGATTGCAGGACAACTTTTTATTTTTTCCCTTTCTTTCTTTCCTATTACCAAGCATACGCTCCAAGGTTAAGAAAGCTTTGAAGGAGAAGGTTCCTATAGCCCCTTGGAGGAAGATGTAATGGCAATCCATTAGCTGCTTACTGGTGTACACATGTCCTGGTATATAGAACTCATCTTCATTCAAATATTTAGGAATTGTGATTTACTTCTAAACTATACCTGTTAAGAGTTGCTGAGACAGTCTCTTGAACAGCAGCTCTCCAGTTGTATCCTCTATTTGAGGTAGTATAAATTGCTCCTTGATCTGTTACCATCTCTGCACTCTTCTCACCAGTTGCTTTTATGTAGACCTGTATGAGTGGCAATGCAATGAGAAATTTAGCCTTTCAAAATTTCTTTAAAAAAAAAAAAAATCCAAGTTTTTGTAGAAGTTTGAACTCTCAACAAAGAAGTGGAATGGGTCAGCAAAAGTTTCTGTGTTTAACCAAGAACACAAAATGGAGTCATTTAATCACTAATATTTCCATCTGTAATCAGTTTCTTATCCTAACATACTGGTTTTGTAATGGACCCATACTCTGGACTTCAGACTATGAAAGACCGGTCTGTACAAATCATCAAATTTAGTTTTGAAAATTCGTAGTAGCAGATAGTTTAGTACTTCATAGCTTACATCCAAAAGTAATGATTTGTAGGCAATTCATCTTGGAAAACTTGATGCATGTTCTTACCTTGACACTTGCACAACCCAATTTCCATGAATTTATGATGTGGCCTTTGAGTTTTTGCTACATGATTGTGATACTACTTGCAGTTACTAGTCATACCAAATTCTGTATCAGTATTCTTCTACATTATTAATGTGAGTTTGATGGAATACATATGGACTAACTGTCAAACCTTGGGATTGCACTGGAAACTTGTCATACACCAAATCATTGTGCCAAGTTACCAATTTTTAGTCATATTTATCAAGTCTAGGAACTGATAATCATGTATCTAAACTCCAATGCAGAATAGCATTTACTATTTAAGTGGTCACTATTACGAAATTATCGGATTAAAACATCCACCATATGAAATTTAGAGACCCACAATTTATATTTTCATGAAGAGCATTTATATCATTAGATCAATATCAGAATATTAAAGATAAGAGACTGTGATCTTAATTTTTCTTCAGCAACTCCTCGTCTTTCACATGGAATCTGGAAACGAAATTAAAAAACAATGTTCATTGCATGTCATATAAAGGCAAATTCACATCAAATACTTACCATATCACCTGGTAGTTGGGAACTCAATGGTATCCTTTCCCAACTTTCACCAGCATCTGGTGTGTACAGCAGAATAGCTGGCTTTCCAACTATCCATCCTTCCTTTCCTTTGAAGCTGATCGAGTTGAATCTATAATTGAAGTCTTCATCTTCTGCAGAAGGTATGGAACGTGGAGACCAGGTGTTTCCACCATCTTTTGTTTCCAGGATGGTTTGCCGTGTGCCCAGAAGAAAACCTGAATTGCCCAAATCTTCCATTTATAAATGCCAAGAAGTCTAGCTTGCACTTCAACATCCATTGGATTCCGGAGGAAATATATTTATAATTTACAATACCAGTCTAATCTTGTCTCTTTGTTTGTTTTGTTGTTTTTGTTTTTTTGGGAACTTTCTCGAATCTGTTCTGCTCATCTCTCTTCTCAAATCTCAGTTTTTCGCTAGTAAGTAACTGATCATGGCACCAACAGAATTTTTTTTTTTTTTTTTTTTTTTGAGGAAACAAGTATTCAGAAGCAATATAAAATGGTCACCGCTTGGAATCAACCATGGTTGTTGCCAATAAACCCGCATTCATGCTGCCGGCAGGAACACCTTGAAATGTAGATAATTCATCTCGTGGGCACATGTAGAGATTCCACTTAGTCCCCTGCAACGGATGGCCAAAAAGACTCTATGCGCACAGAAGGAAAGGGTATATAAACGAGCAGTTCAACGGAGGTGATCATCGCACCTGCTCGTTCTTGATCACAGAAAAGCGGCCCAGACTCTGCCAAATGCTGGCCAACATGAGAAGCCAAGCATTCTATTGCATCCCAAGCATGAATCTATGATTAGTTTGTGTTGGACTGCAGGACTCATAGGAGATACGACTTCCCAAATCGAAATTCAACTAGAGCGCTATAAAGGGGAATAGTTACAAGATCACATCGTTTCAACCAAACTAATCACATTTTCATCGAAAAGTAAAAAGACAGCATTCATATGCTGAAATCCGAACCATAAATTTCAATCGAAACAGCACCAAAGCAAGCCTTAATTCTTCGACAAGACCATCCAAAAGCCCTGAGCAGAAATAACAAGCACGAAAAAAAGTGGAAACTAAACAAGTAAACGGACCATGGCTCGGGTCGTCAGGCACAAAAGCAATGTCGAGAAGGACAACACCAGGATCGATCGGGAGGTAGACTCTCTCCCATTCGGAGAGTCCCTCATCAGATTTTGCCGGTTGCTCGAAGCCAATGAGCGGAGCTAGAGACAATGCAGAGACAGCAGCAGATTCCGCAAGGAATTGCCGTCGGCCAGAGGTTGAAAGAGGAGGTGGTGGTGAAGAAGCAGCAGCTCTGGGCAGAAAACGAAGTCGAGTAGTGCGAAAATGGCTATTTGCATGGCCGGGGAGCGGATTTAAAGCGGGTTTGAAGCGAATCTGATCGGAATTGGTGAGCTGAAGAGTCGCCATTGCAACTCAGCTCTCTCTCTTATCCGTTTGCCTTTTCAGTCGGCGAGTTCACGGCCGTTTGCGTTTTCAGCTTCTCGCACCCCACCGGATTACAGCAGAGTATGGGTGGGGCTCGTTTTCGATAATCTGCCAGATTACGTTGCCTGATACACATGCGGTTAAGACCGATGGGTAAACGGTTGTGTCGTTTATCCAATTTTCTAGATTTGTAGGACAACGATTTGCTTTCTAGAAGCTAGTTTCGGCCGTCCGGCAACGAAGACGAACGGCTGTGCTTTTATAGCACCCGCCGGGAGCGCTACGGTGGGCTCGGAATGGGTTTTCCGGGCCTTAGAGATGTGGATCGTGTTGAAAAGCGACGTGGGCTTGGATTTCCTGCATTCACATGGGGTAAAATGAGTTAGGCCTCTCGTTTTTTAGAAAAATGGGCATATAGGCGTTTTCTCGTGGTTTTGGCGGCATGACGGCTAAGACGGGGCTTCCGTACACGGGTCAAGTCACAAATCCGGCAGCATAACGGCAGCGTACTATGCTGGAATCTGTGGACCCACATGCACCCACCTTGCCGGGGCGTTAGCTCAAACACGCACACAAGAAAATAATAAAAATGGAGTCGCCACCGATCTTTAAAGGGAGATCGGCCCCTATTTAAAGAAATAAGGCACTAGTAATACAGAATCTGGGTTCCGGCCTTCAAGTTGAAGCAAATATAGAGAAATCTGCCAACCCGAGGCGGTTTACTCAGCGTAAAGGGGGAAAATAAAAAGGGTTTAAAAGAACGGGAGAGATGGAAAAGGAAAAATGGGAAGAGAGGCGTGGAGCGCGTAGAGCCTGGAAGCTGGGATGTCGGGGGCGTTGCTGCAGACTCCCGTCCTCCCCTTGGGATGCCTCTCTTCAAGTGTGCTTGAATGAGAGGGGAGCTCCTTCTTTTATAGATGGTGGAGTGGGCTTTGGGCTCCCTTGAGGTCATGGACTTGGTCCATGGGCTTGGGCTTAAGTGGGATCATGGACTTGGTCCATGGACTTGGTCTTGAGTTGGGGTCATGGGCTTTGGGCCTCTTGAATGGTTTTGGACTTTGGTCCATAAGCTTGGCTTGGTGGGCTAGAGCTTGGCTTAGCCCATGGCTTTTGGGTGGGCCGTTGTAGAGGCCCAAGTAGTAGAGAAGTCTGCTTCTGAGGCTTAATGGGCTAGAGCTTGGCTAAACCCGTTTGTTTCGTCTGGTGGGCTGCTTTGTGGAGCCCCTTTGAGGTGGCCTGTGGGAGCTTCGCTCTTTGTGGGGCCCGGTCTGGTTGTTTGAAAAGCCTGCTTCGAGGCTTGGTGGAGCTTCGCTCCATGGGCTGAGTATGGGAACGCCTGTTTAGCTTGCTTGAACTTTCTTTTTGTCTTGAATTTTCTTGGGCTTGAAATCCATTTCAATTTATCCATATTTGAGCCCCGAGGGTGGGGTGCCAACAGCTTTATAAGTCGTGGAACGAGTAAATCTGTTGGCGTCGGGTGTAATTCTGAAAATTGAACAGACTTCGAATGGCTTCCACATTTATTAGTATTAACTGTTGCCTGCTTAAGGAAATTCATGGAAATTCCACTTCCGTCTAAGCGGCCGTCTATCATCGATAGTACTCAACCGGAGTATGGGAATTCCTCCAACGGCGAGCGAACTGCTGGACACAGATGCGGCAGTGGTCGACAAATGAACACGTGGCATCCATTGACGAGCTCGCCTAAGCAGTGCTGCAGAAGATTCGACGGACGCGGACCTTCTAGATTACTGGAATCCGTGGCTGAACCGACAGATTTACTGATGTAATAACATTCATTTACAGTTGTTTTTTTAGGTGGTCGGAAATTTATCTTACATTTTTTAAATTATCTTTTCGTGGTTTCTTCCATTAGTTCTTTTGGGGATTTGGCGTACATACCAACCAGATTTGTTCCAAAATTGCAGGTGTGTTATGAATTCTGCGAAATTTGCATGCATACTTTCAAGAAATTTGCATGAGGCCCAGCTCATGACCATCGCAACATTGGACCTGGGCCTAACAAGAACGAGCTCATCAGAAATTCAGAATTCAGAAATGGTTTTCTGTATTTATATAGCTTTTTTTCGTTTCTCTTTGCATTTTGTTCTGTCTGAAAATAAACCCAGTTTCTTCCGATAATAACTCACGGGTGATTACAAACGACCACAAGTTTATATCAAATTACCTTAGGGCCTGATTGAGACCATGAAATTGGTTGAAATTAAATTAAATAAAACAAAAATAATGTCAAAATGCAAAAATGATTTTAACTGTAAAGTAAATAAGGTTAAAATGAATAGAAGATTGTAATTGATTTGTGCAGAAAATTTCAGAATGTTACACTCATTTTGAGCTCATCTGTACGATTAAACTAAATTTTATTCCTTCGTTTTTTTAACATTATTTGTTTTAACATGGTATTAAAAAAATTTCAATCAAATTCTTAGTTGGATGTAACTATTTAAAATATGTATTATTATACGTAAATTAAGAAAAATACTCAAATCAATTCACCGAGGAATGATGTTTTAGATAAATTATTTTATTGTATTAATTTTATATATCTTTCATATGAAGCCTCACTTCTATGTAACCAGATTACTAAGAAATCATATCATGTAGTCCCATTTATTTTCTTCTTAATAATTAATAAAAAATTACCTTCATTTGTTAAATTTAAAATAATTCATTTAGATTGAAGATCAAGTTTCATCCAAATTAAATGTAAATATGAGTTATATTTGATTAAAAATATATATTTACATATGAATTATGAAAAAGCTTAGATTCATTCTTATATATATTTTTCATTGAAATTTATACAACGAACATTCATAATCCTCACAATCGGAGGAAATATTTCTGTCAACCCCCTAGATAGGAGGAAATTGGTATAGAACCTCCACACTTGGAGGAATATTAAAACACCCGCCTAATTGGAGGGAATTGAAAGAATTATACTAGTATGATTTGAATCCATGCCACTTGAAAATGCTATCGCTGGGTTTACCACGACGTCAACACATACATATATATATATATATTAAAATGTAATAATATTTTATAAAATCATTTATCTACCTAGTAATGATATTTTAGACGAATTAGACATTAAAAATACAATTTTAAAATTAATATTCAATCCTAAATTATTTTATTATATTAATTTTAGACATTTGTAGATAGAGCCATTTATAATGATAATATACAAATGACAAGGTTTTATAACAATATAAATAATATTAAATATAATTGTATTGATTATACACATTTGTAGATAGAGCCATGCACAACGATAATAGACAAATGATAAGATTTTTATAATAGTATAATAATGTTAAATATGATTAATAAAATGAATTTTTTTTTATCAATTATCAAGATAGAAAAAACAGATGAGTTTCATAGAAATGAGAGGTTTCCTCTTTCACATAAGACTGAGACCAATGCAAATTTTTAGTTTGAATGAAGCTTGGCTTCCTAATTAATTAATGATTTTAAATGAATCGGATTTCGATTCATCATATAAGCGAGCCCTACTCTAAAATATTCTTCGGCGGACTTATGCCGCTGAAGTATTTCCAGTTATAAAAATAGACAAAATGAGAAAAATATGTCGAATTAATCAAGCCTTTAAAAAAAATTCTAAACAAACCAATTCCTTATTGCCCACAAGCAATAATGCAGAGAATTTTTTTTTTTTTTTTTGGGATCTAATGCAGAGATTTCGTGTGTGAGAAACGAAGACGGAGACTAGTCATGTAAGATGCATGCATCTCAATATCTGATTACCTCGCACATGGTGAGGGGATATGATTTCAGGGTCTACCAAGTGGACCTGACAATGGACATTCAATGAAATTTTCATGATATGGTATTTGTTCCTGAATGAATTCATCGCCTTCTGATTCCTGATATGATTCCAGATCGTATTTCCCGCAAAAGCGCTGTCATTTTCAGGTCAGGCAGGCCAGCTCTACCTCTACGTTTTTCATGGGGCAACGTGAACATGAATATACGAACCATTGCTTCCACCCAGCATTTGTAGCAACGCAGGAACCGCGCATGCTCCAAGAAGATTTCTTACGTGCACCTTATATTATTTGCAGACAAATTTGGCTATAATACCGGTTGGAAATGCGGTCAAAAGATCATCATGTGTGTATTATCAATAAACTAACTTTTATCGTCTTTAGATATGAATAAATATTTTTTTAAAACAACTTTAAGCATAATGGTACTATGGTTATTTTTACATCTGTTGTGTTTAAAATTCAGAAAAATATTTTCCCATAAAAAAAATATTGAAACTCAGTTTATAAATGAGTTTTTTGCGTGGAAGATTTACATGCAACTTTTGTGGCACCTCAACGGCGTTTCCCCCACAAACCAACAACTCCTTTAAACAATTTAGGGGATTTCCCCACCATGTTAACGCATTTTCACCCTGCATTGCTGCCTACTTTGCTGACCCATGAGCACTCTGATTTTCATATCTTAGAACATGAAGAAAGGTACAGCTTACAAAATTTACCTTTGCCTCCCTTATCTCCTCTGACCAGAAATTTCAGTTGTGATTAAACTTTCTCCCCAGTTCTAAGCCAAGAAATAACTGAAAGAGAATAACTTTCAATTTTCACTCTCTGGTAGCTTGTCTCAGCCAACCATAGAATTCCCTTCAAAATTGCTTTTGCCCCCATCTTGACAGGATCTACCTCGCCTACTGCTGTTCAGCAACTAGCTGTTGGAATTTCTGGACATACATATATTATTTATATATATGTGCTATCATAAATTAATGGTCCAAATCATAAAGTGATCTTATAAGGATTTATGGACCTAAATCATTTAATAAAGCATGGATCTCCTATGCGTAGAAACCATATAGCCTAAATTTCTATTTCTAGTTTTATGATGGACTAAATTGGAAATAGGAAACTAGGCTTCCTATAAAATGGGTTGTGGTCCCCGAGTTATGCACCGGTTGGTTTTCTCTCTGCCATCCATCAGCAGAAAGGAAGAGGAGCAACACTCTCCCATAATCCTGAGTGCACTAACTTGGAAGACCCAAAGCCAAAGATCATTAGCATCCATGGATTCAGGTACGCTTCCGCTTATGATTTTAATTTCTTGATAATTCTAACATGAGACAGATCCTGCATTGATTATGGATTTAATCAATGGTTGTTTTTCTAACAAGTGGTATCAGAGCCATAATCTTCATGTTAGATTATTAAGAAAAAATTACGAATTCATGTATGCTGTTTGAATGTATGTAAAGGATTTATAGAAAATCGAAAACCCAGTTACGGCTGCCACAGTTCATCTGGAATTAAAAAAAAAAAAAAAAAAAAAACTGTTTCGCCGGATTTGGGTTTTACCGCCTGGATTTACGCCGGATGCCATGTTTTCTTCGCCGCTGCTCCACTGAACGCTGATCGCCGTTTTCCCTGGCCGCCGGATCTGGGTTTCTTTCGCTGCCGGTATTGTGACCACCGAGATTGGGTTTGCCGCTGGGATGCCAGATCTGGGTTGCGGTTGGCGTTGCGGTGCATGGACTGGCGCATTTGACGTGCGACTTCCCTGAGATGCTGCACGCGAACGAGCAAGAGTACGCTCCCTTGAAGCCGCGAAACTACTGGTGGTTGATGAAAGGGACGAAAACCAAAAGCAAAATGACAGAATCTGAAATCATGCTTTATCGTTTTCCTCTTTCCTTTATAATAAACAAACGATAGTAGTGGTTGATGAAAGGGACGAAAATCAGAAGGGACGAAAGCCATCTTTGTTTAATACTAAAATCAAACCAATAGCATTGTTGGATTCAAAAACCCATCTGGTCGTGGACGATGGTTGCTGGTTGCGCTGCCGGTTTTGGTTGCCGTCGGATCTGGTCGCTGCCGGAGTTGAAACCCGTCATCCGGCGGAGGCGGACAGCAGCCATGGGAGGGGCTAAACGGCAGCAGGAGACGGTGTTGCCGGAAACGGCGCCGGGCATGCCTGGACGGTGCTGCTGTTTGGGTTTTGCTGCCGGTTGCCGCTGATGCCTGGATTCAGGCTGCCGGAGAGGAAGATGGCGACGACCGGAGTGCTGGATGCTGCCGGTGCTGTGCGGACGGACATGGCTGCCGGATGCAGACGGCTGGCGATCCAGCAGGGGCGATCCAGCAGGGACGATCCGGCAAGGGCGATCCGGCAGGGGCAATCCGCGACGCTGTTGCTGGACGGCGGCAGGCACTGGCGCGGGCGGCCGCTGCCGTGGACAGGCGGCGCCGTGCTGCCGGGCTGTAGCAGGTGCCGAACAGCTGCCGGAGAAGACGATCAGCAGCGTCCGGGCGGCTGTTGTTGGCGGCAGCGACTTGACCGGACGGGGCGGTGGCGTGCGGCATGGCGGACAGCGTCCGTTGGCGGCGCCGGACAGCGGCGAGGGCGGCGGTTTCCGGCAGAGGGGAACGACGTCCGGCAGGGGCGATCCGGGGGAGTGGGTGGGCTGCGGCGGCTAGGGGCAATGGGGATATGGTAGCTAGGGTTAGGGTTTTTTGTTTTTAAGGGAAGAGATGAACTTTTACAGAAAACCCCCTGGCTAGATAAATTTCATAAAACTCCTTCCAGAAATTTGCAAACTAATCCCTTGCTTGACATTTGCAAACCGGCCCTAGCATTTTTCGGTTTGGGCCAAATTTAAGCCCAGTCCAGCAAGCCCATAAGGGAATCCATTCTACCTGGGCGGGTCTTTGAAACAGGCCCATGTGGAAGCAGCCCAGTAAGCTAGGCCTACCCAAGCTTAGCTCACTTGTGTCTGGACGGGCTTGTTTTCAAGGACAAACAGTCCCAGCCCATTCAGTGAAGCCCGTTTTCAGCCCACCCACAGTACAGCCCACCAGAAAAAGACACGTGGCAGCCCAATAACCGTCCAAATTAATATTTACATATCTGATGATCCCTTTATCTGATTTGGACGATCCAATAGTGATTTTCTATATTTTTGGGCATTCTGGATTGAATGGAAGGGTCAGATTAACCTAAATAGGTCCAGAAATATTATTTTTGTGAAATTAACATATATGCATGCAAATGTTTGAATTACAATTAATTCATGTGGTTAGTTTATGAATGTTTAGAAAGCAAATTATGTATAAATGCATATGTTTATAATTTATTGCTTTCTATTAAGATTTTAAATTAACCAATTGTCATGCAAAATTTTATTTTTGGATCTTTTGGAATTTAAATTTCAAATAATGGCGTAAATATTCTTTATGAATGTCTGATATTTTAAAATAAATTAATTGAAACATCATGCTGCCAAAGTAGCCTCTCTTGTGTAGATTAATTTATTTTTTAAAAATATTAAGATGATTGTGTGATGTAATTCATGCGAATTTTAATCGGCCCAAAGGAAGGTTAATTTTTGGCCGAATTATATTCACACATGTGGTAATAAATATGTGATAATTATTTGGTTTTCCATGTGAATAATAAGTCGGTCCAAAGAAAGACTTATTATTTGACAGGATTTTATTATCAATATTTGATTACTACAACAAGAGTACCATTTACAAGTTAATATTTCTGTCCAAAGACTAAATATTAATGTTGTGCTAGGTATCTTGTGATGGGTCTTGTCATTATTTGAATTTTTACTAAAGTTTTATGTTTGGAATTCAGAAATAAGTTCAATATTTTGGATTTTTTATTAAATTCAAATAATGGTACAAGTATTTTTTATGGATGTCTGATGTTTTAAAATAAATTGATTGCAACAACATGCTACCAAAGTAGCCTCTCTTGTGTAAGTTAATTTATTTTTAAGACATTAAGATAATTGTGTGTATGTAATTCATGCGAATATTCATCGGCCCAAAGGAAGATTAATATTTGGCCGAATTGCGTACACACTTATGGTAATAAATATACAACAATTATTTGGTACTCCATGTGAATAACAAGTCGGTCCAAAGAAAGGCTTGTTATTTGACAGGATTTTATTGTTAAATATTTGATTACTACACCAAAATATTGTGGATATGTAATTATTGCGGATATTAATCGGCCCAAAGGAAGATTAATATTTGGCCGGATTACATAGACACATGTGGTGATAAATATGTGATAATTATTAGGCATTCCATGTGAACAATAGTCGGTCCAAAGAAAGGCTTATTGTTTGACAGGATTTTATTATCAATATTTGATCACTGCACCAAGAGTATCACTTACAAATTAATACTTTTGTCCAAAGACTAAGTATTAATGTTGTGCTAGGTATCTTGTGATGGGCCCTACCATTATTTGAATTGCTAAAGTTCTATATAAAAGTTATGTGAACATATTATTTTGTTTAATTTTTGGTTAACTTATCTGCTTGTGCTATATCTGCCAGCATTTATTCTATTTTCATATTGAAGTAATGAAAATAAAATATTATGATCATTCTAGGCATTATGAATCTAAACCATGCACTAAGGATTGAACGATTCACTACTCTTGTGGTTAAAAGTTTCAATAAGGAAAAATGGAACTTTAATAAGTGAGATTGTTAAAATTGCATGTGTTTTATGATTATAAAGAATAAAATTTTGAAAACTTTCAAGGGGGTATCATGTCCAAAAAGGTAACTAATGCCAATATTTATATTCAGAAAATTCTAAAGTATTGCTAAAGGTAATAAAGCTGAAACGAGTATGATTCGTTCGAACTTGATTTCAATAAGGTATAAAGTTAAAGGAAATATAAGGGAGTACTTATCTCTTCTTACTTTGAAACTAAAGACACTAAGGATAAAGCGGATTTGCTTGTGCATTTAGTTTTGATTCTCCTAAACACAATTTGGTCAGTTTAAAGTTAATTATAACTGACAAAAGGATAAATGATCTCTTGATGAGTTTATTTTTATTATTATGTGCAAAAGGAGAATAAATTAAAGTAAGAATATACTAAAAGTATTCACTTGGCAAGTACCTTTAAGGACATGAAAAATGATAAATAAACTACGGAAGGTCCAATACAAATTTGGTTATTATTTTTGACAGGCTCTTGGACACATAGAGGAGAATTGTATTAATAATGGGTACATTTTTCACTTTGGTTTGTTCAGTATTAATTTAGCCTTAGACCCAAGACACATTTTTTATGAATAGATTTGGTGTTGCTATTCATGTAAGGGTGTCTATGTGAGGTTACTTGAGTTGCTAAAAGGCCAAATGATGATGAAAGATTCATCGATGGAGGCGATAGCAATTCAAATACTATTGAGGCTATATGGTCATTTAAGTTATTATTCAAAAGAGATATATGGTACCATTTTTTAAATGGAATTCGGTTTCTATTTCTGTATTGAATAAATTTAGTTATTTTTATTCATTTGGAAATAGTCATTTTAGTTCCTTCTTTTGAATTTAAATATTATTGGATATGCTGAACAATATCAAGATGTAAATCCTATGATCCCACATTCAGTTCTATTGAGTCCAAAAATGTCAATTCTTTGAGGAAATTGAGCTTGAGGGGGAGATATAGTTAGGGACTATGTCTTTAAAGAGAAATCTATAAGACATCGTTGATAAACAGGACATTCCTGATGATCAAGCTCAACAACCTCAAGAATGGATGCCATTGAAGAGATCTACTAGAGGAAGGAGAATGCGGTTTCTGATGGTTACATCAGATTTCTCCAATACATCAGGATGACATTGAATTGGTGGAACGTGATTTCATCAAGCAATGTAAAGTAAAACCTCTCAAAAGTAGATTGATGCCATAAGTATGTGATTAAGTTCATGAAAGATAATGACGATTTGGTAGCCTGTTCCATTACCTAAAGGTATAAAACTGATTGGTTATAAATGGATATTTAAAACCAAGAAGGAAGGTAATGTGGAAAGGCATAAGGCTTGTCTTGTCTCAATGAACTTTACTCAAAAGGAAGGCATAGATTACAAAGAAATTTTCTCTCCGGTTTTATTGAAAATTTCTTTCAAGATAAATGGTTTTAATAATGGGTTTTAACCTTGAGCTATGGTAAATGGATGTAAAGATAACATTTATAATAAGCTTTCAGTTTTTAAGATAAAAAGATCCATCTACAAGCTTAAGCAAGTTTCCTAATAATGGTATTGCAAATGTCATCAAATTATCATTTCATTTGGTCTTGAAATGAATTCGGTTGATGATTGCATATACTATAATTTCAGTGGGAGTAATCATATTTTCAGTGGGAGTAACACAGATATACTGTTTCCCAACATCAAGATAAGTTTATTGCATAAACTTAAGATATTTTTTGTCAAAGAATTTTGAAACGAAATATGTCTTTTGTATTAGGAATTCAGATATATCAAGATTATTCTAGATGTATTCTTGGATTATTACAAAATACCCATATTAAGAAAATATTTAAGATACTTGATATGCAGGATTGCAAATTAAGAATACCTCCTTGCTAAGGAAGACAAAATTAATTTTATCTAAATCAATGTCCCAAGAATGATTTAGAGTCTAAGGAAATGCAAAAGACTCCCTATGCTTTAGCAGTGGGAAGTTTGATTTATGTTCAGGTTTTGAATCTCAAGATGTATGTATTTGGTTACTGCGTACATTATTGGGATGTTGGGCAGATATTTTAAGTAATTCAGGAATGGATCTTTAAGATGCAGCCAAACAGATTTTTTAAAATATTTTTAGAAAACAAAATATTATATGTTCACATACAGAAAGTCATATAAGTAAGAGATCATTCGGTATTCAGATTGTTACTTTATTGGATGCAAATACAGTTTGAGATCCACTTCAGGCTATATTTATCTGTTTGTTGGAAAAGCTATATCAGGAAAAAGTGCTTAGCAGACACTTATAGCTTTTCGACCATGACAACAGAGTTTATAGCATATTATGGGGCATCCAATTATGGAATATGACTACAGAATATTGTCACAGGGCTGCAAAATATAAATAACATTGAAAGACCACTTAAGTTATTTCGTGACAATAAATTAGCAGTCAGTCTAATATTCCAACAACAACAGGAGTTCAGCAATGTTCCTGGTTGTTAAGGAAAGCATTCAGGAAAATAAAGTGTCTATAAAGCATATTGCGACAAACTCCAAAATTGCGGATCCGCTTACTAAGAGTAACACCTTATGGTCTTTCATGAGCATACTGCTCACACAGGTGTTGTATCATTTAATGATATGCTAGTTAAGTGGGAGTTTGTATTTATTTGCTTTTCTGGTTTAGACACTTTACTATGGTTATGGATATTTTCTGCAGAAATAAAGAATTCAGTATTTTTGATTTTTCAGTACTTTTGGTATTGGTTTGATCTCACCAAATAAGGTGGACCAGTTGGAAATAGGCATGTTAGATCACGTTACATGTAATTTCCATGCTACGCATCCATGCTTGATCTATGTCGTTTAGTTATGTTTGATATATGTGATCTTGGATGGGTCTAGTTACGATAAATGTAACAAAGGCCGCCTTGGTTCTATGTTGGCATAATTAATGGACGAGATTGTTCGGAAATGATTTTGGTATGATAGCATAAAGTTTTGAGCTCATAAGGTCATATATATAATTATAAAATACATGTAGTCCAAGTGGGAGATTGTTGGAATTTCTGGACATACATATATTATTTATATATATGTGCTATCATAAATTAATGGTCCAAATCATAAAGTGATCTTATAAGGATTTATGGACCTAAATCATTTAATAAAGCATGGATCTCCTATGCGTAGAAACCATATAGCCTAAATTTCTATTTCTAGTTTTATGATGGACTAAATTGGAAATAGGAAACTAGGCTTCCTATAAAATGGGTTGTGGTCCCCGAGTTATGCACCGGTTGGTTTTCTCTCTGCCATCCATCAGCAGAAAGGAAGAGGAGCAACACTCTCCCATAATCCTGAGTGCACTAACTTGGAAGACCCAAAGCCAAAGATCATTAGCATCCATGGATTCAGGTACGCTTCCGCTTATGATTTTAATTTCTTGATAATTCTAACATGAGACAGATCCTGCATTGATTATGGATTTAATCAATGGTTGTTTTTCTAACACTAGCTGCCAAAAACTTGGCATTCCCATCTCTCAGCACTGCTCCCCATCCCACTCCGTTCGTAGCAGCATAGAAATTCTCATCCACATTCATTTTTATCCACCCATTTTGTGGAGCTCTCCATTTTGGAGGGCTATTTTCAATGTTTAGAGCCCCCTTCCACACTGTCACAGAAGCATGATATTCATGAATATAATTTACACACAACCTGTCAATCTCTTCATATTGCCTGGGACCATCTTTAACCCACTCCTTATTCCTCCAAAACCAAATCCGCCAGCATATTGTGAGTGCAACGAGAGAGGGAAGATATCCTCTCCTCGAATCAGCATAGCCAGTATTTCGTTTATTCCATTAAACTATCCACCATGTAGCCTTGCCAGCTTCTCATTTCTGAAAAAGTTTTCTGCACCTTGTGACAAGTCCAAAAAATATGAAAGTTGTTCTCCACTATAGTATCTCGTTTGCACAGCAGGCAAGAAATGTCAGTTGGGATGCCCCTTCTCAGTAGGTTAGCTCTTACTGGAAGGGAATCCGTAACAAATCTTCACCTAAAAATTCTTACCTTCCTCGGAATGTTGCACTTCCAGACCTTCCTCAATATTTCTGCCTCCCCACTTTCCTCAATGTAAATGAGTTTTAGTACAGATAGAAAATGCCCCAATTTCTGACGGCGGAGAATCACGACTCCAACTTAACAACCTTAATACTTTTTGGCCCAACAGAAGTAGTTATCTACAATCTTATAGGCTGCCAGTGTTATTATTATTTCAGTAATTTTTTTTTTTTTTAAGAAATAGCTGCTACATTTTTCTCATCTGCAACGGCGCATATATAGCCAAATATGCACTCAATTCGTTTGCCGTATATTCTTGTTTGCAACCAATTTCATGTTAAGTGCTGCTAATCTCTTGTATGGACAACTGTATATGACTTTGGCACCTATATTTTATTATTTTAGTATATTAAAATTTGAAGCAGATATTTTATATTCACTTTATGATTCAGATATTTGTGCTGACCCTGTTATTATTATCATTATCATTATTACAGGTTAGTAATCTCAAAAACAGCCAATAAAACAAATATAAATATGTGATAACTTTTCCTTTGCAGAGAAGCTGCATCATAATTAATAGTGCATTTGGCTCAAAATGGGCCCTACATGTACTTAAATGTATTGATACTTTATACAATTATTTATCTATATATAAATTTTATAGCAAATGATTTATATGTTGAAAAAACAACTTTAAAGTTGTTATTTACATTAAACTATTTTATTATATTGAATTTATACCATTTTCAGATGGAGTCCATATCCATATCCATTCGAATGAAAATTGATATGATAATAGAATTCATAAGTATAAATACAATGGATGAAGTAGATTATAATTTTATGATCATATGATGCCAATTTTAAGAATTGAACCGTAATTGTGGTGCAGTGAAGCTGCACTTGAATCTCTCTATATATATATGAGAAATATTCAAGTGTAGCTTCATTGCATCACATTTATGGTGCAGTTACCTCAAAATGGGTTCCACATGATCATAAAATTATAATCTACTCTAACAATTGTATTTAAAATTATGTATTCTATTACCATATCAATTTTCATCTCAATTGGATATGTGTATGGATCCTATCTAAAAATAGTATAAATTTAACGTAATAAAATAATTTGATGTAAATAATAACTTTAAAGTTATTTTTTCAACATATAAATCATTTGCTATAAAATTTATATATGAATAAATAATTATATAAAGTATCAGTACATTTAAGTATATGTGGTACACATTTTTGGTCAAATGCACAATTAATTATGGTGCAGTTTTAATGCATAGGAAATGTTATATATAAAGAGAGATATTCAGGTATAGCATCGCTGAAATGAGCCTCACATGATGATAAAATTAAAATCGACTCTGCCCATTGTATTTAGAATAATATATTCTATTACCATATCAATTTTTATGCCAATCGGATATGTGTATGAACCCCATCTGAAAATGGTACAAATTCAACGTAATAAAATAGTTTGATCTAAATAACTTTAAAATAATTTTTTCAACATCTAAACCATCTAAAATATAATTTATATATGAATAAATGATTGTATAATATTTTATTGTATTTTAATATGCATAAAAATGCAACTGCACTGCTGTTAAGCGCAACGCCGGGACAGTAGCTATATGAGAACTCCTAAGCTAATAGATGTCAACAAAATCTCAAAATTTGTCAGACATGCAGTGAAAGGAGTTTAAATCGGGATGGGATTTGGCGAGTGCCATGACACCGGTATTCAATAAACAAACGTTTGCACGCCGGCAACCTTCGAATGCAGCACATGCATATCGACTTGGCCGTTAAAGCAACTGATGGCACGCGGAATGGGACAGGCGTCGTGGTCACATACATTTTTTTAGCCTGTGATGTCAACGCGGCTGTTTCCGACCTCCACACATCCAACGTTGATAACGTACATCTCATGTGATGAATCAACAATCATATTATTCCAATGCGGGAACTAATCAATAGCAACTGGAGATGTTGGGTTGGGTTCAATTGGAACTCCAAATCCAGCTCAATTTTAACAGGATCAACGTTGAGTAAATCAAAATTTCTCAACTGATCAGATTTCAGATCAAATTTTTTTTTTTTTTTTTTGAAGAGTAGATTTCAAATCGACTTGAGTTAGCTAGATTGATATAATAACCAAAGCATTTCCAATATTAAATTTTCCCTATCCTCAGTAGAAATACACTTGTTCAATCTTTACTAACTAATTTTTAAAGTCTTTTTTTTTTCTTTTTTATCTGACCTTGCTAAGCTAAGATCTAGTTCCTCTCAACCAAGTTCCCTTCCTTTTTTCTCAATTATTACCTTTGTTTTGTTGAAGGTATATCTTTGCTTGGTGTTGGTGCTTGGTACCATTGATTTTAAAAATCATAACTATCATAGAAATATAGTCATGTAATCTCTTTACAATATAAGATTTTGATTTTTAATAGAAAATTCAATTCATTCATTGTATTCAATATCATTTATTTATCTAAGAGACCGAGTTTTATTCCAATCAAGTATATTTATGGGCAACATTTATTTCAAAAAATATATATATTCATGTGTAAATTATGAAATTTTTTTTATCTATTCACACATGTATTAAAATATAATAATACTTTATAGAATTATTTACTCACATAAAAATAATATTTGGACGGTTTAGATGTCAAAAATACTACTTTAAAATAGATATTTTAGCATTTTTATAATTTATTTGAATATATATATATATTCTAACAAATGTGGCCCATAAACATACTTGATTGGAGTGAAACTTGATTCTCTAGATAAATAAATGATGTTAAATACAACGAATGTGTATTTAGTTGGAGATAAAACTTTTTGATAAAAAGTTTTTAGGATAAAAGTTGTCAAATCGATAGAAAATGATATAATATCATGGAATAAAATGAGGTGTAAAAAGAATAAAGTTAAAATAGATGAGTTAGTTGTATGGGTAGTTGTATAGAAATGATTGAAAAGTAGAATTGTCTGTATAGAAAAATGTAAAAAAATAATTAAAAATAAGGTAGTTATGGAAAGTGAAAAGTTCTAGATTGAAAAGTTTTGGTTGAAATTTTTTAAATAGATTAAATTTTCCAGCCCCATAACTATATACTCTAAGTTTGTGGAAAATGTTATTGTATTTTTTTACAAATAAAATTACAGGAAGGATGAGATTATTGAACTTTAGTTTAATTTTTCTTGTTGATGCTTACTGGCTTATGGCTGATAATTAATAAGTAGAAAAAAGTTGAATAGATAAAGAGTGTCATTTGACACAAACTAAACTAATAGCTTAACCAGGAAATTGAGATTGGTACAATTAAAACTCGAGTTTCATTTCATAAAAAAAATAGAATTTTGAATTAAATAAAGGATGATTAATTAGTTTCATAAGCATAAGTTAAACAATATAAGCTTATAATAAAACACAAATAAAATATTTGAATGAATTAAAATAATTTTTTTTGTAAATGTCATTTATAGATAAATATAAAAATAAATAAATAAATAAATAAATATTGTAGTTTTTGAAATAAACAACTGAATAACCACATAGGGTTCTTACACTAGTAATGCTTACAATTTTTTATTAAATTAGGTAGCATCTTTTTTTTTATTCATGTATATACATACAAGTCATCTATATTATAAATTAATATATGCAGAATTCTCACAACACAAAGGAACCAAATAATATCATCATCATTTGATGAATGAAAAAACACCCTCACAACTGAAAAGAGGAAAAAATTAGCTAAAATTGCAAGCACGAAGTGTTAAACTCATATCCTCGACAATAGAGGAAATATGAGTTACCGACGAAGCAATGCCTCGGTGGCAGGTAGCATTGCGTGTTGGATTCATACATGTCATTTGCTGCTACATAATTTATGACTTACAATTTTTTATTAAATTAGGTAGCATTTTTTTTTTAATTCATGTGTATATATACAAGTCATCTATATTATAAATTAATATATGCAAAATTCTCACAATACAAAGGAACCAAATAATACCATCATCATTGGATGAATGAAAAAACACCCTCACAACTGAAGAGAGGAAAAAATTAGCTAAAATTGCAAGCACGAAGTGTCAAACTCATATCCTCATCAATAGAAGAAATATGAGTTACCAACGAAGCAATGCCTCGGGATTCAGACATATGGTTCCGTACTTCCATCTTCCATGCATGTCATTTGCTGCTCCATAGAAATTGAGTTAATTAACGATATTTAGTACTCTATCCAGGGATTAATATGCCGTCGATGCAAGACCGGACAAGTTAAATGGAATACAAATCACGTATTTTTAAAGTAAGTACATGTTAATTAGTCAGAGGTGATGCTGACCCTTCGGGTTCTCGGTATTTTTAAGGTTAGTAATTTTATTTGACAAAAGTTGATACATAGCCAGATGCATGGCACGTAATGCATATATCGATGTGGTAGTGGTACGGTTTCCGTGCTTGATAACATAACATGCATGGGATGGCAATGATTACTATAATTATTGTTGTCAATGTATTAAATATCAAACTATATGCAAGGAAAATTTTCCTTACTTATACGAGCATCGCCATAGGCATTAAAATTTTTCTTTTTATATACATTTTTCTTATTAATAAATATTTTTCCTTGATAATAATGATAGAAAAATATATATTTTTTTGCGGCGAGAATCCTATAATGATTAACTTTGATGAAAATCACATATGAGAGCATCATCATATTTGCGTGCTTTTATAGGCAAGGAAATATAAAAGCATCATCATACATATAAAACTTTTTTTATGCATGCATTATTTTTTGCTAATAAAGATTTTTTCTTACTAGTAACGATTGCAAAAGATGTATTTTCTTACAGTAAATATCCTATGATGACTAACTTTGATGAAAATCACATATGAGAGCAAGAATAGAAAAATTGTGTCCATGTACATATACATGCCTTTTTTGTTTGCTACTGCTCAACTGAAGGTTCAGAATCAATCCGCACGTTTGAGCACTATCTCTAGTTTTTTTATTAAATCAAAATCAATCATCTTATTATTTTACACGCCTATAAGCTACATAACAAAATTCTTACAGTTACAACTATGTAAGAATCACCTAAATGAGTATACAGCTAAATTTATTTTGCATGCAACCAAAACATTAGTTGCATTTGGGTACATTCGTTCTAAAGTAATCATGTGCTCAAAAATCATGTCCAATTAGGTAAGAATAAAAAATATTATCAAACTAGATGGTTAAATACTCTAATAACAAATTATGATTGCTTTAATTTACCTAAATATTCAATTAAGATAATTCTTTTTTTACTAGTACATATGTACATCAATGTTACTTCCAGTTATATTAAAGTCATGAAACATTCTTACAATTTTTCCATGAATGAAACAACAATATGCTACCACCTACCAAACCGGGAGACACACAATCTCCCACCAAACAAATGGAAGACGCGCACAGTTACCACTCAATATAATGGGGACGATGCCCCACCGAACATTCAAACTCTAAGTAGCTGGTTTCTAGCTATACAACATTACCAATCAGGAAGACACAACTTCCAACAACCAAACGAGAGACTACTGCTCCCACAAACAACCGGACGGAAGACCACAGCTCCCACTAATAATTTTTCCTCATTTCTGGCCGAAATCCCAAATGCCGGATTCGAAGCCAGGACCCCTGGCCAGATTCTATCATGCCCGCGCTGACTTATACACATGTTTAAGTATATAAATTATGTTTAAGCATGTTTATATATAACTTATGATTAACATTGTGTGTGCTCAAGTGCGACATTGATTACGAATTTAGAAGAAAATAATAGTCTCCATGTAATAAAAAAATGTACAATATTATGGAGGATTTCTACTTGATATATATATGTACAAAGATAAAAATGGGGAGTACAACTTTTTTCAGTGGCACTTAAAATTTTGATGAGACCGGTTATATAGAAATGTTTCGTAAAGCGGATAAATATTTATTATTATTTTTCAAATGTCGTCCCATCCGGAGGATTTGGTGGAATACACTGACTTTGTGCCTTGTAGGACTGACATAATCAGATCAGATTCTTCCGTGGGAACCAGCATCCACGAAAGCTACAGAGCTCTGCGTGCCGACACAGCCGACGCTACGCCAATATCTATTACTTTTAACATTTCGATGCATGCGCCAAAAAAAAAAAAAAAAAACACTCAAAGAGAAATTAATTCTAGATGAATTAATCATGATGAAATTAACGTGGGAAGCATTCGAACCTAAGATGATCATATTGTCATCTCTGGCTGTACGTCAGTACGTGTGAAGACAGTTTCCTTATTGCACGAATCAACTAGCACTTCTTAATTTATTATTATTTTTTTTCAAATAGCCTTCTCAAGAATGTGTATACCATAATTGAGTCAATGGTAATTATTTTGAAGCGGCATCTTGACGGGGAGCTTTTATCATGTACATTTACATGTATAATAACTTATAATATATTTGGATTAAAATGGACTTCATATGATTATAAAATTATAATCTACTCAATTCATTGTATTTAGAATTGTTTATTATCTTATCATAATAATTTTCTTCCAAATCAAACATATGTATGAGCCCTATTTGAAAACGATACAAAATCAATGTAATAAATAGTTTGATGTAAATAACAATTTTAAATTTATTTTTTAACGTGTAAATTATTTAAGATATAATCTATACATGGATAAATAATTGTATAAGTGCACCCGTGTATACAGCATCGGTGCTCTTCCTTTGGTTGGGGAATCATCATTGATCTCCATGGGCATATTTAGGTACTCTCGGCCCCAACAAATACACATACATGTAGTTGAGAGTGGTATGGTTTCGTCACCATACCATCTTTGGGCTTTTGCTATTGAAGAATGTAATGGGATGCATAATGAAATATGGGTAGGATGAAAAAAGATGTTGTTGAGTGTGAATAAAAAAAGTTGTGATGCAATTTAAAAATATAGAAATTAAATAAGAGAAGTGGTTACTTTTTGTAAATGAAAAAAATGTATTTTAGGAAAATATAATATTTCTTCTTATCCTCATCCCATACATTCTTATTCTATTTTCATCCCATTCAACCTTCTTTAATACTTCTAAATATTCCCTTAAATTGCTTGTAGCTATTGCTGCAATTGTAAAAGAGTCATTGGCTTTCACAAGGTATAATTAAAAAAAAAAGGATAATTTCTCTTATACTCATAACAATTACACATAATTCCTAATATACCCACAATATTTCATAAATGTCTTTTATACTCATAACATTTCACTCTAGATTCCTCTTATACCCACGCTATTAAAACCATCATTATCTATTCCATTGAAAAGACGATTTTGCCCATTTAAAATTTTTTAATTGAGATAATTTAACCTTAACATAACTCAATTGATAGTAGTAAATTATTAATACAAGATATTAAATAACTTGAAAGTCATATTGTTGATTTATTTGAATTAGAAAAAATTTAAAAGAGAAAAATCGTTTTTTCAATGGAAAAGATAACGATGGTTATAATAACGTAGGTATGGAAGAAATTTAGGACGAAATGTTATGGATATAAAAAAAATTTATAAAATATTATGGATATATTAAAGATTATATACAATTATTATATGTATAAGAAGAATTATACTAAAAAATAAAGAAAAAGTGCACGGTTGTTGCAAAAGATGCGATTCTCGACTTCTCAATTTATATGGTTTTTGAAAAGCAGTGCGTCTGCGGCTACCAAGGAACGTACAAAAGTCATGCTCAAAAGAACAGCGGCGCCGCGACGACCCTGCGGCTCCTGCCCAAGCTTTGCCGACCTGTCAGTTGTGTGTGGGACCTAGATTTGATTTGCTCGCAATCGAGCTTGAGAATGGGCAATTTCTTATGATAATTCGCTGGCTGTTTGTATGACTTTGCTTCGCTTTGCTCGCGATCGAGCCTCGGCAATTTCTTATGATGATCGGCAGCAGAAGATGGAAGCTTCCTCCACTCAATCTTTCTAATTATTCAATATTTACTAGTCTTGGGAATTCATCGACTGCCAATTGCAACCACATATTATACGCCTTTAAACAAGTCCTAAATCCTAAACAACCATTTCTTTAAATAATTACTGATAACAGATTGATTCCTGTGGCATCCAGTGACGATGCACCATAGTTGATGAGGGTTAAAAACATGAATGACTGCACCCTAATGGTAAAAAACATCAGATGCCATAGGGATCTTTTTAGAAATCACGTTGGAGAAAAAGATTTAACTACTTAAATTGGGGTGCACAAGATATCCGTTAAGGAAGGAGAGTATTCTATAATTCTTCGAGGGGAGGGTGTTAATCATACGAAAATACATTATATTTTGTTTTATTTTATGTTTTTTTTTTCTCTGTGTGAATGTATATAATTAGTTGTTTAACCAGATGTTGCTTTTTTCATATTTTTTAAAATATTCTTTCAAAATTGAAGTACTATATATTTATTCTCAAATTTTCTTTAAATTTTATCTGTTCCATATCCACTCTTAAATGATATTAAATATTTATACGACCTATAAGTTCCCAATTAAAGTGAATCTCGAGATCATAATATATGCATATAGAAAATATTATAAATAGTTAAAAAATTTTAAAAATATTTTCTAATAATATGAAAACCAACCAATTGTATATACGAACATTAACCATATATACGCACATATGGAGAACTTGATTAAACAAACAAGCCCAACTTGGTTGGTTGCCCCAAACGCCAGAGGATAGCATGGCTTAAGGAGTGTTGAGTTTGAATCTCACATGTGTGGTATTTCGACCAAAATGGTATAGGATCAGTTTGATCTCCCTTTAGTAAGGTGATAACTATGTCTCCTTAACTCTTAGGTGAAGTCATGTCTTTAAAATTTGTAAGAATGTCTCAAGGCTTTAGTATAATACGTGTTGAGATGTATATAAATATACTTATTAAAAAGAGAACTTGATTAGTTACTCTAGCGTCATGACTTTTTGTGTGATTTTGAGTGCAAGGTCACAGGATGGATGGGGCCTGGTTGATTGCCACATGCATGCATTCTTGACAGTAGATGGCAGTGGAACTGTGGGAGGACTAGTGTCGTCCCGCCAAACTATCGCATCTGATGGTCTGCATCTGATCCATCTATGGACTATGACCTTCCTTTTTGCTAGCTCGATCAGACTAGTACTGCCCCGAACTATATAATGGAACTAGTTATCACTCAACCTCCGCTAGCTAGCTTTGGAATTTGCTCTGGAAAATGGATAGTGCCGTCGGGCACAAATGGATTATGCTATCTACCAATTATTTTAATTAATATTGTACAATATAGCATCTGATATTATAATTCAGTTTATTCATTCGAGAGATAACAAATTCCCACTTATCATTAGAGGAAACAACATGCCTCTATCTAATCTCAGACAAGACTACACTCCCATCTATATATATATATATATATATATATATATATATATATATATATATATATATATATATGGATTCTGTTCCGGTGCAGCGTCACTGCACCGGAACAGCGGTGCAGTGGGCCCAAAATGGGCCCCACATGATCATGAAATCATGATATACTCCACCCATTGTATTTAGAATAATGTATTCTATAATCATACTAATTTTCATCCCAATCAGATACTTTAAAGTTGTTATTTACATCAAACTATTTTATTACGTTGGATTTGTACCATTTTCAGATGGGGCCCATATACATATCTGATTGGGATGAAAATTGGTGTGGTAATAGAATATATTATTCTAAATACAATGGGTGGAGTAGATCATGATTTCATGATCATGTGGGGCCCATTTTGGGCCCACTGTACCGCTGTTCCGGTGCAATGTATATATATAAGGAAGACAGAGCTACACAAAGCCGAAACCTCCTCCATGCTGACGCCGGATTGGTATGATACTGTTGGGCTATGCCCTCATTCACCGTCTTCACGTTTTCGTGCAAGAGCAAAAACATGTACGCAAAGACCTATATGCGGGTTACTCGTATATTTTTGCTCATTTGGCTCCAGTCGATTAATATTTGGCCAGCCATCAGATCATGAAACAATAAATATATCCCACGTACTCTTGGAAAGCCACTAATACCCTGAAATTAGACCTGTCATTTTGAGGTTTCTCTTCAGCAGTGGGAGTCGTGGTTGGGTTCATGATCATCAGGCAGGCAAGGTCTTGGATCTTAGTCAATATACACCAACACCAGTGGCTACGAGCAGGCACGTATGCATGCATACATGGGGATTCCGCATGCACATGGTGGTGGGGACTGCTGTCTGTCCTTTGCAACGGCGAAAATTTCACGTTTCCTCAAGCGTCGCGTGGACCCACCATTGCCCGGCTAAGGCAAATTAAAGAAGAGGACAAGAAAGAAAAAAAAGCTTGTGATTCAGGTTCCATCCACATGCAATTGCTCATGATTGTGCGGCCCATTTTGTATTGTGTATTGTACTGCATTATGGCCTTTTCTTTTGCACGCAGCTAAGCTAGTTCCTGCGTGTGTGTACTCATATATTGGAAGGTGCCAGTGCCACAGCCCAACTTGCTGTTGGCGAGTTCCAACGCAAAATCTTGTCTGTATTTTACGAAGAATACGTGTTTCTTGGCATGCGGATGGACGGCCAAAGTCAAATGGTTATTAAATTTCAAAAAAAAAAAAAAATACTAAAGCTTGGTGGGCATTAACATCTAGACTTGGTGTATTAGCCGGAAATAATTCAGTGGTATGCGGCAACACACAGGTCTCCAGTATTGTGCCGCCTCACTTGAGACCACCTTGATAACTCAATTAAAAGTTTATCCATTTATTTTTTAGTATTATTTTAGCATGGCAATGAAAATCATTTCAATTAAAGTCTGAGATAAATTATACCTTCTTAAAAATACATAATCATATTTAAATTTTAAAAAAACACCTAGATTTGTTCAATTATGAATCGTTTAAAATATTGTAATATTTTATTATAATATTCATTTGTATAGAAATATTTGAGATGGTTTAGGTATTAAATTAACAACTTCAGAAATAATACATAAATTAAATAATTTATTACTCTCATTTTACACCTTCATTAGTTGTGTACATGCGTGAACATATTTCATTTACAAGAAACATGGATTTCACGGTTAGATAAATAATTTTAAATATAATGAGCATATGAGGTTTTGATTTAATCATTAAAATAGCCCAAAATGAGGGTCCATTCATTCAAGTTTACTAAATCATTTTACAGATTTGAGGGTATCTTTGAGAAGTGATAAATTTTTTATGATAAATTTTTTAAATGGGAGAAAATAATATAACATAACAGGCGTAATGATAATGAGTAATGAAAACAAAATAAAAATAGATATGTTAGATTTATGGGTAGTTGCATAAAAATGATTAAAAAGTAAGTAATTGTATAAGAAGAAACGAAAAAATAATTAAAAATAAGATAATTATAAAGAGTGAAAAGTCTTAGCTTGAAAATTTTTTTAGGTAAACAAACACCTTCTTAATATATTTGGTGCATCTGCATTTTACTTCATTTTTGAAATTTTATAATTCTTAATCAACACTGTTGTTTTATAAAATGTCCTTATAATATTTACGTGTAGAAATATCCCACTTGATGTCAAAGAGCCAAGCTTTAACAAAAATTTTCATGTCATTTTTTACTAAGTCAAAAACTTGTATATCAAAAACTTGTATACAAAAGTTTTATTACTTCTCAAACATACCCTAAAAAAACGCCTAGTTTACGCACCAGTTATACAAAGACCCGTGAATTTAAAATAAGGCGAATTTCTCATATAACCGTAAATTTTATAATTAATTTCACTTGTGCCCACAATCTTTAAAAAATGTCTCTTATATCTATAAATTTTCTTTCTAACATGTATACCCAACTGTTAACCTTATGTAAAATGATGAATATTTTTTTCCTTAATTATAACGTTATAACTAAAAATTCATATTATAATGCATTTTAGTAATTGTGTAACTACAAAATAATATATTATTTGTATATGAATTTTTAATTTTGAACAAAATAACTTTAAATTATATTAAAACTTGAGCATATTTATTATTTTTTAAAGAGACTAACAACCTATTTAATAGATTCCTAATAGCAAGGGTATATATAGAATTAGGATTAAAATTCGTACGTATGATAAGCATTTTTGGAATTTTATGAATATAAATAGAATTAAGGATAAAATTTCACGGGACTTTTACAAACATGATAGAAAGTACATAAACTTTTTTTTGTTGAAAAAGAAAGTACATAAACTAGATTGAAATGCAAAGTTAAACAAAATCTGGATATTCAATAAATTTCAACGTGCTTTTAGGAGTATAATAAACCTACGAAAGTTCGTCAAAGAAAAATTATAAATTTTTTTGAAATTAAAATTTATGAAACTGTATTTCTATTTATTTTGGCTTCGAGATGCTCCTGGCACGGAGAGTATTGAGTTTTCAATGTTCACACTCATCCGAGCTATTTATTTTATTTTTAAGAGTATATTTATTTAACAGAAAAACATTTCAAACCAAAACTTTTTAATCTAAAACATTTCGCTATTGTATTTTTTAATCTTCATATACAATTATTTACATTTCAATCATTTCAATACAACTAATTAATTTATTTTTATTTTATTTTCTTTACACTTCATTATTACCTTTATCATATTATATTATTTTCTCAATGCTCAAAAAAAATTTATCTAAAAGTTTTATCACTTTCCAAATACATTTTAAATTTTCATCATTTATGAAAAATACATTTTAAATTTTCATCATTGATGTGTGAGTGGAAGCACGAAACTTTAGGATTTGTAAGTTTGCATTTTTATTTTTTTTAAATTTCAAAATTATAAAATTAAATTTTCATGCACCAGCGCAAAAGAGCATGTGTTGTGCGGTGGTGCATGCCAGGCCCAGCAGTCTTCATCGAAATGCCATCAGTTGTCTATTAATATTTCTGGAAGACATGCACTTGTAACACTTGACAGTGGTTATTGATCCCATCACTTGTTTTACGTGAAATCTGAATGGTCCAGGAATTACGGCTCTCTGAATCAAACTGTCTCAGAGAACGGTCAAGATCATCTAATTGGCTGTCTACCGTTGAACTGAGAAGATTTTTCAGTGAAAATTTATCTTGAATCTGTCTTTTCGATGGTCCTGATCATCCACCGACGCACCGACGGAGGCAAATTTCGTTGTCTTTTTTTTTTTTTTTTTTTTTTTAAGTCCAGGGGAGTATTAGGTTTTTGCCTTTTCGGGGTGTGAGGTGGGCTTCGCACCGTGGCTATATGATGGGACGGTAGAAAAGCCGAGAAGGTTAGGGAAATTTATTTTTTTTTAAATATATGAATGATTAATGCGACAGGCGTAAAATTGAAATAAATAAGATGGTCGTAAAAAAAATAAGATTTCTATGTAATTAAAATGTCTAATTATTTACTTTAAAAATGTGCTGAAAAGATTAAAAAAAAGCAACGAAAATCATGGGAAAAGACTAGCAGACGTGGCCTTTACACGCATCCAAAGGCTTGGTGATCCGGGGGGGTACTCAGATTGCGGCATTTTTTTTCCAGCTCACGGCTATTGATATGCTGACACGTGTCCGGCACCTACATCCTCGTCACAAATAAAATAGGAGAAAAAAAAAAAAAAGCACGGGTGAGGCTTTCGCAGAGAAAGAAGACCTTCTCGCTCACCATCCATTTCTTCTGCAAATCCCTCTCCCAGCATCAAGCATCGCCACGGGCATCACCATTGAAACTGTAGTCGCTGTAATTACCGTTTGATTCTCTCCAAAACTGTAGAAATTCCGCCGATTTTTGCCCAGAAATCTCTCTCTCTCTCTCTCTGCAGTGATCTTGGCTGTCCCAGCAACTTCCTTCTCCATCACCCCCAGATCTGGGCAGGCACTTAGGGGAATTGTGCCGGTTGTGATTTAGGGATTCATATACACGGGTCTGGACTGGAAATTTCATGACGGAGTGATTTCTAGGGGTTTTCTGTTTCGGCGGTGGCGGATTGCCTGAAATGCGGACCGAGGAGGACAAGATCAATGGAAGTTGTCGGTCGTCCTTTTCAGATGATTCGTTCGGTGGTGTAGGAGCCAATTCTACTCCAATGACGCCGTCGAATCTGCCGTCGCCTCCTACCGGTGTCAATTATATCGAGCACCGTGTCACCAAGATGGACACTTTGGCTGGCGTCGCGATCAAATACGGTGTTGAGGTAAAAATAAGTTGGCTGATTTTTCCTTTCTTTGTAACTTTGCTTCGTACGTGATTCGTTAACGCGTTTCATGATTTTTCTCGATGCTTTCAGTTGTTTGGATTGAGTCTAATATATAAGAACCACTGATGTTCTCTTGCTGTTGACCAATCAAGGGTTGTAATTTGCTCCATTGGGCTACAAGCTTCTACTAATGTCGTTCTTCCTTAAGATATTTTTATTATTATTTAATATATCCGCTGTTGGTTAGAAATTTGAGGGTTCGGACTTTGGAGTAAACAATGGATCTTGGGATATGTTGGTGTCCAGTGGTATCAACCATATATATTTTTTAATTGTTACTCGTATCGACTATTTAACTCCTCTAAACTGAGGCGAGTGTATTTCTCCACGGTTGATGGGTGCTTTGAGTTATGTAGAAATGGAAAGGATTAGGTTTATTGATATGTTTGATGATTCTGTAATTCAGGAAGGGAATAGACTATAGATATGTTGGGTCTCTGGTGATGTTATATCATATTTTAAATATTTAAATGTGAGGGGAAATGTTATGGCATTTAATTCTTTATTCGTTTTACTAAGTTTTTCTGGAAGACTTTGAGGGCTGGTAAGATAAGATGGATTTCTATTGCCATCTCTGATCCAATGAGGACTATTCTAAAAGAGTGAGCATCACTTGCACATTAGAATGAGATATGATCAATGTAGTTGCCATCACTTAATAGTGGTTTGATCCACTGAATCAATCTTGATTCTTCACTATATGGGACTCCTGTTGCTGTCTTTGTCCAATCAAGACAGTGATAAGGCTTGTGTGATTGAATCGGCTTGTAACATTAGATCATTTCCCTTTTACTTCATCATGCAGGCAAGTGTGAGTTATGCCACGGTAAAGATGATGGAATCCTATGCTATAATTGACTATCTACTTTGCATGTTACAAGATGTGTGCACTCATGTTTCAGGTTGCAGACATTAAAAGGTTGAATGGCTTGGTGACAGATCTTCAGATGTTTGCTCACAAATCATTGCAGATACCACTGCCCGGAAGGCATCCACCATCTCCCACTCTTTCAAATGGTTCAGTCACTCCAGGGTAGTTCCATTGCTCTTGACATTATACATTTTTAACAAATCCTCCATTCTCTTTCTTCTCCATGCTTTGTGATTCATTGGCCACTGTTTGTGCATTTTGGTGTGTTGCCTACTCATCTTTGTTATCCTTTCTTTGAGTTAGTATTCATTCTGCATTGTTGTTTGATGGGGCATTGAACTCCAAAAATTGAATGCTTTCTCCTGGCTCTCAATCTTGTTGTTTGTGTTGAGAGGGACAATCTTCCTGAATTCCCAAATCTTATGCAGCATGCTTTCTTCAAGCTTTTATAATCTTGTTCCATTTTTTCTTGATAATTATTTTTTATTGATATATTCCAGGATATATTCAAATGCTTCGTTCAGCTAGTAAAGAAACATTTTATGTTTGAAGTTGTCTAGGGTTTAGACTTTGGTCATGTCATTGTCGAGAATTTTGAAGTGGTTGATCAATAAATCCAGTGGTGAATGCTGGGAGCAAGATTTGATATCTGGAAACATGTAGAGCTGAGGATTTTTGTCTTAAATAGAACAAAAAATACACTGTACAATGAGAAGGCAGCTATGCAAAATCTGGTGAAACATATCATATTTGGATTGTCTCTGTCTCAATTCCTTGCTTGTCAGCAACAGATCCTCTGTTGCATGTTTGAGCGCTTCGTATGTGCTATAGCAATTGAGAAGTAAAGACAAAGGTAATAGTGGGACAGAAGTGAGACCAAAGTTGATCTATGCATTAGAATTTCGGCAGTGGTATCAAGAGATAGTTAATACCCGAGTTGTAATCAAGCATTGGCTGATTATAAAGTAAGACTCTGTATCATCTCAATTGAGATGCAAAGTTTTGACTATGGAACCCAGGTAGGAGATATAGCTCTGCCAATGCTTACACCTAGTTGAGATGAGGTCAAGTTTAGGTGAATATGATGACAATAACAATAAGTTCAAATCAAATGAAATTTTAACAGCATTTCCTTCTTGCAACAAGAATTGAGCTGAACGGTGACAATGCATTGTAGATTAACCAAATTTATTTTACATTTGCAATGAAAATTGTCCCCTTAAAATCAAGAACATATGGATTACATTCCATTGATAGCAAGGCAGTATGTTCTATGATTGCTCTGGTCAGCCCTACCTATTAAACCAAGTTGCAAATGCTGAGAATAATACCGGTAAGTCTGGCATGGCTGAGCTGCATAGTTTCAACTAGCTTGTCTTGATTGTCTATGATTGGCGATTGCTGAGAATAAGACTGGTGTAGCTGAGCAAAAGAGGTTTAACTAGCTTATCTTGATTGTTGAAATTAATGGAAAAAAATTGAATAATGTTGAGTTATAAATTACAAATGCATGCTATAGTCCTATTGGTTTTTCTATCACTAATTATCCTGTAAACTAAATTTCCTACATGGTCTTGAGTGTTGGAACATTTAATCAGCTTGTCAACACATTCATTGGTTGGAGACGGCAAGATTAATGCTTGCTTTGCTTTCTCTATGCAATCATGTTAAGCATCATGCTTACCCAGAATTTCTGTGTCAAATACCCATTTTTGAGGGGTGATTGCCATTTTCTTTTAGCTTTATGAAGACCTACAGTGTGTGAAACCAGAAACTCGATATGTTGAAGTCATAGATTATGCTTCAAGTGTCACGTTATTAACCATTTACAGTGATAGTTTTGCTGGTAATCCAGATCTAAATTAAATAAAATGCTTGTATTATTTATTTCTTTTTGGAGGGCATGAGTGGTGGTCTTTTCTGGAATCTGAATTGCATTGTAATTTTGGTGAAATTTTGCTCCCCCACTTGTTGCTATTTAGCTTTCGGGAAGTCAGGGATCATGTTTTGATGTTGGGAAGTGTGCATATTTTAATGCATTTCCATCCAAGTCTATGTTAACTGTTCCTGCTTAAGCATTTCCATTTGAAGTTAGGTTATTATACCCTCTCTTTTATACGTTGCCATTAGAGGTCAAGTTAATCTGAGCCATTAGGAACAAAATGTTGGTTGTAATGCCTGCAGTGGTTGTATTTCTGAGCAATGGTGTATCATGCATATCAGTAGTAGATAAACACTTCCTTTCTGATTGATGGTTGTATTTCTTGATATATTTTCTTGAGCAGAGCTGTGATGTCAGATTACTACTTTCACAATTTCATATTGACAGTTAGGTTCTCCAAAGGACACCGATTCTTGCTTACAAATTTGGTTATTGCTTCATTTTTTTGGTGTGGTTTCCTATGCCTTTGTTTTGTCAAATTGACTATTACCCAGAGTTTCCCTGTAGTGAGTGCGAATTTGCAACATACCTCAAGCCCTGGGCTAGTTCTGAATAGACTCAGAAAATGAATTGCCTCTGTACATAACTTGGCTGCTTGAATTCATTGCAGAGAAACTAGTAATGGTGAGAAAAGGAACCTGCATCCTCATGTCGATCTGTTGGATTCATTTCAATCACTAAAGTTAAAATCATCTCCACAACCCCGAAGAGTTTCTCCCGCTATGAGTAGCTTACAGGGCTACTATGGCCTTTCCCCTTCAAGCAACAAAACTACGCCTGAAGGCACAGAGATGTTTGTATACAGATCACACGAACATAACTCCCCACAGAAAACAATACCTGCATTTGCCTTGCCTCCAAGCCATCAGAAGTCTAAGAGTCTATCCAATGGCCATTTGCTGGAAGATGACAAGACGGTGATGGAGGATGTGCAGGTTGCTGATGCTGGTGACAGTGAGGCTGAAAGGTCAAGTGAAAAAGCTGTCCGTAGGCGCCAGAAAACAGACATAGACACTACCACTCGAAGCCCAGAATTGATGTCGAAGGATGATAGCGGCGGCGGCGGTGGCGGCTTCTTTGGCATGGGGGGGAGACGTCCAGCACCCAGGCCTAAGCCTGCAAGTCGAACAGTCACGCTAGCAGATGAATCAGGTGGACTAAATGCAGCACTGCTTGGAGATACGTTAGTGGCTGATGGATTTGCAAGTGTTAGAAAGTCATCCAGCACATCAAATCTACAGGACTCCAGTGAAAACGGTTCTTCCATCTGGCCAACTTCCAAATGGAATTTGAAACCGGATCTCCAGGCTATTTCAGCCGCTGCCATTGCTAGGCCAATCTTCGATGGTTTGCCAAAGCCAATGACAGGATGGAGAAACAAAGCCGCCCTTGATTAACCGTCTGTTCTTTTGTGGTTCCCCCACCATTGTGAATCCATGAGAAAGCTATCTTGAGCACAACACATACTTGTTTAGGATGCGATACAGTACATAGAAAGAAAGGAGAACTAAGTTATACCTGCCAATTATTTTGTTCCGCTGGCCGACAGGCTGGTGGAATTTGAGTACGTGATGCAGCTGCTAGAGCAATTGTAATTCATCATTCATTCCTTGGGAAACACGGTGCATTTTGTCCTGTTACTGGGTTAGTAGTGTAATGTAATGTTTGAGGAATATTCTGTCACTGAACTTATCAATTTATTCAGTTCATTTGGCAATAATTAATGTACTTATTATTACTTAAATTACGTATTAATGATCTTTCGGCCTTTATATTTTGCTGTCACAGAAGTGTACGTACATGTTTAATCTCAGAGCTCTTGGCGAAATATACATGAGTATCCATAAATTGCATTATGCAAAATAATGCAGGAAGTCTCAAATCTTTTGAATCATTATCCTTTTTATTAGAAGAGGCACAAGTTTCATTTTCTGGGGATTCGGCAAACAGGGCAATGGACTCTTAATATGCATGGTTGCAATCTAGCATCCTTGTTTTGGAATTTTGCAAAACCACCTCGGAAGTTTCAAACATTTGTAAAATAAACCCCATGACCAACGTTTACAAAAACAATGCCAACTAAGCTCTTCTAAAATATCAGTGTTCCTCAAGGCAGCTGACAAGGGTGTTTTCTTCCTCAGTTGGCTATCTTTTTCCTGTTCACGATATAATACATACAATACGATACAGGATACATAGCATGCTAGCCAGGTTATAGTAATCTTAGGGCTGGTAAGTGCAGCAAGGCATGCGTTATGAGTTCACTACTGCACAAGAAGAAGTGGTTTTCCAGAAACACAAACCAATGCGTAAATTTTATTTATTCTCGAAAAATGAATCATTACCCATACTCTGCTACCTGGCTACGACCTACAGGAACAGTTCCATGAATTTGAATCCATGGACCTTTCCATTTAGTGCCCACCTTGATAATTACATGAAATCCATTTCACTCGTTACATTTAAAATTCTTCTTTTAGTTAAAGAAATCCAATTTCATGCTGCTCAAAGGTGCGGATGGCCCCATCTATTAGGAGTGTAAAACCAACATAATAAATTGTTTGATGAGGACCGATCTTTTCAGACCGGTCGGAAATCTGGTGATTTCCGACCGGTCCAAAAATATATTTTTTTTTATTTTTTTTTGAAAAAAAATTTTATAAACTTGTTAATCTAGTTATATTTAATTTATAAACCAAGTTTGATTTATACAATAAATTCAGAAGTTATTAATTCAACAACTAAACCATCAAAAACATTCTTTTGCCTGTGCTTGTTGTCGGATGTTGCAATCCATGATTTCTCAACAATTTCAGTTTTTCTCATCATTACCTATATTTCATTGAAAAAATTCATTTTTAATTCTTGTTTACTTTACGCAGATTTTACTCTATATTCTTAGAAATTTTGTTTTTTTTATCTGTTTGTTTTTTTCTATATTTTCAACTTCAAGAAATATTTTTGTTAAATCTAAAACATTTTGCTGTTAATGAATATATATTTACTTGCGGAGTAGTAACTCACTTCTTATAACAAGTCAAATTATTCTGACATTTTTCTTAAAAAAAAATTATTCTGACATTTAGATAGGTCACAACAGTATCATGTTACATATATTTGAAATTTATATAGGTCATATTCTCTTGAATTATATTGATTAAAATTGTAGTGGGCTTATATATACAATTGAAGCATCATTTCTATAAATTCTAAAAAATGAAATGGAGCAAATACCATGTTCAACACCATTTGCTTTATCATGTTACCAAAACCCCCCACCCCATCTTCAGTATAAATATGGTACAAAAAAGGGTATCCCGTACAGGTAATCTACATGCAGCCCAAAACGTATTATTATTACGTGTGGGCCCTATCTAAATATTGCTCTCTATTAAATTTAGCAATTTTCGAATTAATTTAATTTTTCTTATTTTTGAAAAACAATAAATAGACATGGTACCCACACTAGACTCATTTGATTGATTTCCACAAATAAAAAAATCAAATTTATGGTGCAATTTCACTGCACCGGAACATCGGTACATTTGCCCGAAAATGAGTCCCACAAATATTAAAATGCAATGAAACTTTATCCAATCATTTATCCATATATAAATCTTACAGCAAATGATTTACACGTTGAAAAAATCACTTTAAAGTTGTTATTTACATCAAAATATTTTATTACGTTGAATTTGTACCATTTTCAGATGGAGTCCATGCACATATCCGATTGGGATGAAAATTGATATGACAATATAATACATTATTCTACATACAATGGGTGGAGTAGATTATACTTTAATCATCATGTGGGGCCCATTTCAGCGCCACTGCACTATTATTACGGTGTAGCGGAGCTGCACTTGAATATAACTCTCTTTCTCTGTATATATAAGAGCTGCGCAACTGCGCCATAATTAATGGTACATTTGCCCAAAAATGAGCCTCACATGTACTTAAATGTATTGAAATTTTATACAATCATTTATCCATATATAAATTTTATATTAAATGGTTTACATGTTGAAAAAACCACTTCAAAGTTATTATTCACATTAAACTATTTTATTACGTTGAATTTGTACAATTTTCAGATGAGGTCTATACACATATCCAATTGGAATGAAAATTAATATGGTAATAGAATACATGATTCTAAATACAATGGATTAAGTATATTATAATTTTATGATCATATGGGGCCTATTTTGACACAACTGCACTGCTGTTACGGTACAATTGCGCTACACTTAAATATTTATATATATATATATATATATATATATATATATATACATACACACACATATATATATATGAAATAACTTTTTTTATAAACTATAATGTTTCAAAAATGACTTCTAAGGAACCCCATCCATCTGCAGTTCTATGGATTACATACATATCTAGTTAAACTGATTTTTCATATCATACAACTATGAATAAGTCAAATTTTCAGAAACACTCCCCAACAATGGGATTTTGGGTAATAATCTCATGCAACTCATGTATTTGTTTATGATGCCAAGAATCTTGGATACTAAAAACTGTTTTATTTTACATATCTATTTCTTAGTTCTATTAGTTGTATATCCTCTCAAATGGTGTTGAATTTTTTTAAAATATACAAGTTTCCAATCAAAGAGATTTTCAACATTACAAACAAACACCTATTAATGAAGACAATAAATTGTTTGGATTTTAATTTTTTTTTAATTTTAAAAAGCAAAAGGGCATGAAGCCTGCACCGGGGTTGCATTAGATCAGAACCTGGTGATCCATAGGCCATATTCCCCAAAAATGAAAATACTGGAGTGCCCATACTCACATATTTACTATTGTTCAAAATTATAATTTAGAACAAATCTTGGGAGAATATGCATGCGCTTCCATATTTCTGAACAAATCTTGAGTGTCTATATGGGTGCTTCTGTATTTTCTGAGTACTTAAATCATCTTAGGGTGTTATTCACCTAAAAAAGAAGTTTTTTCCATCTAAAACATTTTTCCCTCCACAACAAACTTATTTTTCCAATCATCTCTTTACGTCTTTCTATACGACTACCGTACTTCTGAATCATTTCTACACGACTTCTCATACAACTATCCTATCTATTTTGACTTTATTCTCTTTACTCCTTATATTACCCCTATCATATCACATCATTTTCTCAAATTTCAAAATTATTTTCATAAAAAAAAATTTCTCCTAAGTATTTTATCAAATACCAAACACACCCTAAATTCTTGGAGATTCTATAAATCCAGTTTACAAGTTTCAACTTTAATGAATCGATCTTCATACTTATTAAGAAAAAGTAATGTATTGTACTACTATTTTTAACAATATTGTGGAATCAATTAAATATCAAATATATGAGTTCAGGCTTATTTATTTGGAAATTTATTTTATAAGATAATTAATCTAGGTGTAGATTATCTATAAACTAAAATTTACCAATTTTGGAGATGTGTATATATTTATTTTATATTTTTAAACATAGGGGTATAGCGATCATTTTTACGTTACCCCTGCATTTGAAAATATAAAATAAATATATACAAATCTCCAAAATTGATAAATTTTGGTTTATAGATAATATACACCTAGATTAACCATCTTATTAAAAAATTTCTCAAAAAAAAAAAAATGTTATGACCGGTCGTAGATGATTAGCCGGCGAATAAATATTGTTGAAAATTTCTGTTTGCCTTTGGCAGAGCACAAAATTGCTTTGGCTCCTAGAAAATAGAAAATCATTAACAGTATCCGGACAAATGATAAAGATCTAATATCTTGAAGTAACTACGGTCATATTTCATAAAAAGAGCTGAGATTCTTAAAAATCACATAATGAGAGGTGGAAAGAGCAAAGGAAATGGAAGCACCTTTTGATTTCAAGATGCACATGAAAACAGGTAGTTTCTGACCTTGAAGAAACATGCTAACCATCAGTTACATGGAAGACATGTTGGTCAACACCATTGCTATAAACAGTATACTGCCTTTGAAATCAAAAGGATTTAAAATCCTTCCAGTGAACCATTCAGCATTGCGGAAACACAGAGAGATTCTATCACCATTATCTGAAATACAATCTCTATGCCATGGCCACATAGGGCAAGAAATCAGCTCGCTACCATGGGAAGTGCAACATTCCTGATTCCACCAAGGCTGGTCTCCTAGCCTGGGCTGGGAAGGAATCATTGACGTTGTGGAACCTTATCCAAACAATTATAAGACATGTACACGATAAAGAGAACATTCACATCCCACAAATAACTTACACATATAATGTTTATTGGATCCCTCCAGATGTGATCCGTTGTACAGAAATTTATCCATGAACATCAACCAGCATAGCTTGCTGTCCGCTGGGTATGTGACATTTCCAAAAACTCAGTCCATTTGGGCCTCTCTACTCTACCCACAGCAGACCTTGCTGTCAGCTGGGTATATGACATTTCCAAAAACTCAGTCCATTTGGACCTCTCTACTCTCACCGAACGCTAACAGGCAAAATTTTCAGAAGGATGGCTATTAAATCTTTCCAACAGTTCTCTTAGGCAACCATTACATTTCCTTTTTACTTGTGCACCGAGCATAATATGTGATATAGAGTAGAAAACTAAATGCATGATGACCAATGACTAAAGTTGAAAATGCAGTGCCTTCCCTACCTCATATAATCCAACAGCTTCTTCACAGGGAAATTCCTTCATACACCGAATAATCTCCCTAGCCCCATATGTGGAAGCCAAAATTTTCTTTAACATGCTTTCTTCCTCATTTCTAGACCACATAATCAGTTCCCAAACCGTATCTGTCATTGACAAGGTCGCTTAATCCTCCTGCCCACAAGATTGTGCATTCCACATAATCCCATTGAAAGTAATACTCTCATTTTTTATGTAGCCTTGCCAACATTTTAGGGTCTTTCCATTGACTAATGCCACAGGACACTGAAAGTGAAAAAAAAAAATCATTTGCACTTAGCCCACCACAATCCATTGACTAATGACTTTCGCTATGCTATAAAATGGCTCATCATAGAGTCCAATGACTAATCCATATGCCATACCATTCCAACATGGGCTGTCCCCAATAACAAAAACATGGTGAGCAATTTTAAACTTATTTGGGAAGTTCTTATCATTATCAGCACCCGACGTTGGCCCCAAAATCTCAATTCAATTTTCCAACCAAATTGAATCAGCTGCAAAGACTTGATCCACAAACAATTCAGCAAGTTTGTGAGCCTCCTGACGCATTAGGCAGAAGAGCAAAAACGTACATAATATCCCAGACTGATGTCCAAACAAGTTTGTAAACCTTCATTTATTCCTCTCTAAACAGACTCCCCAATGCAACAATTACTGAATGATAATTTTTTAACCAGAACTTAAACATTTTAGTCAAGATGGAACCTTTTGGCACTTGGGTCACAATATCAACCATGGCAAATATTGAACAGGCAGAACCTAGAATGACTTTCAACACTGCAGGGGTTTTACTTCAATTCAACCTGTTAGGAAGAAGAAACTACAGAATAACTCGTAAAAAAATTCAGGATCATTTTTTTTTTTTATCAAAAAAAATGCAACACTAATGGAACCATGACGCATAGACGGCTACAGGGGAAAACACACCAGTGATTTCTCACATTTCAATAGCATCTCATATTCACACCAAAAAAGAAAAGAAAAGAAAAATCGAAGATCACATTTTCATCTAAACCAGAAAAAGCACTGAGACACCAAGACAATGTGCACATTCAATAGTGTTTCAGCTGCCACTAAAAATACCAAGAAACCATTTTACAAATGTCCTCTGGACGCGGCAACCTGCAACTACATTATTTGGATGCTTAAAATTTACCCTAATTTCCACCAAAAAATTAAGCTATAGCTTTTGATAAGAACCCATAATTTATAATATTTACCTCTACATATGAAGAAATTTTATCTTCCAAGAAACTTCAAGTGTTACTCCATCTCTTTTCCAACATGAGAAACCGTACAAATGACTTCATTCACAGCTCCTCATTGTAGCTGCAAGAACCTGTAACAACAGCATCTCAGTATTATCTAAAATAGTTCATACATCTGCATGTATTCCCTTAATCGATATCACAAATGCATGTCATTAAAATTTACAGAAGGGATAACATAATACATGGCATCGACCATTTGAGTTAACATTCTCAAGAACAATAGTTTAGTTTCACCCTATATGCGAAGTGAAAGTCAACCTACAGCATATTGCAATTACCCATGAAGCATCAACAGGCCAATCTTAACCTCTGTTTTAAAAAAGAAAAAATAGTGGCTATATTATAAAAATGATTAGCCTTATACACACGTCTTTGTATGCATGAAAGCTGCTGGACCCGAGATCATTCAATCAGCTTATGAGATGAAAATGATCCTGTTGTCGATTGGTTGAAGGTCATGGCCAGCTACCAAAAAATAGGCCCCAACCAACAATGTAATTGAATATCTAATAAGACCTATCATATGTGAACCATAGCCTACATCCACATTGATCTGACGCAAGAAACTGGACAGGATAGTGGTTGATAGCACATCTAGATCCAGTTCAATAAGGCTAGAAAGCTGTCCAAAGTCAAAGTTTGCCAACCTTTCATCAAAGTGCTATACCAATTACAAATTCCTATGATGCACTAGAAAAGAACAACATGAACTTTAAGAGAGTATTTTTGCAAAGGCCCTGAGTTTCAACCGACAGGACATGAAAAATGTCCAAGAATAAACACAGGCCATTAGAAGATATCTCTGAAAGAAAATTTGACCCTTTGTTATGCACAGGAAAAAGCTTCTAGAAGGCATTGAAGTTGAAAATCGGGAACTATGTAGTTCAAAAAGGAAGGAGCTAAGTTGTAGGTTTAAAAGCTATCCATCCATACTGGCACAATAATGAAAATACGAGAGCTCTAACATTGTCACTTTTTGAATCATGGTAGATACCGCCGTTAATCATCCATTAAGCCTGATACTGACAAATTAAGGAGAACAAATCATGAAACACATCTTTAGTTAAACAATGATCCTCACATCATGAAACACATCTTTAGTTAAACAATGACCCACACAGCAGTCTTTGGACTCCTTTGCACACGATTAAAAATGAAGTCATGTTAAAAGAACATGGATTGTCTGTGCAAAATCTATAAAAGTAATGACCTAGCTCAGGTTGTGGAATATCCAACAGGTAATTGACAAGCTATGTTCCTTTGCTCTTCATCTTTGTTTTTATTTCCTATTCCAAAAGAATTTGGTCAAACCTTTACAGAGAAAAAGCAACATGAAGCATTGCTTACGAGTGATTTGGATTACAACATTCATTTAGGATCTTCTTGTGATACTATGCATATTTTGCGTGATAATTTACCATATTCCTCCCTCATTTGCCTAACAACCCTCAACCTATTTCTCCTTTCATGTGGACACTCGCATTTTTCAAAAAATGACCAAAGTACGCTTCCAATATACATGAAAAATTCAATGGACCACGGATACTGAAAGGTAGGGCAGATCTAAGAGGAAATTTTTTTCAAAGTTTCAATGCGGATATCACAGTTTTGAAATGGGGGGTCTCCTTTAGATCTGCCCATGTCGAAAGGTCATAGATGAAGCCTAACACATTCATTTAACAATAGCATCAAAATTAATGCCATGCAGAAAACTCAAAGGGGGACTGACCAAAACTGTGATAAAAAACAACAGGGCATGATTTCAAACATAAAGCCTCTAAACCTTCAGGTTGACGACATAGGATAAAAATAAAGCTTTGATGTTTCTTTATTTATTGGCTAATATAAATATAGACTTCAGATCAGAATGGCTCAAACAACTAAAGAAAGTAGATTACCACACTAAAAGTTATTTGTAAGCTTTACAGAACCTGTGAATATATCTCAAGCAAGAATAGAAAGCACTTAGGCTACTTTCACGGCGGGCGGGCGGGCGTGGAACACTACTTTTTTTTGTAAAAAAAAATTTTCTTTTTCAAGTTCCAGGTTCTTTGAGATTGTCACTAAAGCACAAGAGATTTTTTTTTTTTAAGATAAAGCATGAGAGAATATTTAATTTCAATATTGATGATAGTCTTCTTTTTAATTAAAAAAATTACTTCTATAACAGGCCAAACATGATTAGGTCCTCTTATGGTCACATTTCGAAACAAGATTCTGAGAATACAATTTTCACAAAAATGACCAATAATCAAATTTTTTCCTCCCAGAGTGGAAAGCTTTTTGTTGAACAGTAATAACCAAATTGGGATGCAGTTATCCGTGAAAAATCCTTTTTGAACTTGTACATTATTTTATGCTAGCATTTTGAAATTGTATTATATATACTATTCACTTCACATTATCATCTATCAACAAGCATTCCATTTTTCATTAGCCTTACAATTTTTAAAAATAGAGGTGAAGAACCCTTGATATACAATTATAAAATAGAGTATCCTCGAATTTTTTTAAAAAAAAATGGAGTATCTCCATTTATCTACCTTCGTCAATTTTCTAAATCTTCTTCATTTGCATTATATGAGAACTTGACAATTCAAATATATATACTTTTTAGCCGTATAGACGATTAACGGGGAACACTAATGAAAAGGTTTATTGTGCAAATAAAGATATCACTGCAAACAATAAGTTTTACTGTGTGAAGTCAAACACTATATTGAATACCCAATTTTGGTAGTAGTAGTAGTAGTAGTAGTAATAATAATAATAATAATAATAATAATAATAATGGCATGCTACAAAAAGCACATTTAAAATAATATAGAATTTTGTAAATGTTAAAAAACATTAATATGCCAGGGTGAACACCAAAATTGACAATACTTATACTTACAGGTACATTTACGAAAAATAACTCAATCCCATTGCTAGACAATCTCAAAAAATATATATTTGAATAATTTCAGTTACTCATTGGATACATTACTAAGTTGGTTAATGGACAATGACATTTATGCCCAACTTAGCACTAAGCAAAAGAGCGTGCGCTCTCTCTCTCTCTCTCCAGGTTTTCAGACCATATCACATCTTGTACACATATCCCTAGGGTTTATACGCACTATATAAATTAAAGAGAGAGACTTGCAAATATTACTTGCTGACCATTTAGTGATCTAAAATGAAACTTCTCTGCATTTAGGAGCAGTTTCTTATGTTTTGCTCTCTAGTCGTTCCCACAAAATATTTGGAAAAGCCAAAAAGCAGAAAACTCCAACAAATCTGGGTCATACAAGAAGCTCAGAGAGAACTAGTCTTTAAACAGATTGTATTATTCCAATAAAGAAGTTAGTCCTAAGCACAGTGAGACTGGATATCAATGAAGGGTATGTTTGGCAATGTTAAAAAATATCAAGCTAAAACTTTTCACTCTCCACAACTACCATATTTTTAATTATTTCTTCACGTTTTCCTATACAACTACCCTACTTTTTAATCATTTCTACACAACTACCCACACAACTAACCTATCTATTTTAATTTTATTTTCTTTACTTCTCATCATTACCTCTATTATATCACATCATTTTCTTTCAATTCGACAATTTTTATATCAAAAAATTTTCATCCAAAATTTTTATCACTTCCCAAACACACCCGAAGAGATTTTCTGTCCAAATTTTGCTTTTTCAGAAAAATGGTTCATAAATGTTGACTAGTGTGCACTGAAGAGTCATTCCATTCGAAACTAGACCCCGTTTGTATATCAAGAAATCCATTTACACTACTAATGATAATTCTCCCATCATTAAGCTCACCTTTTTCTTCGTCCATCACTTCATTGAAATAATTTTTGTTCCCATCAACATCAGTTCCTTTTGTGTTAATTAACTACATGTATCACGATCCGCCATTAGAAATAAAAATAGTATAAGATATTTTAACTCTGGCATAATGGATCCCGGTGAATTTTGAATTCTGTAAACCTTTTTACACTTTTTAAGAGTGCCACAGGATTCAATCAAAAAGATTTCTAGTATCTTAATTATTAAGATTGGATTTCATAAAATTGTGAAAGGAAGGGGGGGTGGGGGGAGGGGGGGGGAGAGAATGTGTGCATGCGTGTCTGTGCTGTTGTACTAAGAAAAAAATCCTTAACAAGGAAATCTTAGCCCAAAAGCTTGAGATAGGTTTGATAACTTTTATTGCCTTCAGTTCTGGTTTGCAGCACGTCATAAAATCATCAATTATGCCTAGAGAATTGTAGAAAAATAGCTTAGGTACATTATTATAGATAACACGCAGGATCAAGTGACAGACAAATCCAACTGATGAAATGTGCAATACACAATTCACTACTCAAGAAACTCCAAGCCCAAAACAACTTATCGAAGCAGTAAATAAAAATTTATTCAATTAGACCAACATAGAAGGCAAAAAAAAAAAAAAAAAGTTAAAACAGCCATCACAAGTTCATGTAAACAGTAGCACATGAGAAAAAATTATACATTTTCCAGTTCCTCCTGCTATACTCACGGCTTTAAAAGAAACACCAATGCCCACACCATTAGGGGACCATAGCAATGTCTAAAAATGTCTAAATCAGGATCACAACATTTGCAAGTCTAAATCCTTGAATAGTGCAAATTCCATGCAGCTACCAATTTCTTGCAGGCCATGGATCACCTGGTTGGAATAATCAAGCCAATCTCAATTTTAACTGTCTTTTCACATTGCTGATAGCTTGTTTGGGCTCACAATTAGGGTGGGTAATTCCTGCACCATGGTCTAGATTTGGCCACCAACAGGAGTGAACAATCTAAAATAAAATAAAATAAAACTATTTATTCAGAAACAAGACAACTGATTCAAAATAATTGCTTAAGATTGTATAACAACAAAGTTGAACAACGGCCAGAGTATCATTCATCCCCCCCACCAAAAAACAAGAAAAACAAAAAAAAATTACAAATACTTTCTCATTGTGTGAGAAAACATCAGCTTACACTTTGTTGAAATAATTTGAGAGACCAGTTGTCAGGGAAATGAGACTTTTGGACATGTCTAGAGAATTCAACGCTACCCATTTTGGGGGCCGCTTGCTGGAAGTAAGCAAGGAGCAAGACTTGACTTCTGAGACAGCTTGGAATGCTGTGAGTCAGGTGATGAATGTGTAGCCACGTGTACCTGAAAATAGAAATAGCAGCATAAGAGATACTATAACAATAAAACATACTAGCCAAATTCTTTAAGTTTGCAAGGGGGAAAAAAGAAAAGAAGAACAAGAAAGAAATCTCTACCCCAGAAGGACTTCTATGCTGGTCTCCAACAATTAAGTGTTGCAATATTTGACCTGCATGGTAAAATCTGAGGAACAGCATGGCCAGGAGGCCCTGCAAATAGCAAGTGATGAATCAACCACCGTTAACATAAAGCATTGATGCTTAAAACAATTTATCCTGCATGGAACACCATATTAATCGCAAGTTACAGAGAAATTTCAAGGAACCTGAAATTGGAGCTCTGGGTGCTGCAGAATTATGTACAGGAAGCTGTGAACCGACTGGATTAGTGCACTGCCTTTCAATGGGTGGCCGGTAAAACCCTGCAGGGAGCATGTTTAGTCTAGACATAAATAGACTAGTAGTTATTCAATAACAAGCCAAGTACAAAAACATGTGGGAAAATGCAAAGCTTCTATCGGGGTCTTAAATCAGAAAGCCAAATGTAAGGCCAATTTTTTAATACAAAAATCCTGGAGATTGATAGTTTGAAGCTTTCCAAACAAGTAACATACCATCCTGTGCAAAAGGTACCACCCCTGAACCTGAAGGTGTCCTCCCACCAGCACCCCAAGCATGATGCTGGCTGTCTGGGCTAAAATTACTGGAATGGACCCTCCACTGTTCATCACTAGAATACTGCCTTCGTCCATTAGCAGCAGACAAAGAGTAAGCATGGAATTGTTGCTGAACAGTAGGCTTCGCATATGAGAAATGACCAGGTGGTGTTTGAGTATGGGGTAGTGAATGGTAAGGTCTCTGTGGTAAAGACGTGTTGCCAGGCTGGAATTGCTGATTGGAAAGAGAAGCCTGAGGGGTTGTATACATGTCGCCGTGTCCAAACCCAAATGGCCTTGAGGCACCAAAGGTAGCAACATCCTGTGTGGTGCAGACTCCAGTAGTCACAAAGCAAGGGGAGTGGTGGGGACCCATTTCACTTTTCACTGCAACATTGTCAAGGGCCTGCTGAGGAGCAGTTCCTGGCATTTGGAGAAGTTGGTTATCCTGCATAAGAGGTACAGATCAGAAAATCAATCAACGAAAACAGAAAGAAATTAACAAAATTATAGTACAGAACATTGATCTGCACAAGGATAGGAAATAATCTTACATTTGCTGTTCGAGAATAATCTTGAGAAATAGAATGATAGGAAACAGTTGGTGAACTAGAAGGTAGCAATGCTGGTGGTGGGATTGACGGGGGTGGGGGCAATGATCTAAGCAGAGGCATAAGTGGTGGAGGTGGTGGGGGCATCATCAGCGGAGGTGGCATTGTTGGCGGCGGTGGCGGTGTCGAGGGAGGTAGTGGTGGTGGCGGTGGTGTTGATGGAGGGGGCACAGGGGGTGGAGGCGGAGGTGGCGAAGGTGGTAGTGGTGGCAATGGAGGAGGAGAATCTAAAGGTAATGGCGGAGAACCCAGTGGCAGTGGTGGTGGTTCTGTTAGATTGTTCGATGCAGTTTCCAAAATTCTATCGGAACATTCTACTCCAAAAGAACAATTCCCACCAGTTCTCTCATCTTTATAAGACCCAGACACATCTTCCATTTCAAGTTCACCATCCACCTCCTCCAAGATGTGGTGGTGCCTCTCAGTTGGAGTAACTGCACTTGTTTCCAGCTCTTCTAAAGAGCCAACAGCATCTTCTCCAGATTCAGCGCTACTATCCTTACATAAACCAGCAGGAAGATCTTCTTCATCTTCAAATACATTGGAAGACAGAAATCCGGGCAGCTGAAATGTTGCATTGCTGCAAAACAGATAACAAAAGCAGAATTTAACAGACAGATGATGTCACTACGAGAAAGAAGTGGAGTTGCGAAAGCTAATTGCCATGCGTGACTGAAGAATATTTCTCCATTGTCCTAAACAGAAAATAACAGAAAACAAACATTGAAAATATCCATAATGAAAACAAGGCAATATCAGCAAAAATTTGAACATGGATGCAGAAAAACCAATAATAAATACACAATCACTAGCCACAGTTCTAAAATCAGAAAATTAAAGATAAACATGGAGGGAGAAAAAGCAAATTAGCTGAAGTGTCTGGGTACCAAGCTTTTGATTCGTGTCTCAGAAGATTATTCATATTAGACTACCAAATGGCATCACCTGTTTCCCCTGGAGTCTCGAAAGCAATTATGACTAAAGGAAAAAAAGAAATCTAGCAATGAAAGAAGTCACCATTAACCAGACTGTCTGCACCTTCAGCAGTAATATTGGGATAGGACAACAGAAATTAGAGTGTAGTTACAAAACAATGATAATGTAGAAAATGAAGACAAAATCTAAATAAATAAATATAGGAGAAATTTAACAGTAAAGACAATAAAAATCTAATGACACTAGTGGAAATATGATTGCTCCAAAATGGAAGGCACCTGACAATAGGATTGGAAAAACTGAAACCAGAAAGCTTTAGAGATGCTGAACCAAGATATATGATAGCAATAGTTGTCCATTAACATCATGGAATGAGAAAATAAAAGCTTTAATAAACTAGGAAAGAAGCAAAGCAGGAAACAACCCAAGTCAACTGCCAGATGATTCAGTAGTTTGTCATGGTTTGTCAAATCCAGTGCCTAAGCAGCCTTCTACTTGATGAAAGAATCATTTCATGACTAAAGTTACCATGGGATGGGTACAATTTATTTACCTTTAAATTCTCTTAATGAGTAAATCAAATTTTTCACACAAAACACTTCAAAATGCATATTTCATCCCTGGGGGAATTATTCTTGGTACATTTGCAGTCACTTTCAGTATGTCGGCTGTATGAAGCACACTGTGAAGCATGAAGCATCAAGAGAACAAGTACTAGGGAATACATGTAATACTCAGAAGAAGGAATTTTTGGTCAGAAGCATGCTTAATATATGGTAGCTGAGTGCAAGAAGGAACTTTTGGTCAGAAGCATGCTTAATTTATGGTAGCTAAGTGCAAACAACAGATACAACATTACAATAAGCTTGGAATAACATGCCACCCTTCTCAGGACCCACACGTCCAACCAATGTATCAGAAATGAATCCATCTTTAAGCCACTTGGATGATTGACTCCCACTTTCCAATTGTACTGTTTCAATCAGTTTAAACTGCAGAAATAATCTTTATGATAATTCAAAAAATCTAAAAAAACTCTAAACAGTGACCATTGAGTCATTGACCTCAGCCACACCACTGAAACACAATTACAAGATAAAAAAAAAAGTTAATTGACGACACATTTTATACAATTTATTATTTGGTTAATCCTGAAATTTTTTAACAAAGATTTTTTGGGGGACCAGACACAAGCCAGTTCCTGGTTGGACTGACAAAGCTTGTGACAACAGTGTATTGTGGCAATTACACAGGAGAAAAACAGTTGCACAAACAGGGATAAAGCAGAAATTGGAAAGAAAGGGCGGTCAATACCGCAACGGCAGTGACAGTAGCAGTACTAAAGCAGTCAACCAGTAACAGAAAACTAACAAGAAGTACCTTCCATACTCGTCGACAAGCATGCCTTCCATTTCTCTAATTGGATCATCAAGAGCACGCTCTGCACGAGAGGGACGTCTGAGAAAAAATCCAGCGGTCATGTCATCATTCGAAACCCCAATGTCATCTATGTAACGGCGTAGAAGTGGTTCTGGAAGGATTTTCCTCTCAAGCCATAACCTCAAAACCTGAGGAACATCAATTTATTTAACCATAACCTCGAAACCTGAGGAACATCAATTTATTTACTAGATTATGTGAAAAAGAGGAGAGGTATTTCTCCAGAAGAATAACAATGAGTACCTTGTGACACTGCCGACGGTTCTCATGAGCACCAGCCCCAGGTGGGGCAGCAGCGCCTAAAAGACGTGGTAAAGCTGCTTGTACTGTTGGAATGTACGAGGCCCCTGCAATACCTGATTCAGAAAGCAAAAGGGAAAAAAATAAGAAACCAAATGGCAAGAACAGACTTGAAACATTCTCACTTTTACTTCAACCCAGAGATATAGCTAAACCAATAATATTCTACTTACATGCAGTGTGTAAAAGAAATGGTAGAAAAAAAAAAAGAAGCAAGGAAAGTAAATAATGACAGAAATGGAGAAAATGTGGATGAAAAATAAGATTAACGGCTGAAAATGTAGAAATGTTGTTGGAGGTAATTAAGGTAGTTAAACATTATGTCGCCACAAATAATAGGGGAAAGGATTGGACAAATAGGAGAAACATGTATCCGAACAGATAGTTATGCGAATTGTTCCCTACTCCACTGACATCATCATTTTTCCTTTTATATCGCTTTGACAGATTTTACTTTATAAATTAATATATATATATATATATATATTTATGATGCCAAAAATCAATTTGATTCGGAACTTGTGTGTTATAAGTATTTAACACCATTTGATGGTCAATATGAAACTAATAAATTTTGAGAATAAATATTTAATTTGTAAAAATTTTCAAAATATTTTATTTTTATAGATGAATTTTTGAAGGGTTTAGATATCAAAAAATCATATGGTATGGTAAGTGGGGGGAAAAAGCAAATATCTTTACAAACCATAGAGAATCATTCCCCTTACATCAAATCATATATGGTCAAATGTCTAAGAAAATATTCCAAAAAGTAAACATCCCGTGTAATATCATCTTATACACATTAGATGCAGGAGTTGAAGAAAGAAAATACAACTGGAATATTTTTCTTGCATGAAGAGCGTGTACTATCATCTTACCCACATCATATGCAAAAATCACAGAAAACCAAGTATGAACTGTAATAGGCTTGTCAGACATATACCTCTCTGACTATGTGAACATTGTGTGATAGAATCCACCAAAAAGAACAAATCAATTTTGCGATGAAAACTTGGTTCATTCTCTAGCTTATGGATGAGGAGTTCCACGACCTGCAAAGGTATAATCAATAATTTAGAACTTCGGTTCCCTCAAAAAAGCTTCCTAAACATATCCTTGAAGAATAAATTCAAGGACCAATTGTCACCATGGGTAATGTTAAAAGTTTTTACATTTGAGTTTTATAAAAGTCATCCATTTGATAAAAATATCTGCAGATCATGAAAATTCAAAGTTGTTCCGAACTCAAAATGGGTTCCAAAACATGGCATTTTACTTGGTCATGCAAGATTTGTTATAATTTTCCCCACCAGAGGGGCCAAAATTAATTCCAACATAATTGCCATTAGTCATCAGAATAACCTAAAAATATGAATTGTTGAACTTTAATTGTTGGCATCAATATTATCAGAACTTGACCAGTAATTGAACAGGTACACTGTCTGGTTCAGTTCTGTTAATTAAACTGGTCTGAACTGTGCTAAGTATAATATAAATATAATGTAAAAAATATTTAATTCTTTAGAATTTATATGAGTGAAATTAAACAATTCAGTATTTGAGAATTAAAAAGTTATATATATGATACAATTTTAAAGCACAAGATAAACAAACATAGAGAATATCAAAATCAAAATAAAGACTCAACTATAACTACAATGATCCAAATTAAAGAGAATAGGTTAAATGCAAAATACATGTAATAAAGAATATACAATTCACTTTTCATTTTTTTAAATCATTATATCAAAATAAATCTAAAATAAAGTAAAAAATAAAAATTTGAAATATATAACACTAACTAAATCATTTTAATGATGCTTAATATTAAACCACAAATCACACAAGCAAACCATGAAAGCAATAAATGCAATTTAAGGTTAGACTGTATCAATTCCACTTTTCATGTTTGCTAGGGTAACATAATAAAAGCATTTAATGCAGTTCACTCTCTCAACTTTGGATGGTATGTCAAGCTGGAACCAGTTGAATCAGTCTAATCATTGTCTCAGTTCAACCACAGTCACCAGTTTGCAGGTTTTTTGCATTTAGACCAGTCTCGCTTAACTGAACCGGTAAGGGATCCAGTCTCCAGTTGAACTGGTCAGTCCAGCCAGTCTAATCCAGTTTTTTTTTTTTTTTTTTTTTTTGACAGAGAATCTGATCCAGTTTTAATAACGTTAATTGGGATGATGTTCAGATGGTCTTGTTTCTAGTCAGGCATTTTTAAAAATTACATCCAACATACATGAATTACAAAAAACATCAGTGTTTTCCTCCCACAATGTTCAGCACATGGGTCTTCCAGCAATTACACAACCAAATCATTTGAAACCCTCAACAAGTTTTTTTTTTTTAAATATAAAACAAAGAAGTTAGGAATCGTGGAGATTCTGAATGCAGTGTGTTGACTTGAAGGTGTAACAAAATATTAACAAGGGTTGCCTTCATTAGTAACATTAACCAAATTGTTGCCTGATTGAGAACAAAATAATATATACTAGGCAGAGAATCTATAAAGAAGAAAGAAAATCTGCCTCACCTCACTGGCAATACCATACTTGGCACAGTCAATGGCAAGACGAGTTGCACGACCAATGCTTTCCTTTGTCCTGGACAACGTCTCTATCATTCCTTCAAAGGCTTCACGGGCAACAGCAGCTTCAGTACCGCCGCTCAATGAACCCCCTTGTCCCCTGTATTCTGGACTCACTTGCCCACCTTGATATTCTTCAGCGTCATCTCGATTTTGCGAGCCAGGCAGACGGCCATGGGCAGCTGGAGATACAGATGTGAGTCCATGAAAATCTTTCGTAGGAGAGGAAACAGATGTAGGACCATGAAATCCTTTCCCATCCTGTTGCATAATACTCCCAGATGTAAAAGCGTGAACTGCTGCAACAGGGCTCGGACTACTCCCATGTGCCACAAGTGGGGTAGAAATAAAAGCAGGAAACACACTCCCAAGGGACAGAGATTGCGAGTGTGCCTCTCTCCTCTTTGCTTGAGCAGCTGCAATAAGGTGTTTCATAGATGTAGAAGAATCCAAAATCTTAGAATCAATTGGTGAAACAACAGCTTTATCATCTTTTAAAACTTTGACTCTGCAACAGGTAAAGTTTGTTTGTGAGTCAGAAGGCACAAGAACATAGTGGAAATGGGCATCGATTTATTGGTGGCCAGGAAAAATTTTTGCATACCGTTCCCTTGCAATCTCTCTCTGAGAAGAAATTTCTGCTGAAGCAGATAGACTGGACAAATTCTCAGAATAGGCATTCATCTGAGAATTGACTTTCGGAGTAGCCTTCAACTTGTCCAATGAAGAGGTTGGCTTGTTCTTTTGTGTCATCACTTGATTGACTGAATGAGTAACGTGTTCAGAGACCACACTTGAACCTTTAGATCCACCCTCTGCCTTCTTTTCTATAGCAGTACCAGATAGCTTGGCTGGAGTCTTGGTGACTTTTTGCTCAACTGACTTGGATACAATAGTGGTTCCCTTGGAGTTCCTTTGCAAGAGGGTCGTTAGTTTACCCTCAGAAGATGACCTCTGAGATTCCAGCTTCACAGAATTTGGGGGAATATTTGACTCCATATTTTTATTCTTCTCTTTATTTTCTCTAGGATTGAGTGATGGAGATTTTTTTACAGTCATAGCTGGTGAACCCATATCCTTCAGAGATCTACCATCAACTCCTGCTGGATCCAGACTTTCGACCTTGACATCTTTAACATCAATCTGGGCATCACAAGGGTTTTCCTTGTTGGTTTTGACACTATAAATGGGAATCATATCAGAAGCCTCTAACTTCAAAATGACTCCACTTACAGAATGAACTGGAGTTCTATGATTTTCTTCATCATCATCATCAGATGGACAATATCTACGTCTGGAACGTACTTTGGTAAGTGGTTTGTCACTATCTGAACTAGAATTACCATTTTTTTGTGGATCAGAATGTTTTTCACTTGCATCTCCAGCAGTTTTAGTGGCATAGTCTGTCATTGCCTCCAATACACGGCGGCGGCGCTTCGTCAAGGGTAGCACAGCTTCATCACTTGCAGCATGGCCTTCGACAGCAGATTTTTCAGCTCTTGGTGCCATATGATTCTGAGTTTTGATATTTGATGTGGATTTCTTACCCCCCTTTAGTTCATCTCCTTTATTTTCAACAGCAATATGAGCAGAAACACCTTTCTTCCTTACAGGAGCAGATTTTCCATCCGCAACATCAATCTTAGCCACATGGGGTCTTTTTGCAAGGTTTAAATCTTCATTGCTAGTAATCTCTCTTTTCCTACGTCTAAGGTGGGCATTCTTTTTCATGCCATCAACTGATGAGAACTCCTTATCATTCCCCTCTTGCTCATCATGGCCTGATGAGGCCTTCTTACAATCCTGAACTCCAAGAGAGTTATCATCTTCTGCAAACTTCTTCATAGCATTCAGTGATTTTTTAGACTTCTTTCCACCACTAACATCTGCATCCAATTTTGCAGCATATGAAGATGATTCTCTTATGCTTTCAAATGAACCATTTTTCCCCTGAGCAGTTTTAAGGAAACCTGCATCATCCACATGTTCTTTAGTGTGTTTGGATTCATGATGAACATCAGAATCCTCACGTTTCGATGACTTCAGAACCCCAGGTGACTTCATTTGGCATTTAGCAGCACTCTCCACTTTCTTCTTTGATTCACTAACTTTTGTAGTTCTGTGATATTTAGAGACAGCTTTCTGCACAGAACTTTTGGCATGAAAAGATGCAGCCAATGGTGGAGAATCCTCGTTACTGTCATCAACCACACCAATAGGAGGTTTCCCTTCAGCATCTGTGAAACCATCACCTCTAACAGCATCCTGGGTTTTCATGTCATCTACCAACTTACCATGCTCCGGAATTGCAATCCTCCCGCTACCTTCAATATCAGGACTCAGAGAAATTTTACCGTCTTGATTTTTACAGCAAGAAGCTGGCCTTGCAACTGAAGCTATGTCTTTGTTTGATGAAAAAGGATCTTCATTAGATATTTTCTTCCCACCATCTTCCGATAAAACTGGTGATGATTCATGCCCCATGTTGCATAAACTTTCATGTCTCACATCTGAAGCATCTGTCTCATCCAGCGGATACATTTCATCATCAGGACCCTCATTACTATCACTTTCCCTCTGTTCAAGTATGTCTTCATGGTCTTTTAGCTCAGAAGCTTCAAGCTGCCCCAGAGTTCTTTTATCTCCTCCTCCATTTGATGAAGTTGCACAATCAATTGCCGTCCTGTCAACATCTTCAAGGCAACTGCTTTCTTTTTTCCGCTGCAATTCTTCAAACTCTTCGCAGATCTCTTTCACAGCACAGGCAAAACCTTTTACAGTTTTGCCCCGACATCGAGCTGATAACTTTAGCCTTACTTCATTAGTAAATGCTTGAATATCAGCTGGTGCAACGAAAGCACTGAAAAGAAGAGAGGGCAGTGGAGCATAAATAACAGAGTAGTAGCAGCTCAAAAAAAAAGGCAAGAGCTAAGCGTACACAAAGTTTGCCTGATCCCATTGACATTATTTAGAAAAAGAGAAAAATCTCTCCAAAAGAACAGAAGTGCACATTCTGATAAAAGATCACCCAAGGATTCAGCAGTCAAATATGGGTGAATAGGTCTAAATTACTTGAATCACGTTCAAGAATCATAAAATATATAGGGTGGGCTTGCTTGGACACAAAAAATGTCAACCAAAACTTTTCACTCTTCGTAACTACCTTATTTTTTAATTTTTTTTTTTACATTTTTCTATACAAACTACCTTACTTTTCAATCATTTCTACACAATTACCCATACAACAAAAGAATTGTATCTCAAGGCACACATACCCAACCAACAGGATTATTGAGCATTCCTGAAAAGCAAAAATGGCAAACCCTCCAATTTGGAACTTATATGCCCAAAAGACACCAAACGTCAGTAACAAATAGCTAGCTTTTGGGTGGTGTTTGTTTATACCAAAAACATTACAAACTAAAACTTTTCACTCTCCATAACTATCTTATTTCTTCAATTATTTTTTCACTTATTCTTGTACAACTACGCTATTTTTACTCTTTTTACACAATTACCCATACATCTAACCTATCTATTTTAACTTTATTTTCTTTACTCCTCATTATTACCCCTATTATATCACATTATTTTCTCCCATTTCAAAAACTTTTACACCAAAAACTTTTCATCAAAAGTTTTATCACTTTCCAAACACACACTTTAACAACTAATGAGAACTAACATCAATGAGGACAGGACCTGATTCAATGGTAGTAGTTATTACCTTTACAAGAGTCATGGGAAACAGAAGAGTTGAAAATTTTGCTAAATATTTGTTCCTTTGTAATAGCAGAAAAAGTATATCAAACAATGAGATTCTTTAATATATTTCTATGAAAGTAGTAGCCGCTGCCTTCTGGTATAACAAGGGCCAATTCAGGATGGTGCATGGTTCAAAACATCGATATCAAGTGACATATAAGCCTCTTCCAAAAAAACAACACAATATACCCGCATTGTGTTGAATTGGACTGTATAAGACTGTAAGACTGTATCAGAATTTTTTAAGGCAAAAAAATATGAAAAAAAATTAGAAAAATAGAAAATACGACTGTAATTACACTACATTTTACCTATATAGAAGATGATGTATCAGTCCATTTTCTTTTATAATCACCTAGTCAACCAGTACTTGTATATGCATCTTATGTTTTCATATGCAATATTACAACTATATATTAGAATATCATGCTCAAACTAAAGAACAAACATTAAGACAATATAAGTAGACCAAGAAAAAGATTAACAAACATATCACATACAACTCAAGTAAAAATTATATAAACCAGTTACATTTATTGTTAAAATCAGAAGAATTCCAAAATATACCTTAAAAATGTATAATTACATTAGAATCATGCTTTAAATCAGAAATCATATATGTTTGGATGCACAAAAGATAAAGCCCATAAAAAATTTGATAACATTTTATTTCTATGGGCTCAAGTTTTTACTTTATTTTTAAATTTTATATAAATTCAAAAAATGACGTAAAGATGTTTTAACATATTATATAAGAATACATATGCATTATTACATAGGCAAGAAGAAATTTGAAAAAGAAAGCATATATATAAGAGTAAGTATATATAACTTTTCGCATTTACATTCATCCAGCCAATGCACCCCTATAACCATTGACGCACCCCTTCACCAGCTGACGCACCCCTTCACCCCTAGTATTCAGTATCACAGATGGACGATATTTTAGTCCTCGAGATGAAATGGGATGAGAAGATTGAATGAAAGTGCAGTACCATATATTGAAATTTGAAAAAGTATATCAAAAATAGGAAAAGCTGTACAAAAAAAGGGAAAGTTATATGGTAAATGAAAAATGTAAATCGTTATATGTTGAGAATGAAAAGTGTTTTGTGGAAAAGAGAAACTTCATCTCATCCCCATCCCAATCCTAAACAGGTCCTGATATCTTTTCAATCAGATTCCTACTTTGGTACCCAATCAAGTCATGTGGTGAAGTGTTTCTGAAGATAGACAGGAAATGCATAACAGGTTCATGCTGCTGAGATCAAGGTAATGATGGTAACCCTGTAGATTCTTATACTTCAGTTTGAAATAACTTCAACCAGTTTGTAGGAAACTGATGCCCAAGAACTACAAATGCTAACAAGAATAGTTTTTGACCAAGGTCGCTAGCATAATCAATACTATCCCAACACCTTTTCAAAACACCCACCCATAGGAAGAAGAACAGACAACCGGTATGCTTACATTTCAGCAGTCCCAAAAAACTCCACAAAATATTTCTTAGGATCTGGTGATCGGTCCCAATCTTCAGGCCTGCTAATCTGCAATTGAAAACCCAAGACTCGCTTTAAATTGGAAGAAAAGCAATACATCAATGGAATCTGACCAGCAAAGGAAGTACGAAAACAAATAAGGCCAATAAACTACAAAAGTGAGGTTGACTGCATGACCATAAAGTCATTTTCTTCACCAACAGATGCCAAATCTATCATAATATGCTATGCATTAACACTAAATCTAGATCCTTCAAATCATTGCGCACATCTCCGATAGTGTAAAGCCCAAAAAAATCAAAATGACCACGCGAGGAATGTCAATGGCATGTTTTCTAGAAGAAAATGTCCAGCAATCCAAGCCAGAAAGCCATATCAAACGACTGAGGTCGTCGGATAAGCTTGATTTTCAATCCAATATTTAACAGCTTGGACGGTATGGATCGACAGGTACGCCAAAAAAGGGCATGTATACGCTGTATTCATGTTCGTTGTCCTATTCTACCCCTATCGATCCGTTCGAAGACTACGCTGTATTCGCGTTCAAAAGGTAATTCATACTCGTCATCGTGAAAAAAGGTCGGGAAAAAGGAAACTGAGCCCTAATCCTTCATTCAGATGGGAAACAAAGAAAGAAAATTCTCGGAAAAAAGGAGGAAGAGTTGGAAAAAAGGGTACCTTAGCAGGCCAAGGCGGGAAACCTTTCACCTTAGCCAGAACAAGATCGCCGAGACTAAGCAGATTCTTCTCCTTCGATCGATTCGCTCCCTTTTTGCGCCCAGGAGCCATGGCGTGGCGCAAAAACCCTAATCCAGCGTCCGCCTCAGCGAAGCTCCCCGAGTTGAGTCGAGACAAGGAACAGGCGATGGAAGAAGGTCGAGAGGACTTCTAAAGAGACGAAGATTGCTATGGCGGAAAAATTTGAGGGTCGGAAATGAGCGATGGAAACTTAGGGCACGGCATTCGAATGGCGAAGGTTGGGGGTGGGGTGGGTTTGCGAGAGAGGCGACGGTGGGCGCCAGAAGAAAAGAGGAGAAGCAATTAGAGGCGGACTTGCGGTGTATATGGGAGCGGTGTTAGAACTTTGGAAGAGGAGATGGAAGCGATTCGCAGGAGGAGATATCAACTGCCGATTCGCGGCACCTGGTAGACACGTGGCACAAATCGAGTTAGTGGCCCTACCTGCAATATCCGTGGCCCACTCGACCGACGGATCCGCGTTTGGACGGACGATGGCTATAGAAAGAAAAAAAATATCGGCGCCGTGGCCCACTTGATGGACGGCCTCGAGGGCTTGAACTCGTACAGTTACCTGGGGCTGACCCATTTTCAATAAAGGCCCAGTCGAGTTACCGAAAGGCCCATAACAAGCTGGCCCGTGTTCAGTTGAGGGGAAAGAAAGGTGTGCTCAAATGCGCTCAGTTAAAACCAGATTATATAATTTATTTATTTTAAATGTCTAACCCAACTCTATATATTATACACCACGTCTACCCGCTTTCTCCGGAAGGAGGCCATCTAAGCGATCTCTGCTCGCCCTCTTGCAATTCTCTCTTAGCTCACATCTAAGCGATCTCTGCTCGCCCTCTTGCAATTCTCTCTTAGCTCACTTTTTTCCTTTTGAAAGTGTCTGGGATGTATTTTTTAAATGTCCAACCCAAGCCTATATATATTATACACCACAACTTTCATGTCCACCTTCTTTCTTGAGAAGGAGGATATTGTTTTTAAATGTCTAACCCAACCCTATATATTATCCGCCAACTTTCATGTCTACCTTCCTTCTCAAGATGGAGGCGATCTAAGTGATGCCTGCTTGCCCGCTCACAAGTCTCTCTTGGCTCATTTTTTTCCTTTGAATGTGTTTGAGAAGCAATGAAAAGTTTTATGAATAAAAATTGTAAAATGATATGATATGATAAAGGTAATAATTAAGAGTAAAAAGAATAAAATTAAAATAAATAGTTTGGTTGTATAGGCAGTTATGTAGAAATTACTGAAAAGTAAAGTAGTCGTATAGAAAAATGTAAAAAAATGATTAAAAAATAATATAGGAGTTGTTTGGATAGTACAAAAACTTAAGAATGAGTATAAAACTTTTCAAAATAGAGAGAGTCTTTAGCAAAGTTGTCAAATTCAACTGTAACTACTGTATCTGAGCGTAGCAAATGATAGGGAACTTGCTTATCTGGACATTGTCAATGGTCATTGCATGGGTGGCATGTGCATTTGAATCAGCACTTTCTGCCATTTTGGCATCTATGCAACCCTCTTATTAGTGGAGAACCTTACATTTGGCACACATGTCCCATGGTTGACGTGTTTAATGAGCTACCCCGTAATAGATGATTAATGTCAGTTATTTGTCATACGCCATTAACACTTTGAGTTTTAAAGGTGAGAAAAAACATCACCAAGTTTTACATATATCCAAACAGGCCCATTATTATAAATAGTGAAAAGTTTTAGATAAAAAAAATTAAAATATTTTTCTTCGTGGCCAAACACGCCCTTTATCTACCACAAAAGATTGTCTCTTCCGCTGCTGAGGTTATCTTCTCCAACGATGACGTGCTCTCATTTTCATTAGCTACTCTTCTTTTTTCTCAACTTTTTTATATCTTTTCATGAGTGCCTTCAATATTACTCTCAATCCATCGGCATTTGTCTCTTGCCCCTGCCAGTTTTTCTTTTTCTCTAACGAATCCTGATTTTCCTTTTTATTTAATTTTTTATATGATCATTTACCCATGAATATATTTTAATCTGCTCTAGGTTACCTATTCCGAATTAATCTATCTTTCGATTTTCCCTTGTGGTGTTATTTTTTGCTCTCTTCTGCTTTGAGCAAGAGACAGTCACAAAGAGGAATTTTCTTCCTGCTTGATAATTTATGCTCGTTGTGATGGTGAAAACTTGAACTTGTTTCAAAAAAGTTCTTTTAGTCACTTCAAAGTGGTGGCTAGAGATGGGAGGCGTTGTAGCAACCAAAAATCTCTAATTGTATATTTAATAGTTTTCTAACAAATTGCAATAAATAATTCAAAAAGTATTAAACCATACAACATCCTACTCATTTTATCCAATGAATTATCAAACGAATAACAATCTCGAAAATATTCCAAAGTTGACTAATACTCAAAAGTAGTGTACAAGAAGGTGCTGAAAATGTTGTACTAATGAATATTTGATGGTGCTGATACCAATTCATCTCCATCTCCATCTCCATCTCCATCTTTCCCTGTTCACCCATCAACAAACATAAATTAACAGCCACCAATAACACATACATGGACAAGATTACTCATGCATGCCTGGTTAGCACGCAAAATGCTGAGTGAGGGTGGGTGTCTCAATAGAATTGAATTAATATAGATATCGGCCAAATCATCAATTTAGACGGATCAATAAAATTTTGAATCTGCAAGTAGTGCAGGCAATGCCGCTCCATTAAATGTTGAATATTATTGGATTGAAATCAATATTAGCAGACTAAATGCCAAAACAAGAAGATTTCAATAAAAGAAAAGGAGAAACTTTAGGGTTTCTAGAATTGAAAAAAATTGGTTCTTGATGATAAGGAGAGGCAAGAGGGAGGAGATTATCGCAGGGTCGTTTGCACTCCGAATGAGATTTCACCATGAAATGTCGAGGGTTGCGAGAGCTAGGCAGAAGGCTGTGTGAGGTTAAAGTGGGAGAGAGATGAGAGGGTTGCAGGCATTTTTCTTTTTCACTGTCTTTTTTAATTTTTCGCAAAAAAGTCATAGATAGAAGGACTAAAATATAAAATTTAGGGTGGGCTAACTGACTAAGCGCGGGGGCGCACCGGAGCGTTACTCTTCTTATAGACGTATCCAATAATTTTAGAAAACTTCAAATAGTTGTTTATGTTGGTTTTTGAATTTGACAATGACGCCGACCAAGATTAAGATATATTCCTCATAAGCATGGGATGAATATCTGACGCCTATCATTTTTATGAAGAACTATTTTACATAAATAAAAAAAATAGGTCATTGTTGTTGTTTTTTTAGAATTTTTTAAAAATAAATCAGGCTTGTTCAAGTCTCAAGATCAAACCATTCTATATGGGATGGGATGGGATGGAATTTGTTATTTTAGAAAAAAAATTTCAATTTCCATGTAATTTTTTTTTAATATACGACGATACAATTTCTAATATTATTTTCTTATTTGTTATGTAATTTTTTTATTTTCTAAAATGCAATGACTTTTCTTGATCAAATCTCCCCCATTTCATTTCATTCCATTCCATTCCTTTCCATTGGAGTAGGAAATGACCGAATCTGATTGAAGTGGGGATGAAATAGCTGATCAGTTCAACGTCCGCCCAAGTGTTGCCACTTCGGTTTCAACTCATCAATGCACACATCAGTCCACAGTCCATTTTTTTTTTTTTTCCGATAGAGCACAATCCGCATTTTTAATAATGCACGCATTTAACCATTTGATTTTCAAGCAATCATGTCCAATTGCCAACTGGGAAGGGCTATTTCATCGTTGGCATAGGTGCCCTCAGTTTTGATATAATCGCACTTGTCACCGTATGAAATTACTCTTGCAAGGATAATTAGTATACCGTTGTTGTGTGTGGACGACAACGGGAAAAAAAATTATTATGATACGCGTATATGTTCTTTTAATCTTGTATTTAGTATTGGATTATACACTGAATTGTTACTTAACTAATAACAAATTCTTGTATTTTGTAATTGTTAATATATTTTTTATTTTTTTCACTTTATGTGAGTTCAAATATATTTATTTCAGATATTAATGAAGTGAATGACTATTTTTTAAAAAAGTATATTTAGTTCACATACAAAAATTAACACTTTTTGAATATTTATAATTTCAAAAATGACTAATTTTTAAAAAATTTCTCATACACCACTAAGTATCTCATTAATTTCAAATATAGTAGTTAGAAACATTTAATAATTTTAAAATCTCAAAATACTCTTGGTCGGTCTAACATTCATTGTCACTATTGTTACATCCATACCTTCAAAAACTCATTTTTCTTAATTTTCTCAAGTTAAATGGGTTTCCATCACACGGCTAAACATCTGTCATAGCTGGAAGATTACCATTATCAAATTATAAAGGATATTTTGGACAATTCTTATGATAAATAATGATGATTTTTAATCATGCTTGACGAAGTGGATAAAGATGAAATTTCGTCCGTCTTTAATGGGTATATTTAATTAAAGTGCCAGCACCAAAATAAATGCAGTGCCTAAAAAGCGGCGCCGAATAAAATATAAAGAAAGCGATGCCGACTGAGAAAGCGGCGCCGAATAAAAAAAAAGCCGCTCCACATTTAAAAGGATGTCGCTCCGCATGCTATCGCCGCACCACGTTAAATGCCATAAGGGAAAACTTGTATGGGTAGTGCTAGTATTAAGGGAAAACTTGTGTGGGTGATTGTTGTGTGAGTTAGAGTGATTGTGAGGAAGGAAAAACTTGTATGGGTAGTGCTAGTATTAAGGGTAGGAGCCTATAAGGTATCCAAATTATTCTGGGTTTATTATTTTGTTATAATATGTTTATAAATAATATTTTATTTTAGAGCATCCAACCACAGTCTTATTACCTAACTCTAATAAAATGGAAGAACAGTTAAAAGAAAGACTGCAGGAGCAAATCGAGTCAAGTCAAACTCAGTCAACAGAAGAACCAATTGAGGAGGACGAACTCTCACCAAGCAGAGAGGACTCCAAATCACCAGAAAAATTAGATAGCACATGGCAAACAGGGGTGCATCACAAGAGTATTGAAGAAAAAAGACCGAGCCAGATCGAAGAGTTCGATGAGCAAGAAAAAGCAAGACCTGTTCCACGGCGATCTAACAGACAACGGAAGTTGAATCCAAAATATGTTAATGCAGCAGTGCTCAAAGCAACTGAAGAATCGGAACCGGTCACGTACGAGGAAGCATCCCACAGTTTAAACTGGAGGAAGGCTATGGAAGAAGAAATTTAAGCCTTGAAGCAAAACGAGACATGAGACCTGGTACCAAAATCGAGAGATGTGCAACCCATATCATGCAAATGGGTGTACAAATTAAAGTTACGGCTCGATGGATCAATCGAAAGATACAAAGCTCGGCTGGTAGCACGTGGGTTTTCTCAGAAGTATGGGCTAGATTATGATGAAACATTTAGCCCAGTGGCAAAGATTACGACAATTTGAGTATTATTGGCACTTGCAGCTAGTAAGTCATGGAAGCTCTGGCAAATGGACGTCAAAAATGCATTTCTCCATGGCGAACTAGATCGAGAAATATATATGATGCAACTCAGAGGGTTTGAGAACACAAGTCATCCGGAGTACCTCTGCAAGCTGAAAAAGGCCTTATATGGATTAAAGCAGGCGCCGAGAGCCTGGTATGGTAAAATTACTGAATTCTTACTACAAAGTGGTTATTCTGTTGCACCAGCCGACTCAAGTTTATTTGTGAAAAATAAAAATGGAAAGCTAGCAATAGTGCTAGTATATGTAAATGATCTCATCATTACTGGTGATGATGAAAGAGAGATCAATCAAACCAAGGTCAATCTCTCAGTTCATTTTCTGATGAAAGACCTTGGAGAATTAAAACACTTTCTTGGGCTAAAAGTTGAGCATATAAAAGAAGGAATATTCCTATGTCAGCAGAGGTACGCTCAAGACTTACTAAAGAAGTATGAGCTGCTTGACTGCAAGCTCATATCTACACCTATAGAGCCCAATACCAAGTTATGCTCACTAGAAGGTCAAGAGTTAGCAGATTCAACTATGTATCGGTAGCTAGTGGGTAGTTTAATCTACCTAACTCTTACACGACCGGATATAACAGTCGTTGTCAGCATAGCAAGCCGCTATATGGAGAAACCAAGAAAGCCACATCTAGATGCAGTTCGACACATATTAAGGTACGTAAAAGGAACCATTAACCTTGGTCTCTTATATAAGAAGAATGCAATATGCGAGGTAGCAGAGTACCGTGATGTTGATTATGCTGGAGACCATGGCACGAGGAGATCAACAACTGGATACGTATTTGATCTCAGAACAACGGTAGTCTCATGGTGCAGCAAGAGACAGCCGACCGTGTCTCTATCAACTACTGAAGTAAAGTATAGAGCAGCGGCTATGGCAGCACAAGAAACCAAGTGGCTGATGCAGCTTATGAAAGATCTACACTAGCCTACTAATTATTCAGTGCCCCTATATTGCGACAATGAGTCTGCTAAACGCCTAGCAAAGAATCCAGTATTCCATGCCAGAACAAAACATGTTGAAGTACATTATCACTTTATACGAGAGAAAGTGCTAGACAGAGAAATCAAGATGAAACACATCAACACAGAAGATCAAGTTGTAGACATATTTACTAAGGGGCTAATAAGAGCAAAGTTTAAAAAATTTAGAAGTCGAATTGGTGTGACAAACATAATAGAGGAAAAGAAGAAAGTCGGTGCCGAGGGGGAGAATTAAAGTGTCAGCGCCAAAACAAATGCAGTGCCGAAAAGGCGGCGTCGAATAGAATATAAAGAAAGCGGCGCCGAATGAGAAAGCGACACTGAATAAAAAACAAAAAGCCACTCCACATTCAAAAGGATGCCACCCTGCATGCTATCACCACATTAAATGTCATATTCGGCAATGCATGGCTATATAAAGGGGCAGCTCACCCATTTTGTAATGAAATGAGATGCGAGTGAAAAACGAGCAACAAGCGGAGCATATTTGGTGTGTGTGAATTTGTGTGGGTGATTGTTGTGTAAGTTGGAGTGATTGTGAGGAAGGGAAAATTTGTATGGATAGTGCTAGTATTAAGGGTAGGAGCCTATAAAGTATCCAAATTATTCTAGCTGTATTATTTTGTTATAATATTTTTATAAATAATATTTTATTTTAGAGCATCCATTTTTCAACATATTTAAACCTTTTGAAATTTATAAGTTATATTTATAATTAAAGGCAATGTAGTAGGTATATTTGTAATTAACCCTTTTAAAAATAAAAAAATTTCATATATTTCATTGCTAAGGATTACAAAATTGGTGAAAAATTTTATTTTTAAAATTTTATAAATGTATATAAAAATAAAAATAAATAAATATTAGTAATAAACTAATATAACCGGGTCCACATAAAAACGACAAATATATATTGAATTGTAATACTTTTTATATGGATCCTACATTATAGGGGATGTTTGGGAATATGGCGTGGGAATTGTGGTTGGGAAAATGTGGTGGCACGGATTTCAAAATCCATCATTTCACAACTAATTATTATATTTTTCCACTTTTACCCCTATATTCTAATCATTTTTCCTATCGACTACCTTTCAGCAAACTTATTTATTCCAATTGTATCCCTATTATTTCATATCAATTACAAAATTTTCAAAATATTCCATTTTCTATTCCCGCCAAATACCACATTTCCCACGGCTTTCATATTACCAAACATCCCCATAGTTTATACACTAGAGTAAGTAGTAAACATGTAGGAGAGTATATATTTGTTTTGTGTAAGCACTCACGAGTCTCAATGTAATTGGGTATTAGAGTTTCTTGATTAAATTTTTTGCAAATTGAAACAAAGAAGCCACTAGGGCAGCAACCCAATGGTAGCTCCCATTTCGACCTTTGGTGCTAACAGGAGTTCGAAAAACAGCAGCAACGATTATCGCATGGAGTGTGGATGGCATTAAGTCTCCCAAAAATTCTACGTGGAAGTGTCCGACAGGTGAGACTATTAGGAATTGTTGTCGGAAAAAATTAGAATATTCATACATGTTTGTAGAATATTGTTAGGAAATTGCAAAAAGATCTTAAGGACTAATTGTAATATCAGTTGAGATAATGTAAAATATAAATATCCATCAAAAAATTTGAAAGAGAGATAAAAACAGTGGCCAATAGTTAATCTAGTACAATATTAGCAGAATCTCGATAAGAATTATGAGATATTAATATTAGACAAGTTCAATTGGCAAAGGAACCATGCAACTAGGACAATGTCTTTGGTCTGGAATGCCATGTACAAGTACGATACATTAGTGATGTACCAAAGCAAGTGTTTGCAACTTTATTTGGATGATCCTGATGTCAGATTTATGTGTTCTAGATGTTGATTTTCATGTTCTAAGGTGTTGTGAACAATGTTGGTGGGGTTAGATCTAGCATTTTTCGCGTTGGTTGTGCAGATATGATGAGATATGCAAATCAACAATATGATAGCAAGATCAATATTTCTAATATTTATTTTTTTCAAAAAAATATTTCTAATATTAAGATTTGAATATGATTACATAATTAATATTGCACAGAGATAATTTGAACCGAGGTAAAGTGGAGAATTTCATGAAAGTGTGAATGTTTTACATTGTTTTGTTATCTATAGTTATGTTAATATCGATGATGCATTCACTTCAAAAATATATATAGTCTCAATTTTATGAGCTTAATATCACTTTGCTAAGTTATGACTTTTGAATATCATCCGTCGGATCTAATGTGAGTAGCCCGGCCATTGGATTGCGCATGAAATGAGAGGAGATTATGGCTAGGTTGCAGCCACAGTTTGTTGTATGAAGAGCATTTAATGCAGTTCTGTACTCTCCTAAAAAACGCAAAGTAGCCCATGAATTAAAAAAAAAAAGCAGCGAGCATTTGAATCCCAAAAAAAATGCACAAAGGAGAGATGATGCCTCTTGCAATCGTCACTCCTATTGCTCCTGTCGCTGTGCAAAAGGTGCCGGAGTAGGAGAAGGCAAAGCTGTTGCAACAAAAAGGAGAGGTATGAAAGAATATTTCCTGATTTTCATTTCTTCCCTATAAATCTCCTCTTCTCATGTGGGAAAAAAAGGCATTGAATGCTGCTCTGCGACACACGCTAAAAAGCCTCTTCCATTCTGCTACAAGCCGATAATGATCACGGTAACTATTGATCAGTAATGAAAAATCGGCGATTTATAAGAGGCACCACTAGTAGTGGAGACAAGCAACCTAATTCCTGGATTTTGACATCTATTGCATAATATTATATAATCCTTTTTTTACTTACTCCCAGAGATAAGCGATTTATAAATGCTAGATAATCTTACATCATTTGGTTCCATGCCCACCAAAAAAATTCTTGAATCCTAGATTGTCTTGATTTCTTGTGAATTACAATGAAATTTATTTTTTGAGTTCTTTAGCTTACCAAGACTTCATTTGATGTTATTTGTAATAAATAAAAATTTTATCTCCTCTCTTTCTTGATAATAACCATCACTGTCTATTTCATATAATAACTTAACTTTCAATAACACGAATATTAGCCTTTAAAGTGTGTTTCAGACCTTCACATGAGGGACATGGAAAGGGGTTGCACGCTATAAATTTATTTGAATTTCTGCATGATTATCAATAGTTCACATGCTTCACTTGGGAGTTGAAATCTATAAGTTTGTTTAAATTGACTTGCACTTAGATTAAGTTCATTAGCAAAACTACAAATAGACTTGCATGTGCTGATCTCTTTCTTTGTTTTGATAGTTGTATAATAGTATATACTTTCAATATGGATGACCACGTACAAAGAGACCGAATGGAGCACATTGACGATCAACAGGAAAGAGTTGGTGATATTAATGTAGCCCAAATCACAATGAGGACCTTTGTCCCGAATGCACCACTTGAAGTGAAGTATTGGCCAGAAATTTGCTATTGTTGAAGATAGATACAAGTTTTACAATACCTATGCATTTTATTCTGGGTTTAGTGTAAGAAAAGATCAACAATAGAAGTCAAAATTAGAAAAAGTTTTCGAGTGTTTACTCTTATATTCAAGGGCTGGCATGAAGAAAGCATTAGTAATTGCAATTAGAGGAGGTGGTACAAGAAAACCTTGTGAGCACACTTGTGTGATTGTTCGGTAAGGTTCGCTATAATTTTGTGAAAAGGAAAAAAGCAACTTCCAAGTGACTCATTTTGAGGAGGCTCGTAATCATAAACGTTTAACACCAACAAAGACTCATTATTTGTGTTCTAGCAAAAGCATATCAGAAGATCACTTTAATAAGCTTATTAGTATGAGAGCTTCTCGCATTCGTGTATCAAGATCTATCAATTTTTTAAAATCTGATTTGGGGGGATATGCGAAACTTGGATATACAGAAAGAGATGTTCGGAATGCCTTATTGAGGAAGTGACAAGCTATGCATGGTACTGATGTTGATGCATTGTTGAATTTTTTTTAGATGAGAGGAAAAGATGATGAGAACTTCATGTATGAGATATGAGTAGATGAGAATATTCGGATGTTATTTTGCTTTTGGGTAGATGGAAAATCAAAAATATAATTACATGGTCTTCAATGATGTTATTTCTTTTGACACAACTTACAGGATGATACTCAAAAATCGTAACTTAGCAAAGTGACAATTAAGCATGTAAAATCGGGACTCAAATACATATATATATATATATATCAATGATACATAAATAATGTATAGACATGAATTGATTTTCATTAAGGTTTACATTGGACGATGATGTGAACCTCCATAATACTATGACATTTAGTTGTGCTAAAAATTTAAAATTTTTGAAAATGATATGGTGTTGAAGAACTAAATATAATTTACAGTTGGCTGATAAATCGATCATGCAATGTGCATAATTTAGTGCACAATACATAGGTTAAGTGCGTAAATTTGGATGCGTACAGGAGGTATACATGAGAAGATGGTGAGTGCAAGAATGGGTGGAACATTTTTACGTGTATAATCATCTAAATAAGAGAATTTATTATAGGAGCATATGGCAATAGCACGAAAAGTTTGTGGATCTGGCCAATCCAATATATAATTGTGATGGTTTGAGTAACGTGCAAATGATGACTGGTTTCATTAATAGATTTTATAATAAAGATAAGGAAGACAAAAAGATGCAAAATAATAAGTGCACTTTTTGATCTCTAATGGTAATAGTTTAATCTATTTAAATACCAACAAATAGAAAAATGGCTCCACGAGATGACATAATAATTGATTATGCAAGCATTTATAGAGATACATAGTCATATTTAGTTGAAGCAAGAGAATTGATGGCCAACATTGAAGGCTATTTTCTATAAACTATCTTGATATGTGTAGAATCCAAACATAAATGAAACTTTTTAGGATTTTAGTATTTTATATTGTGTATGAGTTTTACATAATAGTTCATATGTAAGAGTGAGTGGTCCATTCATAAGAGAGTTCATGTTGATTTTGCATAAATGTTTATAAGTACTTATATAATAGATTATAACTAGGTTTTACTTCTGTATGACCTTTTTCTATTTTTAATATTTTAGTATTTTATGAAAATATACTTCATCTATTCTATCTAGTATCAATTTTTTGAGTAAAGTACCTAGTATCATTTATATTATCACAGAAACTCTTTCATTTGTATATTGTTATTGTGCATGGGCATGGGCCTATTTACAAATGCATAACATTAACATACTAAAATAGTTTATTGCTAGATATTAATATTAATTTTGTATTTCAAACATTTGAACAATTCAAAATATCATTACTATAGAGATATATATATTTCTATAAAGTATTACTATATCCTAACAAATATCTAATGGATCTAAGCATTTTTTTAAATTACATGTGATTATAGATTTTGAGCAAATGTAGCTCATGCATATATTTTATTTGGATACATTTGCCCTCCTGTCTAAATAAATAATGTTCAATATAATTAATGAAGTTGATTTTACATTAAACATCAATATATTAAAAATAAAAAGGATCATATATAACCACTTTTATGCAACTTATTTATATAGAAGTGAGATCATAAGTTATAAGTCTAGTAAAACATTGGGGATGAGCTTAGAGAGATAAAGGAATTGTATCGATGAGGTATGAGAGATTAGGTGTCTTGATGGGATGTGAAAGAAAGAATTATAAACATGCCTCAACTAGAAAAATTTACACGACGGAGAAAACAAGGGTGAATCATTCTATTTGTATCTTTATATATTATTTATTATAATGAATTGTTATTTTCTTTCAATAGTTTTTCTTGATTAGAGGATTTTTGCATGTAAATATATGTGCTTTGTATGCACGGGGCTTAATTTCCTACAATTGGTTGAAAATGGGGTCATTTTTTATTGTTCATAAATATCATTTTTTATTTTTTATAAAACTATTATATTAAATGCATATAATATATAAACAAAGTTTTATTATTTTTGGATACATATATATTTTACGAATTTCAAGCACATAGTCAATTTTGGGATTTGAAAATGACAGAAATACTATAAGTGCAACTTCGTATTGGGTTTTTCTAAACTCGCCTAACTCGAACTAGTTTCAAAACCAAGTTTGGATTTTATTTTTAAGAATTTTTCAAAATTGATCGTTTTTCAATGCAACTAGGGAGAAACCAAAACTAATACCGGATTTATATCAACCTGTTACCAAAAGCCGATTCAATCTAAACCCGACATACCCCCAATTAGTTCTTCCATGTAATCATAACCAAATTAAATTATAAAATATTTGTTTTAAAACCTAAATGTCATCTACATTTGTCCATAAAAATTTGAATTTATTGCATTTACATTAACTTAATTTGTAAATAATTACAAATATAACAACTATTTAAAATCGGTGATGTTGCTATGAAACTCCCTTTCTATGTAACTTCTTCCATTATCAACATCTAGATCGTTGATAAAAAAATTTACTCCATCTATTATGCTTAGTATCACACATATTATCATAAAAACTCTTTTATTTATTTAATATTACTGTATATGGGTCTCGTCTATAAATATATAAAATCAAAATAATAAAATAATTTAATCTAAATATCAATTTTTAAGTGGTATTTTCAATATCTAAACTACCTAAAATATCATTGCTATATGAAAACGTGATTATATAAAGTATTATTACATTTTAATACACACGTGAATGGATCTAAGCATTTCTCTAATTTACACATGAATGTACTTATTTTTGAGCAAATGTGGCCTATGCACATATTAGATTTAAATGAAACTTAATCTCATAATTAAATAAGTAATGTTAAATATAATGAATGGATTAAATTTTTCACTAAGCATTAAAATCTTAAAATTTGAAGGAGTTACATGAAACTGTTTATATATAACCCGGTTATGTAGAAACATGTTCGATTTAAAATTATTGTATACATACTAATTAACTATGAGATATATAATTCTTACTTTTATTAATTTTGTTTGGGTAGTGATTTCATATAATTTTATTTATTTTTTTATCCTAATTGTTGATGGTAAAATTATTATATTCATTTAGTATATCATAGGTTATATAAATATATTCATGTGTAAATATGTATATATAAGTTATTATAATCAAAAGTATATTTCAAAATTAATTAGTGTAAATGCAATAATGTTCAAATAGTTTGTTATTTTTATCGGTAAATTTCAACTTTTGTTAATTTGAAAGTAACCTAAAACCATTGTCAACCTGGTCTTAACCCAGATTCTAATAAAATGGTTAAGGTTTGCTTTCAACTAAACTTAGTAGGCTTAGAGGTTTGGGTTCACCTAAATCCGATACAACCTTACCCAAATTCGATACAACCTGACCCAAATTGCAACCAGTATAAAGCACTCCTATGTTTGAAATTCAAATATATATATATATATATATATATATATATATATATGCATCTATGGATTATATACATTTCGGATAATAGATTTATTTTTTAAAAAAACCAATTTTTACCTATCCAAAATAGGACTAAATGTATTATCTCTTGTGTGTGTGTATTTGGTACTAATTGACTATAAGAATCTACTAAATAAGTGACATGAGTGGAAATCATGTTTCATAATACATTGGAAGATGGAAAAACAAGTATTTGAAACCGACAATTAAATTTTAAAATCTATCCAAAATCACACACGTGCCTAAAAAAAAAAAAAGGAAAATTTTGGGCGTCCAATTCAGGCTAAAAGAGGAAGGAACAGAAATCAGCACAACGAACAACTATAAAGTGAAGTTCTAGAGTGCTCACTAAATTTTTACTGTTTACCTCTTTTTGGCGAGTGCAAGTGGCTGAAGTCAACATGTAGTCGAATTAAATTATTTAAAAATAAATGAAATGAAAATGAATAATTGTATAATAAATCTACAATATATGAAAGAATAGAATAATAAGCGGTTGAAGTTAATAAGCATGCATGCGGTGGCGATCGGATTATCTTGACAACTGGTTAATTGGAGGAAGTCATGTTCGTGAGAAATAAGGTCCACTACTTTGAATGAGCAAGAGATCTAGACAAAGCCGTGGCCACGATTCAGGCTTACCATCAAAGGAGAATCGAGCAACGTGGAGACTCTGCTAAGAGAATATCCTATTCCTGCTGCAGCGTTACCCCTTCTAAGGAGGACGGGGAAACATTTTTTAATGCGGCCACTTAAGCGGCCAACACAGAAATCATAAAGCCAAACAATCTAATCCAAGCTATTTGGAGACTGGTCAGGAAGCTGTAAATTGTAATGGCCGGACATCCACCAACAAATGTAAGTGGGTATATCAACTGATCCCACGGCTCTCCACACCCATAATTACTTGCGAGTACACAACACAATTCATTGCCTTGTTGGCACTAATTTGTACGGTAAAGAAGCTGTTTTCAAGAGTAATTTTGTACTTTACATATGCTTTTTCTTTTTAATCATTGAGTTATATCGAGCCCTCTAAAAATTTTCCAAACTGCAAACGGTTTACAAGTTTTATTGCACTCAAACTAAAATCATTGCAATAATTACAAAATGGTGTCTCTTCTCTTTTTTCCAGAATAATCGAGTCTTCTTTATTTTCAACTCAACCCAGAATACTAGTTTTGAGAAATTTATACCCGTTCTAATTCATTGCACTTGTATCAAAGCTACTGTTTTGAGCGAGCCAGAATATCAGATGCAAAAGAATAAGAATATTCTATTTCTTATGATAGCTTGATGTGTATGCTAAATTTTGTAAGTTGTTGGTAGTTTTGAAAAAAATTTAAAACATGGGTATTACTGCAATTAGATTAAAAAATTGTAGATATAAATACAAGAGGAATGGTTCAACACTTATGTAACCATCCTATAACATTAAATCTTCTTTCACCATCTATGATGTACCTAAGTAGCTTGCCATGTGGATGAAGCATGAATTTTTTGGGTTAATTCCAAATATATCCAATACATTTGCCTTTAATTATAAATATATCACTAAGTTTGAAAACTTTTATATATGTCTACTAAGTATGAATGAAATTTCAAATATACCCATTATGACAGTTATAAATGTTTAATAATTTTAAAATCCCAAAATACTTATGATTAATCTAACATTTATTGTGATTTGTGCAATATTCAAACCCTTAAAAACTCATTTTGTCTAGCTTTTTTCTCACATTAGATGTGTTTCCATTATATTGTTCAACTTCTATCATAGTTGAATAATTATTATTATTAAATAATAAGCGGTATTTTGGACATTTCATATGATATTTTTAATCATGCTTGACAGAATAAATATATTTAAAATTTCACTCATACTTTGTGGATATATGTGAAAATTTTCAAACTAAGTGGATATATTTGTAATTAAGGACAAATGCAGTGGGTATATTTGAAATTGACTTTTTTTTTTTTTTTTTGAACTCATGATGTAGCATGAATTAATACATCTGTAAAAACATCATTGGCAATGGCTCTTTGCAAAGCGGATGAGGCAGCAGGCAAGCTTTCCCCAAATTGGTTATGTCCCGTGGGAACTTATTATTTAACGGACCCAAGAAACATGAATTTGTGCTAATTTCGGGTTAATCTACATGTCGTACTTTTATTTCTCAATCTTTATGAGTATCTATTCATTTCTATGCTCGTCATTCCTGTCAAATCCTTAAGCCGGGTGCTTGTTATTAGAAAACAAAGGAGGGCTGATTATGAGCGGCAGATGGAGCGGAGCACGTGACAGGAGGGAGACAATGGAAGGGAGGGAGGAAGGGAGGGAAGGGAAAGGGAAGGCGAGGCAGGAGTGTGGGGACCGGAAGAGCCCGTCGCTGTTAGTAGCCGCCAAAGAGCCGTACGACGGGGGAGAATCGAATCCTAATCATTACTTTCTTCCCAAGCTTCCCTTTTGGGTGGTCTGCGAGGGAGCCGATGACCAGGACCAACGTTCGCCTTCTACAGCTTGTTTCCGGTAACTTCCACCGGCACGCCTTCCACATTCCTCGGCTCCCTCGCTCTGCGCTGCCCGGCTCTGCCCTGCCGCCGAATTCGCCGCTCCCAAACACACTTGTCTTTTTAAAGTCGTTTTCTCCCTCCCAACTGCTCCGGTTAGCGGGTAAATCCGAAGCCACGCCGACGGTGGAGATCATCGACAGGCTGTGAAATTAGTGGGAGTAGACGACTAGCCTTATCATCAAAAGTAGGTAACTTTTTTTATCCATCAAAGGTATGTGTTTAATCTGCCCTGCCTATGTAGAAATGGCAACCAAGAACACCCCACCAACTGAACCAATGGCTAGAATTAGCAGTGCTGATTTCCTTCTGATCTTTCCCACTCGAAAATGGAAGTTCAAAAGCTCCTTACCAACCATTCTGCAGTCACTATGATTTGGATTTAGTCGGGAATTAATTACTGCCTTGATCAACTCAATGCTACGCTGGGTGATTTGAAGGTTAGCAATGTGCTGTTTGCCTATTTCAAACTTTTGAATAAAAAATTTTTAGTATAAAAAATTTTGAAATAAAAGAAAATAATATAACATAATACAAATAAAGATTGATAAGTAAAAAAATAAAGTTAAAACAGATAAGTTAGTTATGACTAGTTGTGTATAAATGATTGAAAAGTATAATATTTATATAAAAAGATGTAAAAAGTTAATTAAAAATAGGATAGTTGAATAAAAGTAAATTTTTTTTTGGTAAAACACTTTAATTTCAAAAGTTGTTTATGTTGTCAAATATATCCATAATATATTTCGTTAATTTTATAATTGACTTTGGGTATATTTGGATATATTAGAAACTTGTCAACCTAAAACTTTTTACTCTATATAATTATTTTATTTTTAAATTATTTATTCACATCTTCATGTATAATTATCTTACTTTTTAATTATTTATATACAATTACCCGTATAAATAACTTATCTATTTTTACTTTATTTTCTTTATTTATCGTTATTACGTTATCATATGACATTATTTACTCTCATTTTACTACTTTTCAAACACACTCTTTATTTTCTATTCCTACTAGGTCCTAATAAGAGCATTTATCTTATTCTAGGGTGTGTTTGGGAATGGATAAAACTTTTGATGAAAAGTTGTAGAGATAAAAAGTTGTCAAATGATGTGATATGATAAGGTTAATGATGAGAAATAAATAGGATAAAGTTGAAATAGATAGGTTTGTTGTGTTGGTAGTTGTGTAAAAAAGATTGAAAAATAGAGTAGTTGTATAAAAAAATGTGAAGAAATAATTAAAAAAATAGAATAGTTGTGGAGAATAAAAAGTTTTAGATTAAAAAGTTTTAACTTGACAACTTTTTGTTGTTAACAAACACACCCCTAATATTAATTAATTCAGCAAGATCAAATGGGTACATGTGAATGACCTATGAAAGTTCAATCCTTCGATTTTGGAAATTATAATAGGTAAGCAGAATATACACGTACATTTAACTATTACTGTGGTGGTGTATGAATATTTTAACTAGACATTAATTTCCAGGTCTCATATTTTATAACAATGCATCACACCAAGATTTTATTGATTGGGCTGGAGGGAATGTTGTCATACCTGAACGAAGGGGCCGTTTCATGCTGCGGGTGTATTTGGCAGAGTGCTCCTCCAATTTGCACAGAAATGTCGATAGAAGGATCAGACGAGTACGTTGCTGTCTAGGCTATAGATCAGACACACTGAAGAAAGTAACACACGATTACGAGAAAAGTACAAGAGGAAATTTCCTTGAAGCAGAAGCCGTGTCAGACCTCTCTTCCACCTATAGATGAGAGAGAGAGAGAGAGACTCACATCATCACCCATTAAAATCCTTTCTCCTCTCGCTAGCTCTAGTATATTCCGCCACACCAAAAACCGGAACAGAGAAAGACAAGGGGGGTGTGAGTGATCACAGCACAGCAATGCGTAGTAGGAAGAGCTGCAGAGGGAAAGGGGTAGCCAAGGAAAGGAAAGTTCCTCGACGGGGAATGGGAGTGGCTCGTCTTGAGAGGATGAGGCTTCTGGAACAGAAGGGTACTTGTTTCGTGATGGAAGACGGAGAAGATGTAGAGAAGACAGTGAGGACGAAGACAAGGGCTCCTCCTTTTCCCTGTTTTGCGTCTTTGCCCTACTTAGTCCAACGTTTTCCTTATCAGGTTTTCATCTCAACTTCCACCCAATATTCCGTTCATGAGGTTGGAAACAAGCACATATGCCATTGTTGACGGTGGTGCATATGTTTTTGCAGGTTGGCGTTGAGCGTGGAGCATTGGAACTGGCCTGGAACAGAGGCATTGGGCAGTGCCAGTTCTTGGAGTCGAGTATTATGACCACCAGACCCAGCTCCTTGCTACCAGCACCTATGGTATGTGTATCCATTCATATTCACGTACTGAATTAACGGGCACGTGCAAGGTTGATAGCTATAGAAATATATATATCAAGTTCACACGTTCCATCTCTATGCATGCATGTGCAGTTGAGGATTTGAGATTTTTTTCCCCCGTTTTCCATGACTGGTTGGTTTCTTTAATAATTTTACACCATTTAAGAAGTGGTCGATCCCATGAAAAGGAGTCCGGCCCTTCAGATGGCCAAAAAAAAAATAAAATAATAAAAGAGTTGCAACAAGATGGGCAGAACCTATAAAAATCTGTCCGGACGAGAAAGGTGAATTAAATCAATGGAGATATACGGAAGAAACGCCAAAAGAAAAATGGGTGTTAAGTAGAATGAAAGGGCTTTTATGGAGGGAAATTTTGTAAATCTAGCTGGCCTTTTATAGGTCTTGATGAAATGTGTCATGTGTGGCTACCAAGTCAAAGAGTAGTAACAGCAGGTAATACGTGCTTAGGACGATCGGTATCAACCGAGTGCGAGTGTTTATTTGCAACTTTCCCTGTAATGATGGTTTTATAGATTTACTTTTTGAGGTGCTTCATATGAGGGTTGTGAAGAGTGCTTGATTGTAACATTAGTTGTCACATTATATAAAATATCATTAAAAATAATTCAAGACTAGTAATGTGAATATATATATATATATATTTACAAATAGAAATTAAGTGGGTTTACTGTGGATAATATACGGCCATAAAGAATACTTTTGTAGTTCATGATGAAAATATCACGTGCAACATTGCGTATCAAGTGCCATACAGGACCGGTGTGTCAAACAAGTCTAGTCGGGCAGAATGAAAATGCAGGATCGTTAAAGATATCTGATATTTTGTTTTTCTGCTGTGGGGCAGGAGAGTAATATGGATCGAGTTTATACAATCCCTAGCGATTTCTGCTTCACATCTACGTCGATAGAAGGAAACAACATGATCAATCAGCTGGGCTATACTGCTTCTAATTTTGCTGCTACAACGTAAATATCGCCTCGTCGCAAAAGATTTTATTTAAAATGATTTTTTAAAGTTTATTTGACGCATATTTGAAATATCAGGAAATTGCAAGGTAACTGCATCCAGACTTCAAATTGGAGCGACACGTGCCTCGATCTCAGTCTGTCAACAGCCCATAACGTAAGCCAGGTGGGGAGAAATCTTTTCCAAGAAAATCAGGTAAGCCCTTTTTGTTACTCTTTTTCATCTGAGCTCCCAACTGCATTTCCTTATTATCCACCGCGAAAAGTTCTTATATACAATTACTTTTTTGCAGCCTAATATGATTTGCTGAATAAAACGGTAAATACGGCCGCCTATGCTGTAAACATTAATATCATTTGCCGTACAACGGATACAAGTGCACATGCTGTTATACGCAGCTAAAATTGTAATGTTATATGCAGCAAAGTTTTTTATATAAAAAAAAAATTACAGCATTTCGTCATATATCACAGTGAAAAGGTAGAAAAGTAGTAGCCATGATTTACCTGAGCGATATAAAAGTACCAACAGCAAAATTTATATTGTTTGCAGCTAATGTTTTTGCTGCATTTAACGAAGGTCGATTGTAGAATTGGAATTTTTTTTTTCTTGGGATAAGGCACACAGAGTATAAAGGGAAAGAAAAATATGGAAGAATGACAGAAGAAAAAATTGATACTGCAAGATAAATAAAAATGGACTAAATTTTAAGAAAAAAGTAGCTAACAGCGTGAAATATTAGATCTCCAAAAGTAAACAACATGGCATATCAAAAATCTATATAGAATACTATCTCAAAAAATATATATACACAGAATAAATAATGTTGGCAATGTCACTGGTGAGTTTAACCTTCCTAGGAGAATTTTTCAGAAAAAAATATGCAAAATAATGCTTAAAGAAGATCCAAACTAAGGGTGCATTTGCCAGTCAGGAAGAAAAAATTTAAAAAAAAAGTTTAGAAAAGTGGAAAGGTGATATGATATGATAAGGTTAATGATTATGTGTAAAGAAAATAAAATTAAAATAGATAAAGTAATTATATGAAAAGATATGAAAAATGATTAAAAATACGATGACTATATAAACAAATGTGAAAATTAGAGAAAAATTTTATTATCTTTTTTCACTTTTGTCTTCTAACAAACACATCCTATTAAACTTATACACATTTTAAAAAAATTTAAAAATATTTTTAAAAAATTTAAGTGAGTCATTTTAAGAATAAGTTTATAAAAGATAATTCAAATTGAAATAATAATTAACAAATGCAAATTTTAGAGAAATTAATCCTTTAATTTACTCCCACAAACTCATAGGCAGTGGAATTATTTCTAAGTTTACTTAGACCATGTATTTGATCAAAAATAAAGATGAAGTATGATTAGTTGGAAATATTTCTAACTTACGTCAAAAATAGAAATGCTTAATTTGAACCTAAGCTAGGTAATTCAATGAAATTTAAACCACCTAACATGTTTAACATACCATATTTGGTTAAATAAAAAATTCGCCATTGACTATCATGATATGCGATAATATTAGTATCAATTACCAATCCACATATATATTAGTTATTTTGAAATGATTTTGACTTAAGAATTGGTTTAAATTTCACAAAATCACTTTGAAGTAAGCCTAAATCAAGCATCTTCAATTTTTAGGCAAGTTGAAAACTTTTACAACTCATCATACTTCTACAAAGACTTGAGGCATATGCATAAATGATCCAAATCCGACGTTATAAAGATTTGAGGCATATGCATGCATACTCGAAACGAGACTCTTTTGGGCGGATGGTTTAGAAATAAATACCTCATGAAGCTACGAGCTAGAGAATGTATGTGTATCAGTGTATGTGGCAGCAGCCAGCAGGTAACATATTTTTGGAATTACATGTGTGGCGACAGGAAATGAGAGGCGTAGCAGCGGGAATTCCGAGGGCCGGAGTCGGATTGGAGCTGACGGAAACGGAAAAGAGGGGAGGGTGCAGGTGCGGGTGCAGGTGCAGCAGTTGTACGAGAGCATCTGAATTTCACTGCGGAGGGGAATCGGAATCCTCTTCTCGGCCTTCTCCTTCGCTTCAACTCACCCTCGGTCTCCCGTCCTGATTGCATACCCGACGTTAGAAAGCTGTCGCTACTCTCCTTTTCTTTTTCCTCCATCCTCTGGGCTTTAATAGGATGACGTTAGAAGCGTTTCCACTTCCATGTTACAATGGATGGCGCACCTTCCGATACTCGTGCATGTACTTGATAAGCGGGACTGATCCCGGTCTCACGTTTTGTTTCTCGAGCGGGCCAGTTTCTCGTTTCGGCGGTTTTAATGGCCTTTTTTTGGGCTTCCTGCTCCCTGTTGAAATACATAGTAGTTTCTCATCTGACAGATACACTTTCAAAAAATTAATCGAATCAAACGCTCGAAATTACCGTCCCAGAGTAATATGAATGCTCTGCCTCATCATAAAAAGTTGGGACGTTCCTCGCGGGGTTGACAAGTCCTGAGTCCTGACTCGACCAGAACAGCCTCCATCCATCTTCCATCATAGGTTAGATTCTTCAATCAACCAGCTGTGAGCTGCACTGCTCGCTTCTTTTCCGGTTGATTTCAGTACAGTTGCCATATTAAAAGGATTCAAGGGCCTAAAGTAACATTTAATTGTTAAGTCCCCTAGGATCAGGGGAAATGTAAACGCCCATCCAATTCAAAACTACTCTCCGATCTGATATTGTTAGAGCAATCTATGGTGTAAGTCTTATCGTTGCTCCAGAAAGATTCAAATCCTTATATTTGGATAATCGTTCATTACACATATGTATGGAGTCTCAGTACACAGCATTTTGATTTTTTTTTTTCTTTTCGTTTTATGTTGGCCCACATGTATTTAGTTCATGTATCAAAATTTATTAATTTTGGGGTTTTTGTATATATAATTTTTATAATTCCAAAGTTTTATAATTTTCACCTCCATTTAACGTCGAATAAGTGAGAACTGTTAATTTTTTAAATTATAAAAAAAATACAAAAACTCAAAAATAATAAATTTTAGTATGCATGAAGATCACACGTGAGACCATATAAAAGTTATAAAAAACCTAAAAAACGCTTATATGTAATCATTTTTTCAAAGTTTTGAACTAGTTGCGCAAACTCAGAACTTGAAGTCTACATTACTCTTGAATGTTAAACCTTTTTTACTAGGATTTCAAAGCACGAAAATGTTATATCAAATCTATATGCTTATTCAGAAAGTTTAGACTTCAAAGAATATATTAGATCAAATGTTTAGATTCCATGTTGTACCAGAGTACGGCCCTAACCCTGTAACCCATATCTCAGACCTTCGGAACCACCTTGCAGAGCTTCGGAACTAGGAAAAATGCAGCCAATTTCTGACCCAGAGAGTGAAAAAATCACTGGTGATGGGCTGTATCCAACAATCTGATATCATCTCCCTCCAATTGTATGTTCCCGAGGGCCCCGACCGACCAAATCAACAATGACCAGGGTCGATGACAGATTGACAGTACTTCCAGATTCAAAAGAAGAATGAATTAGTGGGGCTTGGACGGCTAACAATATTTTATTAATGAGATTCCAGCATGATGGTCTATCTGAATTCTAGCGGAAGTCCAGCCCCTTGTGTGCAGTCACCATGTTCTTTCATCTGGTCAATGTTGCTTTAAGAAGAATAACAATCAGGATCAGGAAAACAAGCGGTGCTCCCTTTGGATTTATTTGTTCACCACACCCTTGTTAGTTTAATTACCTCCCCAACCAAGCTTGTATACATCTGGAGATGCAATGCACTCAGAATTGAGTATATCTCTTTTATTTCAGAGTGCGAATCATCACCTACAAGAAATTCATGTACAATGCAATCAATCTCAATCGAACTCCAACCAGGCCGCTTCCCAATTCCAATGTCCTTCATCTTTTTTCTGACTTCCATGACTTCAGTCCATCTGTGAGCTGCAGCATAGATGCTGGAGAGCAGGACATGGGCGCCTCCATGACTAGGTTCCAACCCGATGATCTGTTTTGCAGCCAACTCGCCGAAGTAGATGTTGCCATGTAACTTACAAGCATTTAACAGCGTTCCCCACATGACCACATCAGCCTTTACCGGAGCGGAAATAATGAAATTATAGGCCTGACCAACCAGTCCAGCATGGCCTAGTAGATGAACCATGCATGAGTAATGCTCGCTCCTGGGTACAATCCCATAAGCAACTCTCATTTGGTTGAAATATTGCGTGGCTTCCTTCAACCATCCTGCATGCGCACACGCAGACAAGACACCCACAAAACTAATGCTGTCTGGTCTAATTCCATTTTTTAACATTTTAGAGAAAATACCAAGGCAATCGCCAGCATTTCCGTTCACTGCTAGGCTCATCATCATTGCATTATAAGAGGCCAGATTTTTGTTCTCTATCAGATCAAACAATGCTCGGGCAACCTCTACACACCCACATTTTCCATACATATCCACCAGCGCAGTGCCCAGGACAACATCAGATCGAACTTTCCGCTCATCCAAGCAGTCATGAATACTTCGACCCATTTCGAGAGCCCCCAAATGGGCACAAGCTGCAATAGCACCAGAAATAGCTGCATCGTTGGCCTTCACATTTCCGCTCCGCATTTCCTGAAACACTGCCAATGCCTCGTTGAAAGCACCATTTTGCGCGTAGCCGTTCAGCAATGCGCTCCAAGAAATGCTGTTCTTATCCGGCATCTGATCAAAAACCCTCCTAGCGGACTCCATATCACCGCCTCTCGCATAACCCGACACCATGGAGTTCCAAGACACCACGTTTTTGTCTACCATCTTATCAAACAGTTTCTGCGCCTCACCAATACTCCCACATTTAGCATACATATCGATCAACGAATTGACCACATAGCAGTTGTAGTCAATCCCAAATTCCTGAGCAAGATCCTCTAATTTCCGTCCCAAATTCAAATCACCCAACTGAGAACAAGCGTTAAAAACTCCGACAATCGTGACCTCATCAGGCCGCACATTCTCCTCTCTAATTAGAAAAAAGAGATCTACAGCTTCCCTCGCACGGTTGCTCCGAACATAGCTATTCAGAAGGACAGTCCACGAGATTAAATCCCTTTCAGGAAGTTCATCGAAGACTTGACGTGCAGAGTCAACCAGCCCACAAACAGAGTATCCCCGAACCAACGAATTCGCCACGACAATGTCGGAATCGAAGCACTGCTTGAAAGCTTGACCATGGATTTCCATCAAAGCCCGTGAACTCCTCGAATCCGTGCAAGCTTGGGAAACGTAGCAGAGGGTGAAGCCACTGGGCTTGCACCCATGCTTCAACATCCTTGTGTAAAAATCTATAGCGCCAGCGTAATTCCGTGCTCTTGAGTAGGCTCTGAGCATGCTGTTAAACAAAGACGTTGTGGGTGCATTGATCCCATTAAAAACGAGGCACGCGTAGCCAGCGTTGGGAGGGTTTAAGAGCGCGCATATTTCTATGATCTTGGTTGATACTTGCTTGTCCTCCGAAAGACCAGTTCGGAAGATCTGAGCATGGATCTGCTTCAGTTCTGTCATGGATTTGCATGTTGCGAGACGAGGAAGACCAGGGTTCTGGAGGATTAGCTTGCTAGCGATGGATCTGTTCATATAGGAAGAATTTGCAGGAGAGAGACGGAGAAAGCAAATGCAAGCTTGCCGCGCTGCCGCAAGTTTAGAACATCCGTTTGAAATTTTAAATGGCGAAAAATAAGGCTGATGGTTCACCACCATTTCAAGGCAGCGGGTGTCAGCCTCTCGCTCTGCCGTAACAATATTCATGGAAACATCACGGCCGTCCGTTGTCTGATTGGACGTAATCAAGAGACGGCAGTGATTTCTAGAAATTGGTTCCTTGCAAATTTCCAAGGAATCCTTCCGTTTAATGTCTTAATAGTTTCATTTATGAAATTCAATAAAATTATTTACTTAATGATATATTTATAACCTTAAAAAAAGATTGGGTGTAAACAAATAAATCACTTCAGAACATTTTTCACCCTTGTAAATATTTACTTTTGAAGTGATTTAACTTTGCAATCCAACAAAAATTTTATTCGAGTAATAGTTACATAGGCTTTGTTTTTATATAACTAGGTCATATCAAAGTAATTTCATATAACTTCTTTCATCTTTAAGATGTTTATAATTGATGCAAAATTCAGTCTATTCATTATATTTAACATTATTTGTTTAGCTAGGATATCAAGTTTCATTCATATTAAATATCCGCATAGTTGCGTTTCTTCAGAAATAGATATATCCATGTGTAAATTTGGAAAAATGTTTAAATTTATTCACATATACATAAGGATGCAATAATATTTTATAAAATCATTATCCACATAGTAGTGATATATTTTTTATCACAACTAATAGTGATATTTCAAATAGTTTAGTTGTTGAAAATACTAATTAAAAATTAATTTTTAGTATTAAATTATTTTATTATGTAATTTCACATATTTATAGATAAGGCTTTTATAAATTGATACTAAATAAATTAGAAAATTTTAATGATAATATAAATAATGTTAAATATAATAGACGAAATATATTTTTCATCAATCGTTTAGATATTAAAAAATAAGAAAAATTTCTCATATGCTCATTTGGCCAATAATACCCTCATATTCACAAATTTCAAAAATTCTTCGCTAATAAAAATGCATGCCCCCTTTTTTCATAATTTCGAAAATGCCCGTCCAATATCTCTTCTTCCTCCACAGCCATGGCTCAGCGCCGATTATTTTGTTAGCTCAACCGAGATTTCACAAACATATCTTTTTATATTATATTTTTTTGCGAAGAGCTACCAATTTTTTCCAGCACTTCCACATTCGGATGTAGAAATCAAAGAAGATTGGGAGGAAAAAAATTCTGTCTTTCTCATTCCCCTTGATTATCTTATATACAACAGTTCTAAATAAGGTAAACTCCTAAAAGAAGAAATCTTCTAATATAGGAAAACAATCTTCTAATATAGGAAAACATTAACAACAAATATATACACAATAATATTCCTGAAAATATGCCTAATACCCCCCCTCAAGTTGGAGCATGGATATCCAGAATGCCCAACTTGCGCAAAAGAACATCAAATTGATTCGTGCCCAATGCTTTTGTCAAAATATCAACAAGCTGAACTGAAGTATGAACATATTTGGTAATGATATTCCTAGAGCTGATCTCTTAACGAACAAAATGACAATCAACTTCAATATGTTTCGTGCGTTCGTGGTATACTGGATTAGCAGCTATGTGCAATGCAGCTTGACTGTCACAGAACATAGTCATTGGTCCAGAATGATCAACACTAAGAGAACCCAGCAATCCTTTTAACCACTTCAGTTCACAAGCCGTGGTAGTCATAGACCGATACTCTGCTTCGGCAGAAGAGCGAGAGACAGTTTGCTGCTTCTTTGTTTTCCAAGAAATTGGAGAATTTCCTAAGAAAACGAAATATCCTGTCAAAGATCGTCGAGTCAGACGACAACTAGCCCAATCAGAATCACAATAACCATACAACTTCATATAACAATGAGCACGTAAAAATATGCCTTGTCCTGGATTGCCTTTCAAATACCGAACAACACGCAGAGCTGCTTCTAAATGATCTTGCTTCGGTTGTTGCATGAACTGAGCTAGAGTATGAACACAGTAAGACAACTCAGGACGAGTGATGGTCAGATAAATAAGGCGACCCACCAATCGCCTATACATAGCTGGATCCTTCAAAACCGGACCCGTTGCAAGTGCTAGTTTATGATTTTGCTCAAGAGGTGTTTTGGCCAGTTTAGCGCCTAATAAACCAGTTTCAGAAATTATATCTAATGCATATTTCCGTTGACATAATAACAAACCCTCAAAATTTCGAGCCACCTCAATCCCCAAAAAATACTTCAACTGGCCCAAGTCTTTCATATGAAAGCATTGGTTTAAATAATCCTTAAATTGTTGGATGGTCACATCATCAGTGCCTGAAATAATAAGGTCATCAACATAGACCAAAATATTGGTCTGAACAGTTCCACCTCAGAAAGTAAAGAGAGAGTAATCGGAGTTGGATTGTTGAAAACCAAACCTTTTCAAAGATTTTGCTAATTTAGCAAACCAACACCGAGGAGCTTGTCGTAAACCATATAAAGACTTGCGAAGTTTACATACCTTCCCTGGAGGAGCTGGAAGCAAAACCAGGTGGCATTTTCATGTCAACCTCTTCATCCAACTCACCATGCAAAAACACATTTTACACATCCATCTGATGCAAATTTTAGTTCTTTGCAGCAGCAACAGCAAGAAAAGTGCGCACTGTAACCATCTTGGTTGTAGGAGCAAAAGTCTCATGGTAATCAATTCCTTCAACTTGATTATTGCCCAAGATTACCAATCTCGCCTTGCAACATTCTACACTTCCGTTAGAGTGGTATTTAATCTTATAAACCCACTTACTTCCGATTGCTTTCTTCCCAGGTGGTAGATCGACCACAGTCCAAGTCCCATTATCCTCAAGAGCTTCGATTTCTTTTCTCATTGCATCTCTCCAACATTCTTTTTTTGCTGCTTTTGCATATGTAGTTGGTTCATGTCCTGCAGTAATATTTGCCAAAAAATTGATGCATCGGAGACAACTTATCATAACTGACATAATTTGCTATAGGATAGAGAGTACCTGAGGAATTGGATTGGAATGATGAGCGCACTGAGGGGCCTGATTTGATGGTGTGAGTCACATAATCTTTCAAACAAACAGATGGCACCTTAACTCGTTGTCCTCTTCCAAGAGATTCCTCTGTAGTATCATTATCTTCCACAACGTCCTCCTTTAAATTTCCATCTTTAGCATTAACTTCTGTAGTAGTCAATTCCCTTTCATCACAATCCATCTCAATGTCAGCGTTCCAATTGTGTGCTCTATAACCATTTAAATCATCAGCAGCAACATCCTTATCAGCGAATGGAAAATCAGTTTCAACGAACACCACATCACGGGAAACAAAATAGTCGCCACTTTCCAAGTCATAAAGTCTCCATCCTTTCTTTTCAAACGGATACCCAACAAAGATGCATTTTCGACTTCGACTAGCAAACTTATCCTTGTCTCGGTTCAAATTGTGACTATAACACAAACATCCAAAAACTCGAACACTCTGATAAGATGGTTTCTGTCCGAATAAAATTTCATAAGGACTTTTGCCATTTAACAGCATAGATGGAGTTCTATTGATTAAATAACCAGCTACGAGAATACATTCACCCCCAGAATTCAAGAGGCAAATGTGCTTGAAATCGCAATGCTCTCGCCACATTCAAAATATGGCGATGCTTTCTCTCCACTCTCCCATTCTGTTGGGGAGTACCAACACATGAAGTTTGATGCATAATCCCATTCTCATCAAAATATTCTTTCAGACACAAAAATTCACTACCATTGTCACTTCGCACAATTTTGACATCTTTCTGAAATTGTCTTTGAATCATCACCATGAATTTCTTAAGAACAGAACCTACTTCATTTTGCCCATTCAACAAATATATTCAAACTGCACGAGAGCAATCATCCACGATGGTCAAAAAATAAAGTGCTCCACAAGAAACTAGAACTCTATAGGGTCCCCATAAATCACAATGAATTAAATCAAAACATTCTTTGACTTTATTTTCACTAGAAAAGAACATTTCTCTTGTTTGCTTAGCTCTAAAACAAACATCACAAACCTTAGTTTCATTTTTATTCCTACATACTACTTCAGGAATCAATCCTAACACCTTAGAAGAAGGATGTCCCATTCGCCTATGCCAAAGCTCGAAAGAAGCAACACCATTCATCTTGAAAGCATGAACCGAAGCTGCTCCCTTGAGAAAGTAAAGCCCCTCATGTTGCTCACCCGCTCCAATCACCTTCCTCGTACTTTGGTCCTGTATAACGCAAGATTTGTCAGTTAGTTGAATCACCAAACCTAAATCTCTAAGAAGTTGAGATACGGAAATCAAATTGCATTTTAAATTTGGCACAAAAAGAACATTCTGCAATTTCAATTCTCCTCCAAGACAAACAGCTCCTTCCTTCAATGCCATGATCTCCACTCCATCTGGTTACCCAACCGGACATGGAGCAATATCTCTTACTTCTCTCATACATGTATACACACTAGTCATATGATTGGAAGCTCCCGAATCAATGATCCAGGGTAATTGTATTTGCTTACCCATCAACCTCTCATTAGTACCAGTTTTATGAGCATTCAACATTCCTATCAATGTGGCCCATTGTTCATCATTCAAGCCCACAATTCCCTTTTTATTGGCATCATTCGTTGCAGCTCTCTCACCTCCAGCACCAAGAGTTTGAGTTGCATTTGCCCGAGCAGTCCCCACCTTATCATGTCCTCCATAAGTACCGTGTTTATGCTCACCTCCACGTCCAGAAGCGTTCGTTCTTGGTCTGTTACCCCACCATTCTGGGTACCCAATTAATTGAAAACAAGTATCTGCATCATGTCCTTCTCGTTTGCAATCTGTGCATACCACGTTTCTATCTTTTGCTTCCCCCATTGAATTTTGACCTCCTGCTTTCATCGCAAAACTCACTGGATTCCCTCTTTCTTCTTTTGTACGAGTCATAGTTCTCATTCTTTCTTGTTGCACAACCATAGCATAGGCTCGATTCAAGTTCGGCAAGGGTTCGGTGCTAAGGATATTTGAACGCACAGTACCATATCCTTCTTCATCCAAACCCATCAGGAACTGATGCACCCTCTCTTCTTCACGCTTCTTTTCCAAGAGAATCGTTAGATTACGCTTACATCCAGTGCAATTACATACCGGTATCTTGTCATAGTTATTCAATTCATCCCAAATCATCTTGAGCTGACCATAATAGTTAACAATGGCCTGTCCATTCTGTTTGCAATTTGCCAAATCTAATCTCAACTGTTGCACCCGTGGTCCATTGCCAATCGAAAATCTCTCCCTTATGTCATCCCACAGTTCTTTCACAATCTCCATGTGTGAGATGGTTGATCGAAGTCTGGGTTCGATGGTATTAAACACCCAAGAAACCAACATCGAATTGACCGTCCACCAATCTTCGATTTCCGGTGCATCCTCAGCTGGTTGTATAATCGTTCCATCAATAAATCCATATTTCTTCTTAGCACGAAGTGCAGTCCTCATTGCCCGCGCCCATTCATCATAATTCTCTCCTCTCAATTGAACCTGAGTAATTATATTTCTAAGATTGTCATTCGAATTGAGGGAATAAGGATTTGACAGTTTTTCTCTTTCTCTCGGTGGATCAACCATGGCTCTGATACCATGTAGAAATTAAAGAAGATTGGGAGGAAAAAACTTCTGTCTTTCTCATTCCCCTTGCTTATCTTCTATACAACAGTTCTAAATAAGGCAAACTCCTAAAAGAAGAAATCTTCTAATATAGGAAAACATTAACAACAAATATATACGCAATAATATTTCTAAAAATATAGTTGAAAATATAATCAATAAATTTCATAAATTTAACCGTTAAAGTACCTTGATTCGACCCATAAGCGAAGCGCGGCTTGAGCTCACTTATTACGGAAATTTGTATGATCAGTTCCCAGTAAGGTGGTAATAATTTCCCAGAAAGATCCTGTTGTTGAAATCGAGCTAGTTGTCACAGATTTGAATTGCATTTCAAAAATATGCCGTTTAAATTAGGGGTGGGAACTGGGGCGGGTCGACCTGTGACCCGACTTTGACCCGACCTCGTTTTTGGTTGGGTAAACCCAATATATTTTTGACCCGGTATAAGGATGAGTAAAAAATTTACACCCGAATTCAAAAATATCGGCGAGGTGGGTTGACCATATCCCAACGCGAAGAGTCCGACCCACCCCGCATATATAAATTTAGGATGTGTTTGGCAATTGATAGAAAATGTCAAGTTAAAACTTTTCAATTTAAAACTTTTCACTCTCCACAACTATCATATTTTTTAATTATTTTTTCACATTTTCCTATACAACTACTTTACTTTTCAATGATTTCTGCACAATTAACTTATCTATTTTAACTTTATCCTCTTTAGTACTCATTTTTACCCCTACCATATCACATCATTTGACAACTTTTACTCTCCAAGACTTTTTATCAAAAAGTTTTATTCATTATCAAACACACCCTTATTAAAAATTATAAGCCTATATTTAAATATTATTATTATTATTTTCTTTTAAAATTCTCACTTTTTTATAATCAACTCTATCAACAATAGAATAATCAATTTATTCAAAAAGCAATATAAGAATTAATAAAAATAATTTATATATATAACCCTATAATTGTATATTAACCTATTTTAATAAATTTATACCATCTTTGCAAATGTTTTGCTTTCTTAATTATGTATTTTTTAATAATTAGTGAAATATTGAAGCATATAATATTTAAATTTAGTATAGATGTATACTTATATTTGATAAGTATATGAATTCTGAAAATTATCTTATTTGTCTCGTATTTTTGACCCAATACGCTATCTCGAAAACGGTTCGATACTAACCCGAAGTTTGTCTTGGAACTTATTTAAAAAAAATAATGATCAAACTGACATTGTCGCAACCCGGTATAAAAAAAAGTCAAACTCAATTTTTAAAAAGTATAGTCAAGATTGGGCAAACGGGTTGCCCCGATTCCCACCCCTAATTTAAACGATTGCTGGTCCGGTTCAATAGCATTTCCTACATCAAACGTGTCTAAAGCACAGTCTGTTTACTTCGTCCGGAAAAAAAGGACAGTCTGTTTAAGTTAGCCTATTGCAAATTAATTAAGCAGCCCGAACAGACCATAATGTTAAGTGTTGTACCATTATCTAAACGATGTCAACCTGATTGCCTGATTCTGTTTAGGGTGTCTGATTGCGTGATTTAAATGGTTGCGTGATTGCATGAAAAGTTTTGAAATATTATTGAATGCACCCAGTACACTTAGCTTCAGTGAACCAGTGAACCAATAAGTAATCTATTTTTAAATTTTTTTAAAATTTTTCATAAAACTGTTAATCTAAACCTATTTAACACGTGTATCAATTCTTACCATTTTTTTGAAAATTTTAATTTTTTTGAATTTCTAAAAATTAAAAGCATTTTTAATTATTTAAAATTGCTAAAATACTACTAAATTTTAAAAATAAAAATATCTAAAAATAATAAAAATTAATATACGTGTTAAATATAGTTAAATTAACAATTGTATAAAAAATTTCGAAAAAATAAAAAAAATTATTTGCACCTAAGTGCACCAAAAATAAGTACACTCAAGTGCACCTAATTAGGCTCCAAAAGTTTTTGGTGTAATTTTTTTAAAAATACAATAGAAAATGATATAATATAGTAAGAGTAATTATAAGAAGTAAAGAAAATAAAATTAAAATAGATAGGTTAGTTATATGCGTAGTTGTGTAGAAATAAATGAAAAGTAAAATAATTGCAGAAGAAAATGCAAATAAATAATAAAAAATAAGATAATTGTGAAGTATGAAAAGTTTTATATTTAAAAGTTTTTTAAGTTGCCAAACATTTTCAGTGTTAAAGAAGTTTTAAATTACAACCATCTTTACTTAGACAACTATAGAAGAAGGATTGCGCAAAGTGGAGCAAAATATACAAGCTCCGCTTCTATGTTACCATGTTACATAAAAGTTGTTCTATGTAATCTTGTTAAATTTTAAGATATTGATCTTTGACGAAAAATCTAATTCATTTATTGCATTTAACATAATTTATTTAGCTAGAAAATCAAGTTTCATCCAAATCGAGTATATACATAGGTCCCATTTGCTCAAATATAAAAAAAATATATATATATATATATATAAATATTCATGTGTAAATTATGAAAAACACTTAAAACCCATTCACACATGTATTAAAATGTAACGATACTTTATAGAATCATTTATCTATATATTATTAATATTTTAGATGATTTAGATATTGAAAAAACTACTTTAAAGTTAATATTTTAATATTGAATCATTTTATTATGTTGATTTACACATCTACCGATAGAACCCATATACAGTGAAATTAAAAAAATAAAAAAGATTTCTATCATACTAGAAATTATTTTAAACACAATAAATGAAGTAGATTTTCCATTAACCATCAAGATTTTAAAAAATAAAAAAAAATTACATAGAAAGAGAATTCATAGAAGCGGGACCTGAATAAACTTGCCCAAATGAGAGGCAACAAGAAAACAAAGGTGAAAAATAGGATAAGCTTTCTTCCCCCGAGTGCTAAAACAGACTATGCTGATGGGGCATGACAATCCGACAGCTTATTGCTTGAAAAGCAGTGCAAATTAATTCTTTCATCAACTATAAATTTATGACATAATTCTATGTGCACCATAAATCGTGCCTAGAAGTTGGAGAGGTTCCCTATGGGTTTTACACTGCATAGGAAAAGCCTGGCAGCAGACCCTGCACATGGCCACTTATTTCCTCGCGTTTAGAAACCATCCCATGCGATGAACATAGGAGCGCCGGGCCAGCGGGTCATCCCATGTAGAGAATATAACACAAGATGTTGAGATATTTCATCCACTGTTTTTTAAGAACTGAACCCAACCAGGTGGTCCAACCAGTCAAACCGTGAACCATCATGTTCTAGTTCATTGGTTTTTCAGTTTCAACTGCAGTTCAACCACCAATTTGCAATGGTTGAACTGAAAAAACCTGAAACATGTCATGAAAACAGTTCGTAGCCAGTTCATTTTTTAAAACATTGATTTCATGTGAGCGTTGCAAATTGCCAAGTTCGTGCCTCATGCATAGTAGATCACGAGTTTAGGAACGGTCTCATCATTTTGACTGCAGATAATGACGACGTGTTTAAATTCAGACAACCAAACTGCTTCAAGGACATCAGCTACCTAGTTCATCGGGCTGTTCTAAAACGGCCATGTAACTCGAATTCATCGGATGGAGAGGTGATAAGAGTAGGGAAATTATAAGCACAAATGAATGATGAGAGGAGAATAGCTAGAAATCAAAACATTGGCTCCGTATATGCTGATGTGAATTGCAACTTACAATATGAAAAACATACCGAGGTCAAGAGGGCAATTAAGGCTGGCGTAAAACGTTATCTTTAAAATCTATCCTTGGACCTAAAGAAGGGTTCTCGATATACATTGCCATAAATACCATGAGAACCCTGTATTCCTATGTAAGCATAAATTATTTTAAAAAAACCAAAACCCGCACTCTCAAAATTCGTTTACACTATTACTGTCCCGTCAGAGAGAGAGAGAGAGAGAGAGATCACCATCTGTTACTTGCTGGTTTGACTTTGTAGATTCGGACTATCCAGTTAGACGTGGTAAACGCCTCTTCCAAATGCTCAAGCTTAATGTCCTTATTTCCAATTTCAACCCCCCTAGCACGATCATACCTTCCATACAGTAAAAAGAAAATTTTCTTGGAGATTTTAGCCCTCATGAAGCATCAACGAGCATTCATTTTTTTCAAAGAAAAAAAAAAAGAAGAAGAAGAAGAATAAGAAGAAGAAAAATCTGATAACTAGCAGTGCATGTGCTCGTATCCAGGATTTTTGCATGGCAACAATCAGAAAAGGGCAAAAGCTGTTGTACCCTTCTCTTCTATACTAAAGGATAAACCTTTCTAAAAGGATGACACACAGACAAGTAAAAATTAGAAAAAGAAAATTAAAACGAGTGAACGCCAAGACTAGATAGATCCAACGTATAACAGCATGACAGAACAGAGGCGCTGTGAAGGTTTAAATATGCTTGACATTTTTAGAAGACATAAATTAGAATCCAGAGATGTCGAGATGAGACCTCGGTGTCCAGCGTAAAAGACTATTTTTTCCTCAATTCCTTTTGCTCTTCTATCTAGAATCACAAATTAGCATGATAACACCCCCATCCCCCTTCTTTTTACTTGAGGAAGGAAAAACAGAGGGCTCCAAAATAAAACCTGCAACTCCAAAGCAGTACCCTCTTGGAATTGAAAATTTTCCTCAATCAATGACGCCTAGTGAATGTGGTCCAGTCCAAAAGTGAGTTAACTGTAACTGACAGTATTCATGACCACAAACCATCTTCTAGTCCACTAGGCAGAGTTCCTTTTAACTCATGCATCCATTGACTTCAAGAAAACACCAAATGTCTGCAGGTTGGGGCTTTGCATTTAATATTTTGGTGTCATCCCGAGAGAAAAGTACTGCAAGTCACTACCATCTCTAAACATGGCAAGTTCATGACTAGATAAGATTTTGACGACAGACAGACGTTCATTTTTCCCCCCTCTGATTGAGAATGGAATTTTCCAATTTGAAAAAACATCGATCATAATGAGCTAAAAGGGTATAAATTTTATAAGGATAAAACTTCTTCTAAAATGCATAACTAGCTAGAGAAGCCATATGAGCTAACATGCACAGTTGCATGACACAACCATGGCTATAGAGTATGAAGATTTGAAACAACATGAAGGTACAATTGAGTACTTACCCATGAGGTTTACCATACTCAGTAAGCAGCTGACCAAACCGGTAGTAAGAAAGCTTGTACCTGTTTAACCACCATTAAGTTTAATCCTTTAAAAAATAAAAAGAAAATCTTATTTTTTTTAAAAAAAAAAAAAAGGAAAGAAAAAAGAGCTTAGCACCAACAGTTTTCATCATGAAGATTGAATTCCCAGCATACATAATGAAATAGGAAATAATGCCAAAGGTTGATAAAGGAGCTTCAAAACTTACATGAGACAGTTCAACATTTTTGGGGCTGCCCCTTTGTCAACACGATATTCGCCATTCACAAGGTAGTCAGGTTCCTTAATGACAGGAAAAACTCCCCCTCCAATACGGACCATCCACAAAAACCTACCGTAACAAATGATTTCGTTAGAAAACGGAAGAAAATACCAAACATCACCCACAGGGCTGCTAAAGTTCAGAAGGTGAATCAACAAAATAACTTTTATGTTAGAGAAATCTGCTATGAATTTGGTCATTTTTTATGGATGATGATTCAAAAGCTACGTATTATAATCTTCGAAAACAAGCCTGATGTAGACGTCATCATGTTATAATCTTCAGTGGAATTTAATGCTAGGAGCACCTAAATTTCACATCTCAATAAATGATTTCATGATCTTACTGTTGCATTATGTCTAACAGCAAACAGCAAAACAGTCTCAAAGATATGCCCTACAATGGTTGTATGTGAAGCAGGAAAAGGATTGCTTGCCAGAAGACTAATTCCTTACTTGTTAATGTCATCAGAGGAATAACCAGTAACACCTCCAAACACCACAAGTACATAGCTCACATCTAGTGACTGCATTATCTCATATGCTTCATCTTCGTACGATGACATTGCACGACCAACAGTGGCGATATGTGTATTGTTCCAGGTGTTATTATCAACAATTACAGTTCGGTTTCCCATGGCAGTGATCTGATATCCATAGTCCCACCAGGACATGATCTTCGCATCTGGAGGAGTGTTCTGACGCAACCAATAATATGCTTCTCTGTAGTCATCAAAGATGACCCTTCCACCATGGGCACCCCTTGCAGCTAAGACAATTGAAGGGGAAGAATAGGCTTCTGATGTCACCCAGGTGCAATGTGTCGCATATCTACTGAGCAAATAGAAAGCACCTAGAAGCAAACCAATAGCTCCATTTTTTTGAAAAGGTAGAGACTGATCAAGTGAGGCCTGACATTGTAAATTTTAAGCACAACTCATCAGTAAAAAATCAAGAATCATTCTGCATAATCATATCATGCAAATTGTATTGTAATTATAAAGCGTAAGATTATTTTATTTTATACATTTACCTATAAAATGAAGGAATAATTTGAAAGTCAACATCATAAAGAAAATAAAAACATGTGTAAACCATTCACTATGAAAAACATCAAATAAAGTAATATTTAAGTACATTATAAACTGAGAAATTCAGCAACGGTCATTCAATAAAAATTTTAAAATGGATCCCATGGACTCCTTGACATTCAGAGAATCATCAAGTTCATAACAGAGCTTTCAATGACAAATAAAAAGAAATGTCAGGAAATTTACATGGTAGAACTTGAAAAAACATGTATAAGAACTAAGGATTAGAAAAGCAAAGACCTTTCGTGAATGTAACAAGGGTAAAGAACAAATATCCTTCAAGGTGATTACGATAAAATAAATGTAAAGTTGTGTAGCTGAAACTCTCTCGATTTCCAATATGATAGGTAAATCTAAATTGAAAGCTCTTGAATTTCAAGAAATTTGATCAAGAAGATGATATAGAAAAGCAAGATTTTTCCATACTAGACAAATTTGCAACAAAAAGCAAGTACAAACACCCAAGCCAAGACATTAGCTGCAGATGAACATGGACCCCTCACCTTTGTAGAAGCCTTCATGCTCGTTGTTCCTTTGCTAGAACTTGTATGACTGGGCTTGCTCTTTGCTCGAACCAATGAGGCTAAATTTTTTATGGTTGCAGATACTGCAATAGCACTGACAAGACACACAGCTGGTGTAGCAACAAGAATTAACCGAACCATCACACCAGCAAAATATAAGCTTGTAAGGCCATACATAACTATAAAAATTGTGGCATCAGACAACCTCTTAAAACAGAAGTAGAGGCCTGCTGGGAAAAGGAAGAGAAGTATGTGATAATCAAACATGAAAGATGACCACGCTGTAGGTTGATGCTCAGAAACTGAAGCAATTATGGGAATATGATCCTTTGCATAGGTTGGATCAAGCAAGGAGTAAAAGCGACCCGTCCATGGAGAGATGTAACCAGATGCCATGCCAACCCCAAGTGCTAGAGCTCCCACACTTATTGCACAGGTCACAGTAATTCTCAAGAAGGCTTCAAAGAGTTTTGGGTCATTTAACAAGTACTTAACCCAATCTAGAAAGTAAAAAACCTGCACAAGAATCACCTTTAAGCTTGAAACTATCTTTCCATGAAAAAGAATTGCTTCTCAAGGAAATCTTCTGAATGAAAAAAACCAGCAAACTGCATAGAGAAAGTCGCGAATGTACCTACACAAGGACCAATAATTCCAGAAGCAATAGGTCCATGACATTGATAGCTATCTATCTTGCTTCATTTACACAATAATATAAATATGGGAAATACTTCAGTGTACCATAACACCCAAGGTTTCAGTGTGTCACCACCATTTTTGGTGCCACTTTGATGGCTAAATTAAAATCCAATCCACTCATTACATTTAGAATTACTTGTTTAACTAGGAAAGCAGATTTCATGCAAATTAAATGTGCATGGACTTCATCTAGTAGAAGTGTAAAATCAACCCCATCTAATAAAAGTTTAAAATCCATGTAATAAAATGACTTGATTTCAACTTTAGAATTGTTAATTCAACATCTAAACCATCCAAAACATCATTCTTATATAAATGAATGGCTATATAAAGCATTGTAACTTTCTAATGCACATTTGAAAGGATCCAAGTGTTTTTCATAATTTACACATGATTATCTATATTGTAATCAGGTATGACCCACACAAGACTATGATTCAAATAATTTTCAGTACCAAAAACAAAATGAAAGATTCAACTTTGGTTTAATTAACAAGGCGAGACCCAAATACTGGAAACGAAGTTTCAAAGGCGAGCATTATTTGAAAGGTTTTGCTATATATATAGTGAGCTTCGCATCAAGAATTCTCAAATGATACATAACGTGCCAAGCTTTTTTTTTTCCCTGATTTTGCTCAGTAATAAGTTTAAGAAGGATGCAAGCTATCACTTGAATCATGAGCTAAAAATGAGAAGAATTATGCACAAATCAAGTATATTGTTACGGTTTACTGCTTGAGTGGAAGCAAGGTTAGAACTATTTTATTCGGACTTTCTACCACTAAATTTCCTAAATATCCAGAAATTAGATTACTAGAAAATAAGCAACTGTGTGGAACTGAGCTTCTTTGTTCAATTTTCACAGAATGACCACATCTTCTTTTGCTTGTGTAGTGTTGACATAGGTTAATAGCACCTCCAACATATTAAGGTAAGCAAATCGAGCTAAACTTTCAGTAAGACTTTCCCCACAGTTCACAAAACAAACCAGTCGTGGTGATTGATAAAGGTTGCATTTTTCAAGTTGAAAAACTGCATTGATAGGCGGACTAAATATGCCATTAAGACTAAACCAGTCAAGTTCCCACATTAAAGTTGAATTCTAAGCCTGAAAGATAACAGCTTGGGAAGATGATCCAGGGCATACAAGACTACATCGCTAGCAATTTCAAAACTTTAACCAGAATCAAGTTGAAATTTCCAAACTGGATACCTGCGTCAAGAAAAAGACGCCCATGGCCGCCATATGCTCCCCGGACTGCACATGCTGAAACCCGACAAACCGAATCTGCATTGCAAGTAGCATCCCAACGACATACATGCAGTTGTACGCCACATATAGCCTCATTGAATACCGTCCCGTCAACAGCAACACCAACACGTAGAGCGGTAGCAGATTTATGATAAAGACATAACCTCCCCAAGCAGACACCATGTAGAAGTAGCCTAATGCAGATGCCAGCGACCACGCCAGCGACCCCGTGTTCACCGCCTTCACGAATAGATAGAAAGTAAATAGCAGCGCGAAGATTGCCACTCCCTCATTATCATACGACCCAGCGACAGATCTGGATATATAGCCCGGACAAATTGCGATTAGAGCGGCAGCGACAAGACCTGCACCGGAGTCCCAGAGCTCCTTCCCAAAGAAGTAAGCCACGAGGGTGGTGTTGGAGGCGAAGAAGGGCGCAGTGAGGACGCAGACGTCGCGGATGTGGACAGCAAAGCGTAGGAAGCGCAGAGTCCAGTAGATGAAGGCGGCGGTAACCATGAGGCCCGGGTAGAGGGTGCCGCCAATGATGCGGCCAAGGGGGTACCAGCTCTCAGAGTCGAACCAGTTCCAGAACTCGTAGAAGCCGTTGTTGGTGAGAAAGAGCGTGGTGCGGTAGTTGAAGTAGGGATCGAACTCGTGGATCATGCTCTCGTAACGGAGGACGCTGAATAGGCGGATCACAAAGGCGAGGATGTAGACGAGGCAGAGGATAGCAACGCGAAGCAGCAGCTCCTGTTGCTTCCTCTTCAGCTTCGGGAGCTTGACGGAGGAGAGGAGGTCGGCGGAGAAGCTGACATGTGCCGGGGGTTGGGAGGTGGCAGATCCGGGCCTGACGCCATTTGCGTGCTCAGGTTTTCCTCCCATGATTTTGGATTTTGGGGCTGGTTGCTGTTTTGGAAGGGAATGGTGTTTTAAACGGAGCAGGAGTGCATTTGGGTCGGACGAGGCAATGGGAAATATACGGAGGATTGGTTTATGTGAATCTGGAATCAAGGGGAATCGAAGGAGGAGGGGGAGGGGGGGAGGGAATTAAACGGTGCATGCGAATCTGGAATCGAGGGAAGACCGCAGAAGGGGTTCTGGGGGAGGAGCGAGGGTTTTAGCCGGAGTGGGATCCAAGAAGAGGAAAGAAGCAGAAATGGGAATGGTCAAAAGCCTACTGCTCATGATCGCAGCACACGTGCAATGTGCCCAAGAGACCGAAACCCTCAGACACCAGCCAGTGTCAGCTCATTGGTCATTCAGTGCTAAGAGCCTAACCTGTTCGCAACTTTGATAGGATGGGATGAAATATGGGATGGAAAAATCGTTGTTGCATATGTTGGCAATGGACAAAGTTGCACGTTAGTTAGGAAGTGTAGTTTCTAGTGTAAAAGTTCTTAGAAGTTCTCAAATTAGTGGAAAATAATATAATATAATATGAGTAATAATAAAATATAAATAAATTAAAATTAAAATTAAAATAAATAAGTTAGTTGCAAGGATAATTATATGAAAATAATTAAAAAATAAAATAATCGGTGCTAAGAGCCTAACCTGTTCGCAACTTTGATAGGATGGGAAGAAATACAGGATGTAAAAATCGTTGATGCATATGTTGGCAATGGACAAAGTTGCACGTTAGTTGGTAAGTGTAGTTCCCGGTGTAAAAGTTCTAACATTAGTAGAAAATAATATAATATAATATAATATGAGTAATAATAAATTATAAATTAAATTAAATTAAAATAGATAAGTTAATTGCATGAATAATTATATGAAAATAATTAAAAAATAAAAGAATTGTATAAAAATATACGAAAAAATAATTATAAAATAAAATAATTACAGAGAGTGCAAAGTTTTTGATTAAACCATTTTAACTTACACTTTCTGCCAAACACACTTCAGAAGTGAAAAAAGTAGATAATTACCTTTAAAAATTTTTTTTGCGAAATATGAATTTTCAGCTCCTGCTCCCAACCTCATGGCACTTGGGCTTGGTCGTGACCAACCCGCCTAGCCTATCACCGAATTGGCCATCGCAGCCAAGTTGAATAGGACAGAATATAAGAACTCATTGCTAGTTTTACTTTTATTTGTGTTTATAAATTAGAAATCATATTTTGAAAATAAATTTTGATAATCGAAGTTCAAAAAACAGTGATAGAAAATTTAAGGGTTATTTGGCAAACAAGATTTCTAGTCACAATTAAACTTTAAAAGATTTATTGTAAAACCCATTTTTCTCTCTAAGAAACATCTTTTCACTCTCAAATCTCAAAATGCGATAAAATTTTTAAAAGTAATTTCAATTTTTATTTAATATTAATGCTTCCCTATTTACACTTAGAATAAATGCATCTATATAATTTTTTTCTATCCAAATTTATATCAGTGCACTTGAACGTGGAGAATAGACGGAAGATATGAAGAAAATGGACGAAATAATGTAACACGACAATGAAAAACGAAAAAAAAAAAAATCCACTTGCGTTGGCCACCACGTATAATCCTCCGTGCATGGAAGATTGCTGGTGGTGGTCAAAAATCATGGCCAGGAAAACGGATAAGGTTAGAGCTCACCACATGATCATAAATGAGCCCAAAAAGAATGTTTTGCCGTAGGTATCATAAATGTAAAAATATGGATTCATCAAAGTATCAAAGGCAAACCAACAGGCATTAGTCGCTAGCCGTTACTTCCAAAGAAAAGTAGTTTATAACCCTCAGCTTCCTGAGGCACATGCTATGTCCTGCTTGAGAGTACAGAGGGCGAACAACGAGCAACGCCAAGCAGACTGAAGACCGCCATCCTTCGATCACAAATCCAATCGCACCCCTGGCTCTTGAGAATCAAGAAACCTGGCATTGCATTGCACTTTCTTATCAAGAGAAGAAAATCTGCTTGGCAAGTTGATTTTTCATAGACGAAAGCGAAAGCACAAATAGATTGGACTGAAGTCACAAAGGCATTTAACCAAACAAAAATATAATGCTCCCTGCTGGCTGTTATTTCTCTAAGCCGAAAAGGTCAAATTTCTCTTGCAGATATAAGCTTCATCTGGCCAGGCAGTTTGCTTACCACCTAGTTAGTCGAATAGAACTTTCACCAAGAATTATCAATTCCCATCTTATAATTAAACTTTTCAAAGATATTTGTTGCATGCGTTTATATGCACTACTACTCTATCCAAACAAAGATTTTAAAATACCTTTAAAACAGTGCTGCTAAGCCCTAAACTGTGTAGCCAAACGAAGCTTCAACCCAATTAACCAAACCCAAAAAAAACCACCACCTTCTCCGTAAAGCCATCTACGACCTATTAGAGCATGATTTTAACAAAGCAAGACCAAACAATGATGTAGTTTGGTAATATCAACAAATCTTACTTTCATCAAAAAAAAAAAAAAAAAAAAAAATTCTTACTAGAATTAAGCACTTCAATTTTCAATTTCAAAAAAGGGCTAGAAACAAGAAAGAGATCCCTTGGGTCTCCGTTGTTACTTGTTCGAATAGGATGCACTGCCCAACTTCATCAGACAGGAGACATGCAGAACTGGCTTCAAGGAAGGTTACAAACTCCAAAAGTATCAAAATCAAGAGCATAAGCATGCCCTGAGAAAAGTTTTAGCTAAATTGATTATCAGAAATTGCCTAGTTGATTTCTGAACATGATAATTTCCTGTTTGTTTTATTCTAATAATATGGTTTTACTGCCCAAGTAGAATATACTTCCTGAAAATTATAAAATGGCAGCATGCAGGGACACAGATGGGGGGCAATTTCATGAATAGTTTCTGTACAATTAGATGAGAATACTGCAAAATTTGAAAGATGAGAATGCTGAAGCATTCATTATGCAAAACCATGAAGAAAACTAATGAAAGCATAACGGAATGGTTTGATTGCATGGAAAGGCAATTACTCCAACAAGAAGGGAGACAAACAGTTTCAAAGGCCTAAAGGAGTGGATTGGCGGAAGATCTAAAATAATCTTAGGTTGAAATTGAATTGATCAAACTAAAATGATGGTTATAAAGTATAACACCATTTAATTAACATTGATTAAAGGAAAAAAAGTATATATTATAAACTTGATCATTGGAAAAACAGGCTTTAATGATGATGCTGTCAACAACAAGTTGACGACAATTATTTGTGAGAGGCATCAGGATATGTAGGAAGGCCACCTCCAATGGGTATGGGTCACATGAATGGTGATTTGTAGGATGAAACATCCAAATTTGGGAGCAAATGAGTTTGTATCTAACTTCCTGACAAAGAGCGGCAGGTGATGGAATCATCTCCCACTCATCGAAGTTCAAAATCCAAAACGAGTATCTACCTTCATGCCAAAGTGAACAAACTTGATTTGCATACTTTGGAGGTTAGCCAAGAAGGAGAAACAAAGCTTTGTAGGAATTGGACCATCATACTCTCATAAGCATAATAAGATGGTCCCTCAACCTACTTAGCATCATAAATAAATAGCAAACATAAAGGCTATGGTTTAGACTTATGAATAGCCATCTAGATTGCATCCGGTTGTAGAACTTATTCACTTAATATCCAAAATATCTCCCTAGAAACAAGCGTTGTTATGAAAGATGTGTATGTCATTGGACATTCCACCAGAAAAGAAGAATTGTTATTTCACTTGGCTAGTTTGCATATCATACGTTTAGTACGATAGTACATGCTTATTTTTTTAACCCAACAAGAAATTACAAAACTATTTCATTGTTCCACATACAATGACAAAATATTTTCATGGGTGCTATCTTCATATGACATGCCCATTCTACATCAATGTGGCTAAATAATGACTTCCAAAGACCTCCAAACATGATAAAATGGTACCATTTTTCTTGAGTTACCGCAAACGTGAAGGTAGACTAAAACCAGTCTAGTCAATTTGCATGATTGTTTAACAAATTTTACTTCTAATGCCTTAAAGAAAACAAAAGGCACAACCACATTGATCAGTTTCTTTGGGGCTGTTCAAAGCTTGGATGAGATGAGGATAAGATGAGTATTTTGGATGAAAGTGTATTATAAATGGGAAAAGGTGTATTGGGATCGGGGAAAAGCTGTATTGGAAATCAAAAAATGTAGACTATTATTTTTTTGGGAAATGGGATATTCCATTCCAGGATCATATCATCCCATCTATGAACAACTGAGGCATAGGTTGATGATTTAGAAACACAGAGCAATGACCATTTGGGACATAAGATTAGGAAAATAACCACAAGCAAAGAGAAACAGATTTTAAAAACTCCAACTTCATTCAAAAACAGAAATTGTGACAAGAAAGCCGATCTATGCAATGTATGCTAACCCTTGGTAGATGGTAGTAATCTTGCATCTTGGATAACATCAAAAGTAGTTTGGCAGAAATAAATTTTAGTAACACCTTTTTTAGATTACTGCTCAGAAGGACTAATGTAGGGACTAGAGTTCCTCTTAGGAGGTTTCACCACTAATCTTGGTTATGCTTAAAATTGATCTCGGCAGAAATAAATGTGTATAGCACTGAACCTAAGATGATGAAATAGACTTGCACGATGCAATGAGATAGTTCCAGCTGACAATTTTGAGCAATAAGATGGGCAAAAAAAGCATGTCAGTAAGTACAACAATTACAGGGCAAATTGCCTCTTGTTCAGTTAAGAATGTCTTAAAACTGTAGAATGGCCAAATAGGATTATGGCAATCGGGCTTCTCTCAGGAAACCGGGTGTAACCCCCCTCCCTAAAAAAAAAACAAAAAAACAAAAAAAACAAGAAGATACTATTTTGACACTTTTTTAAAAAATCCAAACCACACATTGTATTTAAAACTATTCTTTTAACCTAAACAATAAAAATCAGCTTGATTGAGAATTTCTATAATCTATAATATTATAGTATTAACAAAATATATAATTATAAAGAGCTACATGCATTGCAAAATTGATTTTTCATAGGGGGTACAAATGGCACCTGGTTTCATAGGAGCAAAGCCCCTGGTAACCAATTGATACAATCTAAGACTAGCATGATGCATTAAAGGAATTTATGGTATTCAATACAATCAGCTTGAGCTTTTCAAATCAATAGTATCGGAGCCTGACAATGGACCTGGAGGTCATGGGTTAGGCCAGGTAAGTGTAGTCACCTCATTAAGGTGGAGGGGCCAACATAGAGGCTGGATTGAAATTATTGCTAGGTCGATAGAGCCACCCAAAAGGGGGGAAGGCTTACCAGAGTAGATGATGATGATGACAACGACAATGACAGTTAAGTCATCATGATAATGATGACAAACCATCTTGAAAACCATAATTTATATAACTACAGTTAGCTAAAATGAGATTGAAAAAAAAAAATGTAACTTTAATATGGAACCAATCAAACTGTCGCAGAAACATTTTGAACCTAGACTATGAGAACATGCATAGAAACCGTTCTCTCCGCATGCAATGCAAATCAAATGAGTTGTTCAATTTTCATGGGTATCCAAGACAACAAATACATGCACATTAACGACAGAATCAACAGAGATGGCAAACGCAAGTTAGAAGGCCCATTTTTATCCCTTCAAATTTTAAATGCATGACTTCTTGCCAACGAAAATTCCCAATATGACTAACGAGGATTAAAATTCAATGCCTTTGAAGAAGAAGTGTGCTAGAAAGCCACTCACCGACACACACACACACACACAAAAGATGCAATGCCCACCTAGCTCGAGGGGGAGGGCTCGTCTTGCCCTTTGCTGTCGTTCCAACTTTGGCTGCCACCTCCGCCACTGCCGCCACCACCGCCAAGAATAGCATCTGTAACCAATGACATTGGCCGCTGGACAATGACCTCGTCAATAAGACCAAACTCCTTCGCCTCTTCAGGCGACATGAACGTATCCCTATCCATACACTGCTCAATCCGTTCCAGCTTCTGCTTTGTGTGCTTCACGTAGATATTATTCAGCCTCTCCCTCACCTTCAGTATCTCCTTCGCCTGGATGGCAATGTCGCTGGCCTGCCCGCTGGCCCCGCCGGAGGGCTGGTGAATCATGACACGGGCATTGGGCAGGGACCGCCGCTCGCCAGTGGCACCAGCCGTGAGGAGGAGGGAGCCCATTGAGGCAGCCTGGCCAATGCAGAGGGTGCTGACGGGGGACCTGATGTACTGCATGGTGTCGTAAATAGCCAGGCCAGCCGTGACGACGCCACCGGGGGAATTGATATACATGTTGATGGGCTTGGCAGGGTTTTCGGATTCGAGGAAGAGGAGCTGAGCGACGACGACAGAGGCGGTTTCGTCCGCTATGGGGCCGTTGATGCAGACGATTCGCTCCTTGAGGAGGCGGGAGAAGATGTCGTAGGCACGCTCGCCGCGGGAGGTCTGCTCGACGACCATGGGGACGAGGCCGTAAGCTCGGATGGTCGAAGAAAGCGGGGATGAGGTCCGGAGACCGTGCAGTGGAGCTCGAAAGCCGGCGATTCTCGGGAACATGGTGGAGGGCTTTAGGGGAGAGGATTTGGGGGTTTGGGAGAGAAGGGATTTAGGAATGAGACCGGTTTGAGGAATGGATTTGGGGGCGCGAAGGATGGGATTTTGACTACAGGGGTTTAGGTTTTGGAGGAAAGGGTTTTGTGAGGATGAAGATTTGATTAATACCAACGACATCTTGATTTTTCCCTTTTTCTCCCAAGGAACACGGCAAATCGCGATTTCGGAATTGCTGCTCCGACTATAAATCTGCCCGGCGCTCGCTGCTGTGCGGCGTACGAGTGGAAGATCGGCATTATCCGAGGGGCTTTTGCATATGTACCCTCCCCTCGCGGCCTAAAATTTTGCACTTTTGAGCATTGAGTTTTATATTTTCAATAAACGGCTTTAAGTTTCGGACATGTATAGCTTTGGTCCTTAAAAAATGCCCTAACAACTAGGGGAGTAATCGGGTTAGGTTGTGAGTGGGGCTAACCTATTCAAAAATTTCAATCCTGATTCATTCGTGATCCATTCATAAAAGTTCCGGAACTAACCCTAATCCTCTTATCATAAACAAATTAGGTTGCGTATTATTAATGAGTTAATAAAACAGGTTATTAATGGGTTGAATAATAAAAAAAATAAAATGGTAACTATTTAAAATATAAAACTCTAAATAATCAATGAAGATTTCTAATATATTTAAAATTTTCAATATTCATATACATACATACTTTATTAAAACATCAATTCCATTATTAATAGGTATGTATAACTTATAGAATAGACAATTAAAAATATTAACTCTTCATGGATCATAAAAAGATTTTGCAAGTTAACATAGGCTAGAATATTAGGCTGGCGGGCTACATGAACTCAATTTATAGCCAACTCATTTAATTAAATAGATTGCATAAGTCATATAAACGAATAGACAAGTTAAAAATTAACCACTCTAATCTACTAAAAAATAAGTTCGGATTGACCAAGTTATGTGTTAATCCTAACTCGGTTACACTCTTGAAGATAGTTGACTTTCACCATAAAAAGATAAAAATGAACTTTTTTATTCTTTAAATAAATATCTTAAATCACTTAATTAAAATTTAAAATGTTCTTTTCTATTATAGCAAGAAAACCATGAAAAATAACGCAAAAAGAACCTCAACCAAACAATGAAAATTTAACACTTGGTTAAATTTATTAAAAGAGGCATTTTGTAATTTCATGTCAAAAATTTTTAAAATCATCATGTTACTCAGAGGACTGAAACTTCGTACTTTTGAAATTATGGGGACAAAAATGAAATTGTCATAATTAAGAGTTGTTCGCAGGATGAGATTTGAAATAAAATGGGAAGGGGACATGAAGGCAGTAAGAAAAACCAATTGAGCTTTGCCCAAGGCCATGATTCACAATTAATGACTAAAGATCAGCAATCCATGGAAACAAGAAGTTCCCATTTATCAATAGAATAGAGTTGATAATAAGCTCTCATCACAAATTCAACCACAAAGACGGTGAAATTTGTATCCGCAGCATCAAATCAATAGTCACCTCCGCGACCAACAGGGCATTGTCCCGGTTGTTCTTAAAATGTCTTCTTAAATACATTCTATTTGAAAGCCAAATATACATTTGCTAAATCTTCTTTTTATTCAAGCATATGAAAGTATTCATTTGAAATATTTGTTTTCTAAATTAATCTAAAATGCATAATGATGTCAAAAATAGGTAATGAACTTTATTTGGCATATGTGGTCATGATTGTCATCACATATCTACATTAATCATTCATGTGAAATTTATGACATTATGGGTGTGTATGGCAACAATAAAAAGTTGTCAATCTAAAACTTTTCACTCTCCACAACTACCTTATTTTTTAATTATTTCTTCACATTTTTCTATATAACTACTCTACTTTTCAATTATTTTTACACAACTACCAACACAACAAACCTATCTATTTCAACTTTATCTTATTTATTCCTCATTATTACCCTCATCATATCACATCATTTGACAACTTCTCATCTCTATAACTTTTTATCAAAAGTTCTATCCATTCTCAAACACACCCTATATAAACGAGTGATTTCAGTTAAATTATTTTTTGTTTATTCGACGGGCTGTGGAAATGGCTGTGGAAATGACAAACAAGGAATCGTCCCACGTACGCTTGCATTGTCTATCCAAAGAAGAATCTGGAAGAGATTTTCATTGTCCAGCATGGTTCCACGCTTCCGCTTCCGCTTCCGCTTCCGCTTCCGCTTCATGAATCATGCATTTCCCTTGTTCGGGCTGCATTGCGTGCATTTCGTCGTTATCTCCAGCCCCGGGTCTTACTCGGGTCTTATACCCATGCAAAAAATTTTAAAATTAAAAATAGATAAAACTCGTGTAAGCAGTCATTGATGACCAAGTATTTAATATGAATATGAATAATAATTGGAGATTCAAGATTTGAAGTTGAAAAAAAATTCTTGCCTCCTTTATCTCTCTTTCGAAGCTGTCTTCTGTCAATTATCTAATAATTTAAAGGATGAGATGGCAAAAAAAATTAAAAAAACTTATACAAGCAAGCGTTAAATCATGATTCCTATTGCAATATATAAAATACTGTTTAATTACATGCATAATTTATATTCAACTTAGGAAAATACTTCACAAACTATTACTAAAGATTTCAACATGTCATCCCAATTTTGCCTTCAAATTTAATATAATTGATCTATTTAGAATCCTTTATTTAACTAAAAAAATTATATTTTATCCAAATTAAAAGATGTACATGAATCAGGCCATCAATTTAATAAAACGATTCGATTTTTATTTGAATTTCAGATATATAAGCATTTTCACAATTTATATATAATTACACACATGTCGATTTAGCAGATATAATGCAGTTAAGATTTTGATTTAAATGATTTTTTATATATGTTAAAATAAAATGTTAAAGAAAGAAAGTGAATGAAACGCACGTTGAAATTTTTAGCAGCACCTGCACCATTGGAATATATTCCTTTAAGTTGATATTTGCTATCTGGATTCCAGCTCAATATTATTGATCTCAAAAAAATGGTATAACCGGGGATAAGAGAAGTGAATTTAATTACTAATATTTAATCATTTGCTTAGACCCTTGAATAAATGTCTCGTTTTTAAAGAACAATGTGCTGAGAAATAATTAAATACATCGAGAGCAATGATTAATCACACGAGTGAGCACGATGTATAATAATTTGGATTAACCACCTTATTCCACTATTTATAGCAAAAACTCGTATTTCATGTTCTTCTAACCTCAACATGTTACAACCTCAGAACACTCTTTTTATGTTTCAGATATGGAGAGCATCGACATAACAACATAATGGGTAAGTTAACAGTCCAGTAATATCTATTTCACTTTTTTGAATTTATTTTTCAAACGTGATAAATAAAATCCAATAAAAAAATTACACTTTGATCTGTATTATTCGACGCATAGTAGTCATAGTACTTTCAAAGAAAAATAATAAAGACTTGTTGAGCTTTTTGAAGATTAGGCACTTAAAAACTTATTTTCAATATAATGATAGCTTGAGAACTTTTTTAAAATTTTTTGAAATGGATAGCTTGAGAACTTTGACTAATAGAAAATTGTAGCCATTCTTTTTGTAGGCGGCAGGCTAGTACTACGATGGATTGGTTTATTTTAGCCGACGTAAAATAAAAATAAAATGAAAACGAAAGATGCTGAAAAATGCTGTTGAAAATGGGTTGTACTAATCTATGATATTATTATGGTAAATAAAGATAAAATTATTAAAATAAAAAGTAATAGTATAAAGTAAAAAAGGAGTCGCTACTAATCTTTTTTGGGAAGATTATAACTCAAATATTGCATTAAAATGATAAAGCATTGGCATTCTATAAAAAGAGATATAGGTTACAAGCAAATCATACATTGACATAATGAAAAAAATAGGGACATTTTTTAGGCATGGCGAAATGTGCAATAATAGTTATTCGGGCCTTCAGATATTTTTTAGATGATTGAAACTGAAATAGCAGAACTTCAACTCTTTATTTTGGTAGAGATGATAGTTAGGATTTTTAGGGCATGAAGGAGGTAGATGAAGATTATAAATAGGAATTGGAGTGCATCACACCGAGTCAATGTTTGCTCAACCTTGATCCTATTTTTTTATAAATTATGTTTGATCCTATTTTTTATACCGGTTAGGACAATGTTGGTTTAATCCTTATTTTTTTTCAATGAGTTATAGAACAAACTTCGGTTTAGTATTAGATTAGTTTTGAGATGGCGAGTTAGGTAAAAAGTACATGTCGAATAAGATGATTTTTAAAATTTTTATACGTATCAAATATAAAAGATACATCTATGCTAAATTTTAAGTGTTGTATGCTTCAATATTTTAGTAATCAATGAAAAATACATTATTATTAAAACAAAACATGAGTAAATATAATGTAAATTTAATAAAATAAATTAATTTATAATTATGTTTAAGAGTTATGTATATATATCCATGCAAATTCCTCTTATCAATTCATTGTTAGTTATTTGAATAAATTGATTCTTATATTGTTAAATGTTAACATGATTAAATATAAAAAAATATGAGAATTTTAAAACAAAATGATAATAAGATTTAAACATGGTTTTATAATTTTTAATAAATGAAAAATGTCCGGTGACCAAAAAAATATGTAGGGACAAGTCGGGACTCTGTCGATTGAGACATAGTCGACCCACCCTAACTCTATTTTTGAATTTGGGTTAAAAATTTTAACTCATCCCTATATCGAGTCAAAAAAATATTAATTTTACTTGGTCAAAAACAAGTCAAGTCAGGGGCAAGATGAAAAAATATTAGTTTTTCCCATGCCAGCACTTTGCAATCCTTGTGGCTCATAACCTCCTTGGTGCACATGTGCTCGTCGCTAATGCTCAAATTTTGCAACATTCTAGTGTCATTATAAATCTTCTTCAGTTGGAACTCTATCATAAAAGAGCTCTAGCAGAGCAAGTTTAAACCATCAAAGAAGAGGCCACAAAAGAAACTCCAATTGTCAGAGATGAAATCAAAGAATAATTTAGGAAGAATCAAAGTCATTTGGTTGTTACAATCCTTGAAGGAACAGTTGCATTGAGAGAGGTCAAATTAGGGTTTATACATTGGCGAAGGGAGAGATGAATAAGAGAGACAATAGTGATCTGCAGCAAAAGACATGAGATGAGAGAGAGAGAGAAAGAGAAAACAAAAGTGATTCGGAGGAAGGAATGAAAAAGAAAGACCACATAAGGGATGGTTATTTTTTTCTTTTTTCATTCAATCCTTCATGTGGACATTTTTCAAATTGTCATAAAATTTGCATTGCATGGTCTAGAATCACCTTGCCCAATCTGATGACTTATAAGTTGTGGATAAAAATAAGGCTAAATTAGCCCAACTGCATAAGATCATTTTTCACCGTTTAAAGTCAACATTGATACTTGGTAGTTTGAATAGGAACAATTGTTTGACTTGTTCATTAATCTAATAAGCTTTTGCAGTATTGCAATAAATTATTTCATATCATCTCCTGTAACATACCGGTCCAGAAAAGTGATATCGGGCCGTGTATTTAATGCAATTTTCTAAGATCAATCACACATTTATGGCAAAATTAATTATTATAATTTCATAAAAAATTTAAAATTCTACTTCCACTAGTCATGTTCCCATTATTACATCAAAGCGTAAAGAAAAGAAATTTTACAAGTCTCATTCTCAATACATGCCTTTGAAATAAATAAATAAAATTAAATATCCTTGAAAATCTTCACGTAAATCCAAAACGCTAGTGTCCTACTTAATTTGGTACACCTGTAAAAATAATGGGTTAGTCCCAACATGACTAGTAAGTAGAAAATTATTTGAAAATTGATAATGTCCCAATTAGAATTTAATTAAATGATAAAAATAATTATTTAATTTAATATCTCAAAAATTATACCTCAAATGCAAAATCAAACCTTTCTATTGAGTCCAGAAGCATCAAAAATATAGAAATGGACTATTCAATCATTCAAATCGGAATTCAAATGATTAAATCATAATAAAATGAAATAAACGGCCCACATTAAGTCATATCATCATAGCCTTTACTACAGGTGGGCCCTACCAAGGCCTCTATCACTTAGCCTTTATTGCTAATGGCCCACACATAAATTTCTAAAATCCTGTGGAGATCAGAAGCATAAAAAATTATTAAGGGTGCGTTTGGTTGGAGGTAAAACTTTTTTATGAAAAATTTTCAGAGTAGAAGTTGTCAAGTTGATAGAAAATGATGTGATATGATAGGGGTAATAATAATGTGTAAAGAGAATAAAGTTCAAATAGATAAGGTAGTTGTATGAGTATTTGTGTGGAAATGATTGAAAAGTAGGGTTGTTTATATAGGAAAATGTGAAAAAATAATTAAAAATAAGGTATTTATAGGGAGTAAAAAGTTTTTGATTGAAAAGTTTTCATTGACATGTTTTGTGTGTAACCAAACACACCCTAAATGTAAAGGAAAACGTCAAAAGCAACAAAAAAATTTCGTTGCAAAAGTAAACTTCTCATGCTTGGACGAAAATTCCTCTCCTTGACGCCTCTGACGAAAATTCTCTCTAAACGAAACTTCTTATTTGGATGACTTTCCATTCATGTACGTCTAGGAAAATCGGAACTGGCTTATATTGTTGGTCCCGAGTTGATGGCTAAACCCAAGAGAGGAGGTGTGAATTGGGATCTTTAAAAAATTCTTTGGTAAATTAAAAATCTTAACCCCTTGAAAGATTAATCCCCTTTTGAAAGCAAATAGAGAGCAATTAAGATGAAGCAGTAAAAGGAAGCAGAAGATAAGATTTATAGTGGTTCGGGCAAACCTTCCCTACTCCACTCTTCCAAGCTCACACTCCGTTGTGACTTGGGTTCCACTATGTATTCCTCGAATACACTTAGAGTCTCCGCTCTCTTCTAGATTCAAGCTCTATGGGGCATATACAACTTAGAGCCTATGCTCTCTTCTAGATTCCAGCTCTAGGGGGCATAAACAACACACTGCACAAGTAGGTGATGAGTCCCACTCCAATCACACACTACTTTGCATACACTTGATCTTAGCTACCCAAGCTAAATCAAGTTTAATACAACAAGACTTTGAAATAAAAACAAAACTACACTTTACAGAGATGTGTAGAGACAATTTGGCGCAGAGAAGAACTTGTAGTAGGCTTTGAAGAATCTGAAATAAAGCTCTTGCAGTTTTGCAGCAAAGTTCTTCCTCCTTGAATGACTTGATCTCTTTAAAGCTTTTGTAGATAGGAGTTATGCTCACTTAATGAATCTCAGCTACTTCCCTCATCCATCATGAATGCCTTTTATAATTTTGGAGGGAATCCGAACGTTAGAAGGTAGGTGGCGCGCATTTAATGCGCCAACGTTCGAATAAATTCCGACCGTTGCGACCCAAGTTGCAGTTGGAGTCGACTTCGGATGCGACTTCGCCCAAGTCGCAGACGGAGTCGACTTCGGGTGCGACTTCGCATCTTCAAGTTCTGAGTCTTGAGTCTTGAGTCGACTTGGCTTTAGACTTCAACTCAAGTCGATCATGGAGTCGACTTGGGTTGCGACTTGACTTGGTCTTCGCCAATAATGCCTTGATCCTCATTTGATTTTGCTTCTAGCTTGCTTGGCTTTCTTCCTTTAGTCTTTTTAATTATCAAGTGGCTCCTCATACTTGTAGATCTTGTGATTTATGAAGAGCTTGACCTTGATTCATCTTGGATTTGCTTGAACCTTGTAGAACTTAGGAGAGCTTGAGTCCTTGCATGACTTATTCATGCACCTTGTTTGCTTTGGAGTCGTTTGATCTTCATATCTTGAATATATCTTCATTTGGAAGCAAGCTTGAAAATTTGCCTTGGACTTGATAGATTTGATTTGAACTTGAACTTGAATCCTTACCTTGAATCTCAAGAATACTCAAGTTAATCTTGAACATGGACTTTGCATATTACTTGGATTTGAGAAAGTCCAAATAGATTCTTGGAATGAGCTTGGGAATGCATCTTTCAAGTCTGAACTTCTCGAGTCGAAGGTGGAGTCGACCTTGTCTGCGACTTTTCCCAAGTCGCACCTGGAGTCGACTTCGTCTGCGACTTAGGCATCTTTTGTGCCCCAAAATAAGTCTGGACAGTTTTTTTCGACTGAAGTCGATAGTGAGGTCGACTTCGTTTGCAACTTGGCTTCCCAAGTCGCAAGTGGAGACGACTTAGCCTGCGACTTCACCTGCTATGCTTCCAGTTTTGATTTTGCCTTTGAAGTTCTGTTTCAAGTTGATAATGGAGTTGACTTTGGGATCGACTTCACCCTAAGTCGAAGTCCAAGTCGACTTGGGGATCGACTTGACTATTTCAGTTCCTTAAAACATTTGACAAACTCATTAGCATACTTGATATACTCAAATTAGTCTTTGTTAATCATCAAAACTCATGCTTTGGTCAACTTTGTTTTGTTTTGAACATTGTTTCCAACAATCTCCCCCTTTTTGATGATTGACAAAAATTAATTTGAGTTGATAACTTTCAATCAAAGACATGTTCTTAAAAAAACAGATCATTGTCATAGAGTTCAAAACATATTCAGATCATTTAACATAGAGTTCATATTGAATACTTTTCAAGCAAAGCATACCTTTTAAGCAAAGTATAGAAACAATCATTAACAGGTTTATCATTTACCAATCTTTGCAAGCAATCATAAAGCATCTTTCATATATATCAAGTTTCATTTTACAAAATTTCAAAGTAAGCAAAAATGAAACCCTAGATGCAAACTACCCAACCAAAAAAAAACTCTTAAACCTAATCTATCTTCTCCCCCTTTTTGTCAATCTATCAAAAATGAGTCAATTACCAAAGACTTGGTAAATTGAAATTGGGAAATGGGATAGACAGATTGAGTTGGTTTGATGGGACGGACATGGGCTGATGAGTAGAAGGAGGAAACGGGTGCGGGAGACGGCTCGCGATGAACTGAACCCGATTCGAAGGGATCAAGTTCAGGCATGGGTCGCTTCTTGTGACGGCCTGAGGCGAGATGGTATCGGATGGTACGCAATTCCCGATCGATTCGATCCTGTCGGGAATGCATATCCTGAAGTGCATTTAGAACTCCGGTGATAAGACTTGTCATCCGGTTCTCTTGTTGCCCCATTTCTTCTCGGATGGCAACGATTTCATCTCTAAGAACCTTCAATGTGACTTCCTCAGATGAAGTTGGAGGCGCCCGTTCAGGTGCAGCAGATCCTTGTGGAGAATAGGATCCGTGCAATATGGGAGATGCAGGATCTTCTTGAGCAGGCGGTGCTTCGGGAGGTTGCTCCCCCTCAGCTTGTGCATGGTCCTCATGCTCTCTAGCTGGCTCGCCTAGCTTTTCCCTGATACGATCATCTCTGAATTGCTCCAGGTTGATTTTCATTCTTTGGAGCAGAGCCTTGTTGATGACGTTTGTCGTTTTGGGGACTTCAAATGGTTCCCCGTCAATATCTACCTCGAACCGCTCAAGGATTCTCGTGATCCAGGATCCGTAAGGTAGTACGCCTCTTGAATTATCTTTCTTGCATGTCAAGGCTTCTAGAAATAACCTGGGAAGGCTGATCTTGACTTTATTTATTAACTTCCACAGGATCATAGCTTCTTGTGGATTCAATTGATTTCTCCCGCCCCCTTTTGGATAGATACAGTGGGCGATTAGCAGACGGAGGACTCTGAGCCTAGGAGAAAGATCCATGTAATGCAAAAACTTTGTGCCTGCATGGTACTTGTTGCTCTTTGTCAGCTCGTTATAGATTTTGTCCATTGTCAGGTCTGTAGGAAGTCATTCTTCTTCATAGGGTACTTGAAGAATGCTCCCGATTCTCCTTAAGGCTTCATTTTGATTTGGGTAATTTAGAGAACCCAGATACATCTCGCTTCCTTTGACATAGGCTGAGAACTTGGTATCATCCCATAAATAGTAGAAGAGTCTAGTGAGATCGGGATAGATCCTTTCGTCAGACTTTAACAGTTGTATCCAACCTTGGAAGTCGAGCAACTCTTCTATATCAAACTCGTAGTCGCTAAGAAATTTGAAATCGATTATCTTGGGAATGAATACCTTCCGCTCATAGAAATATTTGTAGAAGCGGGTATGTTGCTGCTCAGTCTTGAAGTAGGTCGTGGGCATTTTCAAGACTTGCCCTTTCTTGATAGGAATTCTTGAGGTGGATGAGCTTTGAGGTTGACTTTCCGACCTCGGAGCTCGATCAGATGATTGAGTAGTGGTTTGGAATCGAACCCGTCTACTCGTTGATGTCGAGGGTTCTTCTCTAGCCCTTTTTGCCGGTGTCCTCTGTCTTCTAGGGACATCTTCTTCTGTGTTAGACTGTGAGGGTCTAGGCACAGGCCTTTGGGCTGGCTTTGAGACTGCTAGCTTTGGGAGTCTAGCTTTAGGTGCCATTGGAAACAGGGAGTTGAGAGTATAGGATTTAAGTTTAGAAGGAAGGAGAAATGGAGTTTGGGAGAAAAAGAGTGGGAACAGAGAGTGAGAATGAGAGAGACGAACTTTGAGAGACGGAGAAGTTGCCGAAGCTAGGAGCTTGCCGGAGATGAGAGAATGTGGCGCCCCGACCAAGGGTGCCTAGAAGCCTTACTCCGGGATCTTTATTGATTGGTAAACGTGACTCAGGATTGTTGCCCTGATCACACGGCGAGATTTTTATCTGGATCTCGTCCAAATTTTTTTTTCTTTCATCACATAACAAACACTTGTAATCAATTTTACACATGATACACGTAGTATCTCATCACATAACATCATGTCATCATATATGAACATATTCTTAATATCAATTTCACATATATTGTTCATATCACAATAACTGACTTATCTACATCACAAGTTCTTTCAATCTAAACATTTCATACATACATATTTTGAAGATTCCATATAATCATTCATACCATATACAGACCAACTTGTTGAAAAGTTTTCTTCATACTCTTTTCCTTTCCTTCATGGCCTATGCGTTACCTGTCTATGGTTGGGGAAAACAAAACATGAGTCGAAACTCAATAAGCAAGCATTTTTTATTTTAAATGCATTTCTCACCTTTCAGTAGTAGACGCTTAACAAGCGTTCTACTAGCAATTGGAGGAAACCTTTTCATAAGTACCTTTCACAAACATTTCATAATCCCAATTCATGGCAAACATATGCTTGTAAAACTTGACATATAAATTCTTTTTCCATAGACATATTTATGTTCTAAAACATTTTTCATTGAAGCTCCTTTTCTCATAGGACATTCTCATGTCCTAAAATACTTTTCATAAAACCCTTTTTAAGCATATGCAACATGCAATACGTCTCTGTCCATCTGGCAGGTGACACTTATCAAGTGATCATCCTTCCTTAGGAGAGAAACCCTTCTAGGTGATAGCCCACGAGCCAGGCGGCTATCCGTGTCCATCTCCCATTGCAGGGAGGGCGCCGCCGGCTTTTAGCCTTATTCAAGCGACTCGGCCTATGCAAAGGGGGCCCAATTTGCAACCGCGTCCGGCTTGCATATCCTTTACAGTAGACCTAGTACATAATCCTTGTGCACACTTTTCCTTCACATTCACATGCTAGCATGATTTTATAAAAACCACAGACCACAGTCTGTGTCCTTTTTCTGAAAACTTGATGCTAATATGCTTTCATAAAATACTACAGACCTCCGCCTGTATTCCTTTCAAATCATAAAAACTGGGCTTAACCCATGTTAACGAGTTCTATGCTCAAAATATTTTGTAAGGATGACCAACCTTAAAACATTTATATTTCATAAATAATTTGAAGTATTCAAGGAAAACATTTAAAATAACAATATTTTCTAACCATTTTTGTAAATAATTTTTGAATGACAAAACGTCTTTAAAAATATTTGAAACTTTCATCTAATATCATATACTTTTGTCTACCTGTCTTATTGTTCATTTCTATATGTGATAGACTCGTATAATCCTTTGAACATTACTCAAATCGTTTTTCAAATTAATTTATCGTGTTGGCCTTCCTTAAATCCTGCTCGAAATAATGGATTTTGAAAATTCCAAAATAATCCAATATTTAGAGAACCTTTGAAACATATCCTTAAAATACTTCAAAACCTTGAAATAAAACTATTCAATACATTTATTTCAAATATCATTTAAAAAAAACTCATTTTCCTTTCAACACAACCTTTTCAACATTTGCATTTCAATATTTTTCAACATTAAAAGGATTTGCTTTTAACGAAGCAATTTCCAAGACAATTTAAGATTGCAGAATAAGGTCGTATAAAATTGTATTTTCAAAAGGTTTGCTTGCTTACCTGTTTAGTCAACTTGTACCTTCCACTTTTCCTTTTCCTTTTCCTATACAAATGAAAAGGACTATTTATAACATTTCATGCTTGCACAATGAACTTATTTTTTAACCCATATATATTTTATCTCATACAACTATCTCCAAATCATATTTACATGTTGGGCTAATACTAACCATCCTTCCATCATCTATAAATTGCTAATTAAACATGATTAGAACAGAATTTAAAATCTGTTTTAAACGTCACTTATACTCAATATTTTTAAGGCATACATTAAACACAATTTTAATAGAAATTAAAATCTGTCTAGACATTAATTCAACATGAAATCAAAACCATAATTAGTTGATGTAATAATCTGGACGTTAACAATGATTATCCATCATTTATATATATGCTGGTTATTAAAAATCTTAATAACGATCAGCATCAGACAGGGGACGAAATAGCATTTCAGAATTAAACAAAATATCGTGAATAATAAAAAAAAACTTAAAGGAAGAACCTGTTTAAAAGCCTGGAACGTCCACCTATCTTAATTAAATTTCAGCAACAAAATTATTATTTTATATATATATATACATATATAATAATGCTGCCCTGGATGCTGGATGCTTGGGACGTTGCTTTTGCTGAAAAAAAATATATATATTTTTTTACCGCTGCCGCCCACAACGTCCAGCAATGCCCATCTGCCTGCTTTATATTAATTTCAGCATCGATTAACGTTTAAGAATTAAATAAATTCAGTAAAATACGGCTGCTGCATTTCAATCATTATTCCAGCCACTGTATATATATAATACAGCTGTTGGAAAAAAAATCAATAATTAAAATACAGCTGCCCCGCCCTTTGCATTTCAGCAATAAAATTTTATTTTCATATATGGTATGCTCGTCCAATATTTCATACCCAGCAGCGTTCAACAAAATTATTATTATTAATATTATTATTTTTGCTGTTTATTAAATAGTTAACGTGCAGCATCTAATCCATGTATATAAAAGTTTTAAATTGCTGAAGCAGGGAACGAATCAGCATGAAGGGAATATATTAATACCTGGATGCTTTGGCCGTTGCCATTTCAGATAAAAATGTATAACGCTGCTGCCCTTCTTGAACGTCCACCTTTATACATTCTTCTCAGAATTTTTGTTCTCCAGTAGCGACAGCATCCATTAATCATCACGACCCTTTTATATTATACCTTGAGCGGTTTACCATGGTTAAGTTTCATTTAACCCAGCTCACCGCTTAATACATGACAGGTGTTGAATTTTAAAAATTCAGCAATTATACGTTACATGCACCGTTTCAGCGCTGTTGACGTTTTATTTCTTTTCTTTTTTTTTTTACGGTAAATTTCAATATTAATCAATTAATTTATAACTGCCTACATACACACTTATATATTATGAAAATTTTTCTTATTAATATATATACAATTTCTCACAAAATTTACCTTTCGGAATTTTGAAAAAATATTTTATTTTATTTTAATTAACTAATTCATATTCAGATAAAAAATCTCATTTTAAAATTTTGGAAACATGTTTTCCAAAATTTCATTCCTTCATTAAATTGAGCATATTAAAATAGGATTACCCATAAAATTTCACCTCAATTGGAGCTAAGTACATATTTTAACTTAATCAAAATCATATTTTGGCATAAAATTTCATTTTAAAAATTTGTAGACATATTTTGCAAAATTTAATCCATTCATTTTGTAGGGTATATTAAAATAGTCTTGCTCCAAAAGTTTCATCTCGAACAATCTTATATACATTAAGATATTAATTAACTAAACAATTATATAAAAAAATTTAAAATATCAACGTATACGTGCATTGCGGTGGAATTTATTACCTTTAGCACACTTTTTAATACATTCAAGTTTAACAATTTAGTCAACTATTTTTCATAATCTGATCCGTCTAGATTAGAGAGATAATTTAGTACTCTCTATTAAATTTCTATGTGATTCTGAGTTATGCATATTTAGATATAATCAAAACAGTGAGTATGAATATAAGCCCTTAATTAGAGCCCCTAATTAGCCAAAAATTTTCCATTTATTTTTATTTTTCCATAAGATCCGTAAATTTAAACAGTTTCAATTTGTATAATTCGGAATTTTGAAATTCTTTCCCGAAATATTTGTAAAAATTCATTTTCATAGCTAATCTTAGTAAGATCATAAATTTCACACTATTTTCTTATAAATTCCAAACATAACCTTTGTAAATTTCCACTAAGTGCACTTCGTGCCTCCACTTTTGTCAAAATTACCAATCAATCATCTTTTCTAAATTTATAATTTAATCTCACTTTTGTAAAATTGTAATTTGGTCTTTTCGTGATTAAGTTAATCCAAAGTGATTAACTTATCACTTTATCTTAATCACATGATTACTATTCATGATTACTATTTATTAAATTAATTATTCGGTCCTTCAACTCCATATATTACAAAATTATATATTTTAAAAAAAATCAATAACCTAGGGTTCACGACCTTAGGGTTTCATACATGGTTCCAAAATTTGGGGTTCCACAGAGAATGTCGAAAATGGAAGGGAATAGACCGGAGCAAGGAATTCGCTGGAGCCGGAGAAGGAAGAGAGGAAAAACAGCGGGAAAATGAGGGAGAAAAGAAGAGAGGAGAAGAAAGAAAAAGGGGAGAGAAGTCGGACGGTCGCGTGCGCGGAGTCGACTTTGCCCTAGGCGAAGTCGACTTCGGTCCCTCGGAGTCGACTTCGACCCTTGTGGAGTCGACTTCACTATTGAAGCGGAGTCGACTTCACTTTCCCAAGTCGACTTGGCGGAGTCGACTTGACCCATCGACTTGACCTTTTCAAATTTTAGTTTTTTGTTTAATTTTTCCTAATTTAGTTCTATCATCCCCATATCACTCCTAATTTTACAAAATGATTCATTGGCTAGTGGTTCGGTAAAAATATCAGCAATTTGGTCTTCTGTTTTCACATATTCTAAGCAAACATCATGATTTTCAACATGTTCGCGAATAAAATGGTGTCTCACATCAATATGCTTGGTTCTCGAATGCAGTACAGGATTCTTAGTTAGACAAATTGCACTTGTATTATCACATCTAATAGGAATATCAAAATAATCAATACCATAATCTTTCAATTGTTGTTTCATCCAAAGTAATTGGGCACAACAACTACCGGCGGCTATGTATTCGGCTTCCGCAGTAGATAGTGCAACACTTGTTTGTTTTCTTGAGTACAATGAAACCAACATATGTCCAAGAAACTGACAAGTTCCACTAGTACTTTTTCTATCTACTTTATAGCTGGCAAAATCTGCATCCGAATAGCCGATTAAATCAAAGGTTGACCCTTTTGGATACCATAGTCCAAGATTGGTAGTTTTTATCAAATATTTAAAAATCCTTTTTACAGCAAGTAGATGTGATTCTTTAGGACATGCTTGAAATCTAAAGCACATACAAACACTGAAGAGAATATCGGGTCTAGAAGCAGTTAAATATAACAAAGAACCTATCATGCTTCTACAAAACTTTTGATCGATACATTTACCGTTTTCATCCGTGTCGATCTTGATTGTAGAGCTCATTGGAGTATTTGCCCCTTTACTGTTTTGCATACCAAATTTCTTAAGCATATCTTTGACATACTTGGACTGGTTTAGAAATATCCCTTCACTTTGTTGCTTGATTTGCAGTCCAAGAAAGAAATTTAATTCTCCCATCATGCTCATTTCGAATTCGCTCTGCATAATCTTAGAGAATTCTTGGCATAGATTTTCGTCAGTAGCACCAAATATTATATCGTCCACGTAAATTTGTACAATTAGAATGTTTTTATTTTTATACTTAATGAACAAAGTAGTGTCTACTTTTCCTCTTTGAAACTCATGATCAATCAAAAATTTGTTCAACCTTTCATACCAAGCTCTTAGAGCTTGTTTTAATCCATATAATGCTTTGGTCAATTTATAAACATACTTTGGTTGATTCTTTTATTCAAAACCAGGGGGTTGTTCAACATATACTTCTTCATTCAAGTAACCATTCAAAAATGCACTTTTTACATCCATTTGGAACAATTTGAAATTCATATGAGAAGCAAATGCTAGTAAAATACGTATGACTTCTAATCTAGCCACGGGTGCATGTGATTCTTCAAAATCAATTCTTTCTTCTTGAGAATACCCTTTGGCTACTAATCTGGCCTTGTTTCTTATTACAAGACCGCTTTCGTCTAATTTGTTCCTAAATACCCATTTGGTACCAATGATTGTATGATTATTTGGTCTAGGAACTAAATGACATACATTGTTCTTTTCAAATTGGTTTAGCTCTTCTTGCATTGCAATGACCCAGTTTTCATCATTGAGAGCTTGTTCAATGGTATTTGGTTCAATTTTTGATACAAAAGCATATTGACCACAAATGTTTTGTTTTGATCTTCTAGTTTTCACTCCTTCATATACATTACCAATAACTTGTTCAATTGGATGGACATTTTTGAACTTTAAATCAGTTGGAGGTTTGTAAGAATCATTACCTTCACTTACCTCTTCCTCCATGAGATTTTCTGGCTTGAGCTCGAGTTCCTTTGGTTGTTCTTTCCTTTTTGTCTCATCTGCATCACTTAGTTCATCATCCTTTTTCGGAGCTTGGTTAATTTCATCAAATACAACATGTATGGATTCTTCTATAACTTGGTTTCGTTTATTGAATACTCTATATGCTTTGCTATTTGATGAGTAACCAAGGAATATAGCCTCATCACTTTTAGCATCTAGTTTTCCCAAGTTGGTTTTTCCATCGTTTAAAACATAGCATGTGCATCCAAAAGCATGAAAATAAGAAATATTTGGTTTCCTTCTTTTCCATAGTTCATATGGGGTCTTTTTCAAGATTGCTCGAATGGTAACTTGGTTCAAAACATGACAAGTTGTACTTACAGCTTCACCCCAAAATTTATTGGATAAATTGCTCTCATTTAGCATTGTTCTAGCCATCTATTGTATAGTTCTATTTTTCCTTTCAACTACTCCATTTTGTTGTGGAGTTCTTGGTGCAGAAAATGTGTGGTGAATTCCTTTTTCATTACAATATTCTATGAATCGTTTGTTTTCGAATTCCCCACCATGATCGCTTCTTATGGTTACAATTGTACTTTGTTTTTCATTTTGCACCAAATTCACAAAAGTTGCAAACATAGAGAAGACTTCATCTTTGCTAGCTAAGAGAATTATCCATGTAAATCTTGAAAAATCATCAACAATCACAAATACATATTTCTTTCCACCAATGGTTAAAATGTCGGATGGTCCGTATAGATCTATGTGTAGCAATTCAAGTGGCCTAGTGGTGGAAATTTCTTTTTTGGTAGAGAAAGGCATCTTGGGTTGTTTTGATAATTGACATACCTTGCAAATTTTATCCTTGTCGTATTTCAATCTTGGTAATCCTTTTACCAAACTTTTTTTCCATAGGGTCTTTATATTTCCCATGTTTATATGTCCAAGCCTTTTATGCCAAACCCATGGATCATTATCAATGGCCATTAGACATTGACCATTTAGTTCATCTAGTGAAACCAAATATACATTTCCATGTCTTTTTCCACTAAACATGATATGTTCTCCATCAAATACATTACATATAGATGATTCAAACACAACCTTATATCCTTTATCACATAATTGACTAATGCTCATTAGATTGTGCTTGAGTCCTTCAACAAACAAAACATCTTCCATGCATGCATTTGAACTACTATGTATTTTTCCTTTACCTTTAATTTTACCTTTTTCATTGTTACCAAAGGCAACCGTTCCATCGTTGCAAGGCGTAAATTTATGAAATAAACTTCTTTCTCCTGTCATGTGCCTTGAGCAACCGCTATCCATGAATCATACATTGTTTGCCTTTGCCTTAAAACATGTCTGAAAAATAAACAAGTAATTCTTATATCTTTGGTACCCATTTTATGGGTCCATTTGGGTTAGTAATATAAATCAATCTTTGTTGTTCTAACTTGGAAAGCTCATATCTTGTGTTCCTTGGAACCCAAACTAATTTTGCACCATGGTCATATAATTTCTTAAAATTACATTTGTAAGTTTTATGACCCATTTTATTGCAGAAATTACAAGTCATAGGTAATCTTGGAGTAGGCCTCCAAGTATGCAATGGTTCAATCGTTGGTCTTCTAGTCCACTTAAAGTTTTTCTTTTGTGGCTTGTATATAGATGCAGTTTTAGTTTGATATTTCTCAAGTATTTGCACATTTGATTTGCTACTTTCTCCTTGCTCAAATGTATGATATCCAAGACCTCTTTTATGTGTTTGGGGGGTCATATTCAGAAACATTTTAACACTTTCTCCTGGATTAGAGAACTTAGCTAATGATTCATTTAATGATTCGTTCTCCTTTTTCAGCAAATCATTTTCTTTTTTCATTTTGTCTAATTTCTCTGCAAGTTTACCATTTACAATTATTACTGCATCACATTGTCTTTTCTTAATTGTAAACTTGCTTCCTAATTTCTTCATTTCTTCATATAATGAATCATATGCAGTTTGTAGTTCTTCTAATTCAGTACATTTGAGGCATTCTTGAAAAGAAGAATAACTTGATTTAGAATGGGAGAGTTTGGAACTTACCTCTTCATTACTTGTGCATTTTGTTGATGTAGTTTGTTCTTCTTGCTCGATTTGTGCCATGCAGCAAATTCTTGCACATTCTTCCGCCTCTATTTCGTCGGTTGAGGAGCTACTCGTTGAAGATTCCTCGTCATTCACGTACATGCCTCTTCCTTTGTATCTTTGGAATATTTTGTTGTCCCCTCGATCTTTTCTTTGTTCTTTTGTTTTGCTTTCTTCAGGAGTTGGACATTGAGCTTGCATATGTCCCGAACCGCCGCATCGGTAGCATTTGGTTGGATCTTTCTTCTTCTCTCTAGAAGTTCTTTCCTTGAAACTTCTGAAATTTTTGCCTTTCCTCACAAATTTTCTGAAACGTTTTGTGAGTAGGGCAATCTCGTCGTCATTTTGAGAATAAGAGGTGTCGTCCATGTCTTGTGCGGCTTTCAAGGCAATTGCTCTTTTGCCTCTGTGTTGATCTTCATTTCTTTTCTTGATTGGCTCATGTGACATTAATGAGCTAATTAAATTTTCTAGCTTTAATGTGTTGAGGTCCTTGGCTTCTTCTATTGCAGTAATCTTTGGAGTCCAAGATTCCGGTAGAGCTCTCAAAATCTTCATAACCTGCTCAGATTCAGATATTGCCTTTCCAAGACCCTTTAAAACATTAGTAATTTTTGAGAATCTAGCAAACATTTCAGAAATATTTTCTGTTTCTAGCATTCTAAAGTTTTCTAGCTCTCCAATCAAAATATTTCTTCTCGTCCCTTGGACTTGAGAAGTTCCTTCATAAATGGAGGTTAACGTATCCCATATCTCTTTGGCGGTTAAACAAGAGGATACTCTATCATATTCTGAAGCAGTAAGAGCACAGAATAGTGAGTTCATAGCTTTGGCATTGCTCTTTACAATTCTTACTTCCTCATCGGTCCATTTGGAAGCTCTTTCGTCGGTAGGCAAGGTTACTCCATCTTGGATTGCAATCCAAGAATCCATGTCGGGAGCCATGATGATTTGCTTCATACGAAGCTTCCAATATCCAAAATTATTACCATCAAACAATTGTGGCCTTGTAAAGGATTGACCTTCAGCAAATGCGGGAACGGAAGTAGATTGGGATGCCATATTAATAAGATCTCTTTGGTAAACTCAAAGACCTGCTCTGATCCCACTTGTTGGTCCCGAGTTGATGGCTAAACCCAAGAGGGGAGGGGTGAATTGGGATCTTTAAAAAATTCTTTGGTAAATTAAAAATCTTAACCCCTTGAAAGATTAATCCCCTTTTGAAAGCAAATAGAGAACAATTAAGATGAAGCAGTAAAAGGAAGCAGAAGACAAGATTTATAGTGGTTCGGGCAAACTTTCCCTACTCCACTCTTCCAAGCTCACACTCCGTTGTGACTTGGGTTCCACTATGTATTCCTCGAATACACTTAGAGTTTCCGCTCTCTTCTAGATTCAAGCTCTAGGGGGCATATACAACTTAGAGCCTATGCTCTCTTCTAGATTCCAGCTCTAGGGGGCATAAACAACACACTGTACAAGTAGGTGATGAGTCCCACTCCAATCACACACTACTTTGCATACACTTGATCTTAGTTACCCAAGCTAAATCAAGTTTAATACAACAAGACTTTGAAATAAAAACAAAACTACACTTTACAGAGATGTGTAGAGACAATTTGGCGCAGAGAAGAACTTGTAGTAAGCTTTGAAGAATCTGAAATAAAGCTCTTGCAGTTTTGCAGCAAAGTTCTTCCTCCTTGAATGGCTTGATCTCTTTAAAGCTTTTGTAGATAGGAGTTATGCTCACTTAATGAATCTCAGCTACTTCCCTCATCCATCATGAATGCCTTTTATAATTTTGGAGGGAATCCGAACGTTAGAAGGTAGGTGGCGCGCATTTAATGCGCCAACGTTCGAATAAATTCCGACCGTTGCGACCCAAGTTGCAGTTGGAGTCGACTTCGGATGCGACTTCGCCCAAGTCGCAGACGGAGTCGACTTCGGGTGCGACTTCGCATCTTCAAGTTCTGAGTCTTGAGTCTTGAGTCGACTTGGCTTTAGACTTCAACTCAAGTCGATCATGGAGTCGACTTGGGTTGCGACTTGACTTGGTCTTCGCCAATAATGCCTTGATCCTCATTTGATTTTGCTTCTAGCTTGCTTGGCTTTCTTCCTTTAGTCTTTTTAATTATCAAGTGGCTCCTCATACTTGTAGATCTTGTGATTTATGAAGAGCTTGACCTTGATTCATCTTGGATTTGCTTGAACCTTGTAGAACTTAGGAGAGCTTGAGTCCTTGCATGACTTATTCATGCACCTTGTTTGCTTTGGAGTCGTTTGATCTTCATATCTTGAATATATCTTCATTTGGAAGCAAGCTTGAAAATTTGCCTTGGACTTGATAGATTTGATTTGAACTTGAACTTGAATCCTTACCTTGAATCTCAAGAATACTCAAGTTAATCTTGAACATGGACTTTGCATATTACTTGGATTTGAGAAAGTCCAAATAGATTCTTGGAATGAGCTTGGGAATGCATCTTTCAAGTCTGAACTTCTCGAGTCGAAGGTGGAGTCGACCTTGTCTGCGACTTTTCCCAAGTCGCACCTGGAGTCGACTTCGTCTGCGACTTAGGCATCTTTTGTGCCCCAAAATAAGTCTGGACAGTTTTTTTCGACTGAAGTCGATAGTGAGGTCGACTTCGTTTGCAACTTGGCTTCCCAAGTCGCAAGTGGAGACGACTTAGCCTGCGACTTCACCTGCTATGCTTCCAGTTTTGATTTTGCCTTTGAAGTTCTGTTTTAAGTTGATAATGGAGTCAACTTTGGGATCGACTTCACCCTAAGTCGGAGTCCAAGTCGACTTGGGGATCGACTTGACTATTTCAGTTCCTTAAAACATTTGGCAAACTCATTAGCATACTTGATATACTCAAATTAGTCTTTGTTAATCATCAAAACTCATGCTTTGGTCAACTTTGTTTTGTTTTGAACATTGTTTCCAACATATATAACTTGATTTTTCGCCTTTCATAATACACATAAATATTATTAAATACATGCTGCAATTAACCCATATCATTAATATAAATTTCAATATATATCAAATGTATTTATAAAAAGAAAAATTCAATAATCTCAATACATATAATTTTAGGCATAGAATTCAAACATATTTATTTGTATAATTTTACATCCTAAAAATTTAGGATTATAAAATTATATTATGTCAAATATGTTCTAAAAATTATATAATTCATATGCTTTATACATAACAATTGTATAAAAATAGCCCAACGTAAATCACATAATTATCGAACTAAAATCGATTTTCAAATAAAATTCTACTTACCTCTGTTGAAGAAAATAAATTTCATCCTTCCGCCACTCTACCTCCCAAACCTTTCTTACGAATATCCCAATCTATCAAGTCCTCAACCCAATTTATAGAAGTCTCGTAGCTTCTAAGGGATAGGAAGATAAGAATAAGATAAAATTTATTTTAAAATTAGATTCTATCTTAACAAATCTTATCTAGGATAATTCTTATCTCATCCTATCTTATCCTGTGGATAGATAGAGATAAAATTTGTTTCAAAATTAAATTCTATCTTAAACACCCTATCTAGGAAAGTTCTTATCCCATCATATTTTATCCTGTGGGGCCCACATGTCTGGGGAGACAAAAGTGCAAAAATAAATCATATTTTTCTGCGAAACCCAGTACTTGAACCTTAGACCTCTAAGATCACTTGGACCTCTTTTATACCAACCGAGCTACATGGGTTGCTGAAATAACATTTAAAAATAAAAATATAAATATAACCCACGGCATATTTAAATAATAATTGGGCAAGACCCATTATTACTCATTTAGCCCAGTTGATCAAAAAGTCTACCCTTGCCACGTAGAATACCCTACGTGGATTTTGACCAGTCAACTTAATTTATTATTATTATTTTTTAACATTTTACATCTCCTATGCCACGCATAAGGTTAATTGTAAAAAACCTAGTGATCATATGTAACTAGTCGAAAATGAAATATTTTTGCACTGATAATAATACATTATCACTTGTTAGCATTTTTTAATTTTTATTTTTTGAAATTGTAAATATGGATGTTTATTATTCATAAATTGAGATTTATCATTTTTAGATATGTGTATATATATATATATTTTTTATAAATTTTAAACATAAAGTAGTGGGGTGACCTTACCTTAATACCTTTATGTTTAAGATTAAAAATATATAAATATGTGAAAATGATAAATCTTAATTTATATATAATACGCATCTATATTTATAAATTCAAAAAATAAATATTCAAAATAAGTAAAATTCAAAAATTAAAAATCTAAAAAATTGCTAGCAAATAAGTTTTATGACCAATAAGAAATGGTAGCGTTCTTGACGAACTATAGATTATTACAATCGGTTGTAAAATTATAAATAAGTTATTATCATAATGATAAATACTCATTAATTGGGTTGCAACTTCACTCAAACTAAGCTAATATTTAAATTGTCGAGCTCATCGAACCAAATTTATAAATAAGGTTAGGGTTAGAGCAATCTTAACTCGACTTCTTTATTTTATATATAGAGTGTATTTGTTAAAAGATAAAAATTTTCACTTTCTACAACTATTTTATTTTTTAATTATTTTTTCACATCTCTCTGTACAAACCATCATACTTTTCAATTATTTCTATACAATTATTGATATAACTAACCTGTCTAGTCAACTTTATTCTTTTTATTTATTGTCATTGCCCCCACCATATCACATCATTTTTTCTTGTGGAGTGATCCTGTTAGCCCGGGCTAAGTAAATGCCCCACTTAGCCCATCTTAAAAAACTTATTTACAACAACTTTTTTTTTACTTTTTTCTTCGTGCACTTGTTTATCTAAGTGTATTTAACATATAGACCAAGTTTTACCATTTTTGAATATGTTTATCTATTTTTTTAGATTTTTAAACATCTATGTGTATATATGTATTTAAAATACCCTTATTTTTAAAAATCTAAAAAAAATATATACACATATCCAAAAATGTTAAAATTTGATTTATATATTAAATACACTTAGATAAACAAGTGTATGAAGAAAAAAATTAAAAAAAGTTGTTGTAAATAGGGTTTTTGAGGTGGGCTAAGTGAGACATTTACTTAGCCCGGGCTAATAGGATCACTTCTCTTTTTTCTTATAAAAAATTTTTCAATAAAAGTTTTACGCTTCCCAAAGACACCCTTAATATCAAATGTTATATAACTAAAAAATATTTATTTATATCTACATATTTTATATTATTTAAATTTATGTTCGAATAGATTTTTGATATATAGAATTATATTATAGGTGATTTATATCATTTTTTATCTATACTCTCACCTATGTTTATATCATTTTACCTTTAATATCTTCAGAAAAGACAATTTTTTAGAAATAGGTTACATTGTTACATTTTTATTAACATATTAGTCTATTTATTGTTATTTTTGTTTAGCCGACTTTCTAATTTATATTCGCGTGAATTTTTAGAATTTTCAGTGTTAACTTAAACAAAATTTGGCAACCCGAGTTCGATTACATAAATAAAATTAGGATTTGAGTTTTATAAAGAAGATTAAAGCTAGGATCGAGTCCAATTCCAAGTTCTCTAATCCAATAGAATTTGTTCTAAAGATTTATTTTATCAGTTCATTAAACGAAGAAAATTTATTGGAAAAAGTTGTTTTATTTAGATTATTAATTATTCTAAAGATAATCTAAAAATATATTAAACTACTCGATTATGTTAGATATACGGTGGAGATTCTGATCACCAAATAAAATAATAATAATAATAAATTAAAAAAAAGGGTCAGAATTCGCAGCTGCAGATTCTGATCAATGCAGCGTTCCACGCCGAAATAACATTAGAAATGCTTTTATGATATCACCGTCCATAATCGACGTACCACAGTCCACAAGTTTTAGGAAGTTGACAATAAATGCATCCAAATGCACTAAGCCTTTAGTGCACACTAGTGTATTTAATCTATTTTCATTTTTTTGCAATTTAAAGTGTTATTATTTTTAAAAAATTTTAAAAATATTTTCAAATTTCTAAAAATAGCGAAACATAATGCAAATGTTAAATATATTTAGATTAATAATTGTATAAAAAAATTTAAAAAAAAAGAGTTTTTGCACTGAGGTTCTCTTACCAAAGCTAAGTGCACCCCGGTGCACAGTATCATGTTTTTTTTTTTTATATATCAAGGATATTTCGATGAAATTTTACTTTTATGCAACCCTTTTCATTTTTTAACATCAAGATAATTTATAGAAAATTTGGTATATCTATTATATTTAGCATTATTTATATAGATCAAGTTTTTCACATGCTCACGAATTTCACTCTTGTTTTCGCTTATACTCATGAACTTTCAAAAATGTCTCTTATATATATAAATTTTCATCCTAAATTCACGTATACTTTTGTCGTTAGAGATTCATTAAAGAGACTATTAATCTCATGTGAAATGACAAATATGTTTATATTTAATTATGATTTTATAGCTAAAAATTCATATTATAATGAAAATTTAATGTTTTATAATCATAAAATAATATATCATTAGAATATGAATCTTATTTAAGTAGAACAACTTCAAATTACATTAAGACCGGAGTATATTTGTCATTTTCTAAGGCGGCTAACGACCCATTTAACGGATTCCTAACGACATCGGTATTTGTGAAATTAAGATAAAAATTCCTGGGTATAAGAGGTATTTTTTAAAGTTCATGAGTATAAGTAAAATTAGAGATAAAATTCATAGGTATATGTAAAATTTTTTCTTTGCACTATCACGAAAATTCTTTTATTTGTCTAATATCACTGTGTATGGGCTCCTTTTTTAAACGTGTAATATTAATATAATAAAATAATTTAATATCAAACATTAATTTTTAAGTAGTATTTTCAATATCTAAATAATCTAAAATATCACTATTATGCAAATAAATGATCTATAAAGTATTATTATATTCTAATACGTATACGAATGAATCTAAATATTTTTTTCAATTTATACATGAATGGATTTAGTTATAGGCAAATGTAGCCTGTGCGTATATTGAATACGGATGAAACTTGGCCTTATTTCAAAACAAATGATGTTAAATATAATGAAAGAATTGAATTTTGCATCAATCACCATCTTCTTAAAAATGAAAAAAATTCCATGAAAACATTTATATAAAACTTGATTTCGAGAAACATTCTAGTTTATCTTTATATAATAATTTCCTTAATTTTATCTACAAATTGAAAAGAAACACGCTTTTATTTTCAATAGACACCGATTAGTCATCACATCAACAAGAAAAGAGGCCGAAGTAGACTACCCTCTTCTGCACGACATGCTCCCAGGCACATATACCTTTTGTTTTTGAAATTTTTTTCATAAACTTGTTAGCGCAAGTGTATTTAATCTGTGTGTAAATTTGTACCATTTTTGGAGTATTTTAGATTTTTATTTTTTTATTTTTGAAAATCAGTGGCATTTTAGGTAATTTTAAATTACTAAAATGCCACTAATTTTCAAAAATCAAAAATAAATATCTAAAAATCTCCAAAAATGATAAAAATTGATACATACGTTAAATACACTTTGGCTAACAAGTTTATGAATTTTTTTTTTAAAAAATAAAAAAATAGGTGTATGCGCCCGGGAGCATGCAACACTTTATACTCCCGGGAGCATAGGAGCATGCTCCCTTCTGCACATACTAATCTTGAATGTTGTACGCGCTAAATATTCTCTTTTACCAAAAAATTGGTCAGGAATTGGGTTCATTTGCACTTGGGTTGGTTAACTTCCGTCGAACCACCTAAATTTCCTGAATTGTGATTGAGTCAAAAATTATGATCGGGCCTGATTCGGTTGGTTTGGCCAAAATTTTTAAAAAAGAATTGATTTTGTTGCCGGCCAACCCCAAATCGATTTCATCCTTTAGCCTCCTATCTCCCATCTCTCTTAGCTACAAAATCCTATCTCCAATTGCCCATTTTTGCCAAAATCTCCACCATCTTTGGCCTCCTTGCTTGTCAACGTCAATAGTCTTTAATGTCTTAGCCCCTCATCGCCACCATGGCTTGACAACTGCACTCCCCAACTCCTTTTCTCCTCTTCGGCTCTCCGCCCTCCCTACTTATCTATGTCAATTGTAATGAAGAACTCAATCAATTGGCCATTATCCAAGTCAGCTAGTCCAGGGCTCCAAACATCTATCTACTGTCTCCTTCTAGCAAATGGAAGAAATCACCGCCAATTCCTTTCACCATGCTCTACGTAGATGCTCTTAGGTCGCAACGTACAACGGTAGACCAAAATTCCTAGCCTCTGCAGTAATACTTGGTATTTTATACTTTCTTCTTTTTCTTTGACCAAAGCCATCGATGTCTAAAAAATCAAAATAATTTTTTAGCTTGGATTTATTTTTATTTTTTCCTTAAATCTAACGACATTTTTCCTGTTGCCTTATTACAATGTAGGTGTGCATGTAGCTAGGCAGCCACTTGTTGATCTCATCAAGGTATATTGTGTTTGGTAAATTGAAGCAAAAAATCACAATTTAAGGCTTATTATACTTTTTGAGTAAGTTAATGTAGTTAATTTTTTAATTCGATAAGTTATTACTAAAATCTTGAAAATTTTCATTAATTTTTCCATCATATTTTCTTTTCATGATTAGAATTTAAAATTTGATTTTAGAAGTTATGAATATATAATTGCACTAATATATAATTAATTAATGATAATTAAAATTTATAACATCATAAATATGTCATGTTAACATCATGATCAGTTCAAACTAGTTTGCTTAATTGGTTAAATCAGTTTAAACTAAACCCCTTTTTTTTATCAATTTTGAAAACGTTGATATTTCCTCTTTTTAAAAAAATTTACCCTTGAAAAATTGGCAATGTAGCCAAAGCCAAAGATAATAAAATAAAGGGTGCATTTGTTTAACAAAAAAAAAATTTTAAACCAAAACTTTTCATTATCTATAACTATCTTATTTTTTAATCAATTTTCACATTTTCTTAAAGAATCACCCTAACTTTCAAACATTTTTACACCATTACATTACAATTAACTTTATTTTTTTTATTTCTTATCATCATTCATATAATATTATATTATTTTTAGGGAGTGTTTGTTTTTTAATTAAAAACTATCTACTCTCTATAACTATTATATTTTTAATTTTTTTAAATTTTTTTATACAATTACTTTATTTTTCAATCATTTCTACATAACTACCTATACAACTAATTTATTTTAACTTTATTATATTTATTCCTCATTACAACCCCCATTATATCACACAATTTTCTTTCATTTAAAAAATTTTTACATCAAAACTTTTCCTTAAATGTTTTACCACTTTACAAACATGCAATTTAAAAATTTTTGCAGAAGCTTCCTGTCCTAAACAAAATAAGAATGGAAGCCGCGGCACGGCTGCACTCGCACGAGAGAGTCAAAGACTGACTTTCGCCCGCAGTGTATCTTCTGGAACCGTGCAACCGTCTGAACGGATCAAACTCATCAGATCCAGTCGGATGTACGCGACTCGTCACGAGAAGCAACAAAAAGTGAACATTTACATGGACAGCCTTACAAAACTACGGCCGGCGGCGATTCCTCTCCAGCAGTCCCTCCAATATCACCTTCTTCTTGTACTCCTGTGAATCGACATCCACGCTTTCGGCCACCGGCCTTGTTCCAGCTATGTCGCAAGAATTTTCCGCCGTCTCCCTCCAGCGAAGTGTGAAGTAGAACCAGGCGGACGTGCAAAGAATCGCGCATGTCCTGCCCCACAGCAGCATGATGGCGAGAACTACTACGATAACCGACAGTCCGGCAACCGGATCCAATCTTCCGTCGAGCGTCTCAGTTGTCCGGTCGTGCCTCTGGCTGGAGGGACGAGAGGTTCCGGTTCGACAGGGTGCGGTCGAGTCCTTAGAGGCGGGGCCGGCGCATTCCAGGGGGTTGTGGTCGACCGCTGGCGGAAGCATACCGTTCTTGGGCTGCAATCAGATAGGAACGGAACTGTCAGAGATGTTTAAGCTGGCGACGAGACGTTAATCTTCCAAATCACGCCTTTGCATGCAACGCGAGGTGATAACATGGGAAGAATCCCAAGGAAGTTCTCTTCGCCGTTCCAGGTCTGAAGCGAACCATCTTATCATTTTTTTTATTAAAAAAAAAAAGATAAAACGAAAACTGATAATATAGCCGTCCAACCAACATTTCGTTGACCACGCCATACCCTCCATCTCTAGGGGAAAAAAAAAAAATTAATTAGAAAATTCCGATACGGCAGCAAATGATCGGAATGTGGGCTACGCTCAATCAGAAACAGCGATGTAGCTGGTTATTCTATGGCTAGGGTCGTCCAATAAAGGTGAGAGAAATAATTCGTACGGTTTGGATCAACCGAAAAAAAAACTCAGCCTCGATGAACTAACTTGGAAACGTCACCTTTTCAGATTTTCCGACAGCATCTGCGTCCGCCACCGCAGCAGCAAAGGACGTCGCCGGACTCTTATCGCCCGCAATCCGACGCTTTCCTTCTGGTTTCACCCCTTCATCAGTGCCGCCGGGAGCCCCACGCGTGGGCTTCCGCGCTCCTGGGAAGTCGACGGGCACCGCCTTGACTTTGGACTTGCGCATCCGGGACCTTGACAAGGAGAAGCGGCGCTTCTCGTTACCTCCGCGGCCCCAGACGGTGGAGGAGATCCCGAAACAGGAAGGCAGGCAGGACTTGTCAGGCTCCACGGCTCGGCTTTTCTCGGCCATGGAGATACTAATAAGACGAAAAAGACGAGGAGGGATTGGTTGAAGGAGTCTTCTTCTTCTCCTCCTCCTTCTTCTTTGATTTCCCAGTATTCATCTCCTTTCTTGAGGTCATCGGTTTCTCACGCGAAACGCAATTGCTTTTAAAAAAAACGGAAATGAAAATTTTCTGCAATGACTTGACTGCGTTGCTCAGTCGTGATTTCAAGCGGCTACGCTGCCCGCCCCACACGTTTCCCTTGACAATACATCAAAATATATTTTTAATTTATTACTTCGGCAAGTTATCAACAGGGCGTGCACCAAGAAGACAATAGGCCATTGTCGATCTTATGTTCACGACGGTGGGATGGATAACAATAAAATGAGAGATTACGACGAAAATGCATATATACGTAAAAAACTAATTAAAATGGGAATGCGAAAAATACTATTGATATTTAAATAAAATAAATTTATTAAATTCTAAAAATAAAATATCGTATCTCATCCTTAACCCATCAAAATTTTAAGTCTTAACACGTTTGACCTTGAGTAGAAAGACGGATTTAGTTGGCAGCATTGCAAATTCGGAAGAATCCTCTTCCAGCACAATAATTTTGAGAAATGTTAGCTCCTACAAATTAATTTAGGAAAAGGAAATGAGGAAATTAATGTTAATTGCATTTTAACAGCCTCGGAAGAGTTTTCTTCGGAAAAAAAAAAAACTCGGTGGGGGTCTATGTCTATCGTTGACCTAGGTCAACTCAATCCGCTAGCTCGGCAAGGCCGTTCAATTCCACTTGAGTCTCGTGGACCATCGCTCGAGATTCGAGAATTCAGACGTGGTCAGTTGATCATTTTGGACGATAAATCATGTGTACGGTTAAAAGGTCAAAACAATCCTTTTACTCCTAATCAATGGAATGGATTTTATTAAGGGTAATTCTAGCTATAATTGGAGATATGTTATATGATTTTAAAAATTGTAAATAATCTTACCTAATTTGATCATAATTGCAAACATATTAATGACATTATGGTGCTATTATTATATTATCTCCACGTGAATATATTTGCAATGATATAAAAACTATGTAAGCATATTTGTAATTTCAATAATTAAGTGGGTAAATATACTCACGTAGATGTGTAGCTTTCCAAACATAGTTGTTTTGTGATAATTAGTAATGGTATTATAATGACATAAGTATACTTACAATTATGGTCAAATTATGTAGAATTATTTGTAATTTTTAAAATCATATGGGTATATTTGTTATTATGATCAAACTAAGCAATTGTATTTGCAAATTCTTTCGTTACTATAAGCTTCTATGTATTCTAAAATAATAATAATAATAATAATAAGGTATTATACAATCCTTAGACCCTTAGATAGGCTCATTGGCATGATGATATCACAATACAACAGGTTGCCTTGTTTAATACCATTATTTCATCATCCTAAAAAATTATTCTAATTTATGTCTTCTGTGAGTCTTACTTTCTTAAAAATATAACTGATATGTAAATTATAAAAAGTATTAAGATCTATGGACGGATGCATTAGAATGCTAGAATAATTCATATAATTATAAGTATACACTGAAAGATTTTTTTTGATGGTTTCGATGTTTGTTTAACAACTCTGAAATTGCTATATAATTAAACCACTATATTACATCCATTCCATTTTTTAAAGGGATTAGCTTGTGCAGTGGTCCGACTTTGGATCAAACTCAATGACTTAGTTAATGGTGTATTTAGTAATCATAAAAAACTTTCAATTTAAAATTTTCTACTCTTCATAAATATTATATTTTTAATTATTTCTCATTTTTTTCTCCATAATTACTATACTTTTCAATCACTTCTCAATAACTATCGATATAATTAGTTTATATTTTTTTTGATGGAAAGTTTATATTTTAAGTTTATTGTCTTTGCTCTTATATTATTATATAACATATTCAATTTCAAAAAATTTTACATTAAAAAATTTTCTTTCAAAAATTTTATTAAATGCCAAATACATATTTCATCATCATGATGGGACCTATCTAAGTGGTTATTTGAATACGCTTTCACATAACTGGTTACATAGATGCTGCATAACCAGTCAGGGAGAAGCCGTGGCGTGGTCTATGAAAAAAAAAAAGAACAGACGGTTGCATTTGAGCAATACACAATGCAATAGAAGTATAGAACATAATAAATTCATCTTTGTTTACCATAAGCTGTTTCCTTTAGAATACAACCTATAAATTCATATGTGTTTACCATAACCTATTTCCTTTCTTTGTTTGGAATAATCGAGCAGCGGAAATTGACATTAGCGTTTTTTTTTTTAAAAAAAAAAAAATCATCAGCAAACGTAAGAAACTGGAATTTTTTGATCAAATTTTTTGACATTACTCCAGAAATGCGATGCTGCCAATAAATTGGCAGACGGATTGCAGTCAGTATTGGCACCTGCACAACAAGCCAGGGCGGCCCAAAGAGCTATTGAAACAGGACAAGTGCCGCCAGCCCGCCACCATGCACGTGGAAAATATGATAAAAGAAAAGGAATTTTTCCCCTATTTTCCAAACCCAATGATTTGTTATGACATTCTAGTTACTTAAGAATCACACTTTTTCTCTTATTAGAACTGCATTATAATAATTTTTTCACATTTTTCTGAACAACTATCTTTTTTAATATTATTTTTTAATTTTCTCTACTCATATTAGATCACGTGGCGTTTTTCGCATTTTCGAAATTTTCCAATATTTTTTTTAGTATACTTATTACCAAACAAATCTTTAAATATTGAAAATGTAGATAATAATTAACAGATAAAATACTTCTATGGAAACTATACAACTAAAGAGTTGAGCCTTATCACTCCATTTTGGTCACACCTTAAGATTAAATAACTTATTTGAGTAAGCAATTAAGTTTTATCTAAATTAAATATTTTTTGAACTTTATTTCATGAAAATGATAAAAGCATAAAAATATTTTTGCGGAACTTATTTAATTTAAGTGGTAGAAGTATAAAAAATATCAATAAAAATTTGTACATACACGTTTATTTTAAAAGTTGTTAATTTACTATCAATAGATAAATAATTTTATAAATATTATAACCTTACAATAAATTTGTAAAGAGTCATATTTTGTTAGCTTAGCTAAAAAAACGTATTGTTTAAATTTTTGTGTTACGAACCAAGCCTGAACCTCCCGCATCGTAAGTGAAATGCGAGTTATGTGTTTGCAAAAAATAGTAAAATTTAATTTATATATTAGATATATCCAAACCAACAAATTTATGAAAAAGTTGGCTAACAAGATTGGTCTCTGGTTTGTAAATAAATTATCTGATTTTCATATTTATATATAATTATAAATATTTCCATGTAGATATAACCCACCTGAAACTTTAATGGAAATGAATTTTACACCCGTGGTAAACCAGAGTGAATGGTTTGTATATCACGCCAAAATGGAGCCGCAATATTCGAAAATTCTGTGAGGCAACATTTGAAGTACCCAGATACCAACAAGGAAAAAGTAAAATTCCAATGAAAAATCAGTATATGTTAAGTTGCCTCGATAATAGTTTTCTTATTTTTTTCATATATTCTCAAAAATCATGTATTTTCAACCAACTGGTTATTTCTAAAATGTACATTTTATTTTTATAATTTTATCACGGACAAGATTTTCCGTCCAAGTAATATCATTAGATTTCTAAAATAGATATGGACGAAAGATAATCACGAAGAATGCTATCAATAATAATAATAATAAAAGATAATAACGAAGAAAAGAGACCAGGGATATGCATATTATCTTTGATGGCAGTGGGATATGCATATTAGTATGAACTATGAAGGGAGGTGCACCTATGCGTACATGTAAAAGAAGCATTGTTAGAAATTTCTTCATAACTTTCCAATCCGTGCATGTTGCTGGTGAGGAGGTTGTGCATATAATTTGTCTCAAACAATTCTCTTTTTCGTAAGCAAAGTAAAAATAATATGGTAAAATAGAAAAATTCAGGCAATTAGACAAACTAAAAAAAAAACTCCATTTTGACGTGGAATGTGAAGGGGAAATAGTGAATTAGAATACAGCAAATTTTCATTATATGAATGAGATTATGGAGTTTTTCTCATTTAAATAATGTGAGCAAAATCTCAGCTGAAGGATGAAATATTCAAAACCTTTCAACGAATTTCTGGTTCCTAAACATCTCTTCAATCTTTTCTAAGGTTAGTACACTAAACGCTTGGCCACATGCTGTTATCCGAGTGGTAGCATTGGTGAATATTATACTACTAAACTAGTGTTCGAATCTCACTTTATGCATGAATAAATTTACAATTTCTGCCATGTGTAAGTGTCGTTTACAAATTTCTTATGTGTAAGGGTGTTTATAAGAAAATTCCCTCAATTATGCGAATGTCGTAAATATGTCTTAACATAATATCAGGTATTATAATGTATAACAATAAAAATACGATAAATATAATTCTTAGAATGACATTTTGCCCAACTAAACCATCCTTCACCCAATTAGATCATCCTAAACTAGCAACACATCACCAACATACATCTAATTGCGAGATTTCAATCTCAAAAAATAATTAATTTACAATATGTTTGAGTATATATAAAACTTTTTAAACTTAAAATTTTCACTATTCTTAGTTATCTTACTTGTAATTATTTTTTCATATTTTCTGATATAACTAATATATTTTTCAATCATTTCTATATGATTACTCATGCAACTGTTCTATTTGTTTTAACTTTACTTTTCGTCGTTGCTTCCGTTATATTATATCATTTTCTCAAATTTTAAAATTTTTTATACTAAATATATATTTGAAAAGTGATAAAATTTTTAATATAAAGAGAATAAAATTAAAATAGATAAATTAAATATATGAATAATAGCGTAGAAATGATTGAAAAGTAGGATAGTTGCACATGAAGAACTGAAAAAATAATTAAAGATTAAGATAATTATGAAAAGTGAAAAATTTTGGATTTGAAAATTTTTTTCAAGTGAACAAACACCTCTGAAAATTGTTCATCCAACAATTTTATATACTCCCACTTTTCGAACACACCTTTATTAAGATGGGCCCACTAGTAAATTTCCAGATAATTGTAAAACTCATTGTACGGGTGCAGTCAGCGCAAGACATTGAATGGCAGTACATACACACTCGAAACGGAGTAACCAGCACGGCTTTGGCTTATTTCTCCGTATCACCCGCGGTCGAATGATTTTCTAGAAACGTACCCATTTGTAAAATGGTCAATGCCGTTGTTTACAAGGTGGGCTAGCTAGTTGCCTGGCTGGTCCCTCCAGCCGCGTTTACGGGCGTGGTCCTGTCGGCAGCGCGTATGCTCGTGTACTTGCATATAAATATCCTTTTGTTTGGGAACGGGACATTTTTTATTTCAACAACCTGATTATTGTCCATCCCAAAAGGCAGTAGCTTTGTTATCCCACTCATCGAGTTTACCTTCATCAGGTATCTAATCATCTGAAGTGGGTCACACGATAAAAAAAAAAGAATAAAAAGAATAATTTTAAATATGAACACAACTAATACTCATATCTACGGCTATGACCACACACTTAAAAAGTTGCTTAAGTAATCGCATGGTTGATGATAGGATTTACCCTTAATTCAAAATATGACAATGTTGTTAAATTATGTCAACTAGCTGGGCAATTTTTCAAAATGACTAAATTACTCTTGTAATTTTGTTTAAAATGTGTATCATGTGAGCATGTGAGAGGTAGGAGTGCAGCTTGGACCGGGTTGAGCTTGAACTCAGTCCGTCGAGACAGAATTCCAATGATGTTAAAAATTTCTTTTTTATGATTGAGTTCAAAGAACCCAAATTGTAAATACGATAATATTAGAGTTCACGTGAACCCAAATCCAAAGAACATAAGTCTGATTTTTCATTTTATATTTATTATAAAATAGATTATATACATAATATTTAAACAATATTTTTTATATTTCGTGTATTTTGTGTTATTTATGTCTATATTTGAATACATATTTAGCATATTGTAATTATATTATAAATAAAATATATTTATCTTTTATTTATAAATAAATTCTAAAAACAAAGTTAATACCAAGTGAATGGAGTAAAAACATTATAGTTCTAATCTATAAAAATAAGGGAGATATTCAAAATTGTGCAAATTATTGTAGAATAAAATTAATGAGTTATATTATGAAATTATGGGAAAGAATAATTGAACATAGACTAAGACGAGAAACTAATATATCTGAAAATCAATTTGGTTTTATGTCAGGAAGATCAACCAATGAAGCTATTTTCTTATTTAGACAACTATTTGAAAAGTATGGGGAGAAGAAAAAGAACTTATACATGATTTATGATTTTTATTGATCTAGAAAAAGCTTACGATCGAGTACCAAAAAAGTTAATATGACAAGTGATGAGAAAGAAATGAATTAATAATGGATACATTGATATTATTAAAGATATATACGATGGGGCTGTTACGAATGTGAGGACTATTAGTGGAGATACTAATGTCTTCCCAGTCAAAATAGGTCTACATCAAGGCTCAGCCTTGAGTCCTTACTTTTTTACCTTAGTAATAAATGAAATTACTAGACATCTCTAAGAAGAAGTACCTTGGTGTATGTTATTTGCAGATGATATTGTTCTAATAGATGAAACTAAAGAAGGACTAAATTTAAAATTGAATAGGTGGGTAAATACTTTAGAATATAATGATTTTAGAATTAGTCGCACAAAAACTGAATATATGAAATGCAATTTTAATAATAGTGAGAACCCAGATGAGGAACCAATTAAGATTTTAGATTAAGTAGTAACAAGAATTAATCATTTTCGGTACTTAGGATTAATAATTCAAGAGAACGAGAAAATTGAGAAAGATATAATACATAGAATTCAAGCAAGATGGAAGAAATGGAGAAGTGCGTCAAGAATTTTATGTGACCGTCGAGTTCCAATCAAACTAAAAGGAAAATTTTATAAGACTACGATTAGATTTGCTATGCTTTATGGGGCAGAATGTTTGGCAGTTAAAAAACAACATATACAAAAAATGAGCGTAGCAGAAATGAAAATGTTAAGGTGGATGAGTGGTAAAATAAGAAAAGATAAAATTAGGAATGAAATAATTCGAAAAAAACTTAAAAGAGAGACCAATTTGTGAAAAAATGAGAGAAAATAAATTAAGATGATTTGGTCATGTAAAAAAGAGGCCTGAAATAGCACTGGTTAGGAAAACAGAGTCTATTTAATTAGAAGGTGGTAGGAGAATGAGAGAAAAACTCAAAAAATGGACGGAAGTAATTAAACCAGATTTAAAAATATTATAAATTACAAAAAATTTAGTCTTAAATCGCCAAGAATGACGCAACAGAATCCATGTAGCCGACTTCACCTAGGTAGGAAATGACTTATGATGATGATGATGATGATGATGATGATGATGATGATGATGATGATTTCTATCATTTACTTTCATGTCCATTAATTTTCTATATTTATTTTGTTTTTAATGTTAAAGTTTCTTTTAGAAATATTCTTTATATTGTTATATTTTTAAAAAATTTATATTTTGACTATATATTGTTATATTTAGTTACATGATTTGTTATTATTGCATACTCATGTAAAACTTTAAACTCATCACTCTTAAATAAAATATAAATTTATTAATCTAAATTTCAATTCAAAACTTAACCTGAACTCGATTTTCAAAAATAAAATTAGGATTTAATTTTTACAAATATGATTAATGTTCGGGTTAGAATTAATGTTTTAAAAATAAATTTAGAGTTAGAGTTAAAATTAATATTTTATAAATAAAGTTAGAGTTAGGATTGAGGTGAATTTAAATTTTGTGAGCTTGAGTTACACCCCCTAATGAGAGGTTGAGCCCATTTCATATCCCCTGTAATATATGCATTGTATTTAAGGGTGTAACATAAATAGTTTTCACTTGTCAAACTCGAACTCAATATTTAAGCTTTTTATATTAATCCATAAATTATTTTGCATTGAATGTTAAGATTTGGACAACTACAAGCAGCTTTTTATAATTATCATATTTGTTTTTAAGCTATTAATATTTTAAGTCTAAATTTATTTATATCATGTAGTTATTAATAAATCACTTGTGGTACAACATGTTACACCCAATGTAGACAACTCATTAACAATTTGTCAAGGTATTTATTAATGAGTTATACATGGATTAGAGTCAAGATTTTTTAAATAATTTATAAATAAATTAATTTTGAGCGGGGACTCAATAAACGGATCAGAAATAAAATTAGGCTTCAACCCATCCAGATATATTGCACCCCTAATTATATGTTCGTTTTTATATTATTTCATTGATTTTTATCATTATTTTTATTATTAGCCTCATTGGCGTTATCATGTTTGAAATTATCGATAAAACATGAAATTAATATTATATCTATAAATATGAACATACTTTGTGATTATACTTGAACTTAACCCAAGAAAAACCAAAACACCAAGTACATCCACTTAAGCGGATTTGCACATCAGTTTCTTACGGCACTAAAATTTGGACCGTGGTTCAATGCACCCGGGTGCATTGAACCTCAATGCACCTGGGTGTACTTCACCCATTTTTTTTTATTTTTTTTTTAAACTTGTTTTACTATAATGTTAATATAAGTGTATTTAACATGTGTATAAATTTTTATAATTTTTGGAGATTTTTAGATATTTTTTTTGAATTTTTTAAAATCAGTGGCATTTTTAGTAATTTAAAATTACTAATAATGCCACTGATTTTAAAAAAATCCGAAAAAATATCTAAAAATATTTTAAAATGGTAAAAATTTATACACATGTTAAATAGACTTAGATTAGCATTTTCATAAAAAGAAGTTTCAAAAAAAATAAAAAAAAATGGGTGAAGTACACCCGGGTGCATTGAGGTTCAATGCACCCGGGTGCATTGAACCACGGTCCCTAAAATTTGCATTTACCTTTAAATTTAATATTTGCAGCAAATGATTTGAAGTTTTAGAAATATATATTTTTGATCTTTCTGATAGCATGAACATTAGGGGAGCACTTGTTTACACTACAAACTTTTCAAACAATTTTTTTTTAATTTAAACTTTTTTATTCTTCACAATTATTTTAATTTTAAATTATTTCTTTATTTTTTTCTATATAACTACCGTACTTTTTAATTATTTCTACACAACTACTCATATATTCATCATATCTATTTTTAACTCTATTATCTTTGCTCCATGTCATTACTCTTATTATATTATATTATATTATTTTCTCTCATTTAAAGAATGTTTAGGCTAAAAACTTTTCATCAAAAGTTTTATTAGTTCCAAACACATATTAAAACTGTTAATTTTTTAATTAAAATGACCAATGCCCTTTGTAATTTTACCGAAACCTTAAATTGATTGCCCTACTTGGTTGAACTTTCTTTTTGTCACATTTTTATGTATTTTTTGTTAGAAAAATGTTTTAAATTTTTAATAAAATTATTTATTATAATATAAAGGGCATTTCGGTCATTGTAAGTAAAAAATGAACCGTGTTAAAGTTTTTTTAAGCCACCTGCTGCGAGTATGAAATTTACGCGGTAAAAGTGCAAACTTCATAAGCTTGAGGACTTTTTTACAAAACCCCCTCCACTAACAGCAGCCAATTATATCGTTGGCGTGTTTTTTGGACTTTGGATCGGTCGAGGCTAGAGAGCAGAGGTGGGTGTTTCACTGGGGCAAATTCTATGCTTACCAATGAATTTTATCTTAATTTTCGAAATTTCTAATATATTTATGTATTTTATCTAAAATTTCAGTTATAGCTACACCGTTGGGAATCAATTAAATGAGCCATTAACACTTTTGTAAAATAATGAAACAAATTCTATGTTTACCAATGGATTTTGTTTTAATTTTCAAAATTTCTAATATATTTATTTATTTTACCTACAATTTCAGTTATAGCTACACCGTTGGGAATCAATTAAATGAGCCATTAACACTTCTGTAAAATAACAAAAATGTCTATCATTAATTATAATTTTTTTGAGTAACCTTAATTATGATTTGATAGCTAAAAAATTTTAGCAAATCAATTTCAAATTATATTAGGGCTCCAGCATATTTATTACTTTACAAGGGAGCTAATAGTCTTTTTAATGAATTTTTAACGGCGTAAGTATAAATGAAATTTTAGTTAAAATACATAGGTGTATTAGAAATTTTTAAAAATTAGTGGGTATTAATGGAATTAGAAATAAAATTTATGGGTACGTTGAAATTTACCCTTTAACTTCAGTAATCTTCATTTTTTTGATATCTCATGGGTCTTTTTTTTTTTTTTTTTTGATATCAGGGGCAAGGACAAACATCGACTCAAACAATATTCGTTGCATGGGAAACCCCAAGCGGGCCTATAGACGATCAGGGGTGCAACTTGTTACCGGGTCGATCTGACCCGCTCAACTTGACCGAGTTTCAAAATTACGTTTGAATTTTATTTTTGAGATTTTTTTCGAATCAAGTTTAGTTTCTACCTGATCCGAAAGAATCTAAAACAAATATTAAGTTTATATCGACTCATTACTAAAACCAACCCGGTCTAAATTCGATATTTCTCCTAATTTATTAAAATAGTTATATTTATTTATACATTAAGTATTTTAACTATAATTATACTAAAAGTTCTTCTATGTAATCATAACTTAATTAAATTGTAAAACGCTTATTCTAAAATCTAAATGTCATATACATTTGTCCATAAAAGCTGAATATATTGCATCTACCTTAACTTTATTCGCAAATAATTACAAATATACGAATTCTTTAAAATTATCGTATACATGACAATTAACTATAAGATATACAAGTCTCACTTTTATTAAATTTCAGTTGGTGATTTCTTATAATTTCATTTATTTTTCTTACATGAATTATTAATGAGTAAATTTATTATATTCATTGTACTTAGAATTATTTTTTAATTAGAAGACTAACTTTCATCAAAACCAAATATATCATAGATCATATAACTATATTCATGCGCAAATTATTAATGTACAAATGCCATAATGTTAAAAAAAATTGTTATTTCTATCGGTAATTTTAACTTCCATTAGCGTGAAAGCAACCTGAATTGGAAATCAAAATCGAAACCAATGCCAACTTGGTCTTAACCTAACTTGAACCTGAATTCTAATATTAGAGTTAAGGTTTAGGTTAACCTAAAGCGGATGTGCTTAGAGTTTAAGTAAATCTAAACCCGTCACAACCTGATACAAATTGCATCCCTAGTGACAACCAATGTTGTCAGAACCGAACCGGTGATTGAACCGGTAAAGGAACTAGTCTAGTTCGAACCGGTGAGAACCGGTGACGTCAGTATGACATATTTATGATGTCATAAATATTAAATTATTTTTAAATTTTAAGTAAATATATTGCTAAGTTAATCCTAATTTAACACCTGTAATATGATTCTAAGCCCTTTATAAGATCATTTATACCTTAATTATAGAATTTAAAACCTAGATAATATAATTTCATGAAATCCACCTTAATCTAACAGCGTCTAACAACATCTAACGACATCTAACAACATCTAACAACATTTAAGGGACACTCAAATTTTATGAAATAAGTAAAATATTAAAAATAAAATTTTAGATTACACATAAATTGTCCTAAATACTAAGAAATTCACCTAAAATCTAATTTTCTTATTTGTTACATCGTCGGTATAAAGATGCATTGATTATAATAATTCATATCTTATGGAAGATAATGTCAATTTAAAAACAGAATATTATTAATTGAATTAATATTTTTATTAAATAAAAACTTTATTAAAAATTACATCATTTTGTAGTTATTTTATATCATTTTCACTTCGTTTTAAGAGAAATTATATTGAAATTGAAGTTTTGATGCAATACTTTGTAATATTTAAATTTTTTAGACAAAAATTATATTTACGTAATTTGGGAGATTCTATTAGATTATTGAGGAATTTTTATAAAATTATTTTGAATGATCTATATTGCAAATAACGATCTGCGTATACACGAATTCAGTGGTCCGCTGGACCACCAGAAATTTTTTTTCCCTTCTCCTCGTCGTCTTCACAAGGTTGCTCATGGCTGCCGCTACGAAATGGAAAAAAAACCATCTGTCTTTGCTTTGAACTCCTCCTTATCTCAACGGCCAACCAAATCAAGTTAAAAGAGATCTCAAAAAGATGATTCTGACTGCATTCATCTTCTTTAATTCGAGGCAGTGAACAACCATGAAAAGTCCATCTCCGACGACCTATTATTTTTCAGATCCGGCTATCTGAGCCATTGGAATGCAGATCAAAGCTGGTTAATCAAAAGCGGGTGCAAATCCCTTAAGTCCGGTAGCTATCATACTCCCTAGTTATCATACCACCTGTAACCTTTCTTCCCATTCCAACACTCACGTGCAGCCAAACTCTATTCCCCCATTTTCCGGCCAATACTGCACCTGTTGGCAGCCATACAAGCCACATCGAAAGCCCTTCCAACCACTGCCAGAAATCCAGCGGCTCCGATCCAACAGCCATGAAATCCTGCGGCTCCGATCCATTCACATATCAATCTCCCAAATTCTATCCAGGAAGCACGCAATAGGCAATATAGAGGAACAAAGAAGAAATGGGGAGGAAGAAAAAGGAGAGAGTGGAGTTCGGGGAGAGGTGTGGGGCGCAAATTCAATGCCCCTTTCGAGGGCGGCAGGGTTCCGTGAAGATGGAAATGAGGGAGGGCGAGCGGGAGTCGGGAGCAGCAGGTTTAGATTTTGTTTTTTTATTTTAAGTATACGTTAGGTCTAACGAACCGGGCGAATCCGGTTCGACTGTCCATTCCGGTTCGACCGCCGGTTCTCCGATTCACGCGGTTTTATATAATTGAACCGAACCGTATATAAATGAACTGGAAACTGGACCGATTTCCGGTCGGACCGGCCGGTCCGGTCCGGTTTTGACAACACTAGTGACAACATGCATTGACTACTAATGGCAATGCCGGTTTCCATGAAGACCTGTTTTCCGCCTCCCGGCTTAAAGAACAAAATTTCTTTAATCGTGATCAGTGGATGGCTTACACAAAAAATGAACCCGCGAGAAAAAAAATAAATAAAAATTGAACGGAGGATAGCCTTGAATTCCCACCAACGAAACAAGTTAACATGGGGGGGAAACAAAAGTAGATAAACTGTAACATTGAAAACGAAAGCAACTACCATTGCTGTTATAATAGTTGTTGATAAGGCGCTGCTGCGCACGTCAGTAACGAAATGATTATGGCTTGGGTAATAATTTTCATTGCTAGTGACAACATTTTGCTACGGTCATTGAGGCAGTTATCATCGACATTAGGACATGTTAATTGTCAAGTTAAGTCGCTCAATCCAAATTAGTGCCGGCGTGGCAGCGTTTGTTTTGTCCGCATTTTTCTGAATTAGAAAATGCTGTAATGTCAGGAATTTTATGGAATGTTTGGTTTTAAAAACTTCTATTTTGAATTTTTTTTTTTTTTTCCTTCTTCTGAAAAAAAAGCGGCAAAACATGCAGCGGCTTGTGGAGCTGCTTGTACCTTCAGACGATTTTAATTTGTTTGGCCGAAGCATTTTATCTCTTAGAAAATAAGATAAATTGAAGGGATTTTCCATGTTTGCGGCAAGCTCCTCGCGAGTGCTCGCCGCAAACGCATGTCGGATGCAATTTTGGGTGCGTTTGTTTGGGGCAAAAAAATGTCAACCAAAACTTTTCAATCCAAAACTTTTCACTCTCCATAACTACTCTATTTTTTAATTATTTTTTCACATTTTCCTATACAAATTACCCTACTTTTCAATCATTTCTACACAACTACCCATACAACTAACCAATCTATTTTAACTTTATTCTCTTTACTCCTCATCATTACTCCTATTATATCACATCAATTTCTATTAATTTGACAACTTCTACTTCAAAAACTTTTCATCAAAAGTTTTACCCCTAACCAAACACACCCTTTAACAGGAATGGTAGGCCCAATAGGCCCTTGGAATGCGTTAAATCGGACTTTATTTATAAACGCGCGAGGGACGGTGCGGAGTTGTTAGAGCGTTGCTAAACAGGCCATGAAATTGTCATCACGTCATTCAAATTACAATATGGTCCTAATCCATGTTGGCGGTTAAACTAAAAAATTAGGTGGTCTTGGTGTCTAATGATGTCCACCGAGGAAGCCGGTGGGAAGGTGACGGCATAAGCCGTCCGACCAGAGCAAGCACTCTTCATCACAATTCCAACTTGAAAATGTCTGAGGATCGGAGCAGAGATCGGCTCCTTACAGTTGTTTCTGAAAATCACAAGGCAATTTATTGGTGCATCCAAACGCAGCCAAGGCCCAAATTCAACTGGATTTGCTTCCGAAACTTGTCTAATTCAGACTCATGCATGCTTTTCGCTAGCCATTAATGCCGATCATGCAGGGGGGATGGTGACACGTGAGACGCAAGCTGAATAGTTCGTGCATGAAATAAGTTCAGGCGCGGAATGGATACACGCGAGGTCATCCCCTAGGTGTATTCGTTTCTGATTTAACGGGTTACTTATTTGATTTTGGTTGGGAACATGAACATGAAGGTGTAAATACTAAAATTTTCATTTGGTAGGGCCATTTAATATGTTTATCGCAAATATATTATATTTTTTAAGTAATTCATTAATTCTTTATGATCTAGTTGAGGTTCATCATAGTCAGTGTATTGAATTTTTTACATGGTGGGGCAGTTGATGATGGAGCCTGCTTCCTGGTTTGGTTGGGGGTGCATCGGAAACCCTCTTATTTAAACTGATTTTGATTGAAACCTTCGGGTACGTAAATATTGAACTTCTTATTTGACTTATATTTGGTGCTTTTAGTTGGGTTTCACTAAGTTGCGTAGGTATTTGTTTATCTCGAAAACTTTTCTAGTTAGAACTTTTCATTTTTCATAATTATCATATTTTTAATTATTTTTCACCTTTTTCTATACAACTATTTTACTTTCCAACTATTTCTACATAATTACTCATACATCTAATCTGTTTATTTTATCTTTATTATCTTTACTTTTCATTATTATCTCTATTATATCACATTATTTTTTCTATTTAAAAAACTTTTACGTCAAAGATTTTTCATCAAAAGTTTTATCATTTCTCCAACACACCCACACTCTTAATTTTTTTTTCCCAGCACGGTTCCTTTGTGATTTTATTTTGATCTGAGTTCTCTTGTGATTTAGTTGGACTTGGACCCTTTAATATGTTGGTTTTCAGTGTTTCCAAACCAGGCCCATATCCAGAGTCCAACGCTCCAAGCTTCTACTTCCATTATGAATGGAGCACCCAGGGTCCAGCTACGCTCCAACCTTTTACTTCCATTATAAATGAAGAATTCAGCGTCCGACTACATTTTCTAAAGTATTATTATTTTCTTGGATGTAAATGTCAGTAATTCAGGATTCTTTTTTAACCACTTCACTTTGTGCGTTGCACCAAACAGTCTGTTGGTAATTGGTAGAGAGGGAGGGGAAGTTGGGAACACATTTTACTATATGATTTGACATATTAATTATTTAAATATTTTATTTTTTATAATTATTTCAATATTCAAATCATTTGTCCATATCATACCACATGATTAACTTGTTTATTCTCACATTGCTTTCACATATACTTGTCAAAATGTTTTCCCACTCTCACTTCACACCATTCCCACTTTTACACATTACGAATAATGCAGTGATGGAGATTTACGGTGCTTGATCAACTGTCCAATATGTATTCAACCAACTTCCCAGCCCTGAATCCATCATGTCTGCCTTCCGTGCTTGTTGAGTTGCTTGGAAGTTGGAACTTGGAAGTCCAACTCATCCAATGCTTTCCTTTGGTAGGTGATAGATACTCCGAGTCTACGTTTCACGTACATTTGCTCATTAATTAATAGTTTAATACTAACAATTAACATAGAAAATGCAGAAAACGTAGACTTTGCACTTGTACTTTTATCTCCCATGATAACAGTCCAGCCCCAGTCGTACATGTTATGGGCTACATGTTGAATTGTTCATTAATTGTTCTAATATTGATAATTAACAACATTCAAAAAACGTAGACTTTGCCTTTCTACTTTTATGTCCCATTATAAGGATTAATATTTCCGGTTTTAATCATTTTCATAGAATATAAAGTTTGAAATATAGAAAAATAAATGTTTCAAACTTGATCAATTAAACACACAGTTTTCGCATTCCTATTTGTATAACGGCTCTGCGAGATTCTTTCCTCATTACATGGATGATTCTTCAGCATTCCAGGGAAGAAATGGTCCCTCTCCCTCTTTTACCGTATTACAAATTCTTAGATTATATTTGGGTAAAATACTTGTATACTCAAGTCTGCATTAATTTCTGATTAAAATAAGCTCCAATATTTCAATTAAGTAAATAAAGCTATATAAAAATGCGAATACAAAAATAAAAGGAACATGGTTTTGTAAAATTTCTACTGTTCTTTATTACAGGCGTTAAACAAAGACTTTTGAGAAATTATCCACAAGTATGAGGAAAGTAGAACAAAACAGGAAAAAGATTTGCGGATGAGATTATAAAATAAAGATTTACAATACTGGTAATGATTTTTAACCGTTTGTGGTTTTTCGTACTCGAGCAACGTGAATAACGTGTGTGGGGAATAGGCACGGTCCAGTCGCTCGTGAAGCGCGTGTTAGCGCAAGCGAGCATCTCCGCGCATACATGAATGGCGCGTGCTGGGCCTTCTGGCCCAGGCAGGCATTTTCCAGCGTCCGAGAGAGTGAGCTTCTACCACGTGACCGCTCGCACGCCAAACGGCTTCCGAACGGTTTCAATGCAATTGGCGCTGGTCTTCCCTTTCCTTTTTCTTTTCTTTTTTCGTTGTGAAACAATATCTAGCGGTCGCACTGGATAATATTTATTTTTTGTTGTAATTAATAATCACTTCAAGAAAACGTAGTATATGGGTCAATTTTTTTGAATTTTAATTTCGTTATGATTGATCAAATACAATCAAATTCTATATCAGTTATAGCTAAATGTTTTATTATTCTTTGTAGCCAAAATTTAATAGCTATTTAAAATGTCTTTATAATAGAATTTGATATAAAATTGGGTACATCTAACGAAATAGCATCATTCAAAAGTAACCAATTACTTATAGCTAAATAATTAATTATAACTAAAATATATTTAATGCAAACAAATATATATCATATGCGGTTAAAAAAGTAACTATATTAAGAAAAACCTATGGTAGTGAATGTTTTAATGAGAACCTCAGTATACGCTATATTTAATACTATTTATTTAGTCATATTATCCAAAAATACTATTTATTTAGTCTAAATAAAAAAATTAAATTTACCGAGAACTAATCATATGATCTACAATATTTAAAAGGTTTTTTCAAACAATACTTGTTTTCCCTACATATCCTATTAAAATTTTGGTCGATGTTGTAAAAGTATAATATAATAGTAAAGGATATGATGACACAACGATACAAAAAAATGGAGCTGCACCTTGCAACGCGTTTTAATATTGGAAAAGTTCCCGATAAATAAAAGCAATCGCAAAATTAATAAAAAATGTTATTGCATGGGTGAGGTCGTCGTGTAAGGAGATCAAAACTTTCATAAAACGATAATTTAATAATGATGACTGAAAAAAAATTATGGTGTTTGGTTGATCATATATACTCGTTCTATCGAAAAAAAAAAAATTGTGACAGAGAGTGCATAAGCATAACATCCGACTGTGGACTTACTACGTGGGTTTTCATCCAAACACACGTCTGCATCTGAGCATGGCCCAAACAAAGTAGGTGAAATATTTCAAGGTAGGCATATCAAAAAGTGGAAAAAAACCAATGAACGTTTTGGTGGACTTGCACGTCACAACATGGTTGTCCACGTATCCTCCAAAACTGTCAGCACTCGGCGTCTTCTCCCATTTTTGTAAATTAAAAAAAAAAAAACAGTATTGCATACGCGCATTTTGTTTCCTTTTGAGATGATGTAAAAGGAAAGGTGGAAAAACTAAAAATGTTAAAAAAAAGAGAGAGAATAACTAGATATGATTATGATAATTATGATTAGAATTAAAAAATAAATTAAAATAAGTAGAACAATTGTATATAAAAATATGAAAAATGATTAGAACACAAAGTTAAAAATAAAAACTACTGTACTTAACATTTAAGATGTAAATTTATATTTTTATTAAAAAATGTAAAATTATATAAAAAATTACGTAGAAAGATTGGTAAATTTTTTCTTTTTTCTTTTACATATTACTAAATAGACACCCATCATTATTATTATCTTCCAAATACCAAATATTAACACCTCATCTTACATCATGCATATATAAAGCAACCGACAATACTGCATTCGTAGGTAATCCAAACACGAAACAAAGGCATCTATCTACACGTATACGTATATAACCCACACTTCGAACTAAAAAATAAAATAAAATAAAATAAAATAATAAAATCCACGCGGTTGAAAGATCCCTTTCTTAGTATTACAGCCCAGCTAGCGATGGATCCGTGCACACGTTCTCATTCTCTCCTGTGTATGTTCACCTGCAAGCCATGCTTCAAGTACATGGTCAAAGACAACTTGGGGGCGACAGGGAAGTTCTCCACCACCTTCACATGGTAACGGTAGATGATGTTGGCGGCCACGAACTTCATCTGGTAGTAGGCGAAGTCCTTCCCCAGGCAGAGGCGAGGGCCGCCGTTGAAGGCCGTGAACTTGTAGGCGGACTCGCTCATGAATCTCCCATCCCTCAGCCACCTCTCCGGCTTGAATTCCCTGCAGTCCTTACCCCAGATGGCCTCCATCCGCCCCATGCTGTAGATGGCATAAATGATCTTGGTCCCCTTCTTCAGCACTGTCCCGTCGGGGAACACGTCGTCTTCCACCACCTGACCATCAAATCAAAAGCAAAAGCAGTTTTCCATAAATTGATCGACTCACAATTTCTTGATGATCACCAACAGCAACATATGCATATATATCCAAAATGATGGTGGCCCGTTTGGTTCGGCAGCTACTTAGTAAATTGCCGTGCTAATCAATCGAAAATTGGGTCAGATATCACACGATGAGGTCGACGAGTCGACACCGTTGGGGCCTTGGAGTTTGAACCTCGAAATTCGAATATACTCCTAAATGATACTGGCAAGAGTCAGGGAATATGGGATGAAATGCACGCATTCATTTCATGCATACATGCATATATGGAATAGAAATTAGAAATTTTTTTTAAAAAAATGGTGGAACGAAGCCATGCACGGATGGTTATTGGTATTGGAATATCATACCTCCTTGTGATCCACGGGCACCGAAGGATAGAGCCGGAGAGACTCGGACAATGCGGCCTGCAAATAGTCCATCTTTTTCACTTCATCCGGCCTAAAAACTATCGGCGTTTCGTCCTTCCCGTCTACAGAGCATCCCCTCTCGCTCAAGATTCGCCGTATCTCCGCCAGAATGTTGTTCTCCACGGCGGGATGCTGCTCGAGGAGCCAGAAGAACCAGGCGAGCGCCACCGACGACGTGTCCCGCCCCGCCAGTATGAAATTCACGCAGATGTCTCTCAAGAACCTGTCGGAATACGGCTTCCCGTCGTCGTCTTTCAGCCTCATGAAGATGGTGAGGAGGTCGTTCCTCTTGCTTTCCGAGTCTAGCTCTAGCTCCTTCTTCCTTGTGCGGATGACCTCGTTGGCGAAGTCGTCGACTCGTTGGATCGACTTCCTCAGCGTGCGCTCGATCCCAACGTCCAGGAACCGCATCGCCTTCCAGATCATCGTGGGCGTGACGAAGCGCAGAACGGTGGCCTCCGTCGCGTCCTCGAAGGCCCGCGCGAAGGGGATCTCCGGCAGGCCCGGACGGAGGCATCCGGGGTCGACGCCGAAGGCGATCATGCAGACGTTGTCGAAGGTCAGGCGCAGCAGGAGGTCTTGCAGGTTGACGGTGGCGTGGGTGGAGACGGCGTCCTCCAGCACGGGCAGCAGGCGGGCGTGGACGAGCTCCACCAGAGACTCGGCGGTCATGGAGCGGAACTTGGCTGAGTGGAACTCGATGCTGGCGGTCTTCCGCTGGCGCCACCAGGGCTCGTCGTCGGCGCTGAAGATGCCGTCACCGAGAAGGTCCCGGACAGTGCTGCGGAAGAAGGGGCCCTTTGGAAAGTTGGCGAATTTATCCTTGAGGAGGTGTTCGAGGTTGCGGGGGTCGGCGGTGACGACGCAGTTGAGGCTGCTATGGCGGGGGCCGGAGAAGGTGAAGGTGCCGTTCATGCGAATGAGGACGCCGGTGATCCACTCGTACATGTCACCGCGGAGGCCGAGGACCAGTGACGGCACCATCCCGACGATGGGCCACACGGGGAGGCCGCGGGTCTTGGCCTGGCGGAAGGAGTGGAAGGTGATGAAGATGGCGAGGGCCGCTAGGATTTCGACGGCGTGAATTTCGGAAAGGAGGCGGCGGAGGACGATGTTTCCGGAGGCAAGGTGGGAGGCGTGGATTGCGGAGGTGTGGTTGTTGGTGTGGTCGAGGATGGTTTGATGTGGGATGGCCATCTCCGTTTCCGTGTTGGAGTGATGATCGAGTGAGTAGGGTTGTGCGAAGGGGATGGGAGAGAAGATGAGGAGGAGGAGAAGGAGAAGGAGAAGGAGAAGGAGATGAGTGCATGATATGTCTGAGAGTGCGACTTGGGACGTGATATAGAGTTTTCTTGGCGTGATGGGTTTTAATGCAGCCGTTTGATTTGGTGAGCAGAAAATAAAATGTCCAGTATTTTCCAGATTTTCTAAATTGGACGGTTTTTCTTTTTTAAAATTTTAATTGTTGTTTTGGTGATTCTATTTTCAGGAGGATTAGGAAATAGTTTTAGCCACATGCTGAGTTGCTGACCTGTGTGGGAGCGGAATTTTGTAGTTGTTGGGATGGTTGAGCTACGGGAGAGGGGAGACGGAAGCTCTCCGAGGGCATTTTCGGTACTTGCATTTTGCAGCCTGTTGAATTTGGGAAGGCCTTTTTCTGTTTGTTTCGAAAGTCTTTTGTTTTTATTTTATTTTACTTTCTTATGTGTAGGAAAGTAGGAGAATTAAAGACAGGGGTCGGCCTCTTGGAGCAACAGTCAAACAGCTGATATGACGGTCTACTCACCAGCTTCAGAAAATACGTCCGGTTGCTGCGGACAGGACCTACATATCCAACGCCTGTAAGAATCGAGGGTTAAGAGCACACACAATGTTTGAGGGGCGGAGGGCCAAACATAAAAATAAATAATCTTCAAAAATAATTTTAAAATTTTCAATAATTTAAAGGACTACTTCATCCCTTCATCTACACTTAGCTTCGCAACTCAATCGTAATCAACGAGTTGATGTGAAGCTAAATGAAAGAAAGAGGAGATGGCGATGTAATGGGTTGGGGCAGGCGTCTTTTTGCCCATAGCGGAATAGGATCGAATGGTATTCTGAAAAAAAAAAAAAAAGTTGATATGGGTTCTATTGCCCCAATAATACACAATAATACAATATTTTTGGAGTGTACATATATATACTCATGTACACGTATATAGAAAGGTCTTCAATAATATCCACTTTTAGTAAAAAAATATTCTAATTTTTTTCATCATCAGTTAAATTATTTTGTTTGAAAGATGGTCTAAATAGTAATAATAAAATTATTGCAAGTAAATATGTGGTTAATAAAAGTTTATAATAGCTAATAAAAATATCTAATTCACACACAAATATGTATTTTTTTTAAAAGCATTATTTTCATATATGCTTACTAAAAATTAAAATATTATATTTATATAAACTACTTTTTAGTGTTATTATATTTATGACATTGGTTTTTAAAAGACTTTGCATCTCTGCCAACACTGTTAACCTCCATCTAATGGCTCTTAAATACTCTTCTAGAAAGTCGATTCCAAAAGCGAGCATACTCTTCATGATTTTTAAAAAATATATAATAATATAAATATATTAAATAAGAATGATCACACGAAATATAATTTAATACGTTATATGACATATTTATCAATATAAAGAAATAATATATAATTTTTTAATTTGTATATATATACACATTTATCTCAATGGTTATTATAATAAAGCTTTGAGACATTCTTACCATTTTTTTAAGAAGGTGACTACATACTCCTACTTATTAAACCCGAACATATACATGTTTCCACCTTATCTAATGAAAGACACACAGCTCCCGCCGAATATAATGGGGACAGTGCCCCACACAAGAATCAAACGCTGGTTGGCTAGTTTTTTCGGCCACACAGTGTTACCAATCGGGCAATTCCCGATTGGCGAAAATAATATATAGTTGAAGAATAACTTAGATATAAATACAACTACATTCACATATAAATATCAAACGTATTTATTTTCAGAAATACCTTCTCACCTGAAATAAATAAATTTGGTATCATTTATCTTTTTGTAAACATTCATTACAAATAGTACTAAAATTTATTTTTAAATTATAATGAAAAATATAAGAAGACATTTTAAATATTAAAAACTTTAAAATATTTCTCAAACTAAATATATCAATTTGATTTTCTTTAAATATTAGAAATTTTAAAAATATATCTCAAATTACATATATCAATTTGATTTTCATATATGATAATTTAATATATTATGTAATATTTTATTGTATCATATTTAAATTGTTATATATTTGAAAAAGTTATGGAAAGTGTGTCCGCCTCTGGACTTGAATCTCCAAGAAGTGTTTAACAGTTATTATACGAAGGTTATCGATATTGCCGCAAACGCAATATTTTTGAAAGTCTTGGTATAGATGTAAGCAAAAAGTAGTTAGCATAAATACAAATATTTTATTTTTAAATTGATATATATATATATATATGAAAATAACAAAAAAATAGAATAAAATAATGAATATATTGGATTTCACTAAAAAAAAAACATTTTGGTTTTTTTCTTTTTTTTGGATTTCACTAAAACAACATTTTGGTTGTTACACTAACCAAAAATAGAAGCCAATGATCAAACTTTTCAGGAGTTGCTTCACATAGCTAGCATTGGAAAGGATGAGATGATTCTATAATAGAATCTTCCATTTTCCAATATAACGTCACTTAATTCCAGTATATCTTTATCTAATTTCAACCATTTTCAATACGTTTCCATATCAAATTCTCATCTCATTCTTAACCCATCCAATTCCTTCACAGCCAAATATTAGTGGGTGGTTATCTAATTAAATTTTCATGATGGGATCGAATTGAGTGTTGAACACGGTCCAATTAACACGACTCCATGTCGAGGATACTTACTTATAGATGTGATAAAAGCAGATGGTTTCTTTTTTTATGGGAAAAAAGCAGGTGGTTTCTAATTGGGGGTGTTTTTTGGGTAGATTAAAACAAGTGGCAAGGCTGATCTTAGCGTAAATAACAAGGGAATAGGGACGGAATTCACCCTTATGGCATGTTATGTGTGTGTTTTTAAAATGTGTGAATGGAGATAGGAAACTTGTAGTGGGGGAATCACTTTCCTTTAATGAGTTAAGAGTAAGTGCGGGGAGGACAGAGCCGGTAGAGGACTTCTAGATCCTTGTGGCATACGATAATTAATTATATCGAAATTTGATAATCTAGGTACGGACAATATGTATGGTAAAAGCTTACACACGTGGCACCTCTTCAAATTTGCTGAACATAAGTTGGGTAAAATTACAAGTATTTATTTCAATTTTTTCCGTAACAATCATTTTAGCGCCTCATTAAAAAATCATTTTATCTTTTCTTCCGAAAGGAAAAAAGGTAGCACTGATTCCAAACTATGTGGTGGGTTAATCGCCTCTCATGTGTTTAAATTAGATATTAGTTTTCCTTGAATAATGTCTTTCCTAATGGAAAGTTTTTCTTTGGTGTTAAGTGTTGTGCACATGTTTGATTGTGATATGGATTGTCGTGTAAAATACTAATAAAAATTAAGAAGAAAAGGAAAAAAAGTAGAAAAGAGTGCATCCTATTTCATATCATTAGCAGATCGGTTATCCTTACAGAGATATTTCATTGCAATCAGGTGGGTTTTCATGTCAATTATAATTACGGGCCAAATACCAGATGCAAAATCTGCCAGGTCGTGACCTGGTTGGTTCATCGTCCTTAATTAGCACATGGGTATAAGAAACCTTTTCCAAACAGTGCTTCGCGAGCCTTAATGTTTCTGATAACTTACTCCACACAGGATAGGATTGGATTATTCTCCGTAAAAATGTTGATGAGCAGAAGAGAATCACTTTCAAAAACCATCTTCCTTGTGTTTAATTCTGACTTCTACTACTGCGTCCCAAGCAACGTGGCTCAAGCTTCAATCATCAAAGCATCCATAATCCCATTTGACGCCCTGCACCTGGAGGAGATGAATTTATCAGTGGAGTCCCTTACAATAACCGCATAAACAGTAGACCGGCTTCCAACTCTTCTCGTGTTGATATTTACCTTCCCGTATCTCTTGTCCGGCTTCGTCCATCTTGCAACAAAATCAGCTTGATAGAATATTTCCCGTAGTAGGTTATAGGAGCTCATTAGTTCATCCCAGTAGTTTAAACACCACTCAATCACTTTTCTATAGTCCGATTACATCTCGTCCACTCTACTCTTGTTTCTTAAATACCAAATTCTCCAGCATAGCACTACAAGCACGCCCAATGTTGAATACCCCTCTATTTTCTCACCCATTCCATTCGGTTGCAGATGCCCCACATGTCATTTGAGGTCATTGAACCCAAGACAAGCACCTTGAATAATTCGCGGTTAGCAGAGCAGTTGCCAAAGTGTGAACTGCATCCTCTATCCTGTGATTACATACATTGAATATTTGATCCACCATAGTACCCCTGTTAACTAGATTTGATTTCGTGGGGAGTGAGTGTATTGCCAGCATTAGTATTGTAGTTCAAAAGAACATATGTTGAAGGAGGCTCATCCCTTCTGATGAAACGATATGCAGATTTGAGCCCACTTCCTCCCATTGAAAGCATATATATCTTTATCATCAGCGTCTGCCAATAAGATGGCTTAGACAGTACTCCAACTTGCCTTTCATTTCACTGCCTCTTCATTCCATGTCCATGGGGTTTCATCTATAATGCCTCGTTTTATTCATTTCAAATTTATATTCTCACTACAAGAAAATATATTTTTAACAACTTTTATTAGCAACTAAGAATTCTTTATTTGCAAGAAAGTTTTCCTTGTTTATGATGTTTCTTTTACAGGCAAGAAAAATTTTCTCACTTATCATGATGCTTTTATAAGTAAGAAATAATTTTTTACTTACGATACTGTATTCGCAATCAAATTAAAATTTATTTAACTAAATACAAAAATTCTGAGCTATTGACAACCAAATGTTTTAGTGGTTGTCATTTGATATATACCATAAATTATTGGTAACTAAATTTTTTTAACAACTAAATTTTAACCTTCGGCAAGAAATCTTAGTTGTTAAAAAATTAAATTTTTTGTAATAACTTAAATGAAATCAAATTCGCTAGTATCATTTACTTTATTTGAAAAAAATACAAATATTAACTCATCACACTAACTACATATACAATTAAAAAGCATTACATTATTATGTTTTCATGATGAAAATCTATATAATAAATAGTTTTTAATATATTTTAAGTTATTATTTTTAACCTATTATATTTTATGAGAAATGCTTCCATATAATCAGCTAGCATGATCGAAATTTTCTGTGGAATATCGTCGTTCCCACTTCATTGTGACCTTTTATTAAAATCGAAATCAATCATGTTGTTTGTACCCTACAACAAATGTTCGTACGTGTTGTTTAATTTGAGCGGCGTACACATGCATTTAGCTTCAAATACCTCATGAAACTGTCACTTGCGGCTAGCGCAGGTGGCAGGGGCGTTGGACCTCTTAGCCGCAGATCGTGGGTTCGAATCCCACGTTGGGATTTCGGCCCGGAAACATGGTGTGGGAGCTGTTGTCTCCCTTGGGCTGGATGGAAGCTGTTCTTCCTAATTCTTTAGTGGAGCTGTGTCTCCAGATTTCTTTGGAGGAGTTATGTATCTCCTTGTTTGTAAGAATGTCTCCGAACTACGATGTAATATGTGTTGAGATGTATGTAAATATAAACCATAAAAAAAAAATACCTCATGAAACCATAAAAACGACTGCCCACTTGGCTACGTTAATTAATTAGTATGAATAAATGCAGTCACTTTTTAGATAATTCGTTTTTTTTATTTTTATTGATAGATAATTTGTTGTATGTGATGTTATTTGAAGGTTGTTGCTAGCATTTTGCTGCGTGAAATATAAACTGTGGTGAGGTAGTCGCAACTTGCAAACGAGATGGACTAGAATTTGCATTTGACGAAAAAAACATGATTGCATCTGAGATGGAGTGCTAACAAATAAGTTCGCGCAGAAGAAAAATTGTCCCATGTAATAGAGACATCCATGCATGTATGACTTAGGGTGCAAATCGGATTGTGTTAATTTAGGTTGTGATCAACCCTAACTCTATTTGTAGAAGGGGTGTTTTTTAACACCAAAAACTTTCTAAATTAAAACTTTTCGACGTAAAATTTTTCACTTTCCACAACTACCATATTTTTTAATTATTTTTTTCGTTTATTCTAAGACAACTACCATACTTTTTAATCATTTCTACACAATTACTCATATATCTACCTTATTTATTCTCTTTACTCTTCATCATTACTCATATTATATCATATTATTTTCTTCCATTTTAAAAACTTTTACACCAAAAATTTTTCATCAAAAGTTTTATCACTTCTTAAATACACTCAAAATGTTTTTTTTATTAGCTATTTGTAAAATGTTAACTCAATCTTATGTTCAACTCTATTTTTCAAACTTTAAGCCGACCCTAAAGTAAATCTATATAAATTGGTTCGGTTATGGTTACATATCAGATTAATATTCTAAAAAAAATTGCTTAAGTAAATCTATTTTAAAATAGAAATCTATATTAAAGAATAAAAATTAATTTTTTATAAGAATGCTTTTTAATTTGTGACTTATATAATAACATAATTGCTAGGTAATCTGATTTCAAATTAATAATGTGTACTTAATGCCTATGTATTATGTAATAATATATGACTTTGTTCAATAATCCATTATATTTTACACTAACACATGAAATCGGGGCGGATTAGGTTGACAATCGTTTAACTCAAATCAACCCATTTTTGAAGTCAGGTTATATAATTTATTTTTTTTCAAAATTTCTAACTCAATCCTATTGTAAATCAGATTGCATTAGTTGGGTTTGGGTTGAGACTGATTCTATTTATACCCATAATGTATTTGACTTCCGTATGTAACTGAACGCAACAAATAGTTGCTTATGCCACCATATTTGTGCATATGAGTAGTAGAGTATAATTAAATTGTGCATCAAGCTAATGTTTGTGCGCTGATTTTACTCTTTACATGCATAATTATTAGGGTAAATTTTAAATATACTCACTACATTTGCCATTAATTAAAAATAAACCTACTAAGTTTGAAAATTTTCGCATATATCCCTTATTATTTAATAATTATAGTTATTTATTTATAGTAGAAGTTGAACGATGTGATGGAAATCCATTCAACTTGAAAGAGAAGCTAGGTAGAATGAGTTTTGACGGTCTGGATATTACACCAATGACAATGGATGCTAGATCAATCACTGATATTTTGATATTTTAAAATTATTAAACATTCCTAACTATTATATTATACTGGTTATAGTTAAAATTAATGAAATAATTAGTGAGTTAATGTGAAAGTTTTCAAACTTAGTAGATATATTTGTAATTAAGGGCAAATGAAGTGGGTATATTTGAAATTAATCATGATTATTATATTAATATTAATATACTATATCCATAACCATTATCTCCAGCAAAATTTTATACAGAACAGTATATAGTCATGCAACTTTAGAGGTACTATGAAAAGTTTTGATTGTTATAGCTAACTTGAATATGTAACATGAATATCTAACGACAACATGATTTTTATACAAATAGTCGGGTATATTATTGCTAATATGATTGATTTTAATTTGTGTTATATTGATCCACTACACAAAATTTGCACAGCTCGGTTGATCGCGGATGAGGGCAGCTGCCCATTCGGACGCGTGTTTGCCCGTTGTTGGTCGACTGTGTGGTAGGAACTCTTATCACCTAAATTAGAGCGTGTTGTCTCCGTATGAATAGATGTGAGCTTATTGTTATCTTCTATATGAATGCTTGAGTTTTATTGTAATATAAAATAAGATGTAATATTATATAAATAATAAAAAAGAAGCCAAAAAATGCAGCTAAGTTCTACAATAATTGTAACTAAAGTTTTATTATTATTTTCAATCAAATAGCTATAGTAAATATTATTTTTGGCTCCATTTGATGTAAAAAATTGATTACATTTAATGAAATCTCATGGCAACAACAGACCGTTTGTAGCTAAATAATTAACTCTAGCAAAAAATGCATCTAATGAGGTTACATACAGAATTATCTTGATATCATCAATTGCCGGGATGTTTACATGTTTTTATTTGTTACTAGTATTGCAGGGTACATAAATTTAACAAATCACTCGTATTAATTATGTTTAGGATAAAGTTTAAAGGAAAATTACTTTTCTAGTTTAAAAACTATTGCATTAATCAATATAAAATATGATAATACATTACAATGAAAAATTAATATAATAAATCGTATAACTAATCAAGATAAAAAAGTTTTTACTTATTTTTCTTGCATAACATTATTAACCTAGCCGAAAATTAAATGTGATGTATGCATGGCAACACAACTTTAAAACCGAAGACACGTTTTATATATGAATGTTAATTGCCTCTTCTTCTGACAAAGTCGTTGGTTCTCTTAAGCTCTCAAAAAAGAATTTCTTGCCATGATTTTGTAAAGTGCTGAAAATTGAGCTCATGCCTTGCACGAAAATATATTTTACAAAAAAGAATTTAATGGGTTACCTGCCATTAAGGGTTGAGTTTATTGTTATCAGTACGACGTCTCTATAAATCACCTAATTCCAATTTTGTCAAAATTTTCTCCAAGCAGAGGATTATACAATGCAAGTTTAAACTCATTTTTTTTAATTTTTGTTGGGAGTGTAGTCGGACAATGTGACTTCTGCACCCAATGCAAGGAGGACTTATCATGTAGCCTAGTTGTACTACCAGGGGCTCAAATTAGGAGTGCAACTTGGTACCGGGTCAGTCTGAGCCCACCAGACCCAACCCGGTTTCAAAACCAAATTTGAATTTTATTTTTAAAATTTTTTTAAATTAAACTCGGTTTCAACCCTACCCAAGAAAACCCGAAACCAATATTGGGTTTGTACCAACCTGGTATCAAAACCTGACCCGGTACCAACCCGATATTCTCCCTAATTTATTAAAATAATTATATTTATTTATGTATTAAGTATTTCAACTATAATTGTGATAAAAGTTATTCCATACAATCATAATTTAATTAAATTGTAAAATATTTATTCTAAAACTTAAATTTTATATACATTTGTCCTAAGTTAAATATATTACATCTACATTAACTTTATTTGCAAATAATTATAAATATACTAACTCTTTAAAATTATTGCATATATACGAACTAATTACGAGATATATAAGTTTTACTTTTATTAAACTTTAGATAGTAATTTCATTTAATCTCATTTATTTTTTTATGTTAATTATTATGTTTAAATTCGTAATGTTCGTTATATTTAGAATTATCTTTTAATTAAAAGACTAAAATTCATTAAAACCAAAGATATCAGAAGTCATATTTATATATTCACGTGCAAATTATTTATCTGCAAATGCAATAATGTTTAAAAAAATTCGTTATCTCTATCGGTAATTTCAACTTCTATTGGTTTGAGAGTAACCCAAATTTCAACTCAAAACCAATGCCAACCCCGGAATGAACCTGGCCCGAACCCGAATTTTAATATTAAGGTTTGGGTTTGGGTTCACTGCAACCTGCCCAAACCCAGTACAACCTGACCTGAGTTGCACCCTTAGCTCAAATGCCCTCAGTACAACCCGACCTGAGTTGCACCCTTAGCTCAAATGCCCTCAGGTTGTTGGTTTGGGTCCCAAACCCACAAGGTGTGAGTTTTATTACTTCCCCATGTGTATGGGGGTGTTATTGTTTCCTCACTAATTTTGTAATGTTTACAGAAAAATTCCTCTATTATATGAGAGTTGAATATGCTTGAGTGTAATGTCAGATGTCATAGTATATATATATACCAATACAAAATCATTCGAATCAAACAAACTAGCTCGCTAAAGTAGATAAAAATAATGATTGAAAATTTTATTTAGAGGAACTTATAATAGAGGGAATGACCCTGTTAGCTTAGTCTAAGCAAATGCTTCACTTAACCCATCCCAAAAATCTATTTACAATACCTTTTTTTTCATACAATTATTAATCCAAGTGCATTTAACATATAAACCAAAATTTATCATTTTTGGACATGTATATATTTTTTTTAAGATTTTAAAAATTTATGTGTATATATGTATTGAAAATACCTTTATCTTTAAAAATTTCAAAAAAATATATACATTTATTTAAAAATAGTAATTTTTTTTGATAAAATAGTAAAATTTAGTTTATATGTTAAATATGTTTAGATAAACAAATGTATGAAGAAAAAAGTAAAAAAAATGTTACAAATGAATTTTTTGAGGTACGCTAAGTGATGTATTTGTCTAGCCCGGGCTAACAGGATAACTTTTGACTATAATAACATTAGTTGATAGTTTAAAACATTAGTCAGATTAATACACATATCATAATAAATAATTCAAAATGATCAGTTCTTTTGAATCATAAAATCATGGGATGAATAAGACCAAATGTGAGGGAAGCGAAGCTTAATGCTGATGCTGGTGCGTATGTGGATGGAAGGAAGCTGGATTTTGGTAAGGTACCCATTAGTCAACTAGGTGGATACCTTAAAATGGGTAGGATGAGTTCCTATTTTCATACCCATAAGGTAAGGTAGGTTTCAAGTAAAAAAAAATCTGATTCAATTAAGGTATAGTAGGTTCTAAGGTCTGGATACCCGAAACTGACTGAATTATTAATATATGTTTAATATAAATTTCATAAAATCTCTTGTATAGTGAAAGATATAAATATATTAGTTAAATATATAGAAACTTGTTTAATTTATCAATTATTTAGTAAATTTAAGAAATGTATTTTAAAAATTACATTACTGTCATCTTGATTTTAAGTTTTTAAGTGAAACTTGTAATAAAATTATAGTTTTCAAATATAATATAAAGACTATTTTAAAAAACCAATTTGGAACCAAAATCAGAACCTTATTGACGTTAAAAAATGGAATAAAATATACTTAGAACTGATCCGACCTAAAATAAGATATGGTAGGAGTTTTTGAGAATAAGATAAGAGGAGAGTCGACCCTAAACTGAATTTACCCCATCAAAGTTGTACCCGTAAGTTTTGGTGCCGTCTTACTTGCCAGCAGCTGGTCAGAATGGCCTCTCAACGCCATTATGGATGGAGGTATGAGCAATTCTCATGGTCATGAAATGGACTCAAGCAATGGGACGCCAAAGTAATTCCTTGCGCCTAGTCAACACCCTCTGAGTGAATGGAATTATGCTATGATATTAGGCTCTCTGTCTTCATTTCGTAAAGTTATCTTTTCAACATGCCTTTAGGAGTGGAAATGGAGCAGTTCATGCTCTGGTCCACGAAGTAGTGGACAGTGGTAGGAAATGGTGGATCTCGTGGGGTAACCCTCCCAGACAAATTGTAAACATTTTGTGCAGAGACTAGGCTCATTCAGTGGACAGTGGTTGCTTTTTGTATTTTCGTATTGCTATTTTTACATCTAAACCATTAATAATATTTGTCCATATATATCTAATTACGATATCAAAAATAATATATTTTGGATTTTTTTAATTGAAAGAAAGGTTTCAATACAAAGAGGAAAGAAAAAAGTGACATGATACTTGCAATATATTGTATATTAGCTTATCGTACAATATTCAATTTTCATCTAAATTTTATTTATTTTTATTTTTTCTTCATAAATGTGTTTTCTTAAGTGAATTTAATTCATATACTAAGTTTTCCATTTTATAATACTTTTACATATTTATTTTTTATTTTTAAAAATCAGGGGCATATAAGTTATTTTTACCCCTTAAAACACGTGATTTTTAAAAATAAAAAATAAATATATAAAAATATTATAAAATAGCAAAACTTAGTATATGAATTAAATACACTTAAAAAACATGTTTATGAAGAAAAAATAGAAAAATTAAAAATAAAATGACAAAATTGAATGTTGTACAATAAATTAATATACAATATTGTATAGTATCATGATTCAAGAGAAAAAAAAATCCCACCATCCCGCAACAAAAGCTTTAAACACTCCCAATAAACAACCAGGAAGTTAAGCCAAAACGGGATAACCATCTACATAGTACCAACAAAACTCCCATCCTTGGACAGAAGAGCAGAAACACAACTTGGGGATTCCTCCACCACCATCTATATTTTGGAATTTTTATATGTTATATCTTTATTTGGAAATTAAGATATCAAAAATAATATATTTTGAAAATTTTACAGTAATATATGTGTCGTTATTCAATCTCAAATAAGAGGCATGATTATATACAATATATTGTATGTATGCTTAAGTCGCAATATTCATTTTTTATTTTCTTTTTTGATTTTTCTTCATAAATATATTTTCCTAAGTATATTTAATTTATATACCAAGCTTTGTTATTTTACGTTACTTTTATATATGTATTTTTAATTTTTAAAAATGAAGTTTTTAAAGAGTGAAAAATAACCTATATGCCTCATGATTTTCAAAAATGAAAAATAAATATGTAGAAGTATTGTAAAATGGCAAAACTTGGTATATGAATTAAATATACTTAGGAAAACAAGTTTATAAAGAAAAAATTTAAAAATGAAATAAAAATGAATATTTTAATTTAAGCATATATAAAAAATATTGTATGCAATCATGCCTCCTCAAACATAATGTTAGACATTTTTTCCCATAAAAAATAATGTTAGACATTTATAACCTACAAGAGTCTAATTGAATTTTGATGCACTGGACCCGAAAACAGCATCATCGCCACATAATTCATACATACTTCGTGATAGGTTCATGATAGCATGGTGCCGGCAACGTGTGCATATTTACAAATATATATAAATTATGTAAGCAAATATGAAATTTTGAATGTGGGTATATTTGCAAATTACTTAATATCATGGCTTTTAAAATTGTGAGGACTCCAATTCAATACATGTGTCTTCAATACATGTGTCTTGGATACATACTACTATTTTGAGAATTTTTATTTAGAAAATTTCTATTTGCATTTTTATGTGGGCTCACTTATAACCTTATATATATTTTATAATTTAAAGTTTTCACCCTTATTTAATGACAAATGAGAGTCAAAATTGTTAATTTTTGAAGGTATAAAAATATACAAAAATTTTGGAAATAGTAATTTTAGATAAAGATTATAAGTGAGCTCATACAAAAATGAAAAGAAGATTTTTTTAAATGAAAAAGCTTCATACACTTATGTGTATCATGGGACTCAGCTTGCAAATATATATAGCCTATTGTCCCGAAATAATTTAAGGCTTCGTTTGAATTGATGTGCATGAGAAAGAAGGAGATCTAAACTAGCTATATATATTGATGTCACATGTAATTTTTACAAATTTAACTTATTACAATTTTTGTATTTTATTTATTTCAAGGAGTATATAGAAGAGACAAATTACCATAATCTAGCAAGGAAAATACAACTCCTACAATATAATAAGCAAGATAATGTAGCCCTCACAATTAAATCAAGAGGACACAGTTTGAAATGGGACCTTTGCGTAAGGATACAATACAATAAGGAAGATAATGTAGCCCTCACAGTTAAATCAAGGGGACACAGTTTGAAACGGGACCTTTGCGTAAGGATGCAAAGCCCCTGGCTACCTGTGCTGGTCTTTGGTGGCACTGGCCATATATATTGACATTAACATAATATATGCTTTAATAAAAAAATTCTACTTATTATTTTCAATTATTTTAAATTTTTTATCACGTTTCTCGCCATAAAAAAGTGAAGGCGCGGATCTCCATCTTAATTTTCTTTACTCCTTGCAATTTTTTTAATGAAAAAAAGGAAGAGTAGGTCTGGACTCTGGACTCTGGGCTCCAGAGCGTGCGGTGGCTGCTATTCAAATTGTCCGTACTTTCAAGATGCTCATTAAATGATGCCAATTTGCAAGGAGGAGTGGTTCATGTTGCTTGGGTCGTTGTCATCTCTCTATGGAAACCCTCTTCATGCAAGCCCCGCATTAATTACGCACACAAAAACAGGCACACTCACGTGGCAGCATCCCAGTCACCGACCCCACGGATTTTATCCGAAATTTCTGCAGTAAAAACCATTCTCATCCTTTTAGTGGGGTGTTAACGGATTAGATTTTGGGTGTGTTTGATAATGAATAAAACTTTTGATGAAAAGTTTTGGAGAGTAAAAGTTATCAAATGATGTGATATGATAGGGATAATGATGAGTAGTAAAGAGGATAAAGTTGAAATAGATAGGTTAGTTGTATGAGTAGTTGTGTAGAAATGATTGAAAAGTAGGGTAGTTGTATAGAAAAATGTGAAAAAATAATTAAAAAATATGATAGTTGTGAATAGTGAAAAGTTTTATATTGAAAAGTTTTAATTGACTTTTTCTTTCAATTGCCAAACATACCCTTTGATAGGTTGGATTCTAATTTTAATTTTAATCTATTTAAAATATTTTGACTTTAATCCGTTTATTAAGCTATTTAAAAAACTTCTATCGTAACGCATTTATAACTCATTTAATAAATGAGTTGATGAGTTGTTAACAAGTTGTATAATAGACAACCTAAAGGCTTAGATTTTGGTAGACTATGATCTCGTAGGGAGAAGTGTGAGAGTAGTTTCAGTATAGGGGAAATAGAAATAAGGCAGTAACTGGAAAATAAAATTATGGCAGCAATGAGAAAATGAAAATTAGGTGACGGGAAGAATGCTTAGCAAGAGAAAATAACCAAGAGATTTATATATATAATTTTAATGAGTTAAAAACGTTACTAAACGGGTTGGTGGGTTATCAAATTTCAACCCTGATCCGTTTACTTAATTAAATGGTTGAACAAGTTGATGGATCATAATTTATTTATTCAAAAATTTCAACTCAAACATATTTACAAATGGGTTGAATGAGCGGATTGACGGGTTGATCATGACCATTAACACCTCTAGTTTTGGATGAAACCAATAAAATGGGAAAAAGAAAACACCACTTCATTTATTGAAACAATTTATCTTTTTATGAATTCTTTTTTACACAATACTTTTGTTACAATTTATGTCGAATTTACTTTATAATTTTCATTTTAAAACTCTACACAAAATCAGAATTTTACCAACAAAGCTATGTCCATGTTGATATTTACTAAAACCATTTAGATTTTTACGTAGTTGCTAAAGAATCCAATTTGGTGCTTCCGTAATTATTAAGTGTTCGACATTTGCATAATGTTTAAGAATGAAATGGAATGGATTTTGAAAAGCGAGAATTTGGTACAATATGACAGGAATAAAGTATGAATTGATAGTATGGTTACTTGAAATATATAAGAAAATTATTAAAATACCAGAGTAAAAATGAAAAAAATAAAACAAATAAGTAATTAATGACCGTGGCTTTCCCATTTTATTGCATTCCTTACATTTGTACTTTGCCAAAAACGTTCTATGTAACTGACAACAAATCTATGCGTAGACCAGACCGAACCCCAAACCAATGGAATATTGAATTTTTGAAGCGTTTTATATTAGACAATGAAAATGATAAACATTGAAGATAATCGATTAGATCACAACAACAAAATTTTGTTTTAGCTTTTGTAAATTTTGTCACAGTTGACCTAACACGTTTCACCTCAGAAAATGAGAAACTCCGTTTTTTTTGCCAGTATTCTATGCTTATTTCATTGACAACAAAAATTACAGCAATTTTGTTGCTGAAAGAGATGGTATGTAATGATTTGTTTCTACTTTTGTGAGTATTAAAGAATTAATTGGGTGAGCGAGAAGGGAGATTGATGGTTTGGATGCTTTGGCGGTCCTTAATAACTAAAAACTCATGGAATTACTTTATATTAAATTCTTAAGTAGATCGCCAAATAAAGCAATTTCATAGCTAAATAGATATTATTAAAAAATAATGAACGCCTGACTCTCTGGCGATTTTAATTTCTGATTATTTTTAATCAAAAATTACTTTTTTCTCCTTTTCTACAAATCAAGTATATTTTAGTTAGATCCAATCCAACCACCATTCCTAATACTAAATTAGGACATTAAAAATACTTCAACTTTTATTACTTCCAACTCCACTATTGTACAAGATCTTAGCATCATTTTAATTGTTAAGAACAATAAAAATATTTCCAATTGAATATGCAGGTGGACCTCAACTTTCAAGAGACATGTTTTTTGGAATAACTGATGAATTTATCTTGTCGTATTTTTTAATTGCAGGTCGCTTCTTCCTTTTCTGGGTCACAGAACCATTTTATATAAAAATTAAAACAACAAAGCCAGACATAAAAAAGAGTTATATATGGAATGATTTAGACCAATGGCTACCAGTTGACCGGACAGTGTTGAAGAACGACATAAAGTTAGAGCTAAAAATGCTTGACAATGATAGACTTTAGGAGTAGAATCAGGGAAAAAATAAGGAGGGTCCGTATAAGACGATGTATTAAAAAACAGGCCTTTTAATAAAAAGTAAAAAGAAATAACTGGTATTAGAAAATAGGTCTTTTAATAAAAATAAAAAGAAATAATTGAACATATTGATGGTAATGAAAAATGTATGTGATATTAAGATTATTACATAGAAGACATTAGTGTTACATGAATCCCCAAGTACAGCGATGCACATATCGTTATTTTCATGGGGGTATGCAATGATGGTAAAATTAAGTATACTTTTAAAATATTTTTCGAAAATTTCAAAATTCGAGGGGTCTTATTTCCCGTCAACTCCGCGCAAATCCGCATCCGCCCATGTCTCAAAAGACATGTAAATAAATAGCTAATTATATTTGTAGATGGAGTAAATAATTAATATTATTATAATTAAGATTCATGCATTCTGATGACCAACTGCAAGTATAAGTATAAATGATAGATTAACATATAATCAGCAAGTAGAAATATTCACACTTTTTCTTTGACATTTCTTGATATATAAGATAAGATCTTATCTTGGCCAACGTACTGTTTTCATAAATATTGCATTGCATGAGAAACAGAGATGGCTAATCAATTAATTCCTCCACAATAATAATAATAAAAGAAATCCCTCCAACGGTGATCATGAATGATTGCTGAAATAGTGAAAAAATTCAAGAAGAAATTCGTGTTCAACGTTTTGCAATTTTGCTTCTTGAAAGCATCACTTACACATAAAGCAGGGAGAAATTTTTCCCACATATTTTATAATAAGCTGGTAGTTATCTAATCTTGCAGTTGAGAATAGAATCACGCACGGATATGGTGACGTTGCCTTTAATTTGGCAATGGAAGATCTTCAAGATATATACAATACATATTAATGCGGCAACTTCAGCTCTAGCCGAGCAGTGGACTTTTAAATATTCCTAATAATTGAGAAGAGGTTATTAGATATGTACCTATGCATGTGTTCCGTCAAATAATGTTGGCCGAAGTATTGTACTTGGATTTGAAAGAGGTTTCTCTCATTTACGCTTTGAAACTTTGCGTGGACTTCAAAAAATGTCGCTAAAATATCAATGCATTTGTGTCGCATGCATCGCCATTAATTATTATACCATGCTTAGATTTTTCCCACGTATATATTTGATGTAACACACACACACATATGAAAATGTTCCGGTGCATGCAAATGCACCTCCAATCCATGCACCGTGGGCCCCACTTGATCATGAGCGAAAAATTCATCCAATTTATTGTATTTAGAATTGTTCATTTTATTAGCATATCAATTTTCATTCAAATCTAACATGTATATGATCCTCATCTTAAAATGGTGCAAAATCAACGTAATAAAATAGTTTAACGTAAATATCAAGTTTAAAGTAGTATTTTCAACATCTAAATCGTCTAAAGCATGATTTATATATGGATAAATGATTGTATAAAATTTCATTGCAATTTAATATATGTGAGACTCATTGTACAACGGACTCTGCACATGATTGGATCTCATAAATATATATAATACACCGAGCACAGTGACAACACATAAGGTGCTAGTGGTTGCTGTGCGTGGAACCGAATCTCATTGTGTGAGATTCTTGGTCTCATTGAAGATTGGCACCAGACTGCAGTGGTTTACCCATTGATAATTGGAAGCTTGTAGTCTCTCTCGCTAATATTCGTGAGCTTATGGTCTCCTTTTGGAAAATTTATAAGAATTATCTTAAAATTTGATTATAATATGAGTCGAGATGTAATGAAAATTTATACTAATAAAAAATATATTGTAGATACTTCAAGGGTGGCAGAGTGAGGTTATAAATCATATATTTTATTATTTTTATTTTTGCAGATATGTTTATTTAGATGTATTTAATCCACAATTCAAGTTTTACCATTTTTAATATGTTTATATATTTATTTATTTATTTTTGAAGTAGAGGCGCCTGTAAAATTACCATAATGTCCTTGTATTTAAAAGTAAAAGTATATTCCCTCCATATTGAGTGAATCCACTAACCACCCCCCTCCCAATCTTCCAACATCCTGCTACTGGAATTAGAAGTTGAGAGTAACTCATTCATCCTAATTAGCTTTTTAAATGAAAACCTTCCCATTTTATCAACTGTGGGCATTCTTACTTGGGAAGAGATCCACAATGTTGTTGTTGCTTTTCAGTCCATCAAATTCATACACAAGCTTCAAACAGGAAATGGTGCTGCCCATCAGCTAGCAGGAAGCTGTAACTTAGTCATGGGTTGGTAGTCCACTTCCTGTTATTGTGAACCAGTTGTACATTTGGGTTTAATACAAGAGAACTAATTTATCAAAAAATAAAAATATATAAATATATCCAAAATAGTAAAACTTAAATTATAAATTAAATACACATAAATAAATACGTTTATAAAAATAAAAAATTGGTTAAATAGCCGGAAGCAGCTAGGGCGCAACTGGCCACACCCGATCTCACCCCTCCACACACACACATACGTAGCTTGCTTGCAAATGTGTGCTGGAGGTAGTTAGAGATTACTCCAACATTAATTAGTTAATTATATTCTGGGAACTGCTTCATTATTCCTCTCAAGCCTTGACGTACGTTGCAAAGTTAGGGCCTCAATAGAGAGCTAAGTAACAGGGAATGAAACGGCCCGAGTAGGATGCACTTATCAATGTTAATATTTTTATTTTTATTAATGCTACTTAATTTTCATTTAGGATCAAAAACGTGTGGTGCATTGATGGAGGGCAGGCTGGAAAATAGGTGTTGCATTCTAATGATATATAAATTGATTGGACGACCAACATGTACAACTTTTACCCGTGATTTTAATTTTAAAAATAATTGATTCAAGAATCTGCAGCGTAAAATATTAAAAAAAAAATTAAAAAAAAATTTAGAAAATTTTCTGTTTTAGGATTAATTATGCTCTAAATTTGCTAATAAAATATCATTTTATTTTACCACTAATGATATTTTGGTGGGAAGATCTACTCTATCAGTTGACGCGTATAAAATAATGGGATTCGTTTTCTTCTCGGGTTACATGGAAGCAATATCGTGTAACCCCTTCGTTTTTTAGAATATTGATTATTCATGTAAAATTTTATTTATTTATTATATTTAACATCATTTGTTTAGTTAAAATATTAAGTTTTATCGAATCAAGTATGTGCCTCACATTTGCTTAAAAATTAATACACTCACATATAAATTGAGAAAAATGCTTATCTTCATTCGTATATGTATTAGAATATAATAACACTTTAAAGAATTATTTATCCACGTAGTAGTAATATTTTTATAGTTTAGATGTTGAATTTTTTTTAGTATTATATTATTTTATTATATTGATTTCACCTATTTATAGGTAGGACTTATATATAGTAATACTAAACAAATGAGAAAATTTTTATGATAATATGAATGATGTTAGATATGATAGGTAAAATAAATTTTATTTTATCAATCATCAAGATATTAAAATGGGGGAGATTACATAGAAGAGGGGTGTATAGAATTAGAGCCCTAAAATAATTAAGTACATTTATATATGCTTTAGTTTTTAAAATTTTTATTGAGTTTAATTTTTTACCATTTAAAGAAATTTTTGAACACTCCGTTTAACTTTTATTAAACCTAAAATTTACCACGCATAATTTAACTTTTAATTATTTATCATATTAATATTTGTTAAAATTTTATTTTAATTGTTCAAACATTTAAGAAGAAGGAACTTCAATTCTTTCTCCTATCTTAATATTTCAATATCACACTACCAAAAGTGTATCTTGTTGGTGACTCATGCCGGCCATTATTATGACTTCAACTCTCTCTTTCCCTATTTAGGTAGTGTGTGAGTTTTTTTTTTTTGTTTATTCCCTTTGGTGGAGATATTTGCTGTTTTTTCTTGTGTAGGGTGTTATTGAAAATTTTTCTTTATTGTGTGAGGGTTACGAATGTGGTTAAATATAATAGGAGTTGTTATGATGTATATTAATTACCATAAAAAAAAAAATTTCAGTATCACAGTTGCGCAAAATGCAACATAGCAATTTTGGCGGCCATTATCTGGATTTTATGGAATATTCTCTAGCCTATTTGTCCTGAGTTGTTTATCACTCATCAGCCAATAACCTCTAGTCAAATAGAACAAGCACGTGCCCATCCATCAAAACTTTTGTTTTTCTTTTTTCAACAAAAACCCACTATATATAATTATCGAATCATTACAAACTATATTTTTCTGTTATATTTAATTTCTAATTGCCATAAAATTATAGTTTATTCAAATAAATTTTAATAGGCTTATGTATCTGAGACAAAGTGTCAACGCTCGAGCGCATATCGGCATGAGCTACGTAGCTGATTTGTGGAAGATCAGATGCGTCATGAAAAGCCTGCCAACTGCCAACTGTTCCTTGGTCCATCCGCATTATTTTTTTTTTGATAAAAGAGGAGGTCCCGCTATCCCTACTGCCTCACAACATTAGAGGGAATAGAGATAGAAGGGTCCATCCGCATTATTGTTTTGTAGAAAGCTGTCTGGATGCCGGTCTCTTTACACAAATAGGAAAGCTGCAGCCTGCAAAGATAACCACTCACTTACTACTAGAAAAATAAAAAAAAAATACCAACAAACTAGAATGTCATTAAAGGAAGTTTTAACATCCAAATTCAGATTTGCAACAAGATGTTAAGAATTTTCCTTGCGCTAGGTTCACTTTAAAACAAAAATTTAAGTTTCTTTGCTAAAAATCCCAGCCATTAAATTATTTGATCGGAAATTACAATATTTTGAGCAATCTCATGAATTTATATTTATTAGGATGATTTTATGAATGAATTGGATTCACCGCAAGTATCATGATTTCAACTGAGAGGTTCTAAATTTGGAACTCGCTCCACTGTAGTGGACGCTATTATTGAAGTTATCTTATTTGAAAATTTATATAGGTATAAAATTAGAAAATTTAAAAAGTGATAGTGTTATTATATACTAAAAAACTCAAGCCTGAAATCGATCTGAAAGTAGGTGATTGGATATTACACCACTTAACCAATTTCACCCTTCCAGATAAATGACTCCATATATAATTTCCATAATTTATATTTTCAACACGATTTCTGATTTATTAGAATTAGTGTGATGCGTATAAGTGTTTAATGAAAGTAATTTTGCGTACCTTATTGTATTTATTATCCTTTGTTTAGCGAAGATATCAAATTACATCCAAATCAAAGGTGTGTATGATCAACAATTCAACATTTGATTAAAAATATTTATTTATGTATAAATTATGAAAAAAGCTTAGATCTATTTATATATATTAGAATATAAAAATTCTTTATAAAATTATTTATTCATATTTTAAATGGCTTAGATCTCGAAAATACAATTTTAAAATTGTTACTTAACATTTAACCATTTCAGAATGTTGATTTTAAATATTTGTTGATGAGGCCAATGTATATTGATGTAATCAGCCTATCTTCAAGATGTATACGCACACACGCACGCATAGATGTAAAAGTAAAGCTATACAAATTAATGGGCTCCAACTGAAAATTGGAATTTTTGTATCAAGAAAATTGAATTTTTGAATGCATTATCTTCATTTGCAGTTCGAATTTATTTTATTTTATTTATTGTGGGGCTTATTTGAACACACAATTGTCTCCCACGTAGTATGCTCCAATTAAGGAAAGACCTAACCAGGGATGTGACCTTACAACGGTTGGTCGTTAAAATATATTGCTTTAATTAATCAAAATGCTTGAGCATGCGCCTTTGTTGCTTGTGCTTCATGATTCACCTGGGTACAACTCTATCGGATTAATGACAAATGATTTACCTCAATCCTAACCACGATTCTAGTTGTAAGATTTAAAATTTAATTTTAATTTTCTTTATAAAACTTAAACTCTAATCTCTTTATAAAACTTAAACTCTAACCTTATTTATGTAAATTCAATTCATATTAAAATTGAGTTGATAAATTTTTGTTTAATCTAAGGATAACAAATGTAAAATTTCATGTGAATATAAATTAATAAGTCATCAAAATATGAAAATAATAATATATAGCTCAGGTAGATTTAAGAAAAGTATATTTATTTATTATATTTTATTTTTTGGGCTTTTTCTAAATATACCCATTATGTTTGACTGTAATCCCAAATATACCTACTATGGGTGTGTTTGGCAATGAGTATAAAATCTCATCTTAAAACTTTTCAATCTAAAATTTTTCACTCTCTATAACTACTATATTTTTAAATTATTTTTTTACATTTTCCTATACAACTACCCTACTTTTCAATAATTTCTACATAATTACCTATACAATTAACCTATCTATTTTAACTTTATTCTCTTTATTTCTCATCATTACCTCTATCATATCACATAATTTGATAACTTTTTCTCTTAAAAACTTTTCACCAAATGTTTTATTCATTCCCAAACACACCATATGTTTCTAAAGTATCAGATATACCTACCATGTTTACAGTTAATATTTGTGAATTAACACCGTTAGTTAACATGCGAAATTACTAATATGTCCGTTAAATTTTGGACATAATTGAAAAAATGAATGTCGTAGCTCACCAATGCCCTAATTGCACATGAGGTTTAAATTTGGAGAGTCTTAATTTCATTTTCTTTCTATTTTATTTCATTTTTATTGTTTTATAATAGGGGTACTTGAGCATTTACAAAAATTTAACTAATGATTTTTAACAAAATGAACATTTTTTTGATTAATTGCAAATTTAGTAAGTATAATTGAGATTTCGAAAACGTAGTAGGTATATTTGGAATTAGAGTCAAATGTAGTAGGTATATTTGGAAAAAGCCCTTATTTTTTCAAAAAACTAAAAAGAAAATCAACAAATGTAAAAGTAAATAATATAAATATAAATGATAGTACAAATAATAATTACGTATAAAATAATTTCATAACGACAAATATCTATATAGCCATAAATATAAATGATATAAAATGCAAAAATATTATTTAGATTTTACATATGTAATATATTTTATATTAAATCTAAATAAAAAAACTAGGATTGGATTCCTCAGATTTGCTTAAGCGTTTAAATTAGAGTGGAAGATAGGGTCGGGTCGACCTGTGACTGGACCCGCCCTGCCACAATTTTACAGAAGGTCGAGACAAGGATTTTGATCGGTAGGGCGGGTCAGGATTTTAGACTCGTATTTCAATTTTAAGATGTGGGATGACCATGTCCCAACTCACAATGTGTAAATTATTTTTATAAATTATATGAATTATATAAATGTTGTTTTGTTGAATAAATATGTTTAAATTTGTGATTTATTAATGTGAATATAATTTATATTTAACTTTGTAACTTGTTTATATTAATAAATTTTTATTTCTTAATTGCATATATATTGTTTAAGTTATCTCATTCACATATTTATCAATGAAATAAAATATATTATATATATTATTTATATTATTTTGCAGTTTAACAGTTTTAATTGTAGTTCAAAATTTACATTAAAGTCCTTTTTAAGGTTGATACACATGTTTATCAAGGTTAAGTTGTAAGAAAAATTATTAAAAAATTACTAATGCTTCGTTATGACAATTGTGTTTTACTCATTAAATAGTAAAATGTTGAATAATTTAACCCTTAAATTTATCATAGATACGAGTTTATATTGATACATATAAATTTTTAAACTTTGATCCGCTTTTTTTCAACCGGTCTTGTTGTCCTGAGACTTATTAAAGAAATATGAGGGCCGGACAGACCTTGTCCTAACTCAATATAAAAAGTAGGGTCAAATAGGATTTTTAAAATGTGAGTTTAAACAGGATTTTTAAAATGTAAGGTCAGGGTTATGCATTCCTTAATCATCCTCAACTTGCATTGATTTTCACAAAGCAATATTAGGTCAAGATCGACCTAACCCTAACACTATTTTAAAAAACTTATCTGAACATATACTTTATATCAGATTAAGACACGAATGACTCAACCTTAATTTTATTTTAATAGGTCTTAGGTTATATGGTTAACAATTTGAGTTGAAAATACATCAAGTTGATAGTTTTAAAATTTTATAGATCTATCAAATATAAAACTATATTTAAGTTAAATTTATAAGTTTAAAAATTTAAAATATTATTAAATAGTAAAAGTACATTATTAGATACAGATAGTGTAACAAATTCATTAAAATAGATACATTTTAATTTAAAATTTGGGTCAATATTGAATTTTTCAAAAATTTAAGTACGAATTCGATTTAAAATTTTATTTATATCAAAATTATATATTAATTATTACAAATTATAACTTTAAAAATTCATTTCGAGTTGGTCGATCATTAAGAAGGTAAAAATTCTTAAGAATTAGAATAAAATAAATAAATAAGCTTATATTTTTTAAAAAAATGGATATGTGCAAGCTTGGCTAGGATATGGTTGACCCTCAACGTTTTTTTTTAAGATAAAATACATTTTTTATGCCTTATTAAGAAACCATTTTTATTTTTCTCTCAAAAAAATGCAAAAATGGAAAAAATAAAGGACACCCTGTGCTATATCATTAACAAATCATTGTCTTTACAAAAGGTAATCCAAAATATTGTCTAACGGCTTTCACGCCAAGAATAATTTCGGTACAAGCCGGGAGAGGCAAACTTAGTTAGTTTATGCACAATTTCACCTCAAGTCATGAATATATTGATTTTTAACTTGGTAAAAATAGGTCAGGTTAGGTTTGCACGAGCCATAAGCCTAAACCGGATATAAATATATACGACACCGTTTCTATGTAACTGGGTTACATAGAATCAGACCTATATAATCCCTTCAAAATTTAAAATTTTGATCTTAAACGGAAAATCCAATCCATTTATTGTATTTAACATCATTTGTTTATCGAAGAGATTAAATTTCATCCCAATCAAACATGTTTATGGTCCACATTTATTCAAAAATATATATATTCATGTGTAAATTATGAAAAACTCTTAGATCTATTTACACATGTATTAGAATGTAGTATTACATTATAGAATCATTTATTCACGTAGAAATGATATTTTAAACGGTTTAGATGTTAAAAATACTACTTTAAAATCGATATTTTAACATTTTTCATAATTTACACATAAATATATATATTTTTTAACAAATGTGACCCATAAACATACTTGATTGGGATGAAACTGATACCTCGTGAAAATGCGAGTTGTCATGGCCCATTTCAGACTATTTTTGCGTGTTAGTCCAAGAGATTAGACTTAATTTGCATCCATTTAGTTGAATTTTCACTCGCTTTGCATTTTAGGAGAATTATATAGTTTTATCCATTTTTAGTATAAATTAGGCAATTTTTAGTCTATTTATTTAGTTCATTCACTTTTTGCAGGAATGATGGACAGTTACAGGCATGCGAGCGAGTCAATTTTGTAGAACAGAGCCAAGTAAAGAGGCAAGTAGGTTGGCGCCCAAGCGCCACCTTACATGCCTTAGCCAAAGTTTCTAGCACCTCATATAGCAGAATTGCTTCCAGAGAGTTGGCGCATAGGTGCTACTTCACTAGTATCTAGACGAGTCCAGAAGAGTTTTCAGGTCAATAAGCTTCCAGGGAGTTGGCGCCTAAGCGCCAAGGTATCAGTTTTAAGAGCATTCTGGAAGGTTTCTAAGTTACCCAGTACACAGAGGGTTGGCACCTAGGAGCCACTACGCATCCGTATGCACGGGTTTCTGCACATGTACTGCGTAGGCTAACCAATATAAATAGAAACCTAGAGATTCGTACGAGAGGGAAGAGAGCCGACGAAATAGACACCCAGAGAAGAAATAGAACTCGTTTGAAGTGCGGATTGAAGAGAAGATTCGACCCCGTTGGTGAAAACTTCTGGAGATCCAGTTTTCTCTACATCTTTCTATTTCCTTTTCTTTATTTTTCTGGATACTTACAATATGGATGTAAAGGATTTTGATAACATGTTTTTGAGCTAAACTTCCTTTAGATGGATAGTTAGGATGAATTGATATCTAACTATATTGTATTGGTTTTTTAAGATTCAGGAATGAATATTTGATTTTTATATGATTGTGCATTGTGGATTTACCCTCGCATATGATGTTTAATGCTTTTTACAAGATTAGTTACCTTGTAAAATGATTTAATTGCATGATTAATCATTGAAAAAGAAAAATCTCTGCTAGATCCATGTGTAGGGTATAGGTTTCCTCTTTGCTAAGGTGAGTTGTTTAATGGATAGGAATATACCATTAAACCGTATGTAGTCATGCACAAGTTATGAATTTATCAATTCTACTTTATTTAATAGCATGAGAACATAGCAATTGAATAGGGTGCAATTAACTTTATATGCGTTGGAAGACATATATAAAGATTATTGAACTTGGACTAGTAAATCCCTGCATAATCTAATAAAAAGGAACCAATGCGATATAGTTTAGATTTAAAGATTCTGAACTATCCATCTGTCATTCCCAATTGATATTTCCTTTTTAGTATTCCAGTTGTTTCGTGAAACTCTTTTCTATTTCCTTATTGCATTTGATAGCTTAGTTTTAAGTTTGAAATTCTAATTTTCTACTCACTGAAAGCAACTAAACTGATTAGTAATTCTAGTTAGATCATATCCTCGAGGGAACGATACTCTATTCACTATTTATTACTTGATCGACACGTATACTTGCGTTAAAACGAGCATTTTAATTAGACATATACGCAACTCGTCAGAAACTTGATCTCCTAGATAAACAAATAATTTTAAATACAATGAATGGATTAGATTTTCTATCAAAGATCAAAATCTTAGATTTTGAAGGGGTTATATGGATTTGCTTTTATGCAACCCGGTTACATAGAAGTGGAGCTCATATATATAAAGAGAGAGATTTTCACGTGCAGCACCACTGCACCGAAATTACGGTGCAGTGGCGCTAAAATGGGCCCCACATGATGATAAAATCATAATCTACATCACCCATCGTATTTAGAATAACGTATTTTATTATCGTATCGATTTTCATCCCAATCGGATATGTGTATGGGCCCCATCTGAAAATGGTACAAATTCAACGTAATAAAAATAGTTTAATATAAATAACAACTTTAAAGTGCTTTTTCAACATATAAATTATTTGTTATAAAATTTATATACGGATAAATTATTATATAAAGTTTCATTGCATTTTAATATGTGCGGGACCTATTGTTGAGCAAATGTACCGTTATTTCACCACTGAACCGAAACAACTCCCTATATATATAAAATATTCAAGTGCAGCATCGCACAAATGGGCCCCACATGATCATCAAATCATAATCTACTCTACCCATTGTATTTAGAATAATATATTCTTTTACCATACCAATTTTCATCTCAATCAGATATGTATATGGGTTCCATCTGAAAATGGTACGAATTCAACGTAATAAAATAGTTTGATGTAAATAACAACTTTAAAGTGATTTTTTCAACATGTCAACCATTTGTTATAAAATTTATATATAAATAAATGATTGTATAAAGTTTTATTGCATTTTAATATATGTGGAGTCTACTTTTGGGCAAATGTAGCTACACCGGAACAGCCCTATATATATATATATATATATATATATATATATATATATATATATATATAAATTTATATAAATTCATGTTCCTCGGATTCGAGTTCATCCGGTGTGGGCCAATTATTTCCTTGGGTTTGGTGACACCCGGCCCAAGCTTCATCTCCGACGACGTTGTGCTGCTGTCGAAATTTGACTCGCTGCCATGGTTAGATGACTAATATCGCCCCCACGCAATTGCGGAAAGTCAAATCAATCCCGCCATCCAAATCTCATTTTCGTTTTGTCTTGCTGATTCTTGGCAGAAAATAACACTTTCTGATCCGTCCATTTCAAGCCAACTAATCAACGGTAACCACGTCATTATTGGCAAAACTGGATTAATTGGATAACTTCATGCCAGTTTACAAAAGTAATACACGAGTTCTCACGTGTGTCGCAACTCCATTACAGACGCAAAATAATAATGATGATTTGTGAAATGATTAAATTTTTTTTTGCTAATTATTTGTTTCAGGTATGTTTAAATAAGAGGTATGATTATATACAATATATTATACATATGCTTAAGTTATAATATTCTTTTTAAATTTTAATTTTATCTATTTTTTTCTTCATAAATATATTTTTTAAAGTGTATTAATTCTATATACTAAGTTTTGAAAATTTACAATAATTTTACATTTTTATTTTTATTTTTAAAAATTATCAATTTTTGGGGCATATAAGTCATTTTTTATCCCTTAAAAAACTCGATTTTAAAAATAAAAAATAAATATGTAAAAGTATTATAAAATAGTAAAACTTGGTCTATGAATTAAAAATACTTATGAAAATATGTTTATCAAGAAAAAATAAAAAATAAATAAAATTAAATTAAAAAAATGAATATTGTAACTTAAGCATATGTACAATATATTGTATATAATCATGCCTCTTTAAATAATGTACATAATTTGATGAAAAATGTTTTAAAGGAGAAGTTTTTGCAAAATAGATCCTGGAATTTTTCCTATTTATTGTTAGACCGCCCACAATTTGCGCGAAACCATTCGAAATTTTAAAGGAGTTGATTCGTTTAAGTACTTAATGGATAAATTTTTAAAATCTCAAATATTTATTATGTTTAAAAATATCAATTAACTAAAGGTTTCGGTGGGCTAACTAATTAAATCCCTTGAACATCAATTCGATAATACATTCTTAGCTAATTAAACATGCAATTTTAAACGGGTTGTAATCTTCTTAAGTCCGCCTAAAATGATCATCGTGCATTTTAAACGTAACAATTATCTAGATCAAATAAATTATTCCATTAAGCCCTTAAATTAAAGGAATAAATTCCTTTGGGTTGGTTCTGTAGCTCGTGTGCCAGCAAGGTAACCGTTACAAATTATAAAATATTACAAAATACACTCTGATGCCCATGTGCGCGACGATTCAAGCATGAAATGCGTTGAATCTTATCTTGAATTATTCCAGAAAAGTTAGACAACCATATTTAACTCATTTTAGCTCTACATTTGTCTTCATCCTCTATTATACTGATTTGGTTCCAGTTAAAGAAATTTGTTGCGCTGGTGATGCATGTGTGGCCTGGGCTTTATATATATAAGATTCGATCCTGTGCAGACGGACTGCATTGTGTTGTAATCGGTTGTAAAATGGGCTCCACTTTGTATAATCATTTATCTATATAAAAATCATACTTTAGACAGCTTTGATGTTGAAAATACCACTTTAAACTTGATATTTACGTTAAATTATTTTATTACGTTGATTTTACACCATTTTAAGATGGGGACCATACAGATGTTGGATTTGAATGAAAATTGGTATGCTACTTAAGTGAACAATTCTAAATACAACGGGCATGATGGATTTCTCATTCATGATCAAGTGGGGCCCATAGTGCATGGACTGCATGGTGCAATCGCATGCACTGTAATGTATATATAGGAAATAATGAAATAATTAAAAGGGATATGCTAGGATATATACATATAATGATGTATAAATTATGAAAAATATTTAGGTCTATTCATAGATACATTAAAATGTTAGGATATTTTGTAAAATCATTTATCTATATAAGAAAAAATGATATATATATATATTGTATTAATGGTTTTGAAGTGATATATAATCTAAACAATTCTATTACTTTGATTTTACACTTTTTTTTATGAAGATCAAGGATGTATCTGATTTTAATAACATTTGGTATCTAGTTAAATAAACAATACTAATTGTAATGGGTAGGGTGGATTTCCAAACAGGCCTATTTATCCATAGAGCACCTCAGCTAGGGTGTAACATGATACACTCTAATATGGAACCTGACTATATACGATGACATCGATGCCTTTTTTAATTTTTTGATTTTTTCATAAATGTGTTTCCTAAATGTGTTTAACCAATACATAAGGTTCTACCCTTTTATATATTTATTCTTTTATTTTAAAAATCATTCATTTCAGGGGTATTTAACTCATTCCCCTTTAAAAACTTGGTTTTCAGAAATAAAAAATAAATATATAAAAATATTTTAAATTAGTAAAACTTAGTATATAGGTTAAATATACCTAAATTTTTTTTAAAAATAAAAATAATAAAAAAGCAACACATATATGCGCACACGCGATGCCATAGCATGTAATCATGATGGCCCTAGTATATAAGGATTATCGATAATAAAAAAGATTATGAAATTATCGTAAAAGAAATATGTAAATTACGGGTACCCTCCGAAAGAATCGGTGGCTTGCACACATAGTTCATGACCTCATTGCCATATTGGCAGTCAACATAGGCTAGCTTGTCTTTTTCCTTGACGTGTGGGTGGTTGGAACTTAGAAGGTAATGGTTCACATGGTCCTAACCCATCAATCTATTATGTCAATTCAATAAAGAGATGTCGGGGCAGGATTTGTACACTGGTCCTTTGGAAAATACCCTCATCTGAATAACGGATATTAATTTGGTCCTTGCTGGACTCCCAATCGGGCAAACCTAACCTTAGAATATGGGTAATTTGCAAATATACCCACATAATTTTACCGAATTGCAAATATTTTCTATGTAGTTTTAAAAATTATAAGATACCTTAATATATTTTGATCATAATTGTAAATATACTCACATTGTAATAACGTTAGATACTATACTGTTACGATGTAAGTATATTTGCAAAAACTAAATATACACATTTAATTTTTAAAATTATAAATATATTCACATAGTTTACATATATTTGCAAATATACTCATGTGTAAGAGTGCAGTAATGACATAGGTATATTTACAATTATGGTCAAATTATGTAGGGTTAGTTGCAATTTCTAAAAGTATATGAGTATATTTGCAATTATGGTTAAACTAATTTGTGCATTTGTAAATTACACAAAATATTGACATTAATCTTTTTTTAAAAACCAACCCGACTATAACTGTCCACATAATACATAATAAGGTTAGGTATAGGTTTAAAAATAAATTGCAAATTATGAATAAAAAGATTTTTGGGGTTGTTTTCATTTAACTTTCCATCCTACTTCAATTTTTCAAAATTTATCCTATAGCTGTTGATTTTGTGAAAGTGCATTCATGTATTTCGTTTGCAAAAATACACTTATAGGCATTAGGATTTAGGATTTCTGTTGGAATTTAAATTTGGGTCGTCATCATCTTCATAAACCATTTCTAACTTAGATTGAGTTGGGTGCATGAATTCTATTGTGCCATTCTTGACTATTTGAGACTAAAATTTTGATAATATTTAGCATTTTCATACCTTGTTCAATTGCTTTTATCCATGTTTTACAACTCGTCAACCTTAATATTCTCATTTCCATATACTCGTTCTATGTCTACGTTTTTTACTACCCAATATTTTGCCCAGTAAAGCATAGATGATTTAACCACAGTCATATAAAATTTTTTAAAATTTAATTAGGACTCAATGATCACATAAAATTTCTAACACACATTGTCATTTCTTCCATCTTACTTGAATTCTATGTTTATTTTTTTTACTACTTGATATGAAATCTTAATTAATTTGTTATCCAGGTGTTCACTATTATTAAAATTGCAATTCATATATTCAATTTTTATGTAACTAATTTTAAACCAATTAATCCAATAATTTTTTTTAAAACTATTAGATTCTAAGACATCTTTCCACTTATTCAATTTTAAACTTTCTCTTTCTTTAATTTCATATATTAAAATAGTGTCATCTGCAAATAACATGTACCAAAGTACTTCTTCTTATATATGTCTAGTAATTTAATCTATCACTAAAATAAAAGAGTAAGGACTCAAGGCTAAACCTTGATGTAAACCCATTTATTGGAAAAATACTAGTGTTTTTACTCATGATTCTCACATTTGTTACGACTCCCTCATATATATTTTTAGTAACATCAATGTATTTGTTATTAATTCATTTCTTTTTCATCACTTGTGATATTAACTTTCTTAGAATTCAATCGTATACTTTTTTTAAATCAATAAAAATCGTGTATAAGTTCCTTTTCTTTTTTATATACTTCTCGAATAGTTGTCTAAGAAAGAACACAACTGCAGTAGTTGATTTTCCTGGATAAAACAAAATTGATTTTCAGAGATATTACTTTCTTATCTTAATTTATGTTTAGTTATTCTTTTCCATAACTTCGTAGTATGAATCATTAGTTTAACTATAATTAAAAATATACTCACTTAGTTTAAAAATTATAAATAATTTGATATACTTTGACCATAATTATAAATAAATTCAAGTTTTGATGGCGCCGTTACTATACCAATACAACATGAGTCCAAGTTTTTATGGCGTTGTTACATTACTGATACGACATGAATATATTTGGAAAGATATACAACTTACGTGAGTATTTTTGTAAAAACTATGTGAGTATATTCATAATTTCGAATATACCCACGCCATGACTATGAAGGAACGGTATCATGATAATGTGACTATGTTCAAAATTATGGTCAAATTAAGTAAGGTTATTTGCAATTTCTGAAATTATATGGATATATATGGGTGTAGTTGCAAATTACCCTTTAAATTTTAACCGGTAAAGTTTAATGCACTTGTCGTTAATATATACAAGGAGCACATGATTTAAAGAAATAATTGTATGCTTTGATCACGACGGGTACGCAAAATGATGAGTGTACAAAAAAATTCATAAATTAAAACGTTTGTTGTAAAATCCACCACTAATTTTTATTTTTATTTTGTTTTGCTTAAGTATTTTATGTCAACTATAGCGTGCAAAGCACCAAACATATTCTTTCACCATGAAATTAAAAACAAAAAGAACGTATACATGTGAGGAATGAGGAATACGTGGGCACGCTCAGGCCATGGGATATAATTTAATAAAGCTAAAATCGGTTGGGGTTAAAGCGGGTTGCCAATCCCTTGACCCAAATACACTCGATCTAGAAATCGATCTTATCTTGCTAGTCAACCATTTTTCTCATGTCTCCAGCCCGACCCATTTGGATTTGTCCACCTGGTTGAAACCAACTCATTTATGCTGCAATTTCCTGTTGTATTTTCGATGGTTTAAAACGAAAAAAGTATCCTTCTCATTTTTTTAGTACAATCTTACACTCATCATTTTATATATTATAGTCAGACACCATGGAGACATCAAAACTCTCATCTTATCTATAAAGGAGACAATAAGTTACCATTTATCTATTCAGAAGACTATAAGCTCCCACTCCTTTCACAGGGAAATTCAAACTCACAACGCTTGACATTTGGGCCAGCGTCTTGACTAATGCGCCTAAATTAGGTTGTCAAAATCTTTTCCATTTATTTTCCAATTTTCAAAGGCCTCTTTATCCCCACGTAATTAAGAGCACTTTTGAAGGCCTTAGATCTTTTATAATTAAGAGTACTTATCTTCTTGGAATGGAGATTCACAGAGATAGAAAAATAGAGAAATTATAACTCTCTCAACAGAAATATATTCAAAAGGTTTTGAAACATTTTGGAATGCTTGATTCCAAACCTGTTAGTATTCTATTTGCTGCACATTTGAAACTATCGACAGAGACGTCACCATAATCAAATGAAGAGATAGAGTATATGTATCGTGTTCCCTATTCTAGTGCAGTTAGAAGTATCATGTATGCAACAGTTTGTACTCGTCTTGATATTGCACATGCATTTAGTGTGCTTCGCAGATACATATATTGTTTTGGTAAAGAACATTGGAATGTAGTGAAAAGAATTCTTCGATATTCATGTGGTACTTTAGATGTATGTTTCAATTTTGGGAGAACTAATGATGCATTGAAAGGTTATGATGACTCAAATTATGCCGATGATCTTGACAAAAGAAGGTCACTTTTGGCTTATGTGTTCTCTAATGGTGGTTGTGCAATCAATTGGAAAGCCACTTTGCAGCGCATTGTTGCTTTGTCTATTATAGAAGCAGAGCTTATGACATTAACTGAAGATGTCAAAGAAAATTTATGATTAAGAGACTTAATGAGAGAACTCAATCCGGGTCAAAAAAAGGTTATCGTTTACTGTAATAGTTAGAGCACTATGCATCTCAGTAAAGATTAGATGTATCATGAAAGAACAAAGCACATTGCTGTTAGGTACTACTTCATTAGTGATGTTGTTGAATGTGGTTATATTCAAGTGAAGAAAATTGCTACCGCAGATAACCCAACGGATATGTTAACAAAGTTTCTTCTTGTTACTAAGTTTAAGCATTGTTTGAACTTGGTTGGAGCTTTAAGTTTGTGAGCAGTAGTAGTTCATGGTGAAGGTGGAAAATCTAATCTGTTTTAAAGTTACTTGAATCCAAGTCAAGGTGGAGATTTTCCAAACAGTGCGGTGACTTGACATTCAAGCCACAACCATATGGAAATTGCTTTACACCATAAGCTTTTTTATGTAAATCAAATTGCATTAAACTACATATTACACAGCTCATCTGAGTAGCCTTATATGCGGTCTCAGCTTTCCTTTCAGTGTTATAACTAGGGGATTACTCCTGGGTATTAGGTGTGAATTTTCTATGCTCTCTTGTATACTTCTTAGTTGGTCTTTCTGAAAGTTTTTTTTGGGGTATATTGGATTTAAGAGTTTCTTTTTAAGAGTTCTCCATCTCTTGTAATATTTTTTAATAGTAAATTTTCTTCTCCTTTGCCCGTGATTTTTCCTTTATATCAAAAGGTTTTTCACATAAATCTGTGTTTACTTTATCTCTCTTTCTTTTCTTTTTTGCGTTACTTTGCTATTCTGTAGGATTATTTTCTAATATATATAATTTATAATAATATGAATGGGTAAGATTCTTTAGAATTATTGATTACAAAACTTTTTTAAAAAATTAATTTTTTATACATAGGCTAAATAAATAGTCTTACACACGATGCATGAATTGGACATAAAAAAATTTAAAAATGAAGGAATTGCATAATACGTTTGATTGTATAAGAGAATTCCCTTATCGATATAGACATGTGGGAGGCCGAACCTATCACTTCTGGACGTAAGTTAGCTAACTTACCTCCTTTTGAATTTTTGTAAATAGGTGGGTCCACTTTAAAATTAGTTATGTATATAATTGAATTTTTTTGACATTTTTTAAAATTTGAAAATAAACGGTTGTTTCATGTTAGGAGCTCAAGTATATATATTATGATGTATTTTACGCTATAATTTATGTTATTTTTACTTTCGGGATTTTTCTTTATAAATATATTTTCTTAAGTTTAGTTAATCTATATACCAAGTTTGTTATTTTACAATACTTTTACATTTTTAATTTTATTTTTAAAAAAATCATCAATTTCAAGGGCATTTATGTCATTTTTCACCTCTTAAAAACTTATTTTTAAAAATAAAAAATAAATGTATATAAAGTATTGTAAAATGGCAAAACTAGATATATAGATTAATACATTTAAAAAATATATTTATCAATTAAAAGTTAAAAATATAACTGATTATAAACATAAATGAATAATATATTTTAGGTTAAAATACATTAAAATATACATAATTGGGCTCCTTCATATTATATCTACATACAGGAGTGTAGTTTAGATCGAGTAGATTTGGTTCGGTGTTGATCTTACTGTTGCCTTATTTTATGTTGGGTCGATTCTAAGTCTACCTTATTCCATTTTTCAAGGTTGGGTCAATTTCGGTTTCAGTTCCAAATTGATTCTTTAAAATAATTTTTATATTCTATTTGAAAATATAATTTTATTGCAAGTCTTACTTAAAATCTATAATCAATATGATAATAAACTTTAATTTTGAAATATATTTATTAAATTTACTAAATAATAAATAAATTTAAAAGTTTATATATATTTAAATAATATATTTATGTCTTTCACAATAAAAGATATTTCATAAAATATATATTAGTAATTCGGGTTGATTTTAGGTACTCAAATTTCGAAAATCACCCTACCCCGATTGAAAGGTATATTTTTTTTATTTGAAACCTATCTTATCTCATGGGTATAAAAATAGGAACGTACCCTACCTATTTTAAGGTATCCAATGGGTCGAGTCACACTCTATCTGAGTTGCATCCCCATTTATAGAGATTGTGAAAGAGGTCTTACTTAAAATTTTCTTATTATTGCTTCGACTCATATTCCCACACTAATATTTAGTTGGTTTAAGTGGCAAGGAGCTCGGTTCCCTTACCTAAGGTATTAGATTAAGTCCTGCGAAAAACAAAAATAGCTATCCCCCAAAATGGATCCCCATCTGGTAAGTTGACGAAATTTTATACGTGTATTGAGATGGTAAGCCCCATTAATATATAAGCTAGGATGATTTCTTATGAGATAGCAAAGGCTGTTGCACATAATTTATTTTTAATCTATTGCTTAACGTCTAGACGCAAGTTGTACATACACACACGGAGTACCTGTGATGTCCAAATCTTGATGGGCAGAGGAATTAATTCCGACTTGTGGGGATATAGTTTTCGATATCAGTCTGGCCAGCAGTTTTAGATGTATATTATTTCCTTTCGATGTCAGTCAGGTCAGCAGTGTTGAACGTATGTTCTTTCCCATACACTAATAACAATAACTGTTTAGATAATAGCTGAGAGAGAGAGAGGAAGTAGTTTTGAGATGAATAAGCAGTAAAATTAATGTTCATATATATACATAAGAATTTATTTAAGTACATTTAGACAATTATGATGCAGTCCATAAATTATGAAGTTTATTTGATTATGAATAAAAAATCTGCTTCACACATTGTATTTAGAATTAATTATTTTATCAATAACAACAGTGGGTGGTGCATGAAGAAAGAGCAGACAGACGGCATTGATAATTGTAAGGGAAAAGTCAGCTGGATCAACCACCATCGCTCTCATCACAAAAATTGAAAAGGAATTGAGCATTATTCGATCGTATATGGGCATGAATGTCCAGCCACCATTATCCGAGCAGTAATATATAATTCATGAGCATGCTATGCAGCAGCTGGCTGGCCATGCCATTCAATTCCTCCCAAGCTGAAAATGAATCCACGGTACGGCTGTTTCTTGCCGCCCCCAAATACGTACGACATGCGTTACTCCGCCCAAAAACAATATCTCAGCTCCATACGTGCGTCTGTTCTGCTTTTTTTTTTTTTTTTTTTTTTTTCCAGAATGCTACCATTGACGGTTACACTCCTGCGAAAATTTTAATTAAAAGGAACTCACCGTAGGTACGTACATGCCACTGGTCCTACCATCATTACTCAATGGCACAAGCTGATCCACGTAGAAAGCACCGACACTTTCCACTAGTTATTTTCGTCTAGATACGTACACGTTTTTTTAAAGGTCAATTGCCAAAGAATTCAGTGTCCTCAGATGTAATGCGTGTCTTCATTTTTAAAGACAGTCTTTCAATTTGTAAGATAAGTTGTTTTTAATTTTGCAATTTCTTACATTTTTAATATAATTTTCCTTATTCTCAATATACATCATTGCATTTTTAAACCCATTTTCCATCCCATTTAAGCCTCTTTTATCCTTTCTAACATGCGCCTAATCCAAAGTATTTAAGAAAACCTTACCAGATGTGAAGAGATGACATTTTCCATTTTTACTATTTTAAAAATAACATTTCAACTTTCAATATAGTTTCCTAATTTTTAATATCTTTAATAATATATTTTTCATTATCAATATCCATCATCAGGTGCTGTTCTACTTCTCCCTCCCATTCAAGTAACACTTTGGTATTATCCCAACCAAAAGTAGCAATAATATACTTTATGCATGTATTTATGGGATTTTGTTTCAATGTAATCGGATGCATTGAAATTCCAACGCATTTAATTAGAAATTTTATTTTTTAATAGTTTTAAAATTTTTAAATAAAACTCTTAATCTAAGTATATTTAATCTATGAACTAAGTATTAACATTTTTGAAAATATGTATATATTTTTTATTTTTAAATATATGAATTTTAGTACTTTTTAAATGACTAAATACACTTATTTTCAAAAATCAAAAAATTATATACAAATTTTCAAAAATAAATATGTAAGTTAAATATACCTAAATTAAGAGTTTCATAAAAAAATTTAAAAAATATTTAAAAAATACAATCCCCGTTTTGTTCTTTCACTATCCATTTACAAAACAGAAATTATTTTATCTAATTACTTTTATAAATAATTTTTATGAATAAGACGAACAAATAATCTATGTAATAAATTTTGTGACTAATGATAAAATTTTCAGGGGCAAAATGCGCACAACCTGAATAATGGAATGTATCAAATTAAACTTACTCTCACGACTATTTAAAGACCGCCAAAGTTTGTTAAATTTTTTCAACCCATATCAGGCCATTTATTTGATTTTATAATTGTAAGATTTACTTAAAGTGAGTTTGGGAAGTGATAAAACTTTAAAAATTTCCGAGGTAAACAAATACCCTATAATATATTCTTCCAAATTGGGGATGCAACTTAGGTAAAATGAGAATGAAAAATTATCCATGCACTAAAGTAGGGTAGAAAAATATTTATAGTAAGATAAGTTACATACGATTGATACCCAAAACCCAACCGACACTAGTGCGTGGTATCCAAGATTAGCATGTCATTTCAAATACTACAATTGTTATTTTAGTAATTTAAATTCATTGGCTACTGTTGTTTTTAATTAATTAATTATTATATTATTATATTTAGTTACATTTTAAGCTCTATTCATAGGCATTGTTTGGTAATAGATGCGAATGGGAAATTGGGATAAGTCGTGGGAATTCGGCAAGGCAGTGGTATGGCAGCGTACGACTGCTCCCTCTCAATATTTCTTTTCACTTTTATTCCTACATTCCAATCATTTTTCCTATTAAATCTATACAAAAAACCTATTTATTCTAACTATACCTCTATCATTTCCTATCAATTACACATTTTTCAAAATATTCTCTTTTTCATTTTCTATAATCCTACAATTTTACACATTGCCGAACGTCCCTATATTTAATTTTATTACTATAGATTTAAAATATCTATATTTTTTACGAATGATCCTGTTAGACCGAGATAAGCAAATAGTTAGCTCAGCTTACCTCAAAAATATATTTAAAATATTTTTTATTTTTCTTCATAGACTTGTTTAACTAAGTGTATTTAATATATAAACTAAGTTTTACAATTTTTGGATATGTATATATTTTTTAAGTGTTAAAAAAATAAAAATATTTTAAATAAAATTTTGAGGTGGACTAAGTGAGCTATTTGCTTAACCCAGGATAACAAGATCACTTCTCTTTATTTTTATAGTCTAATAAAAAAGTTATGAACTATTTTCAAATTCTTGTTGATGGTTGTTATGTAGAATATGCCACAAATTATTGACAACTAATTTTTCGAAATCGAAACTTTTGTAGTGGATGAACAACATAAGGTAAATAAAAACTAATGAGGTAAAAGAATATGACTTTTGGTTATGCTTAAATGCACCGTATGTGCACTGGGTGTAAATACTCATTTTTAATATTTTTTGAAATTTTTTTACATAACTGATGATTTAAGTGTATTTAACATGTATATCAATTTTTACAATATTTGGAGATTTATAAATATTTTTTAGATTTTTAAAATCAATGGAATTTTAGTAATTTTTAAATTACTAAAAGCACCACTAATTTTTAAAAAATCCAAAAAATTACAAATCTCCAAAGATGGTAAAAATCGATACATATATTAAACACACTTAGATCAATAATTCTGTAAAAAATTTTAAAAAATATTAAAATATGAATATTTGCACCCGAATGCAGTGAGCCTCTTGTGTCATGTCCAACATCTGAATTTCAATTTGGAAAAGGGGAGCTTTGTCTGCCACTCTTTGAAGTGACGTGTATGTGGATTATGGTCACACATACTACTTCTGAGAAAATTGAAAAGAAAAATGTACTAATAATTGAGTTATAAGATAAGAGTGTAAAGAAGCAGATTTATAATCTATGTATATTTATTTTTTTAGGGTAGGTTCAAGAATAACAAGAAGTTTTTGTCACAAAACTTGTCAATATAAAATTTTTTCCTTTCTAATAATTATTCTATTTTAAATTATTTTTTCATAACTAACTTATTGTTCACTCATTTCTATACAATTATCTGTACAACTAACATATTTATTTTGACTTTATTCTCTTTAGTCTTTATCATTACACTTGTCATGTAATATTATTTTTTCTTTCAAAATTTTTTATAAGCATTCTAAAATACGAGCACCCATCTTCGCAAGTCGATTTAAAATCCAACAATTTCAAACCTGTCCAAAAATATATTTTTTTAAAAATAATTTAAAATGACATAAATATCCCTACATTTAAAAATTCAAAATAAATATATATATAAAAATAGTAAATTTTAGTTTATAAACTAAATATAACCAGATTAATATGTTTATAAAAAAAACTTTAAAAAATAAAAAAATATTTTTGGACTGCCTGAAATCGCACACCGGTCCGAAAAGATCAATGGATAAGGGAAAATCCGTACTCTCCCTCGAAAGGATGCCGCTGGCACTGCCACTATTCTTCGAAATTGAAAACGAATGCAGCGTACGGCCGGGCGTAATTCAATGTGTGGGGATCTTCGTGTCCGGCTCTGTCGCCCAATCCTCGCTGAAAACTACAAACATGGGTATTTTTTCTTTTCTTTAGATATTGGAATTTGGTTCATTAGATATTTTTATTTGTGATAATTACAGAAATTAATGTTATGTTGAGATAATAGGAGTATCTACGCAAGTGAATTGTGTCATCTAAATTTTATTTAGGTGATTGACATCAATGTGTGATCCATGGTTCAAATCGGGGCTGAAGCCTTTGCCTCCATTCAGAACAAAAAAAAAAAAAAACATATACAATTTAATTTTTAAATTTTACTTATGAAAGTTAACTTAATAATCTAAATATTGAAATAAAGATGTACAATCCTATTTATGAGATAAATAATATTGTAATATTTAGTACCATACAAGTTATTGAAATGTTCCTAAACCTATGTTGAATTCCCTATGATTTTCAACAAAAAGTTTAAGAATAAAACCGCGAGGTTGACCGGTTGATAAGTATATGTACTTGGCTGCTGCTGAATGTCTCCGGGAAGAGTTTCAAATAGTTATATGAACAATAATAACATCGATATTTTACATCTACATGCTGGGATGTAGCTGGTATTTAGTTTGGTCTTTGTGTTAGTTGGTCTTGTTTACTTGTAATGAGCGTTGTTTTCTGTCGATACATGTACAGGGAAACATTTGGGGACTCCAATAGGCAAGCTGGCAAGGTGAAGTGGGATTTGGTGAGGAACCATACATCCTTCTTATTCTTCCACAAATCATTTAATAATTTAATATTTCGGTTTTTTACAACTTTACTCGTACATTTCAATATTTTTCGTTCTAACTATTTTATTTATTCTAATTTTGTTCTTATCATTTTATATCAATCATACAATTCTCAAAATCTTTCTTTTTTCATTACTCACCTCATCCCAAAGTCCCACTAAAATCAACATGATTAGATGTCACCAAGAAATTATCTAGTTTCCAAATGGAACAATAAAAAAGTAAGCTGAATAATTTTGTTACGTTGATTCTTCACTTTACTAAATGGAGTTTGCACAAATTTTTGAGTTGAATAAAACTTTATGTCCTGATTAAACAAGTAATTTTAAATATAATGTGTGGATTAATTTTGATTTAATTATCAAGAGAACTCAAAAATGGGGTGAATGTACCAAGATCTTCGGTGTATAGGTCGGCGCACCTTAGAAGCATTTTTAATAATAATTGATATATATTGATAGAGATATATCACTTTTTTGTTTGCCTTTTCCAGCCGCAGACCACATGAGAGGATGGAACGAATCGGAGGGTAAGGGTGTGGTCTTGACATCCCATGTCGATTTCTGGGGCCAGTTGCTGTGACTTGGTATTGAAGAGAGCTAATCGACACTGAAAAATGGTCTTCCGTTTAAATCTTGATGGGATGTTTATCGGTTGAGGACAAGGGTCAATTGGTGTAGTGCCCCGTAGAATTCGAGGCCCTGAGGTATTTGCAAGCTTGTGAATGGGCTGAAGTAGCATTTTATCAGGGTGAAGAGTAGGTTTTAACATATTATACAATAGCCACCGAGGGTGTAGCTTAGCTGGATGGCATTTTAGCCTTTGTGCCAGTAGACCGAAATTCGAATCAGGAGAGGCAGCATTTGTCCCCCACTTATTGGGGGAGCCATGGTCTCTCTTTTGTATTACAAGTGTAGTATTTTATTGTTTGGGGTACAGATAAATTTTTTTAATACATATCTTAGCATTAAATGAATAAGCTTGACCAAAGAAGTTCAACAAGCAGAAGACTGTTGTGCTTATTATGGAAAATAAGTTGGGGTTGTTAAGCTGTGCACCCGGGTGTACTAAATTTTAGCACACCTAGCTATAAATATCTATTTTTAAAATTTTTTTTTACACAACTGTTAATCTAAATGTATTTGATATGTGTATCATTTTTTATTATTTTATGAGATTTATATATTTTTATTTTTAAAGTAAGTAACATTTTTAGTAATTTAGTAATTTAAAATTACTAAAAATATCACTGATTTTAAAAATAAAAAAAACATTTACAAATCTCCAAAAATAGTAAAAATTGATACATACGTTAAAGACACTTAGATTAACAGTTGTATAAAAAAATTTCTAAAAAAGAATTAAATACACCTAGATGCATTGAGCCTAGGCACACTTGAGTGCATTTAGGCATACTCGTATAAGCTCGGCCAAACAAACTTTTAGATCTACTTCCAATAAGCTTTATTTGTGTGAATAATCTTTATTTGGTCACACATCTCGGTAAACGTGAAAGACTTTGATCCATAAATAAAAACAAAATGGCAAATCAAAATAGTTTAAACTTATCCTTTAAATTCCTTACATATCTCCAATCAAAACACTTTGATAATGCTCCCATCACACCATATCGACATTTTTGAAACACATAAATACTTCATCCTTTTAGATCTATTTGCATGTGTATTAGAATATAATAATATTTTATACAATTATTTGTCCACATAGTAGTGATATTTTAGATAGTTCAGATGTTGAAAATACTATTTAAAATTTGATATTTGACATTAAATCATTTTATACATTTGGAGATAAGGCTCATATATAGTCACACTAAGCCACTGGAAAAGTTTCAATGATAATATAAATGACACTAAATATAGTAGATAAAATGAATTTTACATTGACTATCTAGAAATTAAAAATGGACAGTGTTTCATAGAAGTATTCCCGAATTTACAATAACCAAAATTAGAGAGCAAAATTAGAGCTTATGCGTCCAAAAACCCATCCACATTTAAAGCTAAAAATCCTAATCACACCACATGGAAATTAATGCGGTTTGGTAGCTAATGGACAAAACTCAACACGCCATTATTTGGAAATTGATGACCCATACAGGTGTTCTTGATCCAGTACCGTCTTGAGTTGGAAGACGTGTGCATGAGAAGAACAAACATTAACTAATATTTGCCAACAGGAGTGTCCCCGGTTGGTATCGACATTTTACGCCATCAGGCATGCGTGGGATTGATTCTACCCAAGCGTTGTTAAAAAGCAAGGTGTCTCCTCAAAATAATAGATGGGAGCTTGACGTCGCCTTTTTTAAAATTTGTAATAATAGTTTAGAGCTTTAATGTAAGAGATATTAAGATGGTTATAAATATATACAAAATCGGAAAAAAGCATTAACTAATATTTGATTATTGGATCGAAAATTCCACATGTTTGCTCATTTCTTTGTTATTGTCTTCGTGTGGCTTTTAGCTTGCCCAATGCAACATGACCAGATCCATCCATCCCCGGATTCCCGGGATTAACTTCCTGTAATATATTTAGCATGTGTAATGCCCAAGCAAAAAAGGCTTTTAATTAATTAAAAGACGGTCCAGTTTCTTGTCGGTGTGATTTATTCTCGCTTATATTACATACGTCAGTCTTCTTTTTCGACACTGGCGGAATTCTTTACGCAAGATTTTCCATTAAGGAAATCTGCTGTCCACAAAGAAACATTCTTATCACAATGTTGTTCTTGGAAACCCATAATATACATATAATTTTATAGGTTCATTATCCTGCCCTATATGGCCTCCCGTATTAGACGCAATATAGATAGCCAATTTTTGTAATTTTTAAAACTAAATACATATCTAGCTGGCCCCACTTATATCTTCTTGTGAAATTCAGTTAATTTAGTATTTTAAATAGATGTATTAGAAATCAAAATAAAATACGAAATAAAATTTAAAAATTTCCAGATTTCACCCGAAGTAAGACATTGGGGAAGTCAGCATGTGCCTAATTTTTTAAAAAATTCAAATTTTGATTTTTGGTTAACCATCATTTCTGTTACACGAAGTTCTAATTTATTTTGGAAAATGAAGAATTTTTTAAAAAATTTTGATTGCAAATGCTTTGTTGCAATTGTGTTACAACTTTTTTTTTTGAAATAAAATTGTGTTAAAACTTATGACAACCAAATAGAAAATTTTTATGCAATAAGCGAATTGGTTTGGGCCGTTACATGAAAATTGGGTAGCAAAAATTTATTAAAGGCAACAAAACCTTTCTTTGCTTTTGGTTGCTAAGAATATAACTTTTTTTTAGTGATTTAGGTAGTAGATCATCTATTTTTTTTAGATGGGAGTAGATCATCTAATTTTAAAATGTTACTAAATGGAGTGTCGATTTCCTGCAGCCGGAATTTTTTATTTTAATAAATATACGAGTCTTATCTATATATCTTTCTTCTTGTGAAATTTGATGATTTTTAAAAATTATGTAGTATTTTATTTTAATTTTTAAAAATAAACGAAAAGAATATATATATATATATACATGCACTGCTCTCTTTCGTTCATGTTCAAAAATTAAAAATAAAATGCCTAACGAATTTTTAAATTTGATGAAATTTATAAGAAAAAAGATATAGGTATGATTCGTATGTTTGTAAAAATATATATATAAAAAAATAGTCCAGGCGCAATGTGCTCGGCGACAGGACATCGGCATCGGCATCCTACTAAAAATTAATTAACATTAACTTTTTACTTTTACAATACAATTTTGGATATATGAGGGGCTATTTAAATATTTTAGAACATTTTGAGATTTAGAGGGTTTGTTTAGCAAATATGCATACTGCAAGAACTCTTGCTTCCGAGCATAGAGAAAGAGATGGATGGATGTAATGGGTTTCAGGTTTTATGGAACAAGTGCCTACCATTGCAAGCATGCTTGCCTGCCCCCATTTCTTAATTGGAGGGGGTTGAACTACGCGTCCAAGAAATGAGGTAGGGGTCAACCATTCGTACGAAAAGCAAGTGAAATTAGGAAATAAATAGCTTGTCTAATCTCGACCCCACATATTGCTGTCCACCTGTTGTTAGAAAAATGACATCCAGGCATCCCACGTGCATGCATTGAGAGCGCGTATTTATATATTCGTTTAATTTTTAATCCTTCGTGCGTGTGTACCTAATGAGACTTGAAGATCCACATCATATCAGTCTCTACCTGCCCTTTTTTTTTAAAAAAAAAAACATTTTTTTTTGTTGAAATTTACAGTATTCATTATATTTGTCTACATACATTTATTTATAATTCCAAAAATCACATATATTAAAAAATTTTACACACTAAGTAGTATTCGAAAGGAAAAAAAATTTTGAACTATTTCTACATGTAATTATGTTAGTTTATAGCCATGTTTTGGATAATTCGCAATAACATAATTGCAAATATACTAATATAATTTCAGAAATTGTAAATAATTCTTACATGATTTGACTATAAAGTGCAAATATTTTTGCAAATAGACTAATTTAATTTTTGAAATTGTATATATAACTACATAATTTGCCAATTTTTACAAATATACTCACGTTGTGATGGTGCAATAACAGCGTCATACAGTATACTTATATTTATAATTATAATCAAATTATGTGGGGGTTATTTATAGTTTCTGAAATTATTAGATATAATTACAATTATGGTCAGACTATGTAAATATATTTGCAAATTATCCTCATTTTTCGCATCTTTGTATATAGTTAATAACCAATCTATCTCAATTTTATTCTCTTTACTCCTAATTATTTCTCCTATTATATTAAATTATTATCTAATTTATTCAAAAAATTTCCATCAGTTTTTTCTTGCTGAACAAGTATATACATATTTTTAAAAATTAATAGTTACACCTCCCGTCAGTGCAGTCGGTGGAGGGTGGGGTAGAAACCCCTTGTTTACATTTATAAAAAATTAATAGTTACATATTCACTTCTAAAAGATAGTAATTTTAGTAATTTTTTGCAAAATGTAAACTAGATTGGTTATTAGCGTAATAAAATAAGTAGCGTGAAACAAAATAAATAATTCAGATTTAAAAATTTTAAATAAAAATAATGGACGATTCCATGCAGCACGACGTGGATTGAGTCATTGCTCGAATTGGATTAGATATGGGAATTCATTTTTTATGATTTTACCTATTATATGTTAGTTAGTTTACTTTTCGTTATTTTTATACGTTTACTTCTTAACTTTTTATTTTTAATTAATTTTTTATGAATAATATCATTTAATAATTTTAAATTTTAATTTCAATTTCTCTCCTTCCGGTCAATGGCGCATGTTGGTTGCACATGGCTTGCACTGTGTTTTAAGGCTAGTCCATAGCGGCACTGTGCACAAAATTCCTTACCCTATTTTTCCTAGTTCATGCTCCTGATAGATGGGGTGAGTTAAATTGGAGTTGAAATTTTGATTGAGATTTAGGTTACAAATGCATTTTTCGCTTTTAGTTCTATAATTGAATGAATTATTTTAAATAAAATATAAAATATTAAAGGTTTATCCATTAAATTACTAAGTAAAAGAAAATAAGGATGCCTTTTTAATTGGGTAGTGACTTTTTTTTTTCACTTGAAGGTTTTTTTTTAATTCAGGTGCTTAATTGATGTGCATAACCATTCAATAGATGAATGGATAGATAAAACTCAAATATTTCCTTAATTTAGGCTACGTGGAGCTAGTTTCATCAGTTCACGATGCTCTTAGTTTAAAGTTAATGATTTTGTAAGTCCCTCTTCACAAGAGCTTCTATCAAGTTGGGCTGATATATATTTTTTGTTCTTTTTATTTTTCATAAAACGTGTTATTTTAAGTTATTTAATTTATATATCGAAATTTTGGAGTCTACAAATATTTTTATTGAAAAATTTTGACGTTAAAATGACTTAATTACTCATAATTTTTAGAATTCAAAATTTTCTAAAATTGTAAAATTTAGTATATAAATTAAATACAGCTAGAATAAAATAACGTATGAAAAACAAATTTTTTTTATAAATTAGGCCAACTTCACTGGCGCACTTGTGAAGCCGACCTTACAGAGTCATTATAATTTAGCACGAACACAAAATCTATATGTAAGACTTATCTTGAGCGTAAGGTCGATCTATGACGAGCTAAAATTAGCATATCTGGATATCCTTACATACTCAAGCCTGTTTTTTTTTTTTTAAAAAAAAAAAAAAAAAAAAAAGGTTTGCACATTGGTACGAATCCGTCTTTCAAGACGGACTCAAGCACCCGCTACTCTTGTGGACATTTTTAAAATCAGCAAGATTCCACTAAGGTAGGAGCAGACATCCTCTATTAATTGCAATAGAACAAGACAACAGAACAATCGACAGACATTACAGATGCAGCTCAAATCAGGGCTTTTCACTGTAAGATTCCATCCCCATTACAACTTGCGATCCCAACCAACATCCCATTACAAACCCCCGCGATTGCAACTGTCCTCCCTGTTCAGGTTGCCCGCGCTGCCGTGCCTCGACCTAGGGGTGCAACTTGGGTCGGGTAGGTCCGGGTATGGGTGGAACCTACCCTTACCCATTTTTTAAAAATCTCTACCCTACTCTATTTTAGACAGGGTCGGTCCGGAGCCTACCCTACCCAATTTTCTCAAGAGCGGGTCGGTTCCGGTTCGGTTCCAAATCGGTTCTTAAAGAAGTCGTGCATTCAAAACTGTCCACACATGAATCACTACAAAATATGTAATCTTGTTACATGCAATTAACTATCTAGACATTGCAAAATGAACAACCAATTACATGTAATCTTCTGCAATCATCAACCCAAAATGAATAATCAATTACATCCAAAATGAAGGAGCAATGTGGAATAGAATTTGACTTTTTCACTCACTATAGCAGGAAGCAGATGCATGAGAAAATTTTGCATCGATCTCCAAGTGCATATTTCTGCAACATTATTCGACTTGCTGCAAGACGATTTTAGAGCCACCCTACATCAACTCCAGTAATGCATCCGGAGTTACCTAGAAGGTCTGAAAGCATACATAGCTTCACACTTGGTTTTAATAATGATTTTTTTAAAATACAGAAAACACATTCTGGAATTAGTCTTGATAAGGATTCACAACATGAAAATGATAGAATGTTGGAATATAGAATATAAATGAGATAAATTAGCCACTGTCAAACATTAAGTATTTTGAATGCCCCACCCGCAGAAACCTCTTCTGGCCTTTTCTCCTTCTTCATTCAAAGCTTGGCAACTATTATTTGGACCCCATTAAATAAGACAAGGAAGGAGGACAGCTTCCCTCTTCCCCGCTGAAGACAGAGTTTCCAACGATACCCCCTTCCCCTGCAGATTAAAGGGGGTAGCCCTAATCTAAAACTCCAATCCAAAAAACCCAACAAAATCCACAAAGCAAATCCCTTAATAACACTTTAAGCAAGAGATTTCATTTCAAAAACAAATAAAAAATGGGTTTTCTTCCCTTTCTCTCTTCCAGAAAGAGATGGGCTAGAGAGAAAGAGAGAGATGGTACATGGCAGAGCGTACATCACGACACGAACGCAGGCACGCAGCGGTTGATGACGACGATCAAACGCTGAATGGCCTGAATCCCGATTGCTGCAATGCTGCCTTGCTGGTCCTGACGAGAAGACCGGAGATGGAGAAGAGAACAGGCATGGCCGATGCAACGACAGACAAGGCAGAGGGCGTCGACGACTCAGCGTTCCGGCGATGGTGTTGGAGAACAAGCGACGACGTTGGAGAACAGGCGATGCCGATGGTGACAAGGCGGAGGGCGTCGGCGTTCCGGCGATGGCGTTGGAGAACAGATGACGGCGACAGCGTCGGAGAATAGGCACGCGATGGCACGATGGTGATTTGGGATTTTGGATTTTGGATTTGGGAATTTAGGGCGCAGAGACGAGCTCGCGTTCGCGAATCGCAAAACTTTAACCTTATAATATATATATATATATTATAATAATATTATATAAATTCGGTTCGGTTCCGGGTACCCGGAAGCTGGAACCGACCCTACCCAAATTACCCCGGGTATTTTTAAACCGGAACCGAACCGACCCTACGGGTAATCCTAGCAGAACCGAACCGACCCTATTTCGGGTACCCATCGGGTCGACCCGTGGGTACCCGACCTAAGTTGCACCCCTACCTCGACCATCTGCTGCTGACGCCTTTCCTATCACATACCCTATAAATTTTGGTGGGTAAATCAGATTAACTGGTTCATCCCTAATTAAAATCCCGAAATTTTTAAGGGTATGTTTGGCAATGGTTAAAAAGTGTCAAATTAAAACTTTTCAATCTAAAACTTTTCACTCTCTACAACTATTATATTTTTTAATTATTTTTTCATATTTTCCTATACAACTACTCTACTTTTCAATCATTTCTACACAACTAACCTATCTATTTTAACTTTATCCTCTTGACTATTCATCACTACCTCTATCATATCACATCATTTGACAACTTTTACTCTTCAAAACTTTTCATCAAAAGTTTTACTCCTTACCAAACACACCCTGAAATAAGTAACCGAAAAAACTATTTAGACTCGAGACAGATTTGGGACGGAGGCATCCGCTTACATTTCGAAGACCATTTCCCTTTAACATTGGGCCATTGCAATCCCCGAGCGGAGTTATATCAACTTAGAATGGGTTGGGCTATTAAATAACACTTACTTCGTTTGTATTAGCGACCCAATTTGTGGGCTTTGAGCCGAGCTACTTCCATCATGGCTATCACCAGAGCACAAAATTCGGTGGGAATAAAAAGAAACTTTTTTTTAAAAAACCAAAAAAGGGATTATAACTGATGTAAATCATAGCAATTTCAGGATGGTGTTATGTGATGGGATGAGAAAATTGGATAAGGAAGGAAGGTTATACATTGCAATGTAAGAAATTATATTAGAAATGAAAAAGTAATATAAGAAATGTAAAAAAATAGATTATTATATGTTGGGATAAGAAAAAAAAAAAATTGGAAATCAAAATTTTCATCCCATCCTTCCGTATCCTCAACAATACCACATGTTAGTAAAGGGCTCCAAGAAATTATTTTAATCTTGTAGAAGATCCATCACCTCGCCTCATTTTAAATATTCAACCACCCCGCTTGTGTGTTTGGTACATTTTGGGGTGGATTTTATAACAGTCGGGCTATCTTTTCTTGAGATGTCACCTGAACCAAATCAAATTGGGTTGGGTTTGACCAACTCAGCCTAATATTGGAAAAAATTGGGCAGGGGTTTGGTTGATTGATCAAAAACCTATATCACGCAATCCCGCCCGATTTACGCTAAATTCTTTTTACAATATGGGGTTGCAAACTTTAATCCCAATCTATATTAGAATATTTCATTCGATATATATAATCTCACAAACAAAAGTTTCTCATTCTATAATATAGAATCGTGCTTCATGGTTGCCAATTTGATGACCATTGTTTTCTATGGAGGACAATGATCCTCTACAACCTCCTCCAGAACTTTATATATTTTTATTTTTTCGATTTAAAAGTGAGCCCAAATGTATTTATTTTTTTGAATTTTTTTATATATTTTTATAAAATTTTAAAAATAAAACGTTTTCACTCATCTCATACTCCCTGGCAAATGAAAAAGGTAAAAATTTTATAAAAATCTACCCAAAAGTGGTAAATTTTAGCATATAAAACTAAATATGCTTGGGCCTATATAATAATATAAAAATGTAAGATAAGTAATAACTAAAGTGTACAGGGTCATTATCATTCTGTGAATACTAAAAGAATTTTAGTCCGAAATATACTCTAATTTGCATTAAAAAGGGTTGGTTGTGTAATCCCATCACGATTTGTGGCGTTTCAAATGATATAATATTCTTGGCACCTAGGGTGAGAATGTAATGATGTATATTGAGATTGATTAAAGTTGTACTTTAAATGAGTAAAGCTGTATTGGAAATTGAAAAATTATTTTAGGAACGATGATACATATTAAATTCAAGAATTTTATATTTTTTGAAACAAACCCAAATGAAATCATTATCATCATCAACTAGAGAACTGGGCCATCAAGTGCTGTCTACTAGCGGATCCGTGGTACACCGACACTGGCATAACAAAATGTACTTGGGTATACTTAGTCTCGGCGCATTTGAATATATTTAAATATTCTTTTTAATTTTTTTGAATTTTTTTTTATGAAACTGTTACTCTAAAAATGTGTTTGGCAATAGACAAAAAATGTCAAGTTAAAATTTTCAATCTAAAAATTTTTACTTTTTATAATTATCATATTTTTTTAACTATATATATACACATATATGTATATTATATCTACTATACTTTTTAATTATTTCAAAACAAGTACCCATGTAACTAACATATTAATTTTAACTTTATTATCTTTATTTCTAATTATTACTCTTGTCATATCACGTTATTTATTTTAATTCGAAAAATTTTATACAAACTTTTTATCCAAAAGTTTCATCACTTTCCAAATACATCTTAAGAATGTTTAATATATATACCAAATTTTACCTTTTTGAAAATTTATAGATAGTTTTTTGAATTTTTTTAAAATTAGTGGCATTTTCATAATTCACAAATTACTAAAATGCTAATTATTTTTAAAAATTCGAAAAACATACAAATCTTCAAAAATTGTAAAACTTAATACATATGTTAAATACACATAAATTAACAATTATATCAAAAATTTTCAAAAAAATTAAATTTTTGCACCCAGGTGTATCGAAACTAAGTGTATTCTGATGCACAATATCGAGACTTCATCGATACATATATGAGTAATTTATGTATGTATGGATAAAACCAAAAATTTTCAATCTAAGATTTTTCATTCTCCACAATTATGTTATTTTTTATCTTTTTCATAGTTTTTTATACAACTATTTTGCTTTTAAATCATTTCTACGTAACTACTCATGCAATTAATGTATTTATTTTAACTTTATTCTTTTTACTCCTTATATTACCTTAATCATATCACATAAGTTTTTACTATTTTAAGAATTTTATATTAAAAAATTTATGGTTTCCCAAACACACTCTCGAGTGAGTGGGAAAAATGAAATGAACAAGTTAATTACATTTCAATATATATAAGTGCAAAGAGTGCTGGGCACACTAAACTTGGTCAAACAATCTCCGAATTTGAGCTCAGCTGTCACCCTCTACTAAGTTCACTGTATAGGTTTTCATTTCTAAGTGGGCCGCCATTATCTAATGATTTCTCATCATTTATAGGGTTGCTCAGACCTTATACTTTTTCAGTGGAATCAGAACGTACAAAAAATATGGAAATCAATAGCTTGACCACTGAAATTGGACCATTGTATCATGATTTACATCATAATGAAAACGGACAAATTTGGACCCGCCGCGTGACCGCCGCGGGATCCGGGGCTTGTCCTCCGTGCTCTACTATGCCTTGCTATACCAAGCTCATCTGCTAGGCCCCACTCGGACTCAGAGTATTTACGAGCTCGTCTAGGGCCCAACACTTAGAGCTAGGCTTGACTGCAGCTGGACGCAAGCCGTGCACGAAGAGGGAAAAACGGAAAATAGGAAAGGTAAACACACAAATGTTCTAACGGGACCTAATTGCAAAAATCCATACAAAAGACTATCGTGCAACAATTGTCGTCTTCCTCCAGCGCTCACCATATGCGCATGCAAATAACGTCAAATCAGTAGCATATGGGTGTGGCCATCAACCGTAGAAAAAGATAGAATTTGAATAACCTTATCATTTGTTAGGACGAGATATCGCCAACTAAGATAAGCTTATTTAGAATCAAACCTTGACTAAATAATTAATGCTTAGTCAACATATTATACTTTGCTGCCTATATAATTCTATAAAGGGTGATCCCGTGCGTCTGCTAGTGGACCTCCCACAAATATTTTTGTTTTTATTTTTTTTCAAAAATGTATAGAATTATGTGTATTTAACCTATAAACTAAGTTTTACTATTTTTGGATATTTTAAGTATTTTTTATTTTTAAACACAATGATATTTTTCATAATTTCTGATCTATCCTTGTGCTATGCATGATTTTCTAATTATTTTGGACATGCTAAATGGTCCAGTCTCATCGTCTAGCCATATACATGTACAAGTATAGTTTACTATAAATAGTCAAACAATGGTAGCACCTTGCATTAATAAGTGGCTTACATGAGTGAATTTAAGAGTGTGTAAGATGATAAGTCTAGGATGAGAAGTTTGATAAAGAAATTTGCCCAATTACCTCTCTTCTGGAATTGTTTTCCATCAATCGCCTAATCATCTAAGATGAGTAACATGATCATTCCAATGATTATTCAAATAATCGAGGCTGATTATTCGTATTTTTTTTTAATGTCAGAGTTGATCCGGTTCGAATTAGGTATATAAACCTGATTTTTTGAAAAATGGTGGTAACATGGACAACGCAAAATAATTATGAGTCATGATGATATATAATATATTGTATATTATTTACTGTATAATTTTTATTTTTTTAATTTTTCTTCATAAACATATTTTTTAAGTGTATTTAATTCATATGCTAAGTTTTTCTATTTTAAATTTTTGTGTACGAAAGATTTCAATGGATCCAGTCGGCTCTACTCATTGCCCTACTGGCCTGCGGCCTGGCAATAGGCCTTCTCCCATCACTGTTTTGTGGGCCAAAATGGCAAACATGTGGTCGGCCTATCTGTAAGTGTCATTACTCAGCCCTACTTTACTGATCATGTTCTGGGAGTTCTTGCCTTTGTTCCAGGACACCGACAAAATAGTATAATTGGGTGTGGGTGGACACGATGTAATGCAACTGTTTGTATCGATCATGTTGCTTTTTATTTTAAAATAGACTTTACAATTAAATTATCATTTATATTCTTGGTTTGTATATGGATTTATTTAGAATGCCAAATATCACTCTAGGTTCCAGTAGGGAAATTGCAAAAGTAATAAAAAAAAAATTAAAGTAATAGAATAATATAGTTAATAATTATTAATAAAGATAATAAAGTTAAAACAAATATAAGTGTTGCGTGAAAAAATAATAAGTTAAGATACCAAATTATAAGAATGATCAATTTTTTTTCCTTTTTTTTTTTCTAGTTCCAAACGCACTCTTATTTAAAACTTTTCCACAAGGCAAGCTGAAATGTTGGACGACGGAGTGGCTAGTTTTATGGGTGACAAACGCTTGGAAGCAAAATGGCTATATCAATCGAGATTTGAATATTTTTCCGACAAGTTTTTCCATTGTTGGTCGAAAGCCGAGAACGTATATAACGAAAAATGAGGGTTTCTGTGATAAATCTTAAAACTCGGGAAGCAAGGCCAGCAGCATTCCCACCCGGCACTGCTTTTGCTGCGTGATTAATCAGACAGCAGATAATGGTGGGAGGGAGCATGAGGAACAGCTCAGCGCCACATGCTCATCCACCCTCCCACCAAAAGTCTGTCTGGATAAAACGAGGAACGCATACGCGCGTGTAAGCTTCTCACGTGCAATAGCCTGTAGACGTGGTGGAACCGTTTGCCTATTTCACCCGGTCAGTTATCGGGTTGGACAAGCGAACCAACGGGTTAACCAGTGATCGTTATGGTGCGCATCTCAAGCATGATATATTAAAATTTTATTCGTTCCTGTTATGTTTTTCTATTTAAAAATTTGCAACAATTTAATACAATCTTCCATGTAGTCTCTTATTTTTATTTTGGGCATTAATATTTATGTCAGCTAAAAAATTAAACTATTTTCGTTCATGTAAACGATCTTAAACGTCTTACATCATACTGACAATTTTTTTTTTCAAATGAATTTCTTTTATGTCAATGCTAACCGTTGAAGTTAAATAGGTTGTGAAAGGACAAAAATACTTGAGTGACGTAAGCATGAATAATCTTAATAATTTGAGGGCATTTTTATCTATTCACAACTCATTTAACCTTCATATCTAATTGCAACTATCATTAATATAAACAAAATTTATTTAAAAAAATATTGGCATAATTGAAAAACTTTTAAAATTATTAACATGGATGAAAATAATTTAATTTTTTATTAGCATAAATATTAACGACCCTTTTATTTTTAAAATATTTTTTCAATATTTAAACCATTTATCATTGATAAGTTTATTGACGTTGCTTCAGAAGAATCAAGACTTAGTTTTGATACCATCAAACACTATGATAGAACCTAATTCACGAATTCCTTTAAGGTTTTATCTTCAATACTAAGGCCATATGTTTTTCCATCCCTGATGCATAGTACTTACAAGTCATTAGCTCCTCTTGATATCTTGACATATGGTAATATCATGGGATATGTATTCACGGAAATCGCTTAGTTCCGTCGGAATAGGCAAATATTGTAGGTTGTCACATAACTTGGTCAATGTCAACATTTGATAAAACCATCTAAGAATGCTAACAAACCCTTCCTTCTTCCTAACAAAATTACTAAGTGCTTGCGGCAAAATTACCAGTAGCATTTTAGTTTTTAAAAATTCGAAAAAAATCTAAAAAAATCTAAATTTGGTAAAAATTGATACATACGTTAAATACACTTAGATTAATATTTGTGTAAAAAAAATTTAAAAAGAAGTATATGTACCCAAGTGCATTGAGCCAATGCATCGGGAGGCATATAACTGCAGCCCACTTATGTATATCTTCATAATCCATATGTGAAGCATGTTGTCTACATATTAGAATGGTAAGAACGTCTCCTATGCTTGATTATAATATAAATATATACAAATAGAAAAACGGAAAATAGAATTCTTTCGAGCATTGGATCCCTTGTCCAGCCATAAATGTGTAATTCTTTTGCTGAAGGGAACCAGTGCCCTCTATCAATTCTTCGATGCACACACAAGGACAACAGGACAAGCCTCCATTCAACGACTCCAATCATTAGTCTCCCTACTGTCTAATCCCCACGTGCCTTGTACAACAACTCTCTTCCAAATTTTTTAAACCGGAGAGCTTCCATGAAACCGATTTACATTGAAAACGTTTGGCGTAATTTCCGCTGTTTTTAAGATTTTGATGTTTGATTAAAAATCAAATTTATTAATTGAATTTAAAATTATTGTTAGTTAGAAAATTAAGTTTCATCTAAATCGAATATGCATATGGGCCACATTTGCTTAAAATTAAGTACATTGACATGTAAATTAGAAAAAATTTTTGGATCTATTCATACATGTATCATATATGTAGAAATATTTTATAGAATCATTTATTCACATATTTATGATATTTTAGATGGTTTAGATGTTAAAAATACTACTTAAAAGTCGATATTTAATATTAAATTATTTTATTACGTTGATTTTACACGTTGTAAATAGAGCTCATATCCACTGATACTGGACAAATGAAAGGGTTTTCATGATAATATAAATGATACTAAATATAATAAATGAAGTGAATTTTCCATCAACTATCTAAAAGTCAAAAATGAAAGGATTACATAAAGGAGAGATTTTATAGAAGCTCGTCCATTTCTAAAAGATATGTAGCTAAATAATATGGGTTAACTCCGACTGTCACCATAACTTATTTCTATAAATGCAATAATACATTTAGAACAACAACATAGATAATTTGTAAATATGCCCCTATAGTTTGACGCTAATTGCAGATATGCCTCAATTATTTCACGAATTGCGTATAACTCCTACAAAGTTTCATATAAATTGCTTGCATAATTCTGTTAATGGCTGAAATTTAATGGTTGTTAAATAAAAAATATAATTTACTGATATACCCCCATTGTTTCACAAATTTCATATTACCCTCACAAAGTTTTACTAAAATTGCTTACGTATCCATGACACCCTTTTGTCGCCAAACGTATATTAAAATTTTAGATAATGACAAAAATAACCCTATTTAAAGCTATATTAGAATTTTATAGTTTATAAAATACCCAGTTGTGCAAGTGGAAGAGGTTTATAAAACACTCATGTTAATTTCTAACATGTTATCTCCTTTCACCTGCACAATTGAGTCATTTTTGTCATCATTCAAAATTTTAATGCATGTTTGACGACGAAAAGGTGTCATGGGTAAGCAAGCAATTTTAGTGCAACTTTATGGGTATAATACACAATTCGTAAAACAACTGGAGTATATCGGCAATTAGCGTCAAACAATGAGGATATATTAGCAATTAGCGTCAAACTATAAAGGTATATCAGTAAATTATATTTGTATTTAACAACAGTTAACAGGGGTACGTAAGTAATTTTTATGAAATTTTGTGAGGTTAATATACAATTCATGAAATAATAGGGGCATATATGCAATTAACGTTAAACTATGGGGGCATATTTGCAAATTACTCCAATAACACAAATGATTATAAATTCTACCTCTAATTCAAATGTGAAAATTTGAAATTATGACAAGGACATTAAGCCCTACTAAATAACGAGGCAAATTTTTTTAAAAAAATAATCAAGTTACCCTTGCAATTTTCTGTTAAAAGATGCAATATGTGTATAAACGGCTCCGCTTCTATGTAGAAGTTGACCCATGCAACCACTTCAAAATTTATGATTTTGATCTTTGATGAAAAATTCAATTCATTCATTATATTTAACATCATTTGTTTATCTAAGGGATCAAGTTTCATCCCAATCAAGTATGTTTATGGGCCGCATTTGTTAGAAAATGTATATATTCATATATAAATTATTAAAAATACTAAAATATCAATTTTAAAGTAGTATTTTCAATATCTAAACTATCTAAAATATCATTTCTATGTGAATAAATGATTTTGTAAAGTATTATTATATTACTTTATTACATTCTAATATATATGTAAATCATAATTACACATAAATGAATATATATATATATTAAATGAATGTAGCCATTAAACATACTCGATTGGGATGAAACTTGATCTCCTAGATAAATAAATTATGTTAAATACAATGAATGAATTAAATATTTCATTAAGGATCAAAATCTTAGATTTTGAAGGGGAAATTAAGTTGGTTGTAGCTTTGTGATAAAATATGAGGTTAATCCATTGTAGCTTTGAGATAAAATCTCCTCTTCATATTTGTTTTGAGATTTTATATCATTTTATTGGTTGTAAAAGGATGTATACTATATAACTATTAAGACTTTTTAAAAATATATAGTATACATAATATACAAAAGATTTCAATACATGTGATTTTTGGAAATAGTAAAAATATATATATTAATAAACACGATAAACTGTTTAAAATTTCAAAATATTAAAAAAAAAAAAAAAAAGAAGAAGAAGTTGACTTAGCGCTACAGGCAACCTCTGCTGTACTGAATCATTACTGAATGCCGGTGAGGTTTGGTTATATTGAACAAGCCGCGACCACTTGCTAAATTGGTTGGGAAATTTAGGACCTTTTCGTGAGTGTGGGAAATTTGACGCAAAAGGTACTATATAATATATTATTATTTAAGAGGGGCCAATCATGTCAAATAAATTGTATTTTGACATATTTTTCGAAATTTTATATAAAATTTGAAATTTCGGTTGGAGCAGTTCTATGTAGATCCGGCCCTTGTTGGTGGGGACGTGCATTTCACCCTATTTTGCCATGCCTGATATCTCAATGCTTGCCTGAGTATCAACACGCTCGCTGGCAGAGCACCAGCAGACGCAGCCCGTTGTAACTGACAGCCTGCATGCCGTCAAAAGCGAAGCGCACGATATGTCATCCCTCTGCGCGCAAAGGACAGATCTATGCGAGTGATTTTCAGAAGACATTTGTTTGCACGGATTTTTATTTTTACGTCTGTGGATGTAAAGGATCCGGTTGGTCGGACTATAGTCTAATTTTAATTTTAACTCATTTAAAATATTTCGACCATAATTTATTTATTAACTCATTTAAAAAACCTCAACCCATTTAAATATCATATAGGATCAGCATCTCTAGTAGATAATGATCTCGCAGGAAGAGACGAAGGGGTGTTTTCAGCGTAGGGGAAATGGAATTATGGCAACAGTAGAAAAATAAAAATTAAGTGCCTGGAGGAAGACTTAAAGAGTAAAAATAACCAAGGGATTTACATGTATATCTATAAAACTTTAATAAGTTAAGTGAGTTAAATGGGTTGAACGAATTAAACGGATTGAACAAGTTATATGGGTTAAATGGGTTACTAAACGGGTTAACAAGTTATAAAATTTCAATCCTAATCCATTTATTTAATTAAATGGTTAAACGGGTTGGCAGATCATAACTCATTTATTCAAATATCTCAACCCAAACTCATTTATAAACGGGTTGGACGAACTGATTGATAGGTTGACCATAACCATTAACACCCTTAGTCTGAACCTACAGCCCGAAATCACTTTAATGGATAACTTTTATCATGTCATAAATATTTAGGGCGTGTTTGTTTAGAGCAAAAAAAATATCAACAAAAATTTTTCAATCCAAAACTTTTTACACTCCATAACCACTCTATTTTTTAATTATTTTTTCATATTTTTATATACAAATTACTCTACTCTTCAATCATTTCTAGGGGTGCAACTCGGGCTCATGAAACTTAGATTCGCCTCAACCTTAACCCTAATCCTAGTTATAAATTTAAACTCTAACCCTATTTTTGAAATTCAGGCTCGGGTTGAGTTTCGGGCTAGAATTCAGGTTGAAAGTATTCTATATAATTGTTATCTATCTTATACTTATTCAACTTTAAATCTATCATTAAAAAAATCAAAAATGATATTTTCTATTTTCAAGCAAAAATTCAAGAGTGTTTAAGAATGTAAAGAAGAAAAATCTCATTTAAACATTCTCTTTATATTAAGTAGATTAATAGTCATTTCTCGAAAAAAAAGTAGACTAGTAGCCTGTTTTAGAAAATGAAAAGGTATATTATTTTCCTATTATGCAATTTAATATTAATATCATAAACATATACATAAACATTAATATCTAATTATAAAAAAAACCTTATAATGTCAATCATAATAAAAAATATTCAACAACAATAGTATTAAGTCAAATAAATTACAACAAATTTATTTCAAGCAGAACAAACATCGAACTACTAATATCATATTGAAAAGATCAAATGATAACATCCTACATAAGTAGTTAAGTTAAAACACTAAATAAAACATCTAAAGTTCTAAACATAGTTTTCATTTTTCTCGTTTTGAAACTACAACTAAACCAAATTCTTTTTTCCTAAAAGAAAATATAAAAATATTATATTATATAATTAAACTTAAGGAGAAATAATGTTTATATATGGTATAAAATAAATATAATAATATGAAAGGAATGGAATTAGATTTATATAGAGTATAAAATAAATATAAAATATATGTGTTATATATAATTCGGGTTCGGGTTTAGCTCAATCCGGGTTCAAGTTAAATATAGAAAATCGGGCTCGGGTTCTACAATTTTAACACTGTTTCAATTCGGGTTCAGCGGGCCAGTTAGGGTTGAGCCCTGCCTAAGTTGCACCCCTAATCATTTCTACACAATTACACATACAACTAGCATATCTATTTTAACTTTATTCTCTTTACTTCTTATTATTACCTCTATTATATCACATCATTTTCAATCAATTCGACAACTTCTACCCCAAAAACTTTTCATTAAAAGTTTTACCCCCAACCAGACACGCCCTTAGCATCATTTTAAATTGGATATAAATCCGTTAAAATTTGAGAATAAAATTTGGTGCGAGTCATTCTATATAGGTATATAATTGATAGCTTTAAACTAAATATATAATCAAATGATTTTGTTGTGAGAATTTTATACTCTTATCATTTTTTTATCAAATGGACTGAAAAAAATTACTTTGGATAAAATTTTAATTTATGGTTAAGTAAATAATTTTAAACATAGTGAATTAATTACACTCTATGGTATGCCCAAAATGGGGTGATATGATATCACCTAAATCATTGAGTCAGAAACATATAGTATTTCCCCATAAATTAATAATAATATAAACATTTTCATTTTTTTTATAAGGGTAATTTGCATATATACCCATATAATTTGACGCTAATTGCAGATATACCTATGTAGTTTCACGAATTGCATATTATCTTCACATAGTTTCACTAAAATTGCGTATTACCTTCACGTTGTTACTTATAGTTAATATCTGATGTTATATTTTAAAAAAATGATAAAAATGTCTTCATCCATAGTTTCACGAATTGCATATCACCTCCACATAGTTTCACAAAAATTGCATATGACCCTCACAAAATTATGTATACCAATGAGGGCATTTTCGTCATTTTTCAAAGTATAACGTCAAATATTAACGGCGGGTAACAAGTGGGGGTAATACATAATTTTAATAAAACTATATAGAGATAATATGTAATTTTTGAAACTAAGTTAAGTATATCTGCAATTAGCGTCAAACTAAGTGAGTATATGTACAAATTACCCCATTTATAATAATCGCTTAGTCTCTCCGGCGTAACCTTTTCTGCTTACTTATACCCACTACCAAGAAAGGATTCTTCTTTCTCTTTCTCTCTCTGATACAATTCAAACCCACTCCAACCTCCATCTCTCAACGGGAGTAGTGATCTGGTGGAAACCGCTTTCTTGCAGTTTCGATGGCGCCTTCTTACAGTCTTCTACCATTTCTGCTGCTGCCGATTCTTCTGCTCTCTGTCTCTTCCCTCTCGAAAGTTCAATGCCAAGAAGCAAAAGACCTCGACCGTGTCTTTGATCTCCCTGGGCAACCGCCGGTGAAGTTCCACCACTACGCCGGATACGTCAAAGTCCGGCCGGAAGAAGAGAAGGCGCTTTTCTATTGGTTTTTCGAAGCGGAGAGTGGAGTTTCAGAAAAGCCGCTGGTGCTTTGGCTCAATGGAGGTCAGTTATTCTCATCTCCGTTTTCCAATTTTCTGTCCAGGATCTGAATTTTATTCTTCTTAAAAACAAAACCGTTTTAATATCTTGGAATTTTCCAAAATCAGATCCGTGCTGAATCCTTAATTCCGTGACTTCTTTTTCCAACTTGCATATATTAATCTCGTTAATTTCGGAAATTAATGGAGAACATTCTCGGAATTGGATTCAAAACGCGCTCTTTCAACTCACCCTCTGAATTTCTACATAATCTTTCTGGTATTGGTTTGACGTTTCTTCGAGCAATTCCACAATTTTCTAAAGCAATCCAACTGTTTTCTCAATTCGTCAGCCGTCCAAATGATGGCTTCGATGGCTGATCGGCTTTGACGGTCTGTATCGATTCCACGCGTATTTAATTGTGAGCGTGCGAAGGAAATTACCATGCAGGCGTGACTAGGCGTCAGAAATGTAGAATATGTGATGAGTGGATTTGACTGGAGTTTTGGCACCTGCACTAGAATTTCGGCGGGGGAGGAGGATGGCCAGAGCTGGAGGATAAAATAGGCAATTGAGAGGCGCGCCAATGTGGAGGTAATAGAAACCAGACTCTAGAGACAATGTTGTCGCGAAACAGCGATGTTTCGCTGTATTTGGCTGCTATCACTGATAAACTAGACCCACAGCCGCGCGTGTGTATGGGGCTGCGGGCTGTCATCACTCATCAAAAGCGCGTTTTGACCGTCCATTCCCTTTTTACCTTCACGTTATTTGCTTCGGGGCGAGGAATCTGGGTGGGTTATATTTGAGGGGAAATTGCGACGGGTCGACTCGTAATCCGATATTGACCCGATTCGTTTTTGACATAGTAAAATTAATATATTTTTAATCCGGTATAAAAATGTGTTAGAAATTTTGACCCGAATTTAAAAATAGGGTTGGGGTGGGTCGACCATGTCCCGACCCGAAGAGTCCGACCCACCCCGCATATATAAATTTATTAAAAATTATAAGACTATATTGAAATATTATTATTATTTTCTTTCAAATTTCTCACTTTTTTATAATCAACTCCATCATTAATAAAAGAATCAATTTATTCAAAAAGCAATATAAAAATCAATAAAAAAATTTGTACGTATATAACCCTTATGTGTAATTGTATATTAACATATTTTAATAAACGTATACTATATTTTCAAATTTTTGTTTTCTTAATTATGTGTTTTTTAATAATTAGTGAAATATTGAAACATATAATATTTAAATTTAGTATAGATGTATATTTATGTTTGATAGATATATAAATTTTGAAAATTATCTTATTTGACCCGTATTTTTTACCCGACCCGCTATTCTGAAACCGGTCCGATACTGACCCGAATTTTGTCCCTAGACCTGGTAGAAAAAAGTAAGGGTCAAACCGACCTTGTTTGACCCGGTATAAAATAAGGGTCAAACAAGATTTTTGAAAAGTAGGGTCAAGGTTGGGCAAACCTTGACTCGTCCCGACCCGCCCCGATTCCCACCCCTAGTTATATTGGATTAGAGTTTGTTTAATTCTAGTCTTATCTTTTAAAAATCTTATTTTACTCAATTTGTAATACTGAATTGTGATAAGGTGATAAGGTCCACTCAATTTTTATCTTTCTTTAATAGGTTTTAGGATAAATCTTGAGTTGATGTACTACCACTGAATGGGTAGAAAAATGCGGAAGAAACATCATAATTTTAAGAATTTGTTTACTTATTGAATATAAAATTTAGATATGCTTCTATGAAACTCCTTATATGCAACATTATTCGCTTTAGCATTTAGATAATTGATGAATAATTCACTCCATCTATTGCGGTTAGCATCACTTACGTTATTGTAGAAACTCCTTTAATTGTCTAATATTACTGTGTATGGGCTCCATATACAAACATGTAAAATCAATATAATAAAATAATTTAATGCTAAATATCAATTTTTAAATAATATTTTAACATCCAAATCATCTAAAATATCATCATTACATGGATAAATGATTCTATAAAATATTACTACATTTCAATATATGTGAATGGATTTAAGCATTTTTCCTGATTTACACATGAATATATTTATTTTTAAGCAAATTTGGCTTATGCACATATTAGATGTGATTGAAACTTGATCTCATAACTAAACAAATGATGTTAAATATAATATGTGGATTGAATTTTTCATCAAATATCAAAATCTTAAAATTCGAAGAGGGTACCGCTTTAAATTTAAAAGTTGAATGCTTCAAGATTTTGCTAATTAGCAAAGAGTAAAATACTTTTAGTCATAGCGAAGAGTTGTTATTAAATATAGATAGTGTAATAAAATTATTAAAATAAGTTAATAAAATACTCTTTTATAGAAAATTTCATTTGCAACTTGATTCAATATTCTATGTTCACAATTCAAGTCAATTTTAAAATTTTTAGCTTTTAAAATATTTATTTCGTCAAAATACTCATTTATATCAAACTATATGTTAATTATTAAGCCATATTTTAAAATGTTAAATTAGTGTAGAGTTAATAATAAATAATTTGAGAATTTTAAAAAATGGGAATAAGATTGAAAAATATACTTTTAAATTTTAATAAATCAATAGGATTCTTCAAGTTGGGACTTGATTAGCCTGCTTAATCCTATTTTAAGATTCAGATGAAAATTTTGACGTATCTCTATATTGTATCATAAATGATGTTTAATCCGAACAAAAATAAGTCAAATCATGCATTGATTAGTCTCAATTCTCACCTCTAATTTGCACAGAAGTGCTAGCCCTACGGTGTGTGAGTCGTACACAATCATCTCAACATTTGACAATTGTTGCCAGCATGGCATGTCAATGGCCGTGGATGACTAGACTATTATTTTCTTTAGTTTATTAAAGTAAAAACTTAGGTTCACAAAAGACTAAAAATTAAAATTATTAAATAAAATTTTGTCGGTTAATTATTATTGAAAATAATTCAAATAAGTTTTTTTTTCTCAAGAGCAAATAAATATCTTTTTGGAATGAAAGAAAAAGGAAGAAAAGGAAAAGATTGTGAGAGTAGAATATGAAAAAGAAAATAAATAATGGAGTAAGAGAACAAAATGAAAACAATTTAAATAAAAAATAAAGTCAGAAAAGGAGAAAAAGGAGTCTCCTTTTAATTTACGAGTTGATCCTAATTGATATAATAAAATGCCGAATAACCGATAAGATAAAAAATACTGTCAGCATAAAAAAGCGATGATAAAAAGATGGATATGATATTTGGATGAATTGGTATAGGTATTTTATCAAGTAAAGCCGTTAAATGCTCCACAGTCTACATTACCGAGAACAGTGTCCCCTGTGTTAGCATCAAACCTGCCCGCCAATCCAGTAATATAATAATAAATTGTCTATGGTTTGGTTCACGAGACTCTTCTTTTGGACCCACGATTGAGTCGAAAGCATTACAAGGCACGTGCAGTCAGCAATTTCGACTTTTTCGGGAGTGGTTTTGAGTATAAACTATAAAGTATAAACATCAAGAGAAATTATCTTAAGTTTTTCGCTTTTATTTTTTTTTCCTAAATGGTAAATCTTTCACTTTTTGAGTAAACAACGACAAACCATAGCGAATCCGTTACGGTTAAAGCGATTCAAGGAAAGGGAGCTTTTCCCTTCTAGTACCAGTGCACGCTCTACCTGCCCCATCGCCCATGCATGGGTCACAGAGCCGTAGTACGTTAGTGGGTTGAAGCCAGCTAATTGGTACTAAGGCATCATTTGGTAAGCATGATGTGCGGGAAGTTACTTCTTGTTTCGGTGTTTGGAAGGCAAGACGGCTTGACGACGTTTCGGTGTTTCGGTGTTCGGTGTTTAAAATAGATAGATTAAGGGTGCATTTGTTTAGTACAAAAAAGTGTCAACTAAAACTTTTCAATCTAAAACTTTTCACTATTTATAATTATTTTATTTTTTAATTATTTTTTTTACATTTTTCTAGTACTTTTCAATCATTTCTACACAACTACCTCTACAACTAACCTATCTATTTTAACTTTATTTTCTTTACTACTCATTATTACTCTTATTATATCACATAACTTTCTATTGATTTGACAACTTCTACTTCAAAAACTTTTCATCAAAAGTTTTACCTCAAACCAAACACATCCTAATTGTATAAGCAGTTCTGCAGGAATGATTAAAAAATAGAATATTTATATAGAAAAATATTAAAAAATAATTTAAAAATATAATAGTTGTAGAGAGTCAAAATCTTTAAATTAAAAAGTTTTTATTTGACAAGTTTTGGATATAAACGAAGGGAGTAGATTAGGTGCACCCGAGGTGCAAATATCTATTTTTTATATTTTTAGTAAATTCTTTTACTCAACCATTAATTTAAATGTATTTAACATGTGTATCAAAATTTACCAATTTTGAAATTTTTTGATATTTTATTTTTAAAAATCAATAGCATTTTAGTCATTTTAAATCACTAAAAATGTCATTAATTGTTAAAAATCCAAAAAAAATTAAAAATTTCCAAAATTGATAAAAATTAATATACATATTAAATACACTTAAATTAATAATTTTTTGAAATTTTTTTTTAGAAAATGGTTCAATACACCTGGGTACACTAAAACTATATGCACCCGGGTGCATTTGAAAATAATCCGTGCACAAACGCACCATTTATACTTTTCAAAACATAATTTAATAGCTCAACTATATAATTAACTCATTTTTTATTTTTACCTATATATTTTAATAAATTTCTTATATAATTATTCTATTTTTCCACATTTAACTCATTTCATATCAATCTTACACTTTTCATAAATATTTCCCACTTTACTTTCCATTTTCCTCCCCACCCACATTACAAACGGAGCCTAATAAACCTAATTCGAAAACTGACAGCTTGGTATCTATCCATGCTGCTTTTGTCTGCCTTAAATTTCGATCCTTTCTTTTTCTCCATTTTTGAAAGGAAGGATGAACGATCCCTTTCGCCTCTGCGTCTCTCGCCCGTGGGTCCGCGAAAGCCAAAAGAAGACGGAAGTGGACCGTGCCCGCGCCTTTTTTCCGGGTAATTACACCGGATGGAATTGGAATGGAAGCTGAAAAAGCGCTAGACCAGTAAAAGGACAGGAAAAGACGCGACTACCCACTCCTGCCTGCCTGTGCTGCACATGGACTTTTGTGGCTACTGGCTACGTGTGGGGACAGATCTTCTTTTCCGCAGAAGCACGCGTCGATACGAGCAGGGTTCATCAATATCGTTTTCATTACAGATGAAGGGCTTAGATTGCTCGAGCCGCACATTTTCGAGATGTTGTCACGAAAAGCGTGGGGACTGGGGAATTGGGGGGGCTTGTCAGTCCATTCTTGATGCGGTTCGAAATCGTACGCGCGTCGGCAGCAACCACCGTACTTGCCTCAGCGACATGAGAAATCCATAATATCCTGCGGGCTACCAAAATAATAAAATCCAACGCTCAGCTGGGCCGTCGAAAATGTTTTTTTTTTTTTTTTTTGACTCGTGGCTGTTTTGTTGGGTTTTATTTCGGTAAATCTCGATACATTGAAATTTTAATATATCTTGCTAAAAATTTTATTTTTAATATTTTTAAATTTTTATAAAACTCTTAATCTAGGGTGTGTTTGGTTAGGAGTAAAACTTTTGATGAAAAGTTTTTGAAGTAGAAGTTGTCAAATTGATAGAAAATAATGTGATATAATAGGAGTAATGATGAGGAGTAAAGAGAATAAAGTTAAAATAGATAGGTTAGTTGTATGGGTAGTTGTGTAGAAATGATTGAAAAGTAGGGTAGTTTGTATAGGAAAATATGAAAAAATAATTAAAAAATAGAGTAGTTATGGAGAGTGAAAAGTTTTAGATTGAAAAGTTTTGGTTGACATTTTTTTGCCCCAAACAAACGCACCCCTAATTACATTTAATTTATATACTAAGTCTTGTTACTTTTAAAAATTTGTATATATTTTTTTATTTTTGAAAATATAGGTATTTTAGTCATTGATGAAGAACTAAAACCCCTTATTTTTAAAAATCAAATATATATTTCAAAAAAATCAAATATATACGCATTTTTAAAATGATAAAATTTAATTTATAAATTAAATACACTTAAAAATAATAATTTTATTTAAAAAATTTGTTAAAAATATTAAAAGATAAAATTTCAACATCCAATTATCTTAAATCCGAATGCATTAAAACATCCTCCGTTCATGTGTGGGTGATGTGTGTTGCAGGGCCCGGTTGCTCGTCAGTCGCCTACGGTGCTGCGCAGGAGCTGGGTCCCTTCCTGGTGCGGCATAACGGCACAAAGCTGGTGCTCAACAACTACTCCTGGAACAAAGGTAACCTCCTGCTCTCTATCTCTCATGCAATAATCTTATCTTATTTGTCGAAAATTATTGAAAAGTGTTTACATGTAAGAAAAAAAACTTTTTACTCATCTTTGCTTTATAACAGATTTTTCGGCATTGTAAAATGATCTTATCTAAAAAAAATGAAAAATATCAACAGGAATTAGCCGGGAGAGTGAAAAATAAATAGAAATATGTATTCTCATTCTTTTATCCGTTATAATAAGATGGATGTGTGTGCGCGCGCGCGCGCGGGCGCTGAGCCATGCACAGGTGAAGACCTGAAATTGATCTAAATGGCCCACTTTAGGATCAGGCGTTTTCTGTTTTTCCAATTTTTCGTCTTGGTGTCTGATCTTGGGGCTCAACATGGGATGCAGTTGCCAATCTTCTGTTTGTTGAATCTCCGGTTGGGGTTGGGTTTTCGTATACGAACAGAACAACGGATCTATGGCATTTAGGAGATCGAGTTACGGCGGAGGATGCCCTTGCGTTCCTACAAAACTGGTTCACGAGATTCCCCAGCTTCAAATCCCACGACTTCTACATTGCCGGAGAGAGCTATGCTGGTAAATATCTTCTCTTGCCGTCTGCTTCTATTAGACTGTCACAGACTCACAGCGCAGATACTTTCTATATTCCAACTACTGCTGCATCTAGAGAAAATGGAAAACCGAATGGTTAATTGGTTATGTTCCACAAATGGTAAAAATTGCTGCAAAGAGTATCTCAACGAATTTGGCCTTGCTATGAAATTAATGCTGTCTTGGCTTACCTGTTTGTTCAGGTCATTACGTTCCACAACTTGCTGAGCTCATTTATGAAGGTAACAAGCAGGCGAGTAAAGCCACCCACATAAATTTCAAGGGTATCATGGTGAGTTTTATCATTCGAAATACAGTTATTCATTTATTTTGAGGCTTCAGGGAAGAGATCCTATGAATTGAGACCAAAAAAAAAAAAAAAAGTACTACGAAAAATGAAAATAATGTTAGTGGAAAAAATAAAACAAACATCAAAGTATTTAATCATGGGGCACCGATACTATGTGGCCGGCAGCGTTGCTCACTTGCTGCTGATAGAAAACATATTCTTTAAATCTTTTATGCGTATATGGGTCTTAATTACTTAGATGTTTCGGTCTATAAAATTTGATAATTTTTAAATTTTATTTATTATTTTTTATTGATTATATATACAACAACATCTAATATTATAAATTTGGCACTTTTATAACCCCTATTGCAAGAGACATCTTAAACACCCCACTCATAGGAAGACAGCCGTAAATACTCCGAACACTAGACACCTGCACTAGCATGCATCAAAACCGCGTTTGCCCGTTTACTCGCCACGACGCGTCCCACGCTTCGTGGCATTTATTATTTTTATTGTAAAAAACCGACTTGAATTCATGCACCAGCCACATCACTTGTTGTCTTTAACGAAGATGGGCATTGATATGGTGAGGCCGGCTCCAGCGACATACATGCGGCCGACTAGAAAATCTATTTTTTTATTTTCAAAAAATTTTATATATGTGGTTTTTTCTAATTTTAAAAATAAAATAAAATTGCATAAATTATAAAATTTGCCACTGGCTTATCAATCCTTTCCATTTTTTCATTTTCAAAAATTAAAATAAAATTGCAAATTTTGCCAAATTCAAAGATGTAACAGTTAAGAGGTCCTTGCAAGTAAAAAATAATAATAAATTTTTTCTTGCCCGCATGGGGCTGCATAGAAGATTGCTGAAAAAAGGTGGACTTTACGACAAAAAGATAAATTCGCTAGAGCAATTAGTTCGATTAAATAATAGTCATTTATTCACCGACCAACTAGCTAGAGTAAAAGGGTAGTTTAAATGCCCCATTAATTACTTACGTCCTTTAATTCCCCATGAGTGTGTTGCGTGTGCGATGACTGTGGCTTGATCAATACTGATGATTTGGGGTTGTAATCTCCCCTGGAATGAATTTCAGATTGGAAATGCAGCAATTAATGATGCAACTGACGATTTGGGAATGGTGGAGTATGCATGGAGTCATGCCATCATCTCTGACCAGATCTACTCCAGCATCAAGGGGGAGTGCAATTTTAAGGCTGATAACCAGACGAGCTTCTGTGATTCTGCTCTCAGGGGTTTCAGTCAAGCTTACGAAGACATAGACATCTACAGCATCTACACTCCCGTTTGCCCCAGCGACTTCGATGATTCTGCTCCCAGACTGCTCGTTTCTCCTCGCTCTTTCTCTCAAAATGTAACCTGCTACTTAAAAAAATTTTAACCAACTATAATTAATTTGTTTCATCTTCCTGCACTGATAAAATTTCGCCCATGAGATCCACAATACATTAATTAAAACACCCTGAATTCATGCATTTTAATAAAACACCCACCATATTTGATTTCAGGACGTTTGGCATAAGCTGCCCTCTGGTTATGATCCATGCACGGAGGACTATACCAAGGCATACTTCAACAGGGAAGATGTGCAGAAGGCCTTGCATGCTAATGTCACCAAGTTGTCCTACCCCTATACCACTTGCAGGTACAATTGGCATTCCCAAATTTAGTGTCATAGAGAAAAATCTTTACTTCATTGATATTTTACTGTCAAGGAATATCTGTCAAATATGAAGCAGTCTATTTTTCTGTTTCCTGCCAGAGTTCTCCTATTTATAGGCTAGCAAAGCATAGAATAAGAATTTCGTTTTCTTGTTTGAAAAAGGAAATTTATAGAATTATAGTTTGTATGGCGAAAACAAAAAGAACCCTTCAGCCTGATTTTTTTAGTACTGAAATAACATCTATTTAGGGTGTAACTTGGCCAAGTTGCCAGAAAATTTTTTTTATTATCACAGTTGAATTTTGGAAGCGCGAACTCTAGGCACTAAATTTGTAAATGACATGACAATAGGGTTACGGGCTAGGCCAACTCAAGTTTGAGGAACCCCAACCCAATTTTTTGCATTTATGTTTGATATAAAAATACCTTATGCAAACGATTTAAGTAATATTCCTTGTGTTTATATATTTTATATTATTTAGTTTATGCTTAAAAATATGTTTGTCATAATGAAATTATACTATAGGTATTAGATTTTTTTTTATTTACATATGTTTATGACTTTATGTTAATATTTTTAATGTTATATTTGTTAATTTTCTTTCTTTATTTCATTCTTAAAAATAATTTTCTTTTAAAATATAAATGGTTGTTCTTTCATACATTTAATTTCATTTTACTATTATTTTGCTTACATGATTTGGCCAACCTACATTTCAATCCGAACTCAATTGATATAAAAAGGATTAAGGTTTAAATTTTACAAATGGAGTTAAGATTAAGATTAATTAGAATTTAGATTTCATAAAAATTATTAGAATCAAGCTTAAGATAAATCGAGTTTCCTAAATCCAAGTTAGGCTCATAAATCTAGTTAGACTTTTAGAAATTTGGATAAGGTTAAGTTTATGTTAAAGCTTTAAAACATAAAGTTAGAATTAGACTTCAACTCAATGCACAAACTTGATATGTGCCAATGGCAGCAGTTGTGTTAGCACAATGTCGATTCCCCTTAGCATGGAAGGGGTTGCTAATTTATGTGAGAGTTTTATCTTTTTTAAAGTGTGTTTAGTAAGTGATAAAATTTTTAGATGAAAAGTTGGTAGTGTAAAATTTTTTATATTGAGATAAAATGACGTAATAGGATAGAGATAATGATGAAGAGTAAAGTGAATAAAGTTAAAATAAATAGGTTAGCTATATCGATAGTTGTGTAGGAATGATTAAAAGGTATGATAGTTGTATATATAGATGTGAAAAAATTATTAAAAAATAGGATAATTGTAAAGAGTGAAAAATTTTAAATTAAAAAATTTTAGCTTAAAACAAACATGCCCTTAGTATAAAGGTGGCATATGTGACTCTTGTCCCCAAGGTAAAAAAGACATTTGAAAATGACAATGTGACATATGTTTTTGGTCATTTGTCAGGAATATCATTTGGCAAGTCTGAGAAGTAAATGTACTGCCTCTGTTATTATGAGCTGTCAATACACATGAGGGTATTTTTCTGATGTGTTTTGTAAATAATTTTTTTACAAATTGTTTTATATAATTATCCCATTTTTCAATTATTAATTTACATTTTTTTCATAAAATTGCTCTACTTTCTAATAGTTTATATATTTTCTTTTATACGACTATCCTTTCTTTTAATCATTACAGTATTATCTTATCACATTCTCTACCATTTCTCATAATAACTCTTCTACGTTTTTTTTCAAAATTACCAAACACATTTATCTTCTTATTTTTTTTCTCCGGTATTCAATGATTGAAAATCTTTTATTCATTTGTACGTGTAGTTATGTCATGCATGTTGTTGGTTGGGCCATTGAAGTCGCGTCCTCGATCTTTCCAGCATTTAATTTTCATATTTTCCGAATATTCTAACTGCAGCTTCTTTGAGTTTCTCTGGCTGTTGATCTATATCAGCAATAAATTTCGAAACGAAGGACGGACGTTGCACTTTTTAAGGGCTTCGGATCAGCGTAGAAACACTGATTGATTGTTTGGTACCAGATTTAGATTTATTTACTTGATGCTAACCTTAAATTTCTAAGGTAAGGAAGGAGGATGCACTTTTCAATAGCTAATATAAAAAATTTATCTTCCGAGATATATCCTTGTTGGGTTAAAATTACCCACACAATTTATATAAATTAAGAAATGATATCTATTTATCCACATAGACTAGAATAAAATAATAAACTCTGAATAATATGTTTGTAAATGTTTACACTACAACAAATTTAATCATAAGCGACAAAATTGACAACCATTTGGTTTCATAATGGTTATTGTACAGCTATTGCATGTGTTTAACAGTCACTATAATGCAAATCATTTTATGCATCAATTTTTAAGTAACAAAAATTTTTGATGTTGCATAAAATACTACAAGCAGCAAATTGTTGTTACATATGGCAGTCAAATGTAGCGAACAAGCATTTCCGCATACAAGTATTATATGCAACTAACTCTCCAATGGTGTTTAGTTGCAAACAGATTAATTGCTGCATATAGTGATGTGCCACAGCGCGTATGCAACTGTATAGCAGCCAAATAGTTGCTGAATATATGTAGATGCAACTATTTCATCATTAAATCCAGCAAAATTTCTAGTGGCATTAATGGATTTTTCTGGTGTTGAGTCATGAAAATGCTTCTATTTTCGTTATCGTTAGGCATATACAACTGTCTAATAACAACTATAATGTCGGTAAATTTTGTTGCCAAAAAACACAACATTGTTGTTGTGTTAACATGGAACTTAACAAATCATTTCAAATAAAATAATGAAAATAAAAAAACTCAAAACTCATGCATACATCTGTTAAAATGAATCCCAACAGGAACCACTAATCGCTGTATTCTTTTAACAAAGAACCAAAATTTAGACGCCTACATACAAAACTATGAAGTATTGGCAATTAATTTCTTTCTATTGGTTGCTATATGTTAAATATCACAAATTATTGGCAACAAGTTTTTCTTTTAGCAACCAAAATTTAACCTTTTGCCAGAAATTTTGAGTAGTAAAAATTAAAGTTTTTTTTTAGGTCACCTTCTAGATGGTTAAACTTTCAATGGTCAATGACTATACCCTGCTATATAGACTTACACGTTGGATTAACCTTTTAAAAAGGTGTATCTGATACTTATTATTTTCAATGTCAACCTTAATTTTCTGATGTAGGTGCTTGGATAAAGCATGTAAAAATTGTATGAGTCTTCCCTTTCTAAATTAACATTTAACTATTAATAACATAATTATTTGAGTAACCAACAAAGAGATGTTGGAAATTAGTTCATTTTCAGCCTTGGTCTTCTGTTTTTGTCAAAATTAATATGATGTTTACTTCATGTGTGACGAAAAGACTAACCAGCGAGGGTTGTGTCCTTGAATGCAGCAATGTCATCATGAAGTGGAATGATAGCCCAGTAACGGTGCTTCCGATTCTAAGAAAGCTTCTGGATGCTGGCATCCGGGTCTGGGTTTATAGGTACATGCTTCTTTCTCCGTCACTGCTTATACTGACGAAATTGCATGCTAGACAGAGTACATGCAATGAGCTTTAGCAATTCACTTTCTAGGTCAGGCAGGAATTTAATTCCCCAAAACTAAAAAACAGACAGGCCGCATAGTACCACATATTTACGCAAAACAAAGTGTTTTTTTGTTTTCTTCATTAAAAAAAAAAAGTGTTCGTTTGGGTCCAAGGCCTAATAACAAGCTTTTGTACGAACGACCTCTGCCCGCCTAATGGCCAGTGGGTGGAATTAATTATTAACCAGGGTCAGGAATGCCAGCCAACTATGCGGTGCATGACTGAAAATTACAGAAGAAAAAAATATACAGAGAGAGAGTACAGGACAAGGTGTATATATGCTGCTCTGGCCTAATTTGCCTTTTGTGATATGATGTTGACCTTCCATCGTTGTTGTGTGCATTCACGTGGACCCATTAATGAAAAACTGTTTCGACATACATTTAGTGGTGATAGAAACAAGAGAATGAAGGCAGTAAAAGATGGAATCCTGATTTCTCGTCTCATATTGATACTGAGCAGTGGGGACACGGACGGACGGGTTCCTGTGACGTCGACGAGGTACAGCATTAACGAGATGGGGCTAAAGATAAAGGAAAAATGGAGGGCATGGTTCCACAGGCAGCAAGTTGGTGGGTGGGTGGTGGAGTACAAGGAGGGCTTGACGTTTGCGACCATGAGGGGTGCGGGCCACCAAGTCCCGGTCTTCGTGCCCGTCCAATCGCTTTCTCTCTTCTCTCATTTCATCGCTGGTAAACCATTACCACCTTCTCGTTTCTAACTTACCCTCTCTCTCTCTCTCCCAACCAATCACGAATGATTTGTAATGACACAATATTTTCCCAGCCAGCCACAATATCTTCCCAATGATAGGTGAACAATAAGAAAGCATTGAATGAGATTTAATGGTAGGCACGACTGTTTCTGTCTTTCTTTGTTTTTTTTTTTTTTTTTCCTCCTTTAAACTGTTTTTATTCAGTTCCAGTTAGGATGGTTGGGAGCCACATATATCTTGACAAAAACTGGGGCTAAGGAGCAGTTGGCATTGAACTTATCATCAACCACTGGATTCCAGTGCAATAGGTGATGGTTGGGGGGTGCCCTATATCTTGACAAAATCCAGGGCCAAGCTACGTGCAGTTGGCATTGAGCTTATTAATCAACTGGATTCCAGTGCAATACGGATTTCCTGGTGGTCACCGAAGCAGTGTGCCTAAAAAATAGAGGGCCCCAATGGTCCTGTGAAGGCCTGCCGTACTGAATTGGCTCTGTACTGTCAGCATCAGCATCTATGGAAGATCTAGAACTCTCACCAGTGCACGAGCTTGTAAAGCTAAGGCGTCCATGACTGGGAGTTTAGCTACGGTGACAAGGGAAAATAAAATTTACCCCGAATGCAGCAAGAGCAAGTGTAGCTTTCGTGCTATTCAAAAATTTAAAAAAATTTCAAAAAGTGTGTAGCTTTCATGGGCCAGCAACCACCTGTGCAAGTTGCAAGAGCGCAAAACCATAGAAATTGACCAGTCAGCCAGGCCTCCAGGTCAGCTTGACTTAAAATCAGAGATTAAAAATTAATTGAGTGCAAGTGGGTCAGTTCAATTCTCGGAGTGGTCTGCCGTGTATGTACTTTATTGCAAAAAGTCTATTCTATCTTATCTATTTGTCGGTTCGGTTTTTAATATACTCTGCCAATTATCCACTTGGTTTCCTTAATGCTCAATTATAATATTTTTCATAAAAAGTATTTCAATGTTATTTTAAACAATACAAAGCAATACTAATTTATATTTTAAAATTACCAGTACATAAGTTATTATTTACATTATTATATAAAAATATAAAGTATTGACTTTCACAATCCAAAGTATATTATAATCGTAATTCACAAGTTTATTTATAAAAAGACTTTCAAATGTCAATGACATAGAAAACTAACTAGTTTTCTACTTTACAATCCACAATTTTACTGGGCACAAGTTTGATTTGAATTTGAATTTATTAAAATTAGTGTGCACACAAAACGTCACAGACAACATATAACACATCTATATAATATATATCATATATGCAATTATACTTAAAGGCGAATAATAATTTGTGTTCTACCCATACCTATGGGTAATATTTAGTACCCGACCCTACTCAAATTAGGATCGCATTGATAGGTATCCTACCCAAGTTGTACCCCAAGAAATTCATTTATCTTACATGATTGATATCTTATTTAATACTATATATCACAAACTACAAGCGTTTAGAGACACATAATTGTACGAGCAGGAAATAGATAATATACTTAGAAAGGGTTGTATGACAGTTTTTTATCAGCTAGAAAGTGCTGGATAACTTGTTTGCAGCGCTTGGGAGCATAAGTTGGAGCATCATGGCCTGTTCCTCTCAGCGTCACAAATGTCAGACCATCATAGACAATCGTCCACCCACCCACCTGCAAAACGCAAAATATGTTAAACCTCAAACAAAACAAAATTCCTAAGGAAGAAATTATTCGGTTAGTATTGGTTAATATCACCATAATTTATTTGACATAACTATAATCACCCCATTTTTTTGATTGGGTTTGTGCCATTAATGGAAGATAAAATCCAAAAGAGTTCGGGACATGGATATGTAAGTTATATACCTCGTTTTTTGTGGTGTACCAAGGAGTCCATTCCTCTTTCAAATTCAATCGAAGCTTGTTTATTGTGTATCTTGTAGATGTCACAGGAACCACGGCATCTGTATCCCCGCTGCAAAATCAAATAGGCAAGAACGTGTAATCACTTTTTCTAGCTACATCTGCATTTAGCATCAACAAAAGACATGCATGGACGGAACAGGTATGAGGAACTTGGAGATTTTTTTTTTAATTTTCAGAGGGAGGAACTTGGAGAATTAAGAGCGGAAATTAAGAAGGAATTGGGATCATTTGGACTGCTCCATTTCTTGGTCTTTAAATAAGCTCGAGCCTCGCAAACATGTAATTGGACGCACAAATAAAAAATTCAACAAACGTTTGAGTTTCGTTTCCACCTGTAAAGCCAAACTCTCATGCCCGCTTCAGTGAGTCTCTTTATGATGGGGAGTGTCGAATGCGGTGTGTCCTTCCAATCGTTGAATATTCTCTCACTGTACAACAAAAAATCGTTTATTCAGCTCATAAATTCCTCGCATATGATATGAAGTTTTGTTGCATGCATATACAAGCAACAAACAAGTGGTTGCCAGAGTTGCTGCATGTGCACGGTGGTACAGGCCTACAAACGACCAATCTTTGACAAAAATTATTGCTGAATATAAATAATATATACAACTATGGATGGTCTATTATGCAACAAATATTTTCTGCCTATAATATTATTTGCAGCGAATAATAATTGCTACATAAAATTTGTTGTATGAATTGAGTCCTCTGGTTGTCTCGACACTCCAAGAAAGTTGAGTTTTTAGCATTCCTCATTATTAATATATATATGTGTGTGTGAAAGTAAAATTTTTTCTTATGGTGATCCTTTTACAATGAAAACAAAATTTGATTGTCTAAGTATAAAGATCATGAACTATTAGTAACAATTTTTTATTAGTAATTGCTACATGACATGTACTACAATTATTCGCAACCAATATTTTCTTTAACAACTAAATTTTTATTTTTTGTAAGAAAATTTTAGTTGTTGAAAACTAAAATTTAATGAGACCAAGTCAAACCCAAAAAGGAATGTGATCATCACTCTAATTAATTTAAGTAAAAGTAACAAAATTGACAACAATTTAATTGCATAATACTTGTCGTTAGGTTGTCGTCTATATCTAACAATATTGAAAATGCAGCCCAATGACAACGAAATTGCCGTATATATACAATAAGAATGAAAATGCATATTTTCGTTAGGCATATGAGACAGCCAAAACAGCAACTAGAGTGCCACTAAAATTTGTCATCAAAATCTCATGCGTGTGGCCTGGCTGGTTCTCAAATCGAATTACATGACAAGGTGCATGTTTTTTTTTTTTTTTTTTTTTTTTTTTTGATGTGAAAGAAGGTGCATGGTTTGATTATGATCTTTTACCTGCAAAGTTCCCATGGATAAGGTATGTTGGTAACATTTGCATGCAATGCTTCTTGTACATCAGGCCGGTTGAAGTACTCTTCGGTGTATTTAGGCAAGCATGGATCAGACCCTCTTGGCATCATGCTCCGACCGCCCTGCCCAACAGGCAGATCTGTTAATTCCTTGTTTTCCCTGCCTACTCTCAATCAAATGTAAAAAAGGAAGCATGCGTCATGCATGCAACTACCTTCTTTAGCAAGTGTTTGATTGTTTCACTTCTAAATCCTTGCAACGGCCTGGACTGCAACTTCCCATTAGTTCCGCAGCGTGGAGAGTACAAGCTATACATGTCGATAATTCCAAAGAGATTGTAGTAATCGCCGAGAGCATTTTTACATTCGTCGTTCTGAGTCTTGTTCTCAAGGCTGAAGTCGCAGTTGGTCTTGATTGTGTGGTAAATTCGATCAGAAATTAGAGCATGGTCCCACGCGTAGTCGATCATTCCATCTTGGTCCGTATGTTTGTCAATCCATGCATTTCCGATCTAAGAAATCGTTTATTGACATGAGATGACATGGTCAGGCTATATACATTAATAAACTGACAACCTAAATTGAGAATATTGGACCATTAGCTAATGATCTATGAAGCGGGATGCTTTGTCCGATTACACGTACTGGCCCAGGAGTAAAAAGACTCATAAAATAAGTGACTGTGCACTGGTTTTGTTCACGAAAATGGCACTATATAAGTAGGGGTTCAACAAAAATTGCTAGTAAATTTTAGAAAAATTAAAATACCTTCAAGACATACAGATTTTTTTCAACTTATTATGACTAATTTTGAGATGTACTCGAGTAAGAAGCGGGTAAAGCGAAGCCTAAATTGGGTAAGCTTAATGATGATGTGGAAGGCTGTCTTTAGCAAACACTTTTCACATATTGCTAGCTAGCTCCTACTCTGTTAAAGTGCACTATGGCAGGGCGTACGCACTACCCTGCGGGGGCAGTTCATAGACCTGCTCTACCCTCGAGGGAGTTGTGCCATGAGTTGCCCAGAGTAGGCAATGTATTCCCTGCTCTAATCCGCTTCATTTTTTCATGAATATGTATTTTTTATTATCTTCTCAACTTTTGTGTTACAAGCAGTGCAGTGAGACATTAATTTTTACAATTTTCATATAATATTTTAACAAACATTTAGCAATGTACATATTTATCCTATTCGGTGGATGCTTCTATGAAAAGCTAGGAAAATCTGCTGCCACCACTTATTTTTTATATTTTATTTTTTTTTATGTTGTAGACACAATGGGGAAGTTGAGTGACACCATCCCTAGCCAACCAAGCTGATTTTACTTCTTTAACTTGTAGTTTAATGCGTCCTCTTATGCGTCTACAAAACTATTGAAATCGTTACAAGAAAATACATGGTTTGCAACTCTTATTAGCAAAGAAAATGTGTATGCACTACAAGAGAACTTCCATTTTTGTCACAAAAAATTTAATCTAGCGATATAAATAATTATCGCATTAAAAACTAGCTTTCAGCAAAATAACATAATTAATGTTTGCAAAAAATAACTTTTTAATGACAAAAATTGTTACTAAAAATCTAATTTTTAGCGACAAGGTCGAAAAAATGCAACAAAAGCCTTTCGTGATGTGTTTATAACATCATAGTTATAATGATATTATAGTGAAAATTAATATAAAATTTTGCATTGTTGAAAGTTTATTTTCTTGTAGTGATGCAATAAAAATTTTTACTTATGATATTGCTTTTATAGGCAAGAAAATTTTCTTAATATTTTAACAACAAAATCAAAATTTGATTACCTAAATACAAAAATTGTGAATTATTAATGACTAAAATTTTCTCTTAATAATTGCTATATAGAATATGCTGCAAATTATTAGCCATCAAGTTTTTCTTTAATAACCAAAAATTTTGATCTTTTGCAAAAAAATGTTAGTTGTTGAAAATCAAAAATTTTGTGGTGAATTTAACTATTCTTTCCTTCTTTTTGACTAAAAGCTTGTCTAATTTCTTTGACTTGGATTGATTTGTTTGCTTCCTTATTGTAGCAACTATTCTCATGCCAATTGAATGCACAATAAAGTTCATTCATTGTATAGTGTCAAAAACAAAGAAAAAGGTAGGTTTGAAGGCTTGGAGGGCTGAGGCTGGTAGAAAATCAAGAAACTTACAATGAAACCTTTGAGATTTATGAAATTCTCCTTTGCAACTCTCTTGTTCTCTTCATATATGGCCTCGGCAAGTTGCGGAATATAATGTCCTTCGAAATGGAAAAGTTCAAACACAAACAAATTCCCAAGTGAGGATTAATTGATACGAATCAAGCCTTCAAGAAACTAAAATCCGAGTCCTTGGAATTGCAAGCCTGATCAGTAAATTAAGATGCATGACTAAAATTTGACTCACGGACGGTTAATTGCTACTCTGGCAGTGCATGCCACTCAATACGCAGTCACTTAGAGAAAATTAGTCCAAGCAATTAATTTTCGTACCTGCGTAGCTCTCTCCTGCGATGTAGAATTCATGGGATTTAAATTGCGGAAACCTTCTCAACCAGTTGACAAGGAACGTGTACGAATCGTTGGCTATACATGCAAGAAGGAGATGTGTCTGATTGATGAAATTAATTTAAATAGAAAACCACGACGCAGAAATACAGCCTGAATATGTAGATGAGAGAGTTCTTTAGTTGTTTACTAGCAAAACGCATATATCTACGTACCAGTGATTTGATCTCCAAGTTTCTCTAAATCCGAACTTGTATTAGTATAAGAAAAGCCGACTCCTACTGGGCTGTCCAAAAATAGCAGATTGGCCTCTACAAAACCACCACGAAAATGTTTTGAAAAATGTATATCAAGCTATAGCTAGCTAGGTAGATGTCCATGTATAGATGAAAAATGGTTAGAGTTCCTCAAAGGAAACATGATATATAAATATATGAGTTTAATTGCCTGTATTCCATGAATATTTATTGAATTTAAGGGCCATTTCCTTTTGCACCAGGAAGGGTCCTAGTTCTTGAGCTGCCCCATACCCAACTGAACTGCAGCCGGGTCCTGCATGCATGCCAAAAAAAAAAAAAAAAAAAGCACATGTATCAGAACTTTTTAAGTACCAATCATACAAGGAGATTCGAATGCCTTTCTTTTCCAGTCTGAAATAAACTCTTGCTAAGACCTTATTCCGTACAAAGACATGCATAGCCCACTTAGGGATGTCTACTACAGATCTATCAGGTTGTTAGTGATAAGAATACCGTTTCCAAAATAAACAAAATTTGGCTTTCCCTGGTTGGATTATATATGAGTAAAATGAAAATTAGTAAAAGAAAATCATCAAATATCATGCAATCGACCATTTCATACAGTTAAATATATGTGTTGGAGTACCATCAAAATATGTGTGTGTGTGTGGTGGAGATTTTTACATGGAAGAGAGAAAAATATAAAAACGAAAAAGATAAAATGGAGTATTTAATGGTGACCCTTGCTTCCGTGAAACCTTTTTGCTATGTAACTATCTCATTTACCTGTATACTAGAGTATACAAGTAGCAACATAGTGGTCAGTATGCAATAAGTTATCTGTTATAGCATTGAATTTATTACCCGCAAAAACCTAATCTGTCTTATGGCGAATTTATATGATATGATGTACAGTTACGGTTTTAATGGAAAATATATCTCAGGATTAATGTCCGACTCTAACCTTAATTTCTTTATCCGTACCTCTAGAAGGCTTCATGATCATAAAGGATACATGTAAGAAGTAATAAAGAATGAATTAATATGACTAAATTGCTACCACGTTTTTTCTTGGGGAGATTGGGCTTTAACGCACAATTCTTTTCCCATCTTTTGCTTCGAACTTTAACGTACGGGAGTTTCATCTTTTGCCCTCAAACGGATGGGAGTTTCAAAAGCCATGCAGATGCGTTTAAGAAACAAACTAAAACGCCTCTACCCTTTCAAGCTTTCGGAATCTTAAAAAAACTACCCAAGAAAACTTGCTAATTAAGACACCCCACAAGCCAAAGCCCAGTACCGAAAATCCCTTTCATTATTTATTAACTATTAATCAACGGATCCAAACTAGGGGTGGGAATTGATGTGGGTCAACCTGTGACCCGGCCTTAACCCGACCCTTTTTTTCTGAATAAAATCAATACTTTTTTTACCAAGTACAGGGATGAGTTAAAATTTTTTGCCTAAATTAAAAAATAGAGTCGATGTGAGTCGACCATATCCCGACTGCCCTGCATATATTAATTTATTAAAAATTATAATCATATGTTTAAATATTATTATTATTTTCTTTCAAAATGTTTACCTTTTTATAATTAACTATATCAATAGTAAAATAATCACTTTAACCAGAAAATAATATAAGACTCAATAAGAGAAATTTGCACATGTATATAACTCTTACCTATAATTATATATTAACCCATTTTAATAAATTTCTACTATATTTTATCATATTTTGTTTTAGTAATTGATGTGTTTTTTAATAATTAGTAAATATTGAAGCATATAATATATACATTTAGTATAAATATCTTTATGTTTGATATGTATATAAATTCTTAAAATTATCTTATTTGACCCGCATTTTTTTCTTGACTCACTATCCTGAAACAGGTCTGATACAAACTCAAAGTGCTCCAGGGCCTATTAAAAAAAAGCGAGGGTCAAACCGACCTTGTCCCGGTATAGAAATAAAGTCAAACTGAATTTTTAAAAAGTAGGGTAAGTATTGGGCATACCCTAACTTGGTACGGCTCGTCCCGATTCTCACCTCTAATCCAAACCACATTGTCATCTTAATGGGGCCCACCAGATGAACTAAGTGGATGATTTGACAGTACTGGAACACTGCAACTCCACGAAGGCAGGAAAGCCCCCCAAAAATTAATAAAAACGAATAAAACGTTTTGGATTATGATCAATGATGCAACAACAAATACCATTTGTCCAGTTAACGGCTCCACTACCTTTGGCTTTTATTTTATTCTATATTATATCTCTTCACTTTAGTCCGTCCACCGGAATGAAGACGGCTGTGGTGGTAACCCCACCAAGACAAAAAGTTCGATTTCATGGCCCATTATCATTGCCACGGTCGAATGGATGTTGATCATCAACCAGACACATATGGTCTCTAGTGCCAGGGAAATTAAAAAGCCCAAGGACTACTACTCCCATATGCGCACGATTCGTCTCTTATAAGTACTTGTTAATTACCCTTTTCCAGCCTTTCTTTTATAATTAACAGTGCGCTTATTTAATTAACATATTAAGACAAAACGAAAAATTTAGAAGGCCTGCTGGAGAGAGAAGATTCTCTAAATTTACGATATACATAATCCCTTCAATATGTAAATATGCGAATTAATGATCGAATACCTCTGTAAATGCAGAGTTGCATTTATGGACGGACGTTGCATGGAGCTAATAGCTAGCGTGCATGAATTTTACATGACTTGTTTCTATATACATACCTCCGTTGAGCCAGAGGACGAGGGGTTTGGATTCGGGTTGGCTCATGGCTTCGAAGAACCAGTAGAAGAGAGCCTTTCCATGAGCCTCATTCACAGTCACGTAGCCGGCATACTGCTGGAAGGTCAGGGGCAGCAGGGGCTGGCCTGGCACTTGGATCACTCGATCTGCCTCTTGTTCGGCTAAGGCAAAGGAATCAATATTAATCCTTGGTAACTGTCCGGCCTCACGGCCTTGGACGGTGAAGATAATGTGAGGAAAGAGGAAGTAGACAATGAGAGGGAGGAGGAAGCTATAGGCCATGCTGCACCCACACCAGCCTAGCTTGCTTGCTTCTCTTGGGATGGAACAAAAAAGAGAGGAGATGGCACGTTTATATACCATCCAAGTTTAAAGTTAATAAATAATTCTATAATTAGGAATCCTGGGATGTGGGTGTGTATCAGAAAAAAGAGAGAATCTAGCTAGTGTCACTAAAACATGAGTGCATGATTAGTCAGCCGTTTTGGACTGAGTATGGAAATTTGATAGACATTAATAAGGCAAGTGATTCCATTATATTAAGGGTTTTGTTTAGATTCTGGAGTTGTTAATGTGGTGCATTCATATATGTATATATGTAGACATATGGAAAGTGATTAGGATGGGGATGGTCCCACTTATCTACATAACAACAGTGAGTGACTGAAGTGTGGAAACGCATTCTTGTGGTGTGAATGGCTCGGCCACTCAAGAAAAAAAACCACCTTTTTGGTCTGAGCCCTTCCAAACTGAGACTTTGAGTGGGGCATGCAGCTTCAGCTGGACTCTGGCTGTTTATGAGCCTGCAGGTCGATCATTGTCAGATTTTATCAATCTTATCTCCGGTATCATAGCTCATCACTATGCAAAGCCAAAACTCGATTAGTACCGCTAGAAATTAACCTGTGGGATATTGTGTGGCTCTCTCTCTCTCTCTCTCTACCATATATATATACATGGCTCTGGACTCAGCCGCCTGACCTTGTTCGTACCCATGTGCCTTGATTTGGTCCTCACTCAGCTCTAAGAATATTCCCTTTCAAGTTTTATATTAATATTGTCAAACAGATCTTGTTAACTGACAAAGCTTTACTAAGAGCGGCCATTAATGTTAAAACCGCAAAACAGAAAAAATAGTTAGAGCTAGGGTCTATCTCTAAAAGATTTTTGAAGTTTAAATCCTTCGACTTATATGTCTTCGCATCTTAAATTCTGACAGACTATCTTTTTTTTATTTCATCAATTAATACGTTCTATTTGCAACATTTCAAAGTTTGGAGGGTTCATCCCTATAACAAATGTCCTTTGATGCAGCTTTTGTTTATTCATGACTTGAACTGAGAGATGAAAAAACGTTATGATATGTTAAGAATGAGGAAAGTTGTCCAAGAATTTGGAAAATATATTATTATTTTTCAAAAATGAGAAAAGTGTTTTTATATTTTGAAATAAAAATTTATCTCATTCTTATCAAATTCTCATCCCATGCAACTTGGGAACAAGAAGTTTACTTGCATATAATTTAGTTATAAAAGTTTACTTTGTTACAAATACTTGATATCCTTATTACCTTAGCTAAAGCTTATTTATTCGTTTTCATTTCTATCACAATAAGATGGACTTTAGCTAGGATGAGAATGGATCAACTATTAAATCTTGGATTTAAGAATGATGGTATCTTATCAAATCCAAACATCTTGTTGCCCATACTAGTGTTGTTATTCTATTTTGGCATACTTTGATGATCAAATCTGAATTCAAACAACTCATTTTATTTGAAATCATTTATTTTATTATGATACTAAAAATCATTTTGATCAAAGACACAACTACTTTAAAACATTTAAAATTATTTTTGAAATATAAAAATTACTGAGATCCATTCAAAAATTTAGTGAAATGTTATCATAATTTATAGAATCATTTATCTGTCAAAAAAAAAAAAAACATTTTAGATCGTATGGATGTTGTTAATAATTTCGACCTAGATATATCACTTTTATCATACATGGGCTCATAAAAATATTTGATTTTAATGAAACTTAATTTTCTAATTAAACAAGTTCTTTTATATCACTACAAAGATAATTCGCATATGCAACAATTTATGTGCCACAAAATTTTTTTATTTTATGTATATAATATTACAAGTAGTGGCTGTTTATTGCATATGGATAGTATATGTAACACCCAGTCTTGTTGAATATAAAACGCACATAGATAGTATATGTAATAACCAGTCTTGTTGAATATAAGACGCACATGTAGCTACTTATATAGTAATTTTTGTTACACAAAAAATTATTTGCAGCATATGAACATATGCCACAATGCAAATGCAGTGGTATAACAGCTAAATATACATTTATGCGCAAATTCTGTATTACAGGAAGCAAAAGAATTCGTTACCTGAACTGATTTTTCCTGTACTATATGCACTGGACGGACCTTTAAGCTGGCCCTAGGATAAAAATACCAAACTCTTAAACAGTGTAAGCCACATAGTAGTATTTTCCTTTTAAAATTTCCCTACATAACGTTATTGGTATCAAAAGATTTGCAGCATATAATATTTAAGGCAGTCATCGGCATTTGGAGGCAAATAACACGTTGTTCGCTGCAACCGCTGAAACTCGTCGCATGTGAGAACTCTGTTTGTTGTGTATTTTTTAAATTTTTTTTTTTTTTTTGAAGATGCTTGTTGTATATTTTTAAATACAAAAGAAGTCCTGCTTTTATTAAACACACCTGTTAAATCAAAATCCTATCTATTTTGGCAAACCTCAATGATTGATTGATGAGAAATTCACTTTATTTATTATATTTAACATCATTTGTTTAGCATTATTTTATAAGATGCTCATCTATTAAATATGTAAAATGAATATAATAAAATGTTTGAATGTTAAATACCAATTTTAATGTTATATCTCAACATTTAAACCATTTAAAATATGCTAAACCATCTAAAATACATTTGTATGCAGGAAATGATTTTATAAAATATTATTATATTGTAATACATATATGAATAGGTCTAAAAAAAAATTTCTAATTTTCACTTGAATGTATGTGTATGTGGTTGGTATTTGATAAAATATTTAAATGAAAAAATTTTATGAGAATTTTTTAAAATAAGATAAAATGATGCAATATAATAGAGGTAATGAGTAAAGTAAAGAGAATAAAAATAAAATAAAATATATAATTTCATAAAAAGTTAAAATAATAAGGTAGTTGTATAAAATTTATCAAAAGATAATTGGATAGTAAGATGGTTGTATAGAAAAATATGAAAAATAATTAAAAATAAGATAGTTTTAAAGAAAAAAGTTTTAGCCATTGCAAAATACACCCTTAGGCAAATGTTACTCACACGTATCCTTAATTTAGATAAAAAAAATTTATCTCCTAGCTAAACAAATAATGTTATGTATAATGAATATAATAAAATTTCCATCCTTCATTACTAAATACCAAAATAGATAAGATTTCCCCAAACTTAAGACTATATAAAAAAAAATTGTAATTATCAACTATTGTTGGGTTTGTTTACACAATAAACTTTTCAAATAAAAATCTTTAAGGTATGTTTATTTTTAATTAAAAAATTTCAAAGTAAAGCTTTTCACTCTCCACGGGTATCATATTTTGAAATTAGTTTTTCATATCTTCCCATACGATTATTCTATTTTTTAATCATTTCTACACAACTACCAATACAACCAACTTATTTATTTTAATTTTATTCTCTTTATTCCTCATCATTACCCTTAGCATATGACATTATTTTCTATCAATTTAATAATTTTTACCCTAAAAATTTTTCATCCAAAAGATTTGTCACTTTCCAAACATGTGAAACTTTTAACTTTTCATAACTACAATATTTTCTAATTATTCTTTCACATCTTCATGTATTAACTATCTTAGTTTTCAATTATTTTTATAAAAGTAATATACAATTAACTTATTTATTTTAACATTATTTTTTTTACTCTTCATTATAATTACTTCTGTCCTATCATATCAATTTTTTCATATTATTCCTTCACATCTTTCTATATTAACTATCTTACTTTTCAATTATTTTTATAAAAGTAATATACAATTTATTTATTTATTTTAACATTACTTTTTTACTCTTGATTATAATTTCTTCTGTCCTATCACATCAATTTTTTCATATTATTCCTTCACATCTTTCTATATTAACTATCTTACTTTTCAATTATTTTTATAAAAGTAATATACAATTAATTTATTTATTTTAACATTGCTTTTTTACTCTTGATTATAATTTCTTCTGTCGAATCACATCATTTTTTCATATTTTAGAAACTTGTACACTAAAAATTTTTTATCTAAAAGTTTTATCACTTTTAAAACACACTCTATATATGTAAAGTTATAGAGTTTATTTTGCAAAATACTGTATTTTCAATGTATATATGTTCTGTGTTGCTACTTTCTGTTTTTTGCATTTTCTATATTTTATCACTGTTAACAAGCACCGAGAATAAGCGGGAGAATCATGATCGTCGTTATTTAATATTATAAATGGGATCATTATATTGAACGTACTGTCGTATCTTCAAAATACATATGAGTAAATGCAGTTAGTGGGTATGTAGCAAATTTCTCAGACCAGGTCTCTTTTTTCTCATGTTTGTTCATTTCTTTCCAAGAAAGAAAGACACTGAATGATCAGACTGCAATTAAATGATCCACTGATGAAAAAGTGTGGCCTAATTAACTAGTTTTCATTCCAGTCCTGCAGGTCCCACTGCCATTACGTATTCGTATCGTCATCCTGCTGACTATGCCCTTAGCTGTCCTTGGAAATTTCAGGAGCAGCTCCATTAAGATCACATAACATTATTTATTATCGGAAAGCTAATCCCCACTAGGTTGCTATGATATGGCCGTCTTTGGCTACATCTAATTAAACCTAATATGGTCCTAGCTAGCTAGAACAGAATTAGTCGTCCACTACTCATGTTCCGATTACTGTCTAAAACGGAGCAAAACAAAATTGTCTTTTTTTTTAAAAGAAAAAAAGAAGGGAAGGAATACGAACAGGTAGATAAAAAAGATAATTTAAGACAGATCAGTAATAAAAAATAACATAATAATCAAATTTAGTAAAATAAAATTGTTGATATATATCAGTAAACATGTCCTACAAATTGTGCATGAGTGGCATTTTTTTTTTTTTATATAAAAGAAAAATCTTTTTACCAACAACCCCTGAAGTAGTCAGGCATGCATAAATATCCGTTTTGGTGGGCCAAAAAAATTTAAAAAAAAAAAGAGAGGTGTCGGCTAGTTCTAGAGAGATTACCCAGCTGCCACATGCTGGCATTGGGCTGATTTGAGTCACTTTTCAAAAGTGTAGCCAAAACCGTATCTTGCATAAATCAATTAAGCTGGCCGATACATATGTATCATGGGTTTCACTATCAATTAAACAAATGTGCAATTTACGAAATCTGTTGCCACGTAAATAAGCAAGGATTTGGTTTCATCCAAACAGTGACCAAAAAGAGATATGGCCACCTCTGTCTTCTAATTCAAAAACCTACCAACACTATAATCTATCTTCTGCACCAATATGGTTCTTGTGATTGTACAACCCATTTGGATTCTCTCTCTCCTTAGCTCTTTATTTTCTATACGAAGATTGCTTATGCACGTCTTCTGGCTATTGGTTGTCCACTCCATGATCGCCACATTCCAATATCTGGGAAGATTGTGTCTTCCGCTGCTGGTGGTCCGCTACAATATTATGATTTTCGTCACGTGGCAACCTAATATTCGTGGTCCACGCCATGATTGCCTCACACAAAAACGATACATTATTTGAGTTTTTTTTTTTTGCAGTATTGTGGGTGACTTGTCGTTGAAAACAATGCATACTTCCTTAGTGGGAGAAGCAAATTAAAAATGATGTGGGAAATTAATGCCAGTGTATATAAGCATATTAATCAAAAATTAACCTCCCATCCATCTAAATTTAATCCATTAATTTCCCCATAAAAATTAATCAATGAATTTAGAAACTGTGTTGAAATTAATTAAAATAAGAATATTTACAAACTAATGTTATCCGACCTTTACAATATGGTAAGATCAAATTTCAAATAAAATGAAGAAAATAAGTGGATTGCATTGATGGTTAGGATTGCCAGAGTAGTCTTGTTCTTGAACCATGACCTATCCATGATAAACGCAAGTGGATGGACTGTCCTGATGGTTGCTTATTACTAGATGCTTTCCAGATGGCAACCAGCTGAGCAGGCCTGCCTGAGACTGCCTATGGGTGAATATTTTAAAACACAACATACTATATATGTAGTCGTTTGGTGGACATAATCTAGAAAAAGAATTTTCGGAAATTAATGTTGGTTGGAAAAACACTAGCTACGTGGACTGGTGCATTAACCTTGGTAGTCCTTTCAAACTATTATTCTTAAATACAAGTGGAATGAAAGTAAAGCTTTTCTGCCATTCACATTAATCATTAATAAAGTGTAAAAAAGTGAGGAGAGGAGGTGGAAGCTAGCTTAGAGCCAAAACTGGTTGCAGCTTTTACGCCGTGGGGGACTGCGGGTTAGCCGTTTGGAATGTCATTAATTTCTTGTGTTTTATTGGAAAATAATCGCAAGCTTACAGGGAAGAAATTTGAGTAATCACACACACACACACACACACACACACTTTTAGCGATGAATTTTTCATTTTGTTGCTAAAATTTTAAATCGTTCATTGCTGTATCTCTTTCCCAACAGACCTTCAGAAATGAATAGATATGATTCCTAAAAGTATTTAGTGACGGGAGTCTATTTTTTTTAGCAATGAATGGACTTCATTGCTAAATCCTAATAATCTTGTAGTGGGCTGCGTAACATATTCTCAAACGCGCTAAGCCTTCCATACATCAAAAGCATTTTTCAATTTGGTCATTTTCGAATTCAAGATACTCATGCCCTAAGAAATTGATGGATTGGTACATTGGGTCAATATAGATGGGCATGATCATTTATCGGCCCAAAACCTATTTTTTATTTTTTAGCTTTTTATAAAACTATTTTTGTAAATATATGTAATTTATATATGTGCTAAGTTTTATCACTTTAGATATTGTAAGTTTTTTTTAAAATTTCAAAATCATGGCCACTTCCGTTATTTTTAACTGTTTAAAATGACTAATATGCCTCTAATTTTTTTTATCGATGTATATTTTACATCATATCTCAACTTATATTATATTTCCAGATCTAAGACAATTCTTACATTTTTTTTCCAAAAGGAGATCACCAACTCTTAAATATCAAGAGGGAATTCTCAACATATTTTTAAGGGGAACTAAATATCCTCACCTAAAATTTAGTTTGAAATCTCCAAAAATGGGATTTGAACACCCACGAGCGTACAAACGAAAACTTTATTTCATCGCTCGTGACCAAATGAATGGTTGCCTCTGATTTCGAAACTGAAAAATACTAATACATCTCTAAAAATGATAAATTAAAAGTAAGTTTTCTAAATTAAGGTGGCAGCAGTTAAGGCCTCCCAAGAGTCTGATCCTTGATGATTTCAATTAGTTTAGCAGAGATGGGGTTTGTGTGTGCTTGGAAGACAATATATCTCAAAGCATAAGGAGGCAGTTTGATTCTACTGCCAATCATGCAAGTCTAGAAGCATTATTTGGTGGGTAAAATCGTACATGTGTACCAGTTATCAGATCAGAGCATCATTGCGTGGCCTTCCAGGTTCCCAACTTTTCCATGTGGGGCAGGCCAGCAGGTTGGCACTAATGACTTTCCAAAATGGGCTAATTAGTTTTCATTTCGCCAAGTGACATGTTCAATGTCCCGCCAGCTGAATAGAGAGTACTGGTGAGATGAAAAAGACAAGCAAGTTCCAATTTTTTTTGACAGTGGTATTTTTGTAGAATATTTTAGCATATGAGATTTCGTGTGAAAGTACTTATCCATTAAAAACAGATTTTTCAAAATAATAACACTAAAATCGTGCTTCACCGTGTAGGCTGTAGACCGTGCAACAATTAAAAAACCTTGCTCATCTGGCCAAGGTTGCTATGGCTGCGACATGCCTTCGCATTTTGCTATATATCATGGGGCCTAATCTGGCCGGGGCCCTTCAAAGCTTTGACTGACTTCAAATGTATTTGAATGAAGTCAGATAATATATATGTAATCAAAAGATATTTTGTAGTATTCATTCATCATCAGAATTATTCAGAAAAGGCAGGCTTAGAACCATCTAAAATATATGGGCTATGTTTTTTTTTATGCTAATAAAGGATTGACACGGCCTCAAACAATCCAAAATATATAAGCTATGAAAAATACTTAGATCCATTCATATATCTATTAAAATGTAGTAATATTTTATAGAATTATATATTCACATATTAATAATATTTTAGACAGTTTAAATATTGAAAATACAACTTAAAAATAATATTTAACATCAAATTATTTTATTATGTTCATTTTATATAATTTTAAATGAAGTCATGCACAATAATATTAAAAAAAATTACGGATATTAGAATAATATAAATAATATTAAATATAATAAATAAAGTGAGTTTACTATCAATTATCAAAAGTGTAAAAATGATAGAATTATATGGAAGATGAGTTTTACAAAAGCAAAGTCCTCTTTAGAAAATCATCAATGATGAGTCAAAATTACAAAATCATAAAAAAGAATTATGCAAATAGTCCAAAATTTTTATTCGACTCCCGAGAACATAGATAGACATGCGTGTATTTGTCCAAAGATTAAGCTCGTGCATGCCAACGAAATGCTTGTGATCTAGAGAAACACAAACAAAGAAATTAGATTTTTCAGAAATGAGCGTATATATATATAGATCGATATATGTTCATGATCACAACAATAAATTCAAGTAATGTGGCTTTTCATTTTGTAATTGGAGGCAATGGACCATGAAAATGAGCACGTAGGCTGCCCTGATTTACTAAACCAATCAGGGCTAGAGTCGTCACTACCATCTTCATCCTCATCCACCTCCTTATCATCAATACCAGCGTCATCTTCAAACAGCACAATGAAGCAAGGAAGGATGGCCTTAGCATTCAACACCAGCAAATCCTGCCCAACAGCCAACGAATCATACACATGACCACCACCACCTTCAACCGCTACCGCTCCGGCCACTACAAGTCCTTCGCCTCTCTTCCTCCTCCGCTCCCGCCCAACTCGCCCCGCAATCGCCCTGCAAACGAACATCGCCCTCTTACACGAGTCTCCCTCCACAGGTTCATCTTCATGCATCTTCTCATGCGCCCTCCGAGAGCTTCTGCTCAGAAGGATCTCCTTCGGCATTGGCATCATGAGGAGATGGACAGGAGCGTTTGGGAGATGGCAGCACCAGAACCCAATAATCTCATTCCCATCAAACAACAACCTATCGTCGTCGTCGTCATCACTACTACCACTACTACCACTACCTCTGCCCTGCACTCTTCTTCTGTAGCTTTCGAACCCGACGTCGTTGATCACAGCCTCTGAAGAATGATTGATTTTGAGGATGTTATGGACTGCAGGTGGGGCCGCTCCCATCTGGGTCCAACCCCTTTGGAATATTTTTTCCACCACACCCGCAGCAAACTCGCTTGGGTCGAGCTCCATGACTTGGTTGCAACTTCTCTCATGAGAAACTTGTTCATGGGTGCAGATGAGGTTTTTCTCTGCAGGAAGATGAGCAGAGTGTATTTGGTTAGCGGAGGGTAGTGGTTTTTTCTCCGCCTCTGCAGGCGGCGGCAGTGGCGATGAGGAAGAGCTGGAAGAAGATTGGGGTGGGTTCTTTCTCTTGGTGCTTCTGCTGCTCGAAGGTGATGTAGGCCTGAAGCAGTAAACCTTGCCACGGGGGTGAAGCAAAATGGCCAAATACAGCAGGCCGGTGAAGAGATGGTGAAGAGCGCTCATGTTGGTTGATTTTCTATAGTTGGAAGTAATGCATGCATTCATGCATGAATATAATAGGGAGGAAACACTACAGCAATTTGACAGATTGGATCAAACATGTAAAAAGGGGAGCCAGTTTTGCTGTCAAATCCAAATCCAAACAAAATGGGAAAGCTATCAATTATGTATTAAATGGCCACATCTCACGCCTCAAGCAAATGCCTTGAATGGTAAGTGATTTAAATTTCATAAAGGGTTCTGGCGGTCCACTTAGAATACTCATGCGTGTGAAATCTAAGCCATTCACGAATTCAACCAGGCCCCACAACGGCAATTTGCTTTTTGGGGGGGCTGGAACAATAAGTAACGAATAAAGATAATTTGAAATAGTGCACATTTCAAGAAAAAGAAATATGACAGCGATGAAAATGACGGATAGATAATTGACAATAGAAAACTAAAGCTGGGCCGAACAATGCAAAGGTGGTTTCTTTGGTTCTTGTTCTTTGCTAATTATTCTCCGTTTGATTATGCCTGACGGATTTTGAGGATCCAAGAGAGCGAGTCCCTGTTTGCCTATCCGTCTTTTGTGATTTTGCAGTTTTATCCCACAACTATCAATTTTATAAAAAAGTGTTCTATTTGGGGGTTTCTGATGTATAACTACAGAAATTTCAACCTAAGTCACCAGCACGAATCCAAGCTGTTTTCATGGGTGTGTAGGCGTGACTCTGTTTTTTCCAATGCCAGGATTTGTGAAAGAAGAATGTTCACATAGAGAATTTCGCTGTACTTTGAATACTTATCATTATGATTAATTTTACATCTGCCGGACGGAAGGGAGAGGTGACCTCCCAAAACAGATTGGAAATCGAATTAAATTCAAGGGGGAAAAAAATCTGGTGTTTATTTGAGTACATCCCATTATTGGTTATATAATGTTGCCGTCGCTAAAATATTTTCCTGACAATATCAGGGAATAAATTCAATCGCCAAAAAAAATAGGAAGGGCTGGTTGTGGTAGCAAAAATGGTTCATCCACTACGTGAAAGGTAGCTGATGAGTTGGCCCTTCTAGCTAACAATACCACGCTCCTTGAACACTTCAAGCATGGCCACGCCAATCTTTGCCGGGGACTCGACAACTGTCACACCTGCGGCTCTAAGGGTGTTGATTTTATCTTGGGCAGTCCCCTTTCCCCCAGAAACAATTGCTGCACAACATAAACAAATCATTTCTTGATGCCGGAACAAAGTAACAAAAACAGGAACTCAACTAATTCTTCGAGGGGACTGAAACAGTAAAATACATTAAGTATTGGAAGGAGACCCAATACATTAAAGATAAGATTAATGATGTGAAAGAACAAAAAAAAGTAATATTGTTTAAGTGAACAAATACCATATCAAATGAACAACGCAGCTTGCTTCGCCACCAAAAGGTAAAAATGGAAACGGTCAAAGTCAGGTAGAAAGCATGATATAATGACAAGATGCTAATTGTATAACTGTTAATCCAAGACACATGGTTCTGATGGACACATGGACCAAGTGCACACAAGGCCTTTCCTTCAGTGGATCAAAAAATGAAAACTTTCCACCAAAAATTCAGGTTGGATCTAAGAGCTCCGTTTGAAGTAAACAAAAATGGCATTTTAAGTTCAGCTTCTTTGGGTTCGTAGATCTTGTATACCCCTCTCATATTTTGAATTCAATTCTTATGCAACTTTTTCACTCCCACACCAGCAAATAATTCTTAGACCAGTGCTACAGAACCAGATGTGATGATACCTCCAGCATGACCCATGCGACGACCTGGTGGTGCTGTAAGTCCAGCAATAAATGCAACAATCGGCTTCTGAGTTCCACTTTCCTGATTGACAAATAGCAGAGCTGATGGCAGAATTTTCTCAAAACTAAAAAAAAAAAAAAACCTAGAAGAACATCGCAAGCAATAAATAGGTTGTCCACAGAGAAGTGCTTGACAAATTAGCAGACATTGGAATGTCATTTTTCTTCTCAGAAAAGATTTTTCGGTCAAACAAGTACACCCTTTCACCTGGCAATATTAACGGGTTCTGCATTAATTCATCAGTGCTCAAGACCGAACAGAGGGAGAAGAGCGCTCTATATTTTAAATTTGTACCTGTTTTCTCCTTTCTCATTTTTATGATCACCAACGTATATTTTTTCGTATACCATATATGCTCAATGCATCTGACAAATTGAATGAGTTGGAACAATCAACGATAATAGTAGCAATATACAAAAGAATCCATGATTTGGAAAGACCAAATGCTCCATGAGTAGGACTTTAGGATATTACTCGTGTGTTTGGTTTGAGGGAAGGAAGGTTAGACAAGGTAAAAGTCTCTCTTTTCTATACTATGTGACATTTAACTATATGACTCAGCCTACTTTTCATATTATCACATACCTTTTTTCAATGAAATTCATCCATTTTATCTTCATTCATTTATGGCCAAAATCACAACCTATACCACTGACACCCATTACCTACCTTTGTACAGCTCTTTTACTTCTCTCTTGTAATTTTCTTCAACAACCAAAATCAAAAGGCCAACCCAGTGCATAGGGATCCTGCACATTGCAGCTCCAGGGAGGGGCATCCATGTCAGCAGCCCTTTGTTACAAAAAAGGTTGTTCAACTCCCATGGCTCAAGCTCACAACCCCTAATCGCTATATTGCTGAAGTAAATGTCTTTAATTACTATATAACAGACTAGAAAATCTGCTACATGCGTGTTTCATCCTGTGGCCCAATATGACAACAGAAGCACTGTAAAAGGAATTTTTGGAGAATACTAATTTTCTCAGGGCACAGGAACAACCTAGATTGTGAAAATTCTAGTTAAAGCATGCAAACCACTTTCATTTTCACCTATTTTTACCAATGCAAAGCCTAAGTCATTTCTTATAAGTTAGCTCCATTCATCAATCTCAAAATATTTCCTTAAATACCTTTATTAAAGCTGCAGCATCTTCCTCAGCAGTTCCTCCAATCTCTCCTATCAGAATAATACCTGGAAAGCAGATTGTGAAGAATCATCAAGATGACAACTAAAACCACAGTTGCTAGATTTAATTTGTAAAAAATTTCATTTATTATAAGTTATTAATATCTGTTTCAATTGATGACCCTATAATGAATGCTCCGCATGTACCGAAATCCTGCAGGTCTATTGTGGCTATTTCTTCAGTTTGCACGATTGGGTTGTTAAAAATGTCGTAACTTAAGTTTGAAATGTCATAACTTAATGATAAAGTTGAACTGATTTAGAAGTCTCCAATTGGAGCTGTCACCAAAGATTGTTATCCTCCCTGGGAAAGGCGTAAATCTTTTTTTTTTTTTAAAAAAAAAAGCTAAATTCTCTTCAAATGTAGAAAAATCTCATTTCACAGTTTCACAAAGGCGAAAGCACCAAGCTTTCTGCAGTTTCAAAGCATCGTGAAAAGCAAACAATGATGGTTGGCACAAAGGGTTTGACATTGCCCATGGTCCCATATGCATGCTGTCTCTTTGTTTAAAGCAGAATAGTTATAATCATGCAGCAATTCATACAAACATCATGGGAACTGAATGCATTCAAAATTGAGGTCTAAGGAGATGGTTGCATAACAAAGAATTTCCTATTGATGAAGCGATCACAAATTTTATAATGGTGATGGCAAATCTTAATATGAAAAACTCCAATTACACATCACAGAAACTCTTAAAAGCCATGCCTATGGAGAAAGCAGAGCAATTTATATCCAACTGTTGGCTTCTATTTAGCTAGTGTCTGCCTTGGCCTTGAACAATGTAGCCATACAGTTGACCGCAATGAACTCCAATATGACTCCAGCATGTCCCAGCTGTATGAGATGCCAATAAGGCAATAACTGGTCAGTAACTGTATTGCTGGTCAGTAACTGTATGCTATGTACCTAAAGTTACAGGAATTTGAAACCTCAAATATATGATATAGAGAACCTTGTGCAGTTAGCCACTTCTTCCTATTATACATATTTTGTTACTTGGATTGGGCGAGTCTCTCAATGTGCTGGCTAAGTGTTTGTGCATAACTTCTGGGTATCGAAACCTGTTTGTAATTTCCATATATGTACATACAAGTATACACAATCAAGAATTTCAGTATCAAATCCTTGCAAATAGAAATATGAAAATTTCTACTGTAATATAAACATGCAATACAACATCACTAGTGAGAGTATCATACCAAAACGCATCAAGATGGATGGCACAAAGCAGATGTGCAATTTAAAAAGAGGATGGTGGACCGGTGGTTCTGTGTCATTAATCTTCTTTTAGTCAGGTTCCATGACAGATCCTCCAATAGTGCTTTGAAAAAAAAAAAATCAATAACACTAAAGCAAAAGGCTATCAAAGGAATTTTTTTTCTATTGGTGTACTTACATCCATATCTCAATTTATCATGCAATCAAACTCTAAGACAATTCTTACAATTTCCAAGAGAGAGACAACAAGCTCTCAAATCAACAGGGAGACCACAAGCTCCCAAATATCAAAGGGAAACAAAGCTCCCGTACCTAGGGACTCTAAATAAGAGAGACAAATGTCCCCAAGCCAACTCAAACTCTCATCGGCAGAATATTTGTCATGACTGTTACCAGCACACCACAGGAAAATATAGAGAACCTAGCACAAAGACTCAAATTAGAACATCTTTTAGTAGGAAAATTGGATCCCACTAGAGTTTCCCTATTTGAAACTTGAACAAAATCATCATCGTCATCATAAGCTATTTTCCACCTATTTGGGTCAGTTGCATGGATCCTATTGCACCATTTTTTATGGTCATAAATTATGTTTCAATAATTTCTAATGCTTTGATACCTTGTTTGATTACTTTTATCCATGTTTTTTTTAGTTTTCCTCTCATTCTCTTACTGCCTTCTAATTTTGAATAACCTCAACTTTCCTAAACGGTATCATTTTAAGCCTCATTTAATGGGTCTGAACCAAATTAGTCTGTTTTTCCGTATTTTTTAACCTATTTGTTTCGCTCTAATATTATCTCGGATTTCTTTAATTCTAATTTTATTCTTTTGTTTTACCACTTATTCACCTTAACATTCTCATCTCTTCTATTTGTTCTTTAACTACCTAATATTCTACCCTGTATGACATAGTTGGTCTAAGACACTTGAACAAAATGAGTGCAAAAATTATTAGAAAGAGATACCATGGAGTCTACATAATAGAATCATGGGCATTAATGGGGTTCCAAACGGTTAAATTTCCTCATGCCTGATCAGATGCAAATGTTGTACCTTCGGTTTGAGGATCATCTAGGAATTTCTTCATGCAATCCACAAAGTTTGTCCCATTGAAAGGATCCCCGCCTATTCCTACACAAGTAGATTGTCCTAGGCCAACAGCAGTAGTTTGAAAAACCTGATATTTGCACAAAGAAAGACAAATCGTATTTTCCATCAGAGAATAACAACAATAAAGGAGATTAAAAAAAAAAAATTTAAACTACTTTCCACCACTAAGAAGTCACAATCAACCATACCGCTTCATAAGTCAAGGTGCCCGATCGAGAAACAATTCCTACACGCCCTGGCTTGTGAATATAGCCAGGCATAATTCCAATTTTGCATTCTCCGGGCTTGATAATGCCAGGACAATTTGGCCCAATAAGACGAGTCTTGGTTTGCTTATTTAAAGCTGCCTTCACTCTTACCTAATGTATAAAGGATAAAATGAAAACTGCTTCAGAGATACTCACAAACAATATAGGCAAAGCCCATAGATCCATCAGAGATTATATATCTGATACAATAAACTAAATGTAAATAATGCTTTTCGCCATTAATAATATGTAGCATCTATAACAAAGAACAGGCATGACATTTTATACACACCCTATTGGTCATGTACACACATGCAGGGGGTCTGATACAGTGACGATCCTATAAGACTATTCATCTAAGGCTATTACGTGAAATTTCCAATGCAAAAGAAAAAAGAAGTAAAAATCCAAATCCACTAAAAAGAACAGCAACCAGAATAAAACTGAGATATTTATTATATGCAAAATACATATTTACACATTAGCATGGTAGATAGATCGCATATTCTCCATTGCCTTGCCAAGGTTTTAAAAAGGAGAATCCTTAGGTATAAATCACAAATACATAGCATTTTATTCGGGCTACTTTTTTACATTAGGCTCTTCCAGTCTTGTGTCGGGGCCATTCATAAGCCTCCTTGCCTAGCCCAATCAAAATCATGTGGATAAAAAACCACACAACCATCTCTGCCTATGTTCATGGAAATATATCATCAGTCAATTAAATATTTCATCCCTGAATAGTGTGTACACATCCACTTGTATCCCTATCAAGTCCATGTGAATAATATTCTATGCAGTTATTTTCTTGATTGTGGAAAATATAGTATTGAACATTGCAAGTCAGATGTTGCAATCAACTATTCCAGCCCTGTTAGAGATGCAATGATATGCCTTCTTTCCTAGTCCTATCAAAGATCATGTGGCCTCTTTGCAAATCATGAAAACTTGAGCTGAACTACAGCATAGGTATAAGATTCTGAAAACAAGCCAGAGGAAATCTCTAGCTGGCTTGCTGCCCCGTCCACCATGACAGGGGAAAAAAAAAAATTCAATGTCACACATGACTGACCCTTGTATGCTTTTCATGGGACCAGTAAAAGTCATAAGAACAAATGAAATAGAAAAGCCTACCAGAAGGTCAAATTTTTCCCATAACTAGATAATCATCAGCAGAATGCACTGTTTGAAGCCATGACAGCTGCTTGAGTCCAATAAAACATTTAAAGGCTACACAAAAGAAATTCCCCAGAATAAGTGGGGATCGTGGCTAGAAGATAATGATGAATAAGAATATGAAATAAGTCATTTACCAATGAATGATTCAATGATCAAACACAAATGGCATTAAGATTATTCTTTACAAAATTAGAGGTTCAGGATTCCACTTATCACCATTTAACAAATTGAAGCGATTCCAGATGCAAGAAGAATATGACGTAGACAGCAAATGCAGGATGAAAAACAAGCACTCAGGAAAAAGATCAACTTCAAAAACATTTAAGGCTGCAGGACTGAAAAGCTCTACATTCAGTGTAGATTAGACTGAATAAAAAAATATATATACAAAGAACGACAAAACAGATTCACTTTACCATGTCATGCTGAGGGATTCCTTCTGTGATGCACACAACCAGATCCAACTCAGCTTCCGTTGCTTCCATGATAGCAGCGGCAGCAAAAGGTGGGGGAACATAAATAACCGATGCATTGGCCTTTGTCTCCGCCTTTGCTTCTGCTACAGTGTTGAAAACAGGAAGCCCCAAGTGTTCTGCGCCCCCTTTCTTTGGGGTCACCCCACCAACCTAGTAGGAAAGGTAAATCCAAAGTCGAAACCGCACATGGTTATTCCCATAGATAATACAGCAACACAAGAAACTTCCAGGGAACAGAACCATGTCTATAAGATACCTTAGAAGAGAACATTAAAGCAAGGTGTTCTAGGCTTAGGCTTACTGTAATCAAATTCAAACCTAACGGCTAAGCACTGCCTTTTAAAACTACGTAAAGCGATATTTGTTCAGTAACAAACGCAAAGCAAGCATGTCAACGAGTGGTGGATGGGGGCTGCATGTGGGGCATCAGCTACTTTCCACTGTCATCATCTTCCAGACGACTTCTCATTTCTTTGAGCAATTCCAGTACAATTTTGAGAATTAAATCCACATAGCACAATCATTAGGGAAACGCGTGAAACAATCTACATTCATCCAATAAGAACGAATAATCGAGCAGAGAAAAATACAAACGAAAGAGGAAATCGGCATCCCAGAACATCGTATTGTTCGAAACATCCGAAGCCAGGAAACAATGAATCCTGGAAGGAAAAGATCATCAAACGTCTAACTCAAAGCGTCTGACATTGTTCTTCAGATCGGATACAGGAATATGCAACCCGCATACGTCACACAGCCGGTAATGTAAATAATAGAAAATAGAAAATAGAATTGAAGGATCCTACTGCCTTTCCTACCATCGTAGTGCCGTAATCGATTGCTTGCTCAGTATGGAAGGTTCCATTCTTTCCGGTGATGCCTTGGCAGATGACTCTGGTGTTCTTGTCGACGAAGACAGCCGGCGGGGGATGAGCAGCCGCGAAATGGCGAGACGGCTGTGAATAGTGGGAAAGGAGAGAAGGGCGCAATTTCGAAGCTAGAAGTTTTGTAGCTTTCTGAGCCATGAATGAGAAAGAGAGAGGGAGAAGAAGGGAGGTTTTGGTGTCTCTTTCTTCTTCCTACGGCTCCAGAAAGAGAGGGGAAGTAGGAGAAAAAGGACACTGGCGCACCACCCATGGTCAACGACTCCAATGGACTTTTACGAAAATAATACGAAATACTTGCACGTGCGCCGTCTTTCTTGTGCATGCACTTGAGACGCTTTTCAGTCACGTCTCACGCGATGGGGACCCCACGGTAGCCTGGGATCCAATCGCGATTGGGATGCGATTTCCATTCCCTAGCAAGTTTTTCCTATTTTTAATATTATTTTTATTTCTCATATAATAAAAATTATAATAATATTAGTTTTTTCATTACTAATATTACCTTTTTTATTTTCAATATAATCTCTCATTTTTAATACACAAAATGCTTTTTTATCAAATTTTTATCCAAATCCAATTCTATTAGATAATTCCATACAGTCCCCGAGAGCTTGCTCAGCGAAATGTACGAAACAGTAGAAAAAGTTTTGTGGAAATTTTTTTAAAAATTAAAAAATAATGACTAAAAATTAAAAAATAAAAGAAATAGAATATGGCTGGAATGTTGAGGTAATGTTAGATCTACGTAATGAGTCCCCATCTAGTGCACCTTGGTGCACATAGTTTTAGGGCACTCGGGTACAACATTTTTTTTTTTGCATTTTTTTTTGTTTTTTTATCCATATATGGGCTTAAACATGAATGTCTCATAGTATTTTTTACATTTTTTGATTATTTTTAATCTTTTTATTTTAAATAATAAATTCAAGCTTTTTCATCATCTCTCTTATACGCATTTTATGCATAAGTAATGATTCAAAACATACATACATACATATAAGGACCCCGATACAACGCAGTCAGGTACACTTTGACTCGGTGCACTCGGATGTTTTCACCCATTTTTTATTTTTTGAAACTTTTTTATACGACCGTTAATCTAAGTGTATTTAATATATGTATCAAGTTTTACAATTTTAGAGATTTTTAGATATTTTTATTTTTGAAAATTAAGTACATTTTAATAATTTAAGTAAAAAAAAGTTTCAAAAAAAGATTAAAAAAATAGGTCAAATGCACCCAGGTGCATTGAGCCTAAGTGCACCTAGGTGTAAAGCCTTTTTTTCAACCTCGTCATTTTTATTTTCATTTTTATGTAACCCCGCATGTATTTAATTCATATACAAATATCACTTTTAGATTTTTGCATACGTTTTTTCATATTTTCAAAAGTAACCTCATTATCATGTGGGCTCACATAAAAAGCTCAAACCACCCATTTCTTCTCAGCTATCCTTCCAAATTCACTGTACAACCAAATGCACTTTTTAAGACGCGTGATACGTCCAAGTGGTGTGAATTGTCAGGGACGGCCCACCCCCCCTAATGTGGAAGTACTGGGAAAAATCTGTCGAAGATACAACTATGGATGTCGAGTAATCCCCCCCTATGGGTGGGAGTATTCACTAATTACTCCCTAATGTGAAGTACTAGGAAAATTTTGTCGAAGATTGAATGTGCTTGCTTGTAATATTAGATGTTATTGTCTACATATATCAATAAAAAAATGCATTTTTTAAGACAGTCGAGGACAGAAACCGAATGCACGAACCCCATCGCGCAAATGATCTGAATGCAGCATTCTTTTCCAATCAGCAAGACGCCCTGGTTGCCCATCATTCTCATCTCTGAACGGTATGACTGATCGAGACGAGACCACGAAAACAAAATGACATGGTATAAAAATATTATTGAAGCGTAAACAACATTTAGAACTTTGCCCCCACAGATTTTCAACGTGATATAGGAACTCGTGAGAGGGCAGAATCAAGTGCCTTTCATTTTGCTTCATGCTTGAAATAAACCGTGTCTTGTAGCCATCTGCAACAGATCCTCATTTAAATAAGGGACCTGTAAGAGAACATTTTCGAGCAAGCCATACTGACAAATCATACGATCTCAAGGAGAAAGCAATTTCCAGAAACTCTTAATGGGCATCTCATACATACATCTCAAGAGATTCAAACATGATAAAGATTGACGATCAAAACAAAGAAAGATGGTAGAACTCGTGCAGCAACAATGGAATTCATTTCTCCTCATCAACGTTTAATACATCACGAGAGAGCAACATGAAGTACAACAGCCATCTAAATAAAGAGTGATAAAACACAAATAAGATCTACTGTTACACTCGACAAAGAGTAGAGAAAACATGTGCCTCCCACTCTACAGGGGAAAATGAGATATTGGTAGGCCACGCAACACAGGCTTTAAGAGGCCTACGGAAGATAATGAACTAACTGGTAGGCCACAGAAAAAGGCTCTATAAGCCTCACAATCAAATCCAGTGCGTATCAGGAGTGGGAACTTATTTCCTAACAAGCTATGCACAACTCAGGACTCTTTTCAACTCAGCGCCAAAATGCTACAACACCCCAGTAAGCAGCTCTCGCATTTGTGGCAGAGGCAACGAAGCTGTGACAACAACCACAAGCATGCATGAGAAAACCTCCAAGCATCAGGCTTATACAGCAGCAGGATCTGTCAGAAAATATATTCCGTCCATGGAAACTTATACAACTGCAAGATCTGTCAGGGACTATAGTCAATCTACAGAAAGTGCACATGCATGCCAGTGCACAAAGATCCATGTAGTTAGGCAAAAATAATCAACAACTAATCAACATACACTCCACAACACTTGGTACAAAAGTATACACATGTTTTCAGCAGAAAATAAGCAACCGCCAATAGATGCTCCACTATACCGGTACAAAAGCATCATGTTTACATGAGTAGAAAACCTTAGTGTTTTGCAAGCTTCAATCACATTTCAGTTACTTCCTAGCAGTTGCTCCTTCAATTTAGAGAACTAAAAAATGAGATGGGAAATAAAATCAGAAAACAAAATAAAGAACAAAAAAAAAAAACAAATGTGACATCCAGTTTTGATACTTCACTCAAATGACCAACACAGCTAGTGAGTACATTTTAACTCTCCAATTTAAGAATTAGATTAAGCTCATTAGTTAGATATCATCCTCATGCATCAGCAAATTATCGGATCAAGCTAAATTAAACATATTGAAAAAGAATTTACAGCCAGATATTGAAGTCCTATTGATGGCAGAAAGACCATCTCCATCCCTTCAGAGAGAGAAGAAGAAGAAAGTTATTTGATTTAGAAATGTTAGGAGGAATTATCTGGTGTTTTTCTTTGCAAGGACATTATTCACAGGAGATAATTGGGAATCATCTTCGACTTACATGGGATAGAGGATAGTTAAATTGATCTTCAAATGTTTTAGGCTCCACTGTATAAGGTTTTCTCAATATATTCTTGGACACAGAGCATATAAAGTTCCACCATTACATACTCACGAGATCATCCAACAGATAGATCCACTTCCTATCTCTTCAAAGAGGTGAATTCCCATTTGTTAATGATCCAATAAAGCATGTTGGATGTACAATTAAATTAAGGTTCCACTTCCAATGGCTGCAAACATGACCCACCCAGCCTCATGATGATGTGAAATCCACTCCAACTGCCTTTAAAATTATTTATTTTGCTAGGAATTGAATTTTATCCAAATTAAAGATGTATAGATCATATTTGATACGTGTAAAATTAGCATAATAAAATTATTTAATTTATATAGGGTGTTTTTGACAATTATGAAAAACTCGTCATTCTAAAACTTTTCAATTTGAAACTTCTCTCTCTTCATTACTATATTTCACATTTTCCTATATCAATAATTTCTTTACAATTACCTTATCTATTTTAATTTTATTCTCTTTACTCCTCATCATTACACCTATCATATCACATCATCTCTCATTTCAAAAAGTTCTATACCAAAAACTTTCTTTCAAAAATTTTATCAAATGTCAAACATGCCGATAATAATTTCAAAAATGTTAATTTAAAATCTAAAACTAGGGGTATAAATCGAGTCGGGTTGGCCTGGGTTGGAGTAAACACAACCTTACTCCACCTTCTAAAATTTTAACTCAACTCTACTTTCAACCATATTTTTCGCACCTTAATCCAACTATATTTTAACTTCATAGAAATCGATTCAGTTTGGGGTAGAAATCCAGTTAATAAATATAATATTTAAAAATATTTTGCTAATTCTTATGTCTTATGTACTATTATATGACTATTTTTAAATAATTTATTATGTTTTCCGCTACATAAGAAACAGTTGAGGCTAATTTATTATGTACTATTATACACGTTAAATATACTTAAATTAACATTTGCATAAAAAAAATTTAAAAATTAAAATTCGTATAAAAAAATTTTCAAAGAAAACTTTTTTTAATGAGATAAATCACGCAGGTGTAATGTATCATGATCCTACATAAAATCTAGTAGGGTCGAGTTGAAAAGCATCTAACTCAAAAACCTACTTTTGAAATTAGGTCAGTTCAAATAAGGTTATATAACTTTTTTTTTTCCAAGATGTTTAACCCAATTCTATTATAAATCAAATTGGGTTAGTTAGGTTCAAGTCAAGACCGACCCTATTTACACCCTTATCTAAAACATTTTTCCTTCACAAGCAAACATTTCTACGAGTATGCTTGATAACAAACATAGGTAGAAGATCCACATTACTCTCCTCAAGTGCTTTTCAAAAAATAATTTGACATTTTCATTACTAATTATCCTATTTTTTATTTTTATCTCTCTATTTCAATTATTTCATTACACAACTATCCTACTTATTCTTATTTTGCCACTAATATATCACATCAATCTCACACTTTTTTAAAATATTCTCTTTTTCACCTCTTCACTTCCTTCCCTACCTACATTACCAAATGAACCATATAAATTATTATAACATTTTAACAACTATTTTTTCAGAAATTTACATAATTATACGTCATCTTAAATAGGCAAGGCCTATGCCATACTTGGATTGAATTTCTAGTGTTATGGCAAAACAAATGATTTTAGATAAAGCAAATGGTTGAATTTTGATTTTGCCATCAATTGGGGCCCATCTAAGAGGTTCTCACAATTATTTGTTTTTGTGAGAACCTCAATTCCTTCGAAGTGGGACCCATTAAATAATTAAATTTTTAAATAAAAATGTAAAAGTAAAAGCAAGCAACTTACACAAGTAAAAACATTGTAAATAAATAAAACCTATTCCATTGAAACTTTTTTTAGTTGCAACATTTTTATAAGAAATATGGGTGAGGTCTTGTCACTATCCACCATCAAGGGGGAAGATGGGTAGCAGAAAGTAGAGCATCACGAAATTCATTGCTAAGATTAAGATCCTTTTGAAGAGGATCACCAATACATGTAGGCGGATCAAGCCACCAAGAACATTCAGATTCAACATTATGGATTGCATTGTTGGCAAGGGAATGTGCCATTTCATTCACACTACATAAAACATGCAAAAATTGGCATGACTCGAATCTAGCTACTATTTATCTTATCTTCTCCACCAATGTGCCTACAATTGAGCAAATTCTGGAATTATTGTTTATCAGTTATAAGAAAGAGGGAATCCGACTCCACTTCAATCATGGTGTGATTTAAACCCGATGCCCATTGCATACCAAGTAGAAGAGCTTGGACCTTTGTTAAAAGGACCTGTGATTCCAAATCTTGTCCACCAATTTGCTTCACAAAAGACACTTCTATGGTCCTTAATAAAAGCTTTGAAACCCATTTTTCAGTTGTTCAAACTAAATCCCACATCAACATTGAGCTTTACCATCCACTCTTTAGGGCTAACCATCTCACCAAGCTAATTGGAATTAAGAAATCCCCCTGTTTCAGTGTGGATGTGGAGTTTAACAGCAAGGAAAATTCAATTGCCCATTTTGAGACCATTTTGAGATCTAATGGAAACCTAGTTCAATTGCTTCTAGATATAATTTATTCTTGTAGTACCATATATGCTAACAAATGTAAATGAACAAGGAGAAAGGGTACCTGATACTCGAAGCTAGCAGAGTGAGGTTTGCCAGATAGATGATCTCACAGGTTCCTTTCCCATGTGAATTGATGTTGCATTGCACTCCTAAAATAAATATAATGCATCTTCATCCCCATTTTTAGGATTCCTCAATTTGCTAGATTGATTCTCATGGGGAACGCATTTAGCAGCAAACGCCAAACGAAATATGACAAATCTTTTTGGGCAGCTTTGATTTCTAAAGGTGCTTCAAAACTCACTTCATCAGGTTGGATGTGCCCATTAGATTCTCAACAATTTAGACACCTCTCTAGCTAGCTTATAAGTTAACCACACCCAGAAGAAGCCATCATTTTTGGGTTCTCAGACCTCAAGGGTTAGGATATATCCGATCACGACATATCATTCTCCCCCCATCACCTACGTTGCCACTAATTCCTTCCAATTCTGCTATTTTCTGTCCATGAAATCTACCACTATTATACCCTCTAATATATTGTTGGTAAGGGAGCCTACCATTTATATTGCTTCAAGTGTCCATTTACCTTTGAAAACAAAATCTGCTAACCATCCCCCACTTTGTGCCTACATCCCAGCTTCACTACGTCTCTGACTTTTAGAACACTTCTCCAAGTAAATGATCCTTTTGGTGATGCATTGCAATTCCAAAAATCTCTATTTGGGAAGCACTCGGCGCCAAAGGCCCTGTAGCAAAGAGACCTCGATTGGGATCCAAGTTGCCAGGCTTGCTTCATAAGGAGTACCAAGTTGAGTGCTCTTAAGCTTCAGAATCCCATCCAACCTTCCAATTTTGGAGCATACATTTTTTCCATGCAATCCAGCTCACGTTCCTCTTTCCCTTCCTTTTCACCCTATCAAATCTACTAAGCAAAGCTTCCACTTCCTCAAAATTTTTGAGGTAGCAAGAACAGACTCATAATGTATGTGGGAATGGACTAAGCTGTTGTTTTTAACAGAATTATTTCCTTCCTCTAGAGATGAGTCTCCCTTGCCACCCTTAAATGTGTTTTCAAATTCTCTCCTTGATGCTTTGGAAGATGGTTGATTTTTATCTCCATATCCAAGCGAGGAGGCCCAAATAAACTTGAAGTTCAGTGCCAGATGATCCAATCTAGCTTTCAATAGCTATGAGGGTTTCCACCTTGGTGTTATTCCTAAAGTAAAGGGTTGTTTTGTCAATTTCATTTTCTAACCAGAGCATTCCCTATAGATCTATAGAATCCTCTTCATGTGCTTGATTTCCTCACTATTGGCCCTTATGAATAGGAGGGCATCATCCATGAAGAACATATGTGAAATCCTTCGCCCCTCTGTGCTAGTTCTAATACCATGGATAAGATCTCCAGCAAACATCCCCGATTAAAGCAGATAAACCTTCAGCACATATAAGAAAGAGATAAGGGGATAGAGGATCTACTTGCTTGATTCCCCGACTGGCCACGAACGTCTCACATTAAACCCATTTACACATACTCTATAGCTGACTGAGGAAAGGCAACACCTGATCTAGTCAATCCACCTCTTGTTGAAATTCATCTTCCTCATTACCTGACAAATAATTTTCATTCTATCATGTTGTAAGCTTTTTGACATACTCAATTTAACTACCACCTCTTTGGTCTTTCCCTTCTTTCTTTTACGAAGTATGTCCATTGCCTCATAGGTGATGAACATATTGTTAGTAATCAAACTACCTGGTACAGAAGCACTTTGCTACTCGGAGATAATCCCCTGCAAGCATCCCCTCGATCTGTTTGTAAATACCTTTGAAACTATTTTATACATGACATTACGGAGGCTAATCAACCTGAAATTTACTAACTTGTGTGCTCCCAGCTTCTTTGGAATTAGGATGATATCAGTGCTATTAACGTTTTTCATTATAGCCATATACGAACTCCAATCTTGTTTCCATAAACTGTTTGCAGGCACTAAAGATTCCATGTCTCAGTATCTGCCAATGTTGTTGAAAGAACCCGCAATCATACCATTCGGACTTGGGGATTTGGAAGGATTCATACCACCACCCTTCGATTTTCCTCTTCAATAATTTTGGCTTGGATATTTTCAATGACTTGCATCTAACTCATCCATCCCTCGAAACCAAAAACATTTCTGAAATAGCTAACAACCGGCCCTTCCTTCGCTTTCTATTCCCAGACTATCCATTGCCATCAAGCGGATGATCAATATTATTCTTCCTCCTATTATTTGCAGCATTATGAAATAACCCATTGTTTTAGTCCCCATCTTGGAGCCATTAGATTTTTAACCTTTGATTCTGCATAGTTTCTTCATCTTCTAAGAGGGAGTTGAGTTTTTTATATTGAATCTTTAGCTCAACATCTCTGCTGTCAGAAGAGTCCTGCCTGCAAAGCTTATCTAAAATCTACTATTGATTTTGGATTGCCTTTGACGAGTTACCAATGCACTTCCAATTCCATGCCATTAGCTTTTTCCGCATTTTGCCAACTTCTGTTTGATATTTTCAAATTGTCTCGCTGTTAGAGGTAGGCTCATTCCAGCTGCTCCCAATGATTTGTCTTGCATGTTTTTCCTTGCCCCAATAGCATTCATATCAAAATTCACATGGAGGTCTATTCATACCAGCCCTTGACTTCAGCAAGAGAAGGATGGGGAAACGATAAGATACTGCTGCAACTAAATGGTTGGGGCTCACCACACATGGCCCTTTAATGAATTAACTAGCCCGATATTCCATTGAAGCTTGAGTATGTTCTTCATATTCCAATGAATCAAACCAAGTTTGGCTCTAATAAGAAGTCGAGCAACTCAGATTCGATGTAGTATGGAAAAAAGAAATGAGAGAGAATATTAATCTAGTCAATGGGATTAAAAAGAATTAAAGAAAGAAAGAAAAAAAATGAATTTAAGGAAATGGACAAGTAAAAGATTAAGGATTCTGATTTGGTCGAACCAAGATTCCCATAAAAATTTCATTGGAACCTCTTAAATTAGACATAATAATGATGGAATCAAAAATCATTCGCACATATTGTTTAAATCTCTTATTTTTGACACAGCAAGTTAGCATGCAAACAAACCTACCACTCAACTATGCCTTTTCAAGTTGATAAACAAGTTCCGACATAGAAACTTCACACGAATTTTTATATTAAAAAAATCGTATTGTTAATATGTTCCCTAAAAAGACAAACATCACATTTATTAGCTGGTGATTGCCAACTTTAACAAAATTAAATCCCAGCAAATCAATGAAAATACTAAAATTAAAGAGATTTTAGTCAAGAAAAAAAATAAAATTAAGGAGAATCATCTCTTATACATAAAAGAAGGAAATCTACCAAACCTATGTCAATTCCCTTGACTCAAAGAAAAAATATTTTCAACCTCAAGTTATCATGAACATCTAAGGATTCATTTGTCGAATGAAATGGGTAAATATCCAACAAATTAAACGCCTTGAAAATTTCCGTTGTGTTCGGTAGATCCATAATATATGCATTGTCATTAGGGGTGTTAATGGTCATGGTCCACCCGTTAACCCGCTCGTTCAACCCGTTAATAAATGGATTTGGGTTGGAATTTTTGAATAAATGGGTTATGATCCGTCAACCCGTTCAACCATTTAATTAAATAAACGGATTAGGGTTGAGGCTTCGCAACCCATCAACCCGTCCAACCCGTTTATTTAACCCGTTCAACCCGTATAACTCATTTAATATAATATATTATAGTATATATATAATATTTATAACAGGAATTGGCATTAAAGAGATGACTTGAGATTGAAGCTGATGTTTTCAAGCCAAAATAACTTAAATTCAGGTATGTTAGCTTCGAATTATTTAATTTATATAAATTTACATACTTTATTGAAGATTTTTAACATGAAAATTAGTAACAAACACAACCCGTTAACAACCCGTTAATCCGTTTATTAAATGGGTTGTAAATGGGTTAGGGTAGAAGTTTTTTAAATGGGTTAATAAACAGATTAGGATTGAGATATATTAAATGGATTAGGATTAGGATTAGGCTTCAACCCGTTCAACCCGATCCATTAACACCCCTAATTGTCATTGATCTTCATCAAAATCCAGTATGGCTTATAATTCTTAGGTTGTAGTTTATTATCAATCCCTACCATAAATCTTTCTTTCCGCAAAAATACCAACACCTGATCTCCAACTTTGAAACCTACTTTCTATCATCCTGGTCTGTGGGTTTCTTGTATTTTACTTGTTCTAATTTTTGCTTCTGTTCTATTTTTTGATTTACCATATATTTTGCAATTGCCCCTACTCCATGAACTTTAAGCAGCTTAATTAGGTCAAGGCAAGTTGTGGTGGTTTCATGTACATAATAGAGAATGGAAACTTTTCTATCACACTATGAATGACACTATTATAGGAAAATTCTACTTGTGTGAATGCAAAGTCCCATTGCTTGGGTCAGTACCTACAAATACTACGAATCAAATTGCCAAGACACTTAATGATTTAGTTTCACCATCAGCTTCTGGACGAGCTAATCTATTTAAAGATGAATTGAACATCTTCCACAAAGTTCTCCAAAAACGGCTAAAGAAATTGTTGTCTCAATCTAAAGGAATGGTTTTAAAAACAACATGCAGACAAACAACGACCTTAAAGAGCAATTTAACTATTCTAGTTACATCGGAAGCCTTTTTGTAGGGAGGAAAGTGTACCCTTTTTTAAAAAAAAATTGTTAACAACAACAAAAAATAGAATCTATAGCCCATTGTGTTTGAAGTAATCCAAGCACAAAATCCATTAGATAAATCCTCTTAAACATTTTTTTATCACAAGTAAAGGCATATACAAACCATTATTTTGGAGCTTTCCTACTACAATTTGTCATATGTAACATTACTACACAAACCTTCTCACATCTCCTCAGATGTGGCCAATAATATATATCCTCAATTGTAGTGATTGTCTTGTCACTTCCTAAATGACCGACAAAATCTCCTTCATGCAAATTTCTAATCAATTTTTTCCTCAATGAAGATTTAGGGATATAAAGTTGATTGTCTCACATATAATTCCTGGATTACATCAAAACTCACAACTTTTTGTCTCATAGGTACTAGCAAATATGCAAATCTACTCAAGGCATTTGCAACTTTATTTTGTTCTCCATGCTTGTGTCTAAGCTTGAATGAAAACTTTACGAAAATTGAATCCATCTGGCATGAATGTCTTTGTTGATCCTCTTCTGCTTATGCAAATACTTCAGTGACTCATGATATGATTATAAAACAAATTCTCAGCCAACTAAGTAAAGCTTCCAATGCTTCAAAGCATGCATGATAATACAAAATCCGTCATATGTGGTCCATTTACGCCTCGCATCATTTAACTTCTCACTAAAATAAGCTATTGTCTTTTTCTTTTAAGAAAAAAAAGGAACTATCCCCTCACTACTAGCATCCCAATCAACTTCAAACAATGCATTAAAATTTGGCAACATTGAAATAGAGTGATCACAGCGTCTTAAACACATCAAAGCTAATTGAACCTTCTTCACTCCACTGAAAATTTTTCCCTTCTTAAGGCACTTTGTAATAGGAATACCACTGAAATTTCTAATAAAGACCCTATATGATGTTGCTAACCCATGAAAACTTAACTTCTATTATTGTTTTTAGGTAAGACAATCTTTAATAGCACAAACTTCACTTCATCCATTTTAATCCCATCTATACTAACTACATAGCCCAAGAATAACAACTTGTATAACATAAAATTACATTGCTTCAAATTTATATACAGCTTAATTTTCTACAAAATTGTTAGTACCTAGTGCAAATGTGGAATACATCCCTCTTTTGATCAACTAAAAATAAAGATATCATCAAAATGGCATCACAAGTACATTAGTTAACCTAAATGGCATTACAAGCCATTCATGCAACCCTTTCTTTATCTCGAAAATGATCTTCCCCTCATCCCTAGGTCTAATCCAAATATGGTAGTATCAACTACAAAATCAATCTTTGTGAACACTTTTTTTTTGCTACCAAACCTTCGTGAACGCTTTAGCACCATGCAATCTATCCAAATGTCATCTAACCTAAGAATCAAAATTTTATAGCGTACAGTGATTTCATTAATGGCCCTATTATCCGCACACATCATCAAACTCTAATCCGTCTTTAGGGTTGATAAAGTTGGAACTTGTACAAAGACCCATGCTCTCCTAGATATCCCCTGCATAATAATTCCTTCACCTCCTCATTAAGAATCTCTCTTTGGGGTCATCCTATAATGAGGAAGTTTCGCAAACTAGCTCTAGGAATCAAATCAATATGATGTTGAATATCCCTCATAGTGGGTAAATCTTCTGAGTTCACCGCACAAAATTCTTCTAGCAACAATTTGACTACCTCTAAATACTATAACATTTTTCGATTCCCTTCAATTATCAAAACCAATCTTTCAAAGTCAGATACAATATGACCATATCATATCCACATCGACTCTTATCTTATATAATATAGATGGCTGGAATGCTAAGGTTTTTTTTCTTGTTTGTATCGGCTTAATACAAGCTTGCATAAGGCATATAGGCCCAAGAGGTGTATAGACCTAGTAGCTTTTCCTGCCAAACACAAAACAAGGAGCTCTAGACCCCTCGAACATGTCCTTTACGAAAGCCTTTTCCACCCCTCCCAAACCCATTTCAACACTTGTAGAGTATGTTAAATACATTTGAACTTCCATTTTTTGAAAATTAAGGCTTAAGCTCCTAAATTTCTTTAGTTTGATTTTTGAGGTAAAACCAAAACAGGTTAGTTTTTTTTTATAGTAGATGCTTAATATGCAATCATTATGCATTGACTTCATTTGTGAGACTCAAATCGACCAAAATCTATCCTTGTTGCAATTTTTAAATATTCTGATATTTTTAATTATTTTTTTGAATTTCTGGAAAAAAAATTTATCAATTTTTTGTTTTGTATGTATGACTAAAATGGGTTAATTGCATGTAGAAAACTCAAAACAACCAAATCTATCATTTTTTGAGTGTTGTTAATTTTTTATCAGTGTTTTTAAATTTTTAAATATTTTAAATGATTAATGTCATAATCAGATAGTTACTACGCTAATGTTAGTATATTTCGTACATGATGAGTGGATAACAAGAATAAACATCTACTATTGACATGTTGCAACTGAATTTTTTTCTATAACACAAATTATGACTCATGAGTATCTTGATCATGTGTACATTTTTCTTAGATTTACAAATGGTATTGTGTTTTTTGTGTATGTATATGATCTTAACATTTGTTCTAATTTAAGCAAGACATTCCAATGCATAGTTGTAATATTATATATAAAAGCTAAAACAGGCATGTGTAGGCATTGGACAACTACTTGTAAATGAAAATAGATTGAAAACTATCATCTATATAAGCAAGATGTAAATAACTATATATTCCAGTATTTCCGAACTCCGTGAATTTCTATATATTTTTTCTTTTTTTGTCTCAAAAATATTTCTTCTGACACAGACCAATACAATTTGATAGCAATACAACACCGTCATATCCTATCATTTTCAGTTGTGGTCAATATGCTGCTTGATACTGATATTCTAAATCATGGTCAACACCTGCTGCACAACTAAAGTATGCATCTCCTCAACTCCCTGAATGAGCTTTATCTCATACTCTACGTGTGAGTGTAAAGAAAGTTTGCACTTTCACTTTTCAATCTTCAATTTTTGAACTTCCTTGTATTGACAATAAAGTAAACTTTATGTCATCCTTCGCCAATCTATAGGTGCTCTCCCATCATCTTGTGATGCAACACCAAATGCCTATAATTAACCAAATAACAAGTAACAACCATCCAATACTACGACATCAAAATATAACACACCCTAACATATACCAATAAGGGTGAAACTTGAGCAAATTAGGGTTTTTAGAACCCCTAACCCAAGAAACACAATTTATAAAAAGGACTAGGGTTCAAACCAGTGTTGTTAAAACCGGACCGGACCGGCCGGTCGAACCGGTCCGACCGGGAACCGGGCATGCATCCGGTTCGATCTCATACGGTTCGGTCTGATAGTATTAAACCGCATGAACCATTGAACCGCCGGTTCAACCGGAAAACGCGGTTGAACCAGTTAGACCGGTTCGCGAATAAAAGGAAACACGCTCATAAGGATACATTGGATCCAGCCGTGACGAGCAGCAGCGGCGGCAGCACCGGCAATGGGACTTTCAGATTTGCGGCCGCCATTAAAACCCATCATGCTGCCGCTGCGATATGCCGCTGGACGCCTGGAAGGGGGTGCCGGAAGAATGCTGCTGGCGCCGACGTGGCGGCGGGAAAACCCATCAGGAGAGAACACCGGCAAGAGAGGACGCCTGCAAAGGGCTTTGATGATGCTGCTGTCGGGGCAGCGGCTGGTCGTCAGGGCGTTGACGAGGCAGTGGTTGGCCGTCGGGACTAGGTGGCGGCACCGGCGATCTGGTTTCCAGCGGCGGCAACACCGAACCCATCTGGTTTCAGGCGCCGGGTTTCCACCCGAGTCCCAAATCGGCAGCAAAGCACTTTCCTTTCCCCATTTTTACGATCGTCTTCTTCGTCTGGTCCATCTGCTTGGTGCGTGCGACTGCTGTCTTCCTCGTCGCCGGAGACCAGCAGTGCATTCGACCCAGATCTGGTTCAATCTCATCTTCCTCAAGGCATCAACAGTGCGTGCAGTCTTCCTCTGTTCCGCATCTTGTCTTCTGCTATCAAGATTTTGTCACCGGACTTCAAGGTTTCTCACTATCCTAAATTTGGACGGCTCTGATCTACTAAAATCTACTTGTTGGAACCAGATCCGAGATTGCTACTGAAGGTGGGTTAGCCGTCCATGGGGGAAACAGGAAAAGGAAGGTGATGGAGCACCAAGCTTGGTGCTCCACTAGCATACTTTTGTTTGTGCACATGCGTTCCCCAAAAAATAAAATACGGCCATTAAATCTCTTAAAAACTTACAAAATCTCACCAAATCTCAAAAGTATGTTTTTGGAATAATTTTCATATGAAATCTATTATAAATACAATTTTAAATATTTTAAAATATGAAAGTATTAGATAAAATGAAAATTATCAATAGGCTAAGAGCTCACATAATTAGTTAATATTTTTAATTATAACTTTATATATTTATTTAGTTTCAAAATTATTTAAAGGTTTGCATAGTTTTGAAATATAATTAATATTTAGATTTAGGAGTTATATATATATATAATTTTACCAATATGTTAATTAAAAATAATTAAATATTTATAACATCATAAATATGTCATGCTGACGTCACCGGTTCAAACCGGTTTGAACCAGACCAGTTCCTTTACCGGTTCGATCACCGGTTCGGTTCTGATAACATTGGTTCAAACCAACCTGAACACCTACATAAAATGTTTTATATATAAAACCTAGACAACTTTATAATTGTGTATTTTTTCGATTACATATATTTGTGTATTTTGAATTTTTACGTTTGAAACATATTTTTTGTCAAGTTGATATTATATTAAAGATAAATTAAATCATTTTCATTTATATAATTTATTTCTACTTATACTAATTTTCTTCCTCTATCTTATTTTAAAAGATTAAATTTTCTTCTAGAAATACATTACATTTACTATGTTTTCAAAAATTTAGTTAGCCTATTTATTATAATTTTTACTTACATGATTTGTTGTCATTGTATATTCATATGAAATTTCAAAATTTTCACTCTTTAACTCAAATAAAGACTTACCAACTTGAATTCCAACCCATATTTCAACCTAAACTTGATTTACACAAACAGAATTAGGATTTATGTTTTAGGATTATGGTTCAAATTTTACAAATATAGTTAGGATTATAGTTGAGGCAAACCTGAATGTCATCCTATTTACAAATGGAAAAAGGTACCTAGAATTGTTTTATCACTAGAATCTTCTTTGCCATCTTAATTTAGATAACAAAGTATGGATTAGAGTGCTTCCCAATTTTTATGCCCAAACTCTCCACAGCATTCTTGTCAATAATATTTTTCATAGTTGTTACCATCAATAATGGCATCAAACAAATGGTTAGTGATAATGCACCTAGTCTAAATAATTGATGTCGTTGAGTGTTGTCTTCTTGTTTTGGCAATAAAATCATTCTTCTTAACGCATAATTTTGGCCATTACCATCATTACCCTCCTTATATTCATCATCATCATGCCCATCCAGACCACAACAAACCTCATCATCGTCTTCTTCTTGCTCCAACACACGGACTGCATTCATAAGACGACAATACTAGATTTTTGACCAAGATAGTTGCAATTGAAGCACTTCCTCTAGATAGACTTTGTATAAGGATTTGCAGTCTTCTACCCCTCTTTCACATCTATCACCTCCTGCTTTCTAGTTGCCTTGTCCTCTTTATATCAATCAAAGCGTGCAAGGAAAACTGAACTGATTTATTCTTATCACCATGGACACTATAGTCACCTCTGATGTTACTCTTGTGAGAATAATCCAGTTGATTTTTTCGTACAACATCAACTCAACCTTTAAAGCAATATTTCATGCTTCAAATACATTTCAAAACACTTGTACCCTAATTTTTGTCTAAAATAACTGACTTCAGCCTCTCTAGATATTCAACGACTTGTTGCCCTTCAAATTTGCTCAAGTCATTCCCCTTTGCGAGTCTCATAAATACTATTGTATATGTACAGATTTACCTTCACCCATCAATATGCACAAAACAAGTTTCACCCTTTTACCTTCTAGAATCTTCATATATTTGAGCAACCTATCTATTTTACAATACAATCGAAAATGCTCAACATTTAAACTCATGATAAAGCAACGAATATATAACTTGAATCTAAAATAGCTAAATCTCTGCCACCATTAATAATACTCCCATATTTATTATTTTTCCCAAGTGCTATGAAGAAATTAGCTTCGTTGGAATCATCCATGTGAACCCATTGTCTACGTGAGTGTCCAAAAGCAAGTTTGTCAATAGGCTATTCGCAAGCTACACCATCTCCGATATGTGGTCATTTGTCATTCCAATTTCTGTTAGTGTACATTCACTACTTCAAAGCTCTCAATGTCACCTCGCATTGCAAATTGTGAGGTCTCAAATCCATGATCTATGCTATTGGAACCCCTTACTATCTCAAATGGGTCACCTGCCACTAGATTGGGCAAGTTGTATATCATCGGCTCATTAATTCAAATTTTAAAAAGAATTTTCAAAAATTTGGTCAAGTCACATACAAAGCATAACATAATGACCTTCATTAAAATCATGATTTCTATGGCACACCTCAACAACAATCTTGTAAGTTTCATCACCAAATTCTATTCTTTTGGTAGCATAAACATCATGAATATGTTGTAGAAAGGAATCATCAAAAGCAAAAACATGGATATCAAGTTGTAAAGGTACCAGATCAACTAGAGCACAAAAAGAAAAACCTCATAAGATCTCAAATGGGGATTCCCCAAATCTGTTTATAGAAATGTTATATTTAAATGTTGCAATGGGTAACACAAATCATATGTTCCTAATTGCTCACCTACCAAACACCTAAATGAATCCCTCAAACTTTAATTAGCAATGTGGGTTTGTCCATCAATTAATAAGCAAAAAGATTAAAAAAAAATTCTATTTGTTGCATTTTACGAAAGAAACATGCAGAACAAACGTCTTTGTCAAACACAATTATAAATGCGGAAGTATAAAGCCTAAAAACCTGCTTGAGGAACATTTTTTTCACATAAGATCCATGAGCGATTTTCTAGCATAATAGAAAATCAGCTACTCCTAGCATCGACAATGTTTTTAAAGATCTATCCTTTCATTCGCAGTTGGCATTACCATAAGTTGTCTTTAAGTTGGTTTAGAGTGGCCTCTCTCTATTGCAACTCCTAATCAGTAGGTGCCACCAATATAGATCATACGCTTATGCCTCAGATTACAAATACTTCTTAGCTAAATATTTTCCATTAGATCTAACCCATTTATAACGTTTATTTATTTATCCATGAATTTAAAAATTCACATACATTGGAAATTAAATTGGTTTTATATTCACCCTCAAATAATTACTAACTCATAGAATATTCTTTCCCATCAAAGTGAATTTTTGTATCATGAACAAAAACATATTAATGAAAATACTAAGTGGATTGATTGCGTGCTATGGTATGATGTTAAGCAGTTACATATGAGCATTGGGAATTTCCCTCAACAAGTTTCATGTTGACAAATTTAAGGCATCAGGCATCAAACATTTGGCATCAATCAAAGAATTCTTCATGTGTAATATTCAAACCAGAAATGCAATAGGGTCTAGACCTCCATAAAAAAATGGAATCCTCAACTTTAACTTTTCTTTTATCAAAATGAACGAATTTAGGAATATTTCTTTCATTATTTTAGAAGTACCTTGGAAGAAGTATTGAAAATGTCCACCTTGAGCTTTACCACAAACTAGTGTGATCATCAATTTTCTCAGTGCAATATGGATTAGCATCACTATAATCATAAAAATAACCTCCGTTTTGAGTTCTGTATAGAAAATCAACTCGTGAAGAGAAGCCTTGGCACAACAATAAAAGTTGTCGCCGTGAGACCTAGAGGTCACAATTTCAAGTCATAGAAACTTCCTATTGTTTCACAACGAATGGTTGTTTACAATAGACCCAACGTAGGTCAACCCTTCCCTAGACACCTTGCATAGTGGGACTTAATGCCCTGGGCTGCCCCTTTGTGGAACAAAGACTCATGCAACTTAGAAGTTCTAACCAAGAAACACCCTGTCATCATTTATACAGAACTAATAATTCTAAGACACTCATGTACGAAGAACGCCTAGTTGAGGAGAACTAAGACATAAGGGTCTAACAAGAAATAAGAATGCACAACATAGTATCCTTGGCATTCAACCCTCGATTCTTTTGTAGGGCTCTTGCCTATTGATATACGTGTGTAATTTCTTTAGTCAACTTTGTTGGTTTCCAACATTTGAAATTGGTCCCAAATAACAGACTTGCCTTTTTAGAAGTTTCTATGAGACTTGAAATTAAATTTGTGATTGGAGCCCAATTTTGATTTCATCAAGTTAGGTTTCGATAGAGGTCTGATTTTCTTGAACAACTATCAGCCTTCCTTCAATGATAAACATGAGCAGAACTTCTAGGGTGAAACACGAAGTTAATAAAGTTGATTTCTGAGCACAGAATAAAGACAAATTAAGAAAATTAATTCAAGTCCTAAGTGAAAGCATTATAACTTCGAGAAGCCTAGAAGCTTTTTCAAATACCTGGGGGTTAGATGACCATTTCTGAAGCTGAGGGGCTTTCTGAAATTTCAAAAGAGGTTGTAGCTGTCATGTAACTTTCAGCAAACTTGAAGACAGTTCTGCAATTTTCAGCAACTGCAACATTTTCTGTAATTTCAGCACACAAACTTTCTGCAAAATCCAAAAGCTGGACTGATGCATCACCATAGGCAAATGTTATAGTAATGCTGCGAAAAGTAGGAGGAGAAAAAGCTAGATGGAAGAAAGTAGGTGAAGTGGGCAGCAAAGGGTTGAGAGTTTTCTGGATTAGGGTTCAATTAGGGAAAGAAGATGCTCACAATTAGAGGTGCAAATTAGGTTGGTACACTTAGGCCCCACCACCCACCCAACCCATTTTTGTCTGGATTGGACCTGAATTCAAAAATAGGGTCGACCAGATCAACCATGTCCTCACCTACCTTGCATATACACATTTATTGCAAAAATTATAAATATATTCTTTTGTTTCTCATTTTTCTTTAAATCGTCACATTATTTATGGTTATTACACTCAATTTAATTTTATAAATCATATTTGGAAATAATTGCCAAGTTTGATATGAATAAGAATTTTTACTAAGGGCATGTATTTTTTAGGAAAAATTCCCCATATACCCATAACATTTAACTATTATTTCTCTTATACCCACAGCATTTTAAAAATTCCCAAACACCCACAATATTTCACCCTTAGTTCCTCCTATGCCCGCGTAGCCGCCAAGCATGCATTTTTTCCTTTAAACTCCTGAAAATGCCCTCACTCTTCATCTCCCTCGTGCCCCCAAGAACACCCCTATTTCAGCGACTGCTGGGAGAAATTGCCGTTGAACTAGAAAGATTCAACGGAAATACAAAATGAAAACCTAATCTCTCACCCAAACCAAAAAATCAGCCCATGTTCGGCTACCTATCTCCATCCCAAGGCACCAATGCCACTGCCACCATCTCACAACAACAGCCCTTTTCCGGCATAGAAAGCAGCGGCGGCAAACTAAAACAAAAGCCTGCTAGCACTCCGGTCAATTAAAAAATCCTCCTTTCCTATCTTACATGCATTTCTAATTTCCAACATATGCATATCTATCTCAACTCTGCTACCATGGATGATCAAGTCCTATTTCTCTTCTTCCACTGCACAAATCCTGACGAGGGTGGTTTCTCTATCCAAAAAGACACTCCCAAAATTAAACTAATATATCTGTGAGATCTGCAATCAAGGCCTCCAAAGAGATCAGAACCTACAAATGCATCGCAGGTGGCACAGCTGCCTTGGAAGCTGTTGAAGAGGGATATGCAGAATGTGCGAAACGGGTGGGCAAAGCCACAATGGCCATTGACGTGTTCACCTTCGGCACGCTACTACTGGAGGTGGTTTGAGACCGGCGACCTATCGATGCTGACACGTTGTAGGAGGAGATGCTGCTAGTAGATTGGGTGTGAAAGAAATGAAGGGTGACGGTGCTATTTGATGTGATGGACAGCAAGCTAGGGGGCAAGTATGATGCGGACAAGGCAGAGCTTGTCTTGAAGCTAGGAATGGTATGCTTGCACCCGATGGCAACGAACGACCAAGCCAACATGCAAAGAGAAGCAGATGCAACGATGGAGGAGCAAAGAGATGAATTAGGGCAATTTCAGCATGTAAAAAAAAAACAAACAAACAAACGGAATAACTGACGAATGGTGATGACATAGGTACGCACAGAATTAGGGATGAAATGTTGTGGTATCAGAGGAATTTCTGAAATGTTGTGGCCATAACGAGAATTATGGTCAATTGTTGTAGGTATGAGCAGAATTTTTCCAATTTTTTAACAAAAACTTTTAAACTGAGGGTGTGTTTGGATAAACATAAAACTTTTCATATTAAAACTTTTTCATCTAAAACTTTTCAATCTCCACAACTATCTTATTTTGAATTATTTATTCACATATTCCTATACAACTACTCTAATTTTTAATTATTTCTGCACAACTATCCATACAACTAATCTATCTGTTTTAATTTTATTCTTTTTATTCTTCATCATTACTTTTATCACATCATATTATTTTAAAAAAATTTACATCCAAAAACTTTATCACTTCCCAAACACACTGTAAAACTTTTCAATATAGAACTTTTCGCTTTCCAAAACTACCATATTTTAAAATTATTTTTTCACATCTTCCTATAAAACTACCATATTTTTTAATTATTTCTACACAACTACCCATATAACTAATCTATCGATTTTAATTTTATTCTCTTTACACATCAGCGTCACTTCTATCATATCGCATCATTTTCTATCAATTTAACTTTTACATTAAAAACTTTTTATCCAAAAGCTTTATCACTTCCCAAACACACCCTAAGTATTAAAAATACTTAAAAATTCAAATTTGACCCAAATTTTCAGCTCATATTGCTAACCTGAGACCAACTTGAATTTAACTAGATTTCCAAAATTGTAGGGTTAGGGTTGAGTCAGCCTTGTCCTAATCTGATAAAGTATGGAGAGTTTGACAAAAGATTTTCCAAATAAGGTTAAGGTTGCATTGACTTTAACCCAATACGATCCAGCCTGATTCACACCTCTAATTGTAATGCCACCAACTTTCTTACTTCCTGCCAACCAAGAACAGAGTCATATGCCACCATTGCAGCATATTCATCTTCAACAAAATAATCATCGACTAGATCAATGTTGTACACCAACTCAACATTGTTCCACCCATCTCATCAAAATGACTATTTGTAGGATTTTTTTGCACATGGAACCTACCAAATTCATCTATGAAGACCAAGGAACATCTTTCATTATCAAACTATTAACATGACTTTGGAAATCTGAGTTGTATTGAATATTTGTTATAGGGATAACAAGCAAATATTACAAGACCATGATTCATATCCAATCTATAATCACTACCTCTTTAACCAACACAATGGAGAAACTGAAGCCCACTCCAAATCTAGAGCTAAATCCATTTTCAAAAGATTTAAAAAGCTCAAATGGAAAAGCCTACAAATCTAGTCGATTAAGCAAAGGCAAAGGCACCACCTTTCAAAAGATTCCTTCCCATTAGACTATTTATTAGTAACGATCATGATTGTGGACAAGTTCCCAACAAGAGAGGAAATTATGATGTTTGCTGGAAAAAGTTAAGCCATGGTCAAGCTGCTGCATCTTAGGATTTTTTCACATTTAAGCCAGTTCACAATTAAGAAGGAATGTAGAATGGAATGAGGAGAGACCATGAAAAAATGTTGTTGTGTTTTAAATTTTGAGAAAGTGCATTGCAAATGGGAGAAGTTGCATGGGAAATGGTAAAAGTTGTTATGTTCGTGGATAAGAGAAGTATTTTTTCAAAATGGAAAATTTCATTTTGTCCTCATCCCATCCCAATGGTGAACAAGCAGTCATAACAAATTACTCATATCAGTGCTATGAGTACAGATGATCTTATAATAGTAATCTTCAGTTTTTGAAAGTAAAGAAAAAGGGATTGTGTAGTCATCTAGAGTTGGTTTTGATACAAAAATGGGTGTTCAGGAAGTGAGTTGGACCTTGAAAAGGCTTAAATTTATAGTTTTTATTTCAAATTTCTGTTATTTTAGTTTGACGTCTCTAGTTTGATTAATGGTTCATATTCGTGTTTCACATGTTCCATTTAGGGTTTCAGGTCTTAGTTGTTTAAGATTATAGTTTAAGAATTTTCTTATAAATAGAAATGCAAGTGTAAAATAGAGTTCATTAAGAATTGACGAATTCAAAATCATTTAGTTTCTCTGTTGCCTTGTTTCCTTCTCCTAATTCATCTGTGATTTTTCTTCTCCTCTTCTTTCCCTTGGAAAAGGTTCTTACTTCCAAAATCTTCCCTTGTACTGACTTGGAGCAATCTGTCCTGCACGAATTTGATATCATGAAAAACCTCTGATTTTGGTCTTTGCATCATGAAAAACAAAAAACGAAGAATAATTTCCAATGTTTCTTCAACATCCCTATCAACCATCAAATTCAAAAATGCACAACACCAGACATCTTTCTAAAGGCATTCTTCTACAATCCCAATCTTCCATATCGCCTAATCCATATGCAGAGCCCATTGGGCATCAGATACACAATCTCCTTCATGCACTGATATTATTCCTATCACTGGATCTGTCATTAAGACTTGGTGTGGAAGCTTATTTTCTCCACTTTGGTGACCCCAAGTTTCAAGAGTTCTTCTATCTGTGAGGAATTTCACCCTTTGTGCCGAGAACAACAAAATCACGTGTGACACAAGAAGTTTTAAAAATAAAAAATAAAAAAAAAATTCACAAAGTCCTTCCATGCTTTCTGATATGCAAAACTGACCTGTTTGGAGTAACAAGAAAAGACTAATTTTATTTACAAAAAAGTCCAAAATTTGTTGTTTGCAACACAAGCATAGTTTCAAATTTTGTAAAAAGAACATTGAGTTTTTCAAAATTACAAAACCGCTGCCAAGTTCAAAAACATTGTTTTCTGATAATTGCATGTTGACCCTACACCATTAAAATATACAAAACAGCATTAAATTTTCAAAATTGCAGAAAGGTCCTAATTTTCAAAATTCAAAGCGTATCATGGTTAGCAATTATGACGTTCTTTCTAGGATTTAAACATTGTTCAAAAGCCAGGAAGAATGAAAAGATTCATTTGAGCTTGCATTCAAACTCCTAATTGAAAACAAACCATCGAATATTATTTTGCTGAGCCGAAAAAAACCATAAACCAATTAACAATTTCAGTGCACAAAGACTGCCTTCAAAAGTGCAACGTGGGACAAAATTCATCATCATCATGAGTTGTTTCCTACCTATGAGAAGTTGTCACAGGACAAGATTCATGTACTGAGAAACTTTTAAAGCCTACAATTTTGAATGACTCCCTTTCAATTCATTTTCTATTGAAAAATCAACTTGCATCAAAAATGAATCTAAAAGGTTGATCCTTGAAATGACATCATCAGAGATCCCATCTCTAAGGCATGAATTTATATTCCACTGAATTTATTTATTTTATCTTCAGGGAAACATTTTGATGTGTTTATAATAACATTTTAGAAATCTCATGAAAGAATTTGGAACTATCTAACAATTGTACAATTAATGTATTTAATGTTGTCAACTCTTAGATTCATATTTTACATGCATCGTATGCATCCAGTAATACTCATTTATGGTAGATTTGTTATATTAACAAATCTAGGGAATTCGATTTGTTTCAGTTATTATTTTAGGGCTTATGGCACTTCACATAATAATATAACATGACATTTGGCACAACTGAATACACTTATCGACTCTAGTTTACTTCTAGAAGATCACAATATAGTATGCAAAGCAGTCACAGTAAAGGTTCAAAACTCCTAATTGTTCTGTCTAATGTTGTAAAGCTTGCTACTGTCTTCCACTCATCACTGATGCCAAGAATATATCCAACAGGCAACGAGTAACAAGGGATTACCCCAGTGCATGATATTCTACACATCTCATCGTCGATTTGGATATCAACTATTCCGTGCTTTTCTCTTATGATTCCTTCCTTGTCCTCCAGGATTCCCTCTTTTACTCTTTTTACAGGGCGTAGCATCAGTATCAGACCTGAGACAACATCAAACACTCAAATAAAAGGTGTCGAAGGTAGACATTTATTGTGCACTAATAAGGCTAGCCTTCAAATTTCAATTCTGTCCGCCATGTTAACAAGTTTTCAAGCTACTCACATACTCCCAGGTTGAGCCTCCAGAACCTTCACCACGCTGTCAACAGCATGAAGAACCATTTTCTTTATCTGTTTCAGATGGAACAGCTCAAAGTTATGACAGAATAATCCAAAAAAATAACCCACTATATTATGAAACTCCAATAAAATAAGGACTTTGGATGGGTGTAATCTGAACCATGTAGAGCTCTCTTCTATATGCATATATTTATGATGTCAAAATTTATTTTCATTGAGAAGTGAATTGTGGTATCATGATCCTATACTCAAAATTGTTATGTAGCTGAGTAACAACCTCGTATATTTTATATTTTATATTTTTTTTGTTTTCAATTTTTATACAAGTTCACATGTACTTCATTGACCAAATTTTATCCTTTTTGGATTCCTGGATATATGTTTACAAAGTTTCAAAAATCAAAAATTTTCTCCCATTTCACTCTCCACCACACATGAAAAAAAATGAAAAATGGTAAATTTTAATATATGAACTCAATACATGAAACCATTACTTAGCTAAGTAACAACCGGGTGCAAACGATCATGATCCTACACACACACACACACGGGTCATGATCACATGCATCTTAAGTTGCATCTAGGCATGGCACCTGGTTTTCATTTTTCTCAAATGGATACGTGATCCTACCTTAGATCATGCTCCTAGCCAAATTTTGCATTTTTATTTTTAACTTTTTAATTCTTGAAAATAAAAAATAAAAGCACCTGTTTTGAATTTTAAAGTTTTTGGGCTTTTTAATATTTTATGATTTTTAAATTTTAAAAAACTGAGGTGTGCTTCATGCTCATGCACGTGCACATGAAACAGACCTTTTTAATTTTTCAAAATCCAAAAAATGTGTTATTTGATCAAGGGTGCGATCATAGGTGGGCTCCAAAGCCATGTCGAGAAAACAAAACAATATAAAAAATGGGTCAATTGCCTAGATGCAATCGATCACTAGAGAGAGAGAGAGAGAGAGAATGTCTAAGCACGAAGAGTAGGCTCCCAATACCAAATGCAACCCGAGATTATTTCATATATATTTTTCATGCAATCACATATATATACACTCTTATAGGTTTAATATATACTCTAAAGACATTTTCAATGGATATGTACATTGATCATTGAAAATATCTATTCTAAGTTATTTATTTTTAATAATCTTGAATAACTAATGCATTAATTTCCTTTTTCACTATTTTAAATCTTTTCATCAAAGATGAATTCAAAATTAATATATAATATTATTTATATTTTTAAAAATATTGGGCATATGCTAATTCATTTACTTTCACAAAACATGTAAATTAGGGAATTCTTTTAATTTTTACAAAGGGTGTGTTTGGTTGGGCATAAAACTTTTCAACCAAAACTTTTCGCTCTCCATAATTACACTATTTTTCAATTATTTCTTCACATTTTCCTATACAAACTACCCTAACTTCCAATCATTTCAACATAACTACCAATACAACTAACCTATCTATTTTAACTGTATTCTCTTTAGATCTTAACACTACTCCTTTATCATATCACATCATTTTCTATTAATTTAACAACTTTTACATTAAAAAATTTTATCACTTCCCAAACTAACCTTAAAATTTTAAGTAATAAAAAAATATATTTTTCATTTTTAACAAATAATTATTATTTTCCATGTTTTATAAAGCAAAGATATACTGCACGTTAAAAATGTATTATTTTGATTTATTAATTCTGACAACATGTTACATTATTTAAAAATATGATATAATTATATTTCAAAAACAAAATAATAGAAAATTTAAAGTTCAACCCAACTACAAACCCAAAATTCAATCCGAAACCAAGCCCAAAACACACATCCAGTACATATCATTTGAGTTAGAATTTGGGTTCATTGTACCCTAGCTAATATGCATTCATCCCAGACAAGTTGCAAATACCTCGAGTTTATCTTCATTTGCTCGGTGTTCCTGGGGAAGTTTACGGAACTCCTCAGTCAAGCGGAAGCACTCCTGAAGATTTTCAGGTGAGACAAAATCGAGTGCCACCTTTATGCATGACTGTAAAGAAATCACAAATACAACTAGAAGCATTAAAGTCTCGAAGTAAAAGTCTTTTTGCAATCCACTTGTTCTTGTGATTAAATATGCATTAGGAGAAAAAGATACACATGTTAAAGAAGAAAGAACAATAGGACCCTTTGCACAATTCTAGAATTATCATTTAGGACAAGTGGCAAAGAAGAGGCTTCAAGGCAACTGCTCCTAGTGCCATCCTTCTGGCCCATCATAGTCTCTCTGGCTATTATAACACATTAACCACTGAATAAGCAAAATATACAGACTATAATGTATCCCATATTAACAGGTATCATACCTTGAGATTTCTAACTTGATGCGGACAACCAGCTGGAATAAACACAGCCTCCCCAAGTTTTTGCACAAAAGACCAAGGTTCAATTCCTGTAGGATCACCCATATGGTCCAGAACTTAATAAGCCACAAATAAGACCAACAGTAATGGTCATGAATTAGAAAAAGAAACTCTACTATTGCCAGAAAAACAAAAGCTCATGGGTTTTTCACATTGTATTACTTTCAAAGTATCACGAGCTAAAATCAAGCCAAACCCACAAACACCCATGCAATATGAATATACAGGTGGACATAATCTATACTACAATAAGACTCATTTATTCTAAGGATCTTCAGTTATCATCATATTCATAAAATAAAAAGCAATATTAACTTTTCATTTTTTCTGTGTGTTCAAATTACATGGACATATTTGGTTCAGTTTACTTACATTTGAGGCTAATTTAAAATCCACACAACGAACAAAGTTCTGGGATTTTCACTTGTCTAATTTAAAAGCCACACCAAGACGAAAGTTCTGGGATTTTCATCTGTCTGCAGGGACAGAAACCTTTCATTCCCAATCCCCATCAAACACAAAGGAATAAGATCAACTTATTGTTGACAGCAGAACTAACCATATTCCTCCTTAAGCCTTCGTTTGTGCTCCATCGTTAGATAGAAGAACTGATCATGAATCGGATGAACAACCTAACCATATAAGACACAATGTAAATTACCAAATATATATATATAAACAATTGCAAGGTCTGTTTGTCAAATTAAATAAAAGAAAACCTGCTCTACAGGAGCACAATGATAGTGTCTGAATTCTCTACAGTGCTTTCTTAAGTACTCCTCAAGCTTGGGAATGTCTTCTCTTCGGAAAATATCCCAAAGAGCACCATCTAGCATTTCAATGGACGTTGGAGTATGATCTGAAATAGCAGAAATCTCATCATTCTTCTTCACACAATTATCAGAAACGTTAGGAACATTTCTATAGTCATCAGTTCCATTTCCCACACCATCTCCACTTCCCCTGTGATTAGAATCATGCCCTTCAGTAGTTTCTGATCCACTCAAACATGCAAGAGCACCATCCCCTTCTTTATCAGTTTCTTTACATGAACCAACTTGACGCACAGCAAACCCCTGCTCCTTATTCTGTAGTTTCTCCTGGGGACCACAGGTTCTTGTTTTGGATCTCAACCTGCTGCCACACCTTGGTTTTTTGTTCCATTTATCACCAGTATCTAGCTTCGTGTCCGTACTTGTTCCAAAATCTCTAGGATTATTATCCAGTCTACCAATCTTTTGAGATTCTTCATCCTTGTTTTCCACTTCCGATGAGAGATGAGAAGTACCATTTCCTTGTTCTCGCTCTCTGTCCAAAGTCTCACTTGTTTCCAAGGCAACCGTCCTTATGCAAGACAAGCCAGTTTGCCCTTCATCTTGCAGACCAACGGAAGCTGCAAAAATTCTGTGAGAAGAGTCTCCCACTACATTGCATTGATGCATAATCGACTCTTCATTTGCACTGGCCGGGTGTTTGTTGAGACTTGTGTCAGTAATGGGAAGTGAATCAACACTATTTACTTCTAACCCACACCTCTTCACAGATGGCACCATTCTGATTGCATCCGCCACCTGCAAATTAGCTTGGACCTGATCGGATTGACCACTTTTTATTTCAGAGTCCTCCATACCATTTAGCTCTCCAATTCTTGCAAGCTGCTGAATTGTGGCAACAGTGTCAAAATCTTTCTGTTCATCTGAGAAAAATTTACTCTTTTTTAGCTCTTGATCATCAACAGAAACACTTGAATCTTCACTTCTATCATCTACCATGGTCCTAAATTGCACAATCCCACCTTGCTCCTTCCTGTCTGAATCAGCTGGCAGGACGCACTCCTGGGAAGAATTTTCCATGCCCTGGATTCCGAGGCCACTAACTTCCAATGTTGACACACTAGGCTCTTTATCTTGCTGGTCTCCAACTGCAACCTCAGAGTAAGTTGGAAGCTGTTCCTCTGGAACATCTTCACTGCTCTCGATTTTATTTCCATTAGCTGGCTCAGCAGAAGCATCAGCCACATTGCTCATGCCTACAGCATTGCCAGAATCACTGTTCTCCTCAGCAACAGAAAGCACTTGATCATTCTGATATGCAGTCAAATCACTGAACCCAAGGGGTTTAATATCTGCATCAGAGGCAACAAACTGATCTGACTCAGTTAGTTTAGTTTCTGCATCAGAAGCAATGAATTGATCTGATTTAGGTTCTGCACCAGAGGCAATAAACTGATCTGATTTAATTTCCGCACCAGAGGCAACAACACCATCTTTCTGTGCATTCAAGTGATCATGGGGCTGCTCATTGATAGCGGTTGATCCCCCAGACAGGTCATCAAACCTGTCCCCTTTTAGACCAGCAAGTTTCCCAGTGATATTGACTTCCAAAGCTGATACATCAGCAGATTCATATTTATTAGATCCAACTGTGGCATCTAAGTCCGTTTTTAACTCTTTTTCATCAGGAGTAGCATCTCCTTTTCTACAATCCAAATGGCAATCAGTTTGTTTATTCGGTTTTGCGGATATGGAATTGGATGGGCCAGTTGTTAAAGTTGAGGCCAGGCATAGAGGCATTTCACTGTCAGTAGAGAATTCTTCTGGCCTTACACTATCAAGCTGGCATACTGAGTTGCCTTCTACTGATGCTTCTCCATCCTCCTTGGCCAGCTCAACAGTTAAGACATTTTCATCTCTATCTTGGTCGCGATGATGCTTCTTCAATTCTTCCATAGCCAGAACTTGATTGCCATCGATCTTCACATTCGAGGTGTGTGTCAAAACATTTACCTGGATTGTAAGATGAAAGAAAAACAACAGAGCATTACCAACAAGATACAACTGTCATAAGATACAACTGTCATATGAACAATTAAGAAACAAAACAAATACACCAATTTAAAAAGTATGTTCAAAACTATTTAAAAGAGAGAGAGAGAGAGAGAGAGAGAGAGAGAAGAAACACATCAACAGAATCTTCTTTTTCTTTTTTCACAGGGGTCTCATTTAACAAATTGCATTTGTAAGAGATCTTTCAGAAATTGAAAAATTTACACTAATTCACTCAAATATTTAAACAAAAGAAGGACAAATATGAACGAGCACTTCATCATATACAAATTCAATCCACAAAAGTAATTTATATAAATCAACATAAAAGCTAATGACCGCAAACAATAGAAGCAAAACCACGGTACTTAAAAATCTGAATTGTCAGATGCATGCACGGCTTTGAATGTCGATACACATCCAATACAGCCGTATCAGATCCACATCTGTCATCCCCTATATTTCATGTACCCCTGTTTCAGATTAGGGCTTCCGTTCTCCAGCATATTCTCGGATACAGACCTGTATAGGCCAATACAATGTCTTATCATCAGTATCGGGTTGGACAGACCTATATAGAGCCAACCACATGAACGACCAGCAGCCATTTTCATTTGAGCAACATCATTTCAACTTCATTTTTCAAGTTTCCCTGTACAGAAGCATTGCTGCCCTATTTTAAACATCCACGTGTCAAGAAAAACAGATAAAAAATAAAAAAATTTCAACAAATCAGAAGATTAGGGAAGAACAACCCGACTTTCCAACTTCTGAAAATATGGATTAAAATCCTTTCAAAACTTAGTTTCTTCACGAAAACGGCTAAATTGAAGGTATGGGAAGCAATTTCAACCGGTGTGAGATGTCAATTTGAAGAAAACAAGTTAATTTGAGCACAATTGAAGATATAATGCAAAGAACGCGCTTTGGAGAAAGTTGTAAAAAGTAAGATTTTGGCTTAAAAAAGCTTTAAAACTTCAGATCTGGCTAATGACTTCTTGATTTCAGCATGTTTCTGTGTTGGATCTGTCATTTTATTTTTTAATTATTTTTTATTTTAATAATTATTACCAAACTTTAAAAAATATGAAATTTTTTGGGATGCTTCATTATTCTGTCATGCAATATTTTCATCCGTTTTATCGACATCTTTAAAGTTTATTTTCATTATATATAATTTTTTGAAATTTTTCAGATTTCAAAAAATAGACTATATACCATATTTAATCTGATTGTTCCTTTCTATATAAGAACTTATTGGTGATCCGTGTGTGTTATTATTTATTAGAAGATTCAGAGTTTAATCTTTAAATATGGAGTTTATATTGTCGAGGATGGCATAGTTGAATCCATGCAACTGACCCCACTTAGGCAAGAGATGGCTTATGCTGATGACAATGATGATGATGATTTAATAAAATAATGAGGAAAATAGAAATATTGAGTTTCTGGATTAAAAAAAAAATTTTTTCTGCTTTTTCCATGTTTCTAAAGTATATTTTCATGATATTAATTATTTTTATGGATTTACGGATTTAAAAATATTAAAATATTTTTGCTAATTTTTCTTTTTTCTCGAATTTTTAAAATTAAATAAAATTTTAAAAATATATGGAGTAGCAACTCTACTAAAGAGAGTCAAAAACATGAAATGTCGATTACCAATGGGTTAGATGCAATAGTGTGGTTAGCTCAACGAGGGGACAAATAGATACAAGTATTTCTATGTGGAAAACAAAGGTCTCAAAGGAGTTGAGACCTTCCAAAAAACACGGGAAGGAGATTCACTATCTAAATGATAAGTACAAGGTGTTACCCAGGAGGAAGTGCATATTCTCTAAGTCAGAGAGTTGCTTACTGATGTTTTTACGTAAGGAGAAAACAGTACAAAAGATGGCTTGAATGTTTGAGAGTGCAACCCCTTTTTGAATCCTAAGTAATGGCTTGAAAGTTTGAGAGTGGAAACCTTTTTTGATCCTTAGAACCTTTTACATAATCTTTACTTCACTAGAGAGGATGTTGAGGCAGATCTCATCACCAGATCAGAAACTAGTGGTGATTCCATCAGAATTTTAATGGTATGATCAGGCAGCTTTGTCAGTATCCATCATATGCTTATCATAAAGGGGATCAACAAGCAACCAAGGGCAATGGCCTGGACAGCATCATGTACATGTGGCCTCCCCATGTAGTAAGGTAAGTAAATTACATGCCTATCCACTTTGTCCCCGTGAAGCCATTCATGGGACGCTAGGCACGTGTCTTACATGTGCAAAGGGTATTGAAAGTAAATTAACTTCATTCTCCTGATGCCTAAGCCTTATGAGGGGTCAGTAGGTTGTATCATGAACTTTCTATTTAACAAATTTTTTATTCATGTTTTCCTAGTCTCCTTAAGCGTGTAGATAAGATTGAAAAATTCCAATGGTCAAAGGACAGGTGAATGATAATACTGATATCAATGATGCATTCGGGAAGTGATAAAACTTTTGGATGAAAAGTTTTTTATGTAAAAGTTTTTGAAATGGGAAAAAATAATATAATATAATAGGAGTAATAATGAATAACAAAGAAAATAAAGTTAAAATAAATAGGTTAATTGTATGGATAATTGTATATAAATAAAATGATTGAAAAGTGAGCAGTTGTATAGCAAGATGTGAAAAAATAATTAAAAAATAAAATAATTGTAAAGATCGAAAAGTTTTAACCTGAAAAGTTTTAGTTTGAAAAGTTTTTGTGGAAAAACAACACAACCCAAATATATATATGAAAACTTGGACAAGGAGAAATAAATCAGGTGCATGTTCAATGGAAGAAAATTGAGTGAGGATATAACAAAATTGAAAATGTAGAACTTTTAGGTTGCTTTTATGAACTAAATGTTTGATGAAAGCTTTTAAACTAACCCGCACCACTTCTAAAACCACAAGAATTTCGTCATTGCTTATCCTCCATTGCAATATGTAAACTTTCTCTTCCGTCCATTGTCATCTCCATGATGTCAAGACCATGATCATTATCATCATTACTATAAGGTATCCCAAACACCTCATCCCTACCAGCATCTTAAATTGCATTTTTAGCTTCTTTGATGTTACTTTTTTCAATTCTATATTTTTTAGAGTAGCCTTCACCAATGTTATTATTTCTTTGGGTATTTGAGTACGTAGAGTGATATTACCCTTTTTATGTGCTAGTGCAGCTACGTCCACATTGAAGAAGAGGGGACCTAATTTACTAAGCCATGATGAACAGCTATTTAGAAAAAGTAGGGCAAAGCAAAAAGAATAAAGTAGATGTGAAATAAATTTATTATAGCTAATTTGGGCAAAGTAGCTGCAAGCGTTTAGATCATAAAAGCAACCTACAAGTTCTACGTCTGCAAGTTACATCCACATTGAAGAAGAGGGGACCTAATTTACTAAGCCACGATGAACAATTGTTTAGGAAAAGTAGTGCAAAGCCCGCAACAACCCCCCCCCCCCCCCCCCCCAACACACACAAAAAAATATATGTGAAGTTGATGTGAAATAAATTTGGCAAGATAGCTACAAAGTTATGCCTCAAGCCCCCTCCCTTTTTTTTTACCCCTCTGTGCAGATTTTAATATTTTCAAATTTTTGCTGATGCATCGATAGAAGCATCATCTAGTGTGAAAGCACACCCTTATATCAAATTGATGGAAAATATTCAAGCAATGTATGAAATAATTAGGAAGTATGTGCAAAGGATTAGGAAGATATGAGAAACACGATATTCCAGAATTACTTATGATGGTTGCGCTGACCTACCCAAGTAAGCATTATCAATTTTGTGGTTTAAAGCCATCTAGGCTCACTGTTTATTAGAGCAATTAAAGCTATTGTAATAGTGAAAAATATTTTATACATTTCCAGTTTGATAAACGAGACAGTCAATGAAGTTAAAGAAACTAATGTCGTACAAATTGTTGCAGAAATGAAGCATCTTAAAAAGTACATAGAAGGATGCGTATGCAAAAATGACCTTATTTACTTTGGTCCCTATGTGCAACTCATTATCTAGATCTTCATTTTAAGGACAACGAGGGAAAGAAAATTGTGGCTAGCATTGTAAAGAAAGCAAGACTCATGCTTTCATTTATTTTATAGTCACAACTAACTCATTGCTTTGATGAAAAATTCACGAGTAATTGTGAGTTTTGAGACTTGAAGCCACTTATTTTGTTGTAAATTTTATTGCATTAGAAAGTATGTACACACATAGAGGAGCTCTCAATGGAATGATTTCTGGTAGAACATGAATTGAATAAAGATTTAGAAAACTTACTACTGGGTTATCTGTTGATATTGTATAATTACAAGAAACAATGTATATTGAAGGAAACTGACGTTATAAAGGCAACTGATCCTTTCAGTAAGAAGTTAGAGTAATTATCTAATTACAATAGGAATCATTTACCAAGCAATGGACACAGAAAATTTTGCCCCCCCCAAAAAAAAAAAAAAAAACAATTGCAAACGCTACAAAGAACATTAAAATTTAATTGATGATGGAAACAACAACTTCATCAGGAATTACATGCAGCAAGTTTTAATCATAAGTGTATTTTATGTATAAGCTACGCTTTTATATAACCGAGTTACATAGAAGTGATTTCATAAAACCCCCTCCATTTTTAAGATGTTGATGATTTATACAAAATCTAATTTGTTCATTGTATTTAATATTATTTATTTAGCTAAGAAACCAAGTTTCATCCAAATCAAACATACTGGGTCACGCTAACCAAAAAATAGATATATTCATGTGTAAATTAGGAAAAATGCTTAAATTCATTCACATATGTATTAGAAGACAATAATAATATATATAATCATTTATCCACATAATAATAATATTTAAAATGATTTAAACGTTGACAATACTCCTGAAATTGATTTTTAATATTAGATCATTTTATTATATTGATTTACACATTTATAGACAGGACTCGTACACAATAATACAAAACAAGATAAAATAAATTTTCTATCCACTATTAAGATATTAAAAATGAAGGGGATCACATAGAAAAAGAGTTTCATAAAAGCAAACTCATGTATGTATTATTATATCTATAAACTTTATGATTAACGGTTTAAGTGTTTTGAAGTATTAGCTTCCTCAACTTATTTTCTTACTTACAGGTTATTTTTTAAACCCACAATTCAGATATGTTAATATTCATGCATAAGGAGAGGACAAGAGTCGATTTTAAAAAAAGTCAACATATTAGAATCGGACATTAATCATAAAATTAATGCGATTAATGAAGAAAGTTGTATTAAATATTAAGATGTGAACATTGTTTCATTCGTAGTTGTAAAAGGCGCGCTTGGGCTCGCGCCTTGGTGCAAGGCGTGCTCAAGCACAAGGTATGCATCTACACATGTAGCGGGGTGCGCTGCTTGAAGAAGGCACCATCGGGCACGCGCCTCATGGGCTTCACCAATTGCCAAACGTTTTTTTTTTAAAATAAATAAAATGAAAAAACAGCTTAAATATAAAAGCTGCACAGCTGAGAACCCTGCCAACAAAAGGGAAAAGGAGGGAAAACCGAAAATGAGGAGGGAAATCGAAACTGCCGGTCAGAGATTTGGGACTGCCGGTTGGAAATTTTGAACTGCCTGTAATATAAAAGGCAGCAGCTGAAAAAAGCAGCCCTTATTTAGGGCACCGTCAACTGCTGAAAGAAAGAGGGAAAAATGAAATCTGTTACCATTCAGAACTTCGAAGATTTGAATCAAGGCTGCTGGTCGGAGAGAAGAAAGGCTTGGAGGAAAACTACAACGCTGTTTACGGATTCTTCTTCTTCTCCTTCTTTTCCTCCTCTTTCTCCTCCTTATTGCATGATGTCTTTTTCTTACTATTTCCAACCTTGCTGCAGCAGCCGATTGAAGCCCCTGTTTTTTCTGCTTCTTCTTCTTCCCTTTTTTTCTTTTTCCTTGTTGCAGAAACCAGTTGCAGCCCCTTTCACGACTTCTTTTTCTTTCTTTTTCCTTGCTACACGACTTCTTCGTTGCCTGGAAATTGCAACTCTATTTTTTCGCTTCCAGCACAACCTTGTTGCACGCCAACTCTTTTTTAAATAATAATAATAATAAAATCCTTGCTATGGTAGTTCGGATACTATGATACTGTCGTAGTACTGCTGTTTTTTTAAATATCATTTTATGCTGCTATTGTTTACCCTGCATATGCAGTATGCCGCTATTTTTTATTTTTTCTGATTATGCGTTTATGGTGCTGTTTTAATATAATTTAATTTAATTATTTGTTGCTGCTATGGCTTATGATGATTATGATGATGATGATGTTGCTGCTATGTGCCAGTTGGGAATGGAATTGCTGTTTCAACTTTCAACTTCATTAAATGTTGCTGCTGCTGTGCATATTGAAAATGAAATTATATTTTGTTGCCCTCGAAATGGCTTTTTTCGTCAAATAGATACTTGTTGATATGTTATTATGAGTAATGAAAAGAAGGGACCAACCTGGAAGTATGCTTTTGAATCATATTAATATGTTGAAATGAGATTTATGATTGCAATATGGTAGGTTTGAATTGATTTTTGTTCTTAAAAATTGTAGGCATGAATTTGTTTGACTCTTAGAATGTTAATAAAAAAATTTCACTCATTAGTTTCGAGCATTACTTTTTTTAGATAAATTTTATATAAGGTGAGTCATGCTTCAATCAGGCCCACGCATTGAAAGTGCGCATTGCGCCTCTGACAACTATGGTTTCATTCTAATACCTATCGTCGTATACTTATTTTTACATATGGATTGAAACATATGTTGGCATTCTTACATTTGGAAAACCAATAGAAAAAGTAGATATTCGTAAATCTAAAGCAAATAATCAAATAATATAATTTTATGATTCCATCTGTTCATATATTAATTATATTCCCTCATTTATGTAATAATGTATGTTATTAATCTATGTATCTGAATGATGAATTATAAACAAAATGCACCACATCTTAAAATAATTGCTATCAGGGTTTTGAGACAAACTACTTCCTCATCTAACTATGAAAAATATTAGAGTTCTTTTATATAAGTCCATTTTTATCAAAGGAATAAAATGTCACAAAAAAGTTGAAATATGGTCATTGACTACAATGTGAAACTTTGAATCAAGAACATGAAGAAGGCCACAAATGAAGGTAAACAATCATCTTATGATCCTATAAATTTTGATTATATATTTGCTGAAAGTGATCCACTTCTAACAAGATTGAGAAAAAGAAAAAATTCTGAAACACAAACACAGAAAAAATTGAGAAAGTAAATAATGAAGAAACGAACTACCCAAATTCAAATGTTACAAGAAGAACATAATAAACTAGTCAAGAAAAAATAATTGAAGTTGAAGTGTGCAGTAGTAACGTAACTCTTAATGTCTGTGAAAGTGAAAGTAGTGGCTATGGAAATGATAAAGGTGGTGGTGGTGGCAGCGGTAGACCTTAGCCTGGGAGCTAGGAGTGGAGTAGGACGCACAAGTGAGACTGTCATGCCAAGTACATATTCATATACTTATGTCTCACAATCACAACCTACTACAAGTAGGGATCATGAAAAAAGTCCAATCATGGAAGAGGAAGAGGAATCACAAAGAATGGATTGTTTGAAAAGAAATCACTGTGGCTTACTCATAACATTAACATCTGTGCATGACAATCACTTTATCCCCAGTATTCACCTCGAGAACTTTAACTTGAGGTAGATTAAATTGCTCTTTCGTTGGATATCCTCCTCAATATGGATATGAATATAGGCAATACACAAACATAACAATAATGATGGCAATAATATTGAAAACCATCATAGACACTCATTTTAGCATGGATAGATATCATCCTTATGTTGGAGTAATATTCTATGGGCATGTTCTTTTACAACAAAAACTTTTCACTCTCAATAACCACCTTATTTTTTAATTATTTCTCCACATCTTATACAACTATCCTACTTTTAAATCATTTCTACACAACTGTCCATACAAATAACCTATCTATTTTAACTTTATTCTCCTTACTCCTCATCATTACCCCTACCATATCACATTATTTTCTATCAATTCAAAAACTTTTACATCAACAACTTTTCATTTAAAAGTTTTGTCACTTCTCAAACATATCCTAAGTTGATAAGTTGAATTTCTTTGTTTGTTTTTCATCTTTAATCTTTATGCTTGTGAGTTATAACACGCCAACAAGTTAGAATGAAATGACGATGATAATCATGATATTCAATATTTTCAGTCATTTCTCTGTAGTCTATCCCTCAAATTGCTATTTTAGTGTTTTATGTCTATTTATATTGTCTTAATATTTGTTTTTTAATTTGAGCAAGATTTACCAGCATATATTTGCAATTATTCATATAAAAATCATATAAGCATATACAGGTGCTAGACAACTACTCGTAAAGAAAATGGATTAATACCCATCACTGCATAGGCAAAATATAAAATAACTACACATTCTTGCATTTTCCCTATTTTCTAAAGCTTTTTCATTTATTTACCTTAAAAAAAATTTCCAATACAGTTGTATTGTATCATTTATGGATGCATGCATACAAGCTAAGATTATCAAACACAAGAATCAGTAAGTGACCACCATTGCAAATTATTAAGATCTGTCCTCATCGACAAGGCATTCTGTTGATCAACTTAAGCAAAACAATAGGTACAATCCTTGAGATGTTAATTAAGATTTGATTAGTGGAGCCCAAAAAGCAAACATTCAGTAAGGTCCATTCGGTGGAGCACTGTACACCACTCAATTAGGTTTGATATACAATCCTTGAGGTATCAGCGAACCAAGATATCAAAAAGGTAATTTCTCCAATTCCGAGTCCAACCAATCAAACACTAAAAGCAGAATTGAGACAGATTACAGAAACATACCGCATCAGACACATCACAATGAAGCTTAGTTACAGAATCTCCTCTGCCAAGCTCCTCAGGAAAACCATAAGCAATATATGACTTTGGCCCAAGATCAGGCTTCAAGCTGTTCTTAGGAAGCTTGACAGCAAGATTAAGAAAACCAGATTCTGGGTTTGTGTATTCCTCATAAGGCAGTGCACTGATGAATTCACATCCATGCCGTGGTAAACGTTCCTCAAAGAAATTAGCAGGAGGCCAGTCCTTCAGCTTAAGCATCCTAGGCCATTCATTATCAAGATGTTTTCGTCCATCTGTATAACCTTTGAAGAATTCATGGATCTTAATCTCACCCTTCAAATCATGAATAAAGTATGAGCATTAGATATAGAGCCTTTATTTTTGAAAAAAATCATGCATCAAAAATTGCTGAAGGGTTAGACAAGAAAGACAAGCCATACTGATAAAAGCTCACCAACAGACACAGAAAAATGAAGGGTAAACAAGCAAACAAGAAATAATGCCAAATGAAAAACAAATGGACTCACTACAAAGTTTCTCCTAATAACATTCCACAATTATAAATAAATTTATAGTCCTAAAGATATTATTTGGACATTAAAAAAACCAAATCAACAAATACAGACAAGAAATAAATTTGAAAAGTATTACGGACATGGAATAAAATTGAACAGAGATATATTCAGAAGGGCGTAAGACACAGGGCACAATAGAGAAGAAGACTGTATCGATGTCAGTTCATTCCTCTAATTTTATTGAGATATTTCATAGTTCCCTGGTTTCTTCTTCATCTAATCACCAAAAGAGATGCAACAGCTTGCAAAATAAACTGAGGCTACGCTTGGATGAGGAGTTTATTTGATAATTTGGGGGCAGTTGTGGTATGATGTCAGCATAAGGTCAACTATAATGCGATGAAAGCATAAATTTCTTTCCAAGGAAAATAATAAGTTTCATGACGGAAAACCTAGACCATATGTGAGAAAGGTAAGCTTTCACATCATATAAAGTCGTGGTCAGTGCTCCCAAACTATTCTCCCTAAGAGGGGGAAAAACTGAAAATTGAGAAACGAAATCCAACAACGCACTCAATAACCACAAAGCCATCATTACTTGCAGTCTATACTCTATGAAATGATGTATACGCCTTACAAAATGTATTTCCTTGCTTATGTAAGAGTTACGCAGATAGTGACAATTTTGAATGATCTTGGGTCATTTGGAAAGCCAACTCGAAACTACAATGAGACCAATTTATCAAGAACAAAACATATTTTGAAATAAGCCATACAAATGTAGCAGAAATAAATTATTAACTTTTCGGATACATTTCAACTGAAATAAACATCCTGCGGTGAAAAACATCTGTGATACTATCTCCAATGAAATTGATATAGGGTATGTTTGGTATTTGTTAAAAGTTTTCATATTAAAACTTTTCAATTTAAAACTTTTCACTTTCCACATCTATCATATTTTTTAATTATTTTTTCACATTTTTCTATACAACTACCCTACTTTTCAATCATTTCTACACAACTACCCATACAACTAACCTATTTTTTTTAATTTTATCACTTTTACTACTCATCATTACCCCTATTATATCACATCATTTGACAACTTTTACTCCTCAAAACCTTTCATCAAAAGTTTTACTCATTCCCAAACACAACCATAGACTAAAATTTCCACACATGAAAACAGGCACAAACTGAAATATATCCTTCAGTAGGAGAAGAGGAAAAGAGAACTGACCTCGCACCAATCCAAGCAATCAATAGCTGTCACTTCCAGGTAATTAAAACCAGCCTTGGAGTTTGATGCCTCCCGAAATGCTCGATACATGACCATGGGCTCCCAGCTCAGACCTGATGTGAACTCGAGAACATCACGAACAACCACTGGTTCACCTTTGATCCAATGACTCTGAAAATGACTAAGTTCTCCCCGTCGAATATCTCTCGCAGCAGGACAGTAAATATAATTGTCCATTGAATCTTCTCTACTGGAAGCCTTGCGTAAGTTATTACTACTGTCAGGCTCTCCCCCCTCACCGAAGCAGGAACACATGACAGATTTATCAGGTATTTCAATCATGGGGTTTCTTGCAATTTCTTGTGCTTTTTCTTCCAGCCGAGAGAGCTTATCGTCTGGAAATATACGCCTCAACTCCAAAATTGCTTCCCCACAGCCACCACTTTCTACTGGGGGACAAGGTATGCTACCATTACTGTTAGCTCTCCATTCAGCCACTGGCCTAGCATGATCCTTATGGCTCTCCATCTCATTTTCTATTCCATTCTTCTCGCAATTTTTATCAGGAGGGCCACCATGCAAATACTTTTTCCCTCTTCTTGGGAAATGTATACGCACTGGCTTGCCACCTCCCTGCAAATTGCCTTCGCGTATCTCTCGGCAACAGCTAAGACAGAGATCATATGCACAGTTTGGGCAGCTTCTATGCAAATCAGCAATGGAAGTCTTGCAGTTGTTACTTCATCAAAGAATCATAAGAATAAACACTCAATGAAAAATAAAAGATGTGGTAAGCAATGATAGAGACATTAAAATTTTCAGCAAAAGAAAAGGCCTACCAGAATGCTCTCTCATTCCGCGCACACTTTGCCTCTTCAACTATTATGTCAGATGACTCTAGTCCTATTCACAGAAAAACCAAGAAATTAAAAATTATAATACATCCATGGTACTTGAGCACAGACGTCTTCTATGATCAACTCTAGTTTGGGCTTACTTTAATAATTATATGAAATCTAAGCCACCCATCAATCTTATCATCATCCATTCAGCCAATATGGCATGCATCATTTTTTTTATTACATTGGGTTACAATAGAGACCACGCTCCCACCGGCACTCAATGATACGCACATTTCAATAGAGAGTTACAGGCTACAAAAATTGAAAATTTTCAGAACAAAATCTGTTAAAATTATTTCATTAATTAAAGCAACTCGCATACTGTTATTTTATGCATCAAAACATTCTAAAGTGTTCATTTTATCCAATTAGATCAAACAGGAAGAGATTTGGATGAGGAGATTGAAAGTAATAGTAGAAATGGAAAAAGTAACATTGTTACATATTGGGAATTGATATACTGTATTGGAAATATGAAAGTTTTTTTGAGAAATGGGAAATCCCATCCCATTCCATCCGATTGGATGATCCTAAACAGATCCTTAGCAAATGAACGAATGAAATTTTATAATGCTTTAACATTCATGCAAATGAAAAAAATTCAAGCAAACTCCAAACTTCATACAAATTTTTGTATTATTTTAAAGGTGCACATGCATAGGATTCCATCAAGAAATTTCTCATATCTCAATTAAATACATGATGATAAACATAATAAACAGCTTAGAATTTTCATAAACAACAAGGTACTTTGGAAACTGGACTTGGCCATGGGAGACTTCCATGTTCAGGTGACCCCAGAAATATTTCCCATAATAAAATAACACAATAGACGAACCTTTAATATTAGCTTCAATCTCCTTCTCCCTTGTTTGCTCATCATGTAGTTGTCGCAAAAATGGCAGAAGCATGTGTATTAAATAAATAGAGTGCCGGATTTTATCAGTTTTATCTAGATCCTTCTTTTGTTCTTTCTGCAATTGAACCCAAAAAATAGAATAATATGCCATCAGAGGAAGAAGGTTACAGCTACTCAGGCAAAATACAGGGGGGGAGAGAGAGAGGGAGAGGGAGAGAGAAGAAAAAGTTGAAACAGAAATAAAGTAATTAAATCCACACCTTACGTAAATTTAGCCGCAAGCACGCCTTACAGTTGCAAAATCCACGACAGACTGGGCAATCATTCTTAATTTCTTCCTCTGAAAGTTTTGGATACCTAAATTCCACAAGCAGCTAAAAATTTAGGAGAAATAGAAGAATGTGAAAGAACCAACCAAGAAAAACAATACTCCCTTAACCACCTTGTTTTAACTTACGTGATTTTTAACTCCTCCAATCTTACCATTTTTCTCATTATTATTTATATTTTCAATCATTATCAATTCTTTATTCATCCCAAAAAGTTAACTTAGGGTCTGTTTGGTGACAAAGAAAAGGGAGAAGAATTTCCCCCACATTACACCCCTCTGGATGTGGGATCCTAATCCAGTGCATCTGGTGCAATGGACTACTCAGGTGGATTTTTTTTAAAAAGATTATTAATGCAGGTGAATTTAACCTATAAACTAAGTTCTACCATTTTTGGATATATTATTTTGGAATTTTAAATGCAAAAGTATTTTGATCATTTAAAAAATGATCATGACACCCCTATGCTTAAAAATCCAACAGAAATATATACATATTTCCAAAAATAGTAAAAACTTAGGGTGTTTGGAAAGCAATAAAACCTTTATATGAAAAAAAATTTGTGTGAAAGTTTTTGAAATAGAAAAAATGATGTGATATGATAGGGATATTAATGAGAAGTAAATAAAATAAAGTTAAAATAAATAGGTTAATTGTATGAGGAATTGAGTAAAAGTAATCAAAAAGTATGGTTTTTGTATAAAAAAATGTGAATAAATTATTAAAAAATAGAATAATTGTGAACAAAAAAAAGTTTCGGACTGAAAAGTTTTAGACTGAAAAGTTTTAGTATGAAAATTTTATATGTAACTAAACATGCCTTTAGTTTACAAATTAAATATACCTAGAGTAACAATTTTATAAATTAAAAAAAAAAAACAAAATTTAAAAAAAGGTCAATTGCATTGGATGCACTAAAGTCCCAGTGCTCCCAAGTGCACTGGATCAAGGTCTCTAAATGTAATGTGACATATTGACTATCTGTTCTACTTTTTCTATTATTACCTCTACATTCAAATCATTTTTTCATATATTTCCATACAACTATTCTATCCATTTTTTTTATTCTCTTTTCTTTTTATTCTCTTTTCTTTTTATTCTCTTTTCTTTTTATTCATTACCTCTATCATATCTACTTTTTTTCAAAAAAATTCCCTATTTTTTCCTGATTGCCTAAACCTTCATATTACCTTTATTTGCATTATTATCATACATTATCATTTATGCCACTACCACATCACTCTGTTTTTTCACCTGTTTTTCAAATTTCAAACTTTTCCTCATCTTTTCAACTTTTTACTCCATTCATGAATGACAACTAAAGATTGAACAACAATGAACCATTTTGAATTTTGAATTAACCATTTTTCATTCTTTTACAATAATGATAGGAACTATGGTCTCCATCATGAGGCATAAAAAATCATTGATACCATGCTTGCTATTAACAAACTATAACAAATGGTAATAGTACCTCTATTAATGCCAAAATCATTCCTACACATGCCTACTACCATGCATCAATTCTTAATTAAATACTGGACCTTCAAAGTTTTCTCTTACAACCTACAAGCATATTATAATTATCTCACCTTGCCCTTTCTTGAAATTGAGCACCCAACATAGAAGAGCATTGATGGTAACTATTCTACCACAATTTTAAGGCCAAGTTCAGAGTATTTCTCATGAGATTCAATAGCTAAGACTTTTTTATCAAGATTATCCACAAACCCTGAGTTTACTTTACACATGAATCCCAGTGGTACAATAATAAAGGCAATGGATAATTGGATATGTAGATATGCTATAGCCAATCATATTCACAAACATCTCAATGCAAAATGGGGCAACTTCCATTATGCTCATCTGGCATCAAAATAAAAATTAAGAAGTTATTGTTGGAATTGTACCAGATGAGGACGTCGTTTGATTAAATCCTTGAAAACTCATGAGATTAAACCCAAACAAAAAAAAAAAGTAAAACGCAGTTGACTATAACAAGCATTAAAAGAAATCATAACCAGTATAATTTAATGACCCCAATTTCCAATAAATGAGAGTAAACGAGGAGCTTGTAGAAAATAATTATGATGAATAGAACGAGAAATCCCACCACAGCATTCAGAAAGGTTGAAAATTTTATCGAGGAAATGAACAAACCATCTCTCAATGCAGGGCACGCAAAATCTTTTCGTTTTGCACTTTATGCACCGAACAACCCTTCCTTTGTCATTCCTTTGACACTGGTGGCACATGTTGCTTAGTTTTCCATCTCTTCCTTTCTTTGGAAAATCCTGCAACAAAACCACAAAAATCCTTAGAAACAGAAGAAAAGAATCTTTCTTTCCCCTTCAAAAGAAGTACGAGGCAGAAGTATTGACATCATACTCAGGAAAAGAGAAAAAAATGAGTGACATAATGCGGATACCTCCACTTCATCATCTTGTCCTGTTTCCTCCAACGCCTCTTCCGCCATCGCATTCCCGGCCTTCGTTTTCTTCTTTTGGATCTCCTTTTCCGGCTGCTGCTCCTTTACTCGCTGCCCCATCTGTGGTGGGACGTTTTCCTCCTCGAATTTTTTCTTGTTAGGTTTCCTTGAAGATTTCGAGTCTCCCACATTCTTCACAGCCCCAGTTGAATCCTTATCTTCAAAGACACCTTCACCTTCGTCATCTGCACCCCTCTTCCTGTATCCCTTCCTTATCTTTTCCGCCTCAGCTTGCCGCTTCTCTTTCCCAGCGGTCCTTTCTTTCTCATTAAATTTTTTGGCGCGCTTCTCTGCCGCAATGTCTTCTGCTTCATCGTCTACTTCCCTCTTTATAATCGCGTCCTTCAGCCTCTTCGCCTCTCTCCTCTTCTTCTTCGCTGATAGCTCATCTTCCTCGTCTGATTTTTCTGCAATCTCTTTCTTTATAAAATCCTCCACCAGTTCTTTCCCCGACTTTTCCACCTCAATTCGCCTCTTCTTCTTCCCTACGGTCCTCCCTTTCTTATCAACATTTTCAGCACCCTTCTCTGCCAATACCCCTTCGGCTACCTCGTCTGCTTCCTTCTTCGTTGTCACATTCTTCAGCCTCTCCATCTTTCGCTGCTGTTTCTTCTTTGCCGATGCCTTGTCTTCTTCCCCTAATTCATCCACAATCTCTTTCTTGATAAAATTTTCATCCCCCAGTCCCACAGCCAACCCTCTCCTCTTTCTCTGCGGCATCACCTCTTCATCCTCATCATCACTTACTCGTTTCCTGTGCCTCTTCCTTCGTGGACGCCTCACGCGGCTAGCCTTGGTTCCCGATCCCGGAGCTTCATCATCCGAAACCCTAACCCTAGGTTTCGCAGCTCTGCCACCCCTGCCCCTCGATTTCTTCAATGTCGACGACGCCGTCCACTTCGAGCAGTCATGCTTCTCCAGATTCAGCTCCACGCCTAGATCGTCGTTGCATTGCGGACCTCCTCCATCGCTAGGAGCGTGACTGAGATCTTCAGAAGAAGACCGATGGCTGTCGGATCCTATGCCCATGGCGGAAAACAATTCTTAGTCCGAAACCCAGCTTTTCCAATGATTAAATGAAAACTGGTCTCGGTTTCCAGTGGGCGGTTTTGAATATTTCGCCCGTCCCGCCAAATAAAAGACTATTTTCTTGCAGCGCCAGAGGCACGAGGGGCTAGACCAGATGAAGGAAAACCTTTAAATAGCCGCGCGAAATACGCAAGGACAGATGCTTCGATCCCGAGAGAAGGTGAATCCTACGCAAGAAAATGGACATCCTCCCGCGGTTTTACTCGGAGGTAATAATCTCACTCTGGCGTGTTTGGTAACATACGTATGGACTTGGAAGAGGGGTAGGGTGAAACTAGTTTTCACGCGTGTTTTCATCATTTTATCTAATTTAATTATTTATTTCGTAATCTTTTGTTTTAATTATTCTTTATAAATTACTCTATTTATTTTTTTTATCCTTATTATATTATATCACTTTTATCATTTTTAAAATTTTCCCGGCTGATTCGTTTTCCTTGCTCCACTGACGCTGCCAAACTCACCTCTCACGATGAAAAACGAGACGTGGGGTGGATGAAATAGGTATTTTGTGTCTGTAATGAAAAAAATGTATAATTGTTATTTTCAAAAATGAAAAAAGTATGTTTAAGAAAATGTCATATTACGTTGCATCCTAGTCCCATATTAATCTCATCCAATCGGTTAACGGGCCCATCATGCATCCAAATCTATGGAGGCACTAGTTGGATGCGGTTGTTCTGATCTGTTTTGGGCATTGGATTCATGAGAATTAATTGGACAGTCAACATAAAATGCGAAATTGCTTGTCCAGTGGTTCGTCCAGATAAAATCTATTGGTGAGTTAGTCTAAAATGATCGATCGCCAGCTCGGGCGTTGAAACGGGTTCAACGCAGTGGTGATGGGCGGAGGACGTACGATATTATAAGGTGTTTCAAAAGATAGATGATATTTTAATTTAATTTATATCTAAGATGAGAATATAATAATAATATGCATTGAAAATATAAAATAAATTATATTAAAAAATATTTTTGAGAATGGGAGTACCGATTTAATGAGTATTGTATCAGATTTCATAGATGCTGTGTCAATTGAAACCGACCCTAAAAAGTAACTGTATATGAAGCGTGCACGTCCGCCGGAGTAGCCCAGCCACCTGTTTCTTCTCTGCGCCCACAGTCACGGAGCTATGGATGCTCGGACCAACCATGCTTGGATTCTCCCAACGTCATCGCGGCAGGAAGTAGGAACATCCCGACCATGAGTAAAAAATGCTTGCGACGGCTGCCCCGGGATCATCCACATTGGATTGAATGGGAAGGAAACGGGATGTAATTTTTCATTTCAAAAAGAGAGAGAGAATTTGACATTTTATAGTATAATTTTTATTTCTTTATACGTGGTAAACTCTACTTTTTTCAATTTTTCATGTTACAACTTTATCCTTTTTGATAGCATATATCATTTTTTTAGTGCACAAGTACCCAGCAACCCTTTATCGTTTAATTTTTCCATCCAAATCTTATTCCCTTCCGCTGAGGGAACATTCGAGAATGTATGACGGATGATGCTGAAATAAATAAAAAGTGATAGACTATTGTGATATAACAATGATAAGGTAGAGATGAAGAGGAGAGATAAGTGATACTTATATGAAAATATATGATAAAATGCTTGAAGTGTAGAAATAAAAACAGAAAAATGGTACTTAATCATTTAAATTTTCCATTACCTTAAGGGACAATTGATCCCTGATATGCCAGGGGTTCCATGAAAATTGAATAGTCAGCCATATTTTCTAGCAAATAATTTAACAACTCAATAAACTTATTTTTCTATCTTTACTCATATAATCTAATCATGTTTTATTTTAATTATCCTATTTGTTTCAACTTTACTATTTATCATTTCACATCAATTACACAAATATCAAAATATTTTTTTCACTTCTCGTCGCATTCCAAAATTATATAAAATTTCACATTACCAAATGTCATTTGCATTTATATAGCTTTGAAAACACCAACACTTCATGAATGCAATTAGTTGAGCCTTGGCCGAAGCATTCTCTGTGAGGGCTGCGGCAACAGCCAAGGAAAGAGACCAGCTAGAGACGACCGGTGCAACGCAATAACTATTTATTTGAGAATAAAGCATCGTGAAACTCTTAAGACGAGAAGTTGAGAATGTGTTGTAAAAATGGTGATGTCCCTTGGTAGCCACTAGCAAGATTCAGTCTATTACCAAACAACTAGTTATGCGCTACTACAGTCATTACACCTTTTATGGAGTATAGGGGGAATGTTTCAATACATCAGAGTGCAAAACTCTATTTTTTTATAAATTCTTTTGAAATTTTTTCATAAAATTGTTAATATAGTTATATTTAATCTATAAACCAAATTTTATTATTTTTGAATATGTGTATTTTTTTTTATTTTTTAAAAATGATGGTACTTTAGCCATTTTAAGTGATTAAAATACCTTTATTTTTAAAAAATCAAAAATATATATTTATATATCTCAAAAAATTGTAAAAGTTAATACATAAGTTAAATATACTTAGGTTAACAATCTTATAAAAAATGTTCAAACAAATATGCTTCCTGGTGGGGTGTATTGAAACATCTCCCACCTTTATCCCATTGAGAACTTGAAAATTTTTTTACCATGTCTAGATATACTTACTTTAAATTTGTTTTATTTACCCATATTTAATATCTCCACCATATCATATTATTTTCTTATAACTTAAAAATTTTTCATAAAAAAAGTGTATAGTTTTTTTTTATGGTACTAGACTATCAGTTTGCCTGTTATGGGACAATACCGTAGGCGTTAATTGTCCAGTTCGGTCTCAAGGGCAGAGATTGCAAAATCTGGCCAATCGAACAAGGGAAGTGATACTACGCTTCTTTTAGTCAAATATTCAAATGCTTGGTTTGATAATTCTCAAGCGCTGTGTTTGGAATAATATAAAATTCTTGAATTCAATATATACTGGATGAAATTTTAGTCAAATATTCAAATGTTTGGTTTGATAATTCTCAAGCGCTGCATCTGGAATAATATAAAATTCTTGAATTCAACATATATGGGTTGAAAATGTAATAACATGTACTTAAAATAAGAAAATTATATTAAAAGTATAAAAAAAATCCGTCTCAGAATTTGGAGAGGTTGTTTCGAGAATGGAATTACAGATTCTATTTAATGATCTTATCCCTTGAAACATTGAGATCTAAGGAGTGTTTAAAATTTTTATTAATTTGTTATTTTATAACTTTCTATTATCTGTAACTATCATATTATTTAATAATGTATACATATTTTCTTATACATCTATTATACTTTTCAATCATTTTTCACAATTCTACACCTCACCCATATAACTACCATGTATATTTTAACTTTATTTTGTTTAGTTCTTATCATTATCACATCACTTCTTGGAATTTCAAAAATTGCACATAGAATATTTGTCATCCAAATGTTTTAGAAGTTAGCGCCAGGGGTTTACTCTTGTAGTAATACCATGGCCCGCTTCAATGACGTTAGGTGTTTGATTTTTGGTATATGGTTGATGAGAGTTTGTTGTCTCTTTTTAAAAATTGTAAGAATGTTTCAGGTGTTAAATGTAATATAAATTGAAATGGTTGTAAATATATACATCAAAAAAATATATTTTAGAAGTTTTATCAGGTGCCGACGCACACACACCCAAACTAAAATCTCTTTTGAAATATTATTTTATATAATGTTAATAGGAATTATCTTAAAAATATTTATATATGCATAAAATTGTCATAGAAGTTTTAATAGTTCACACCTATTTTACAATGATGTTAATCTTACGATACTATGAAAATTTTCTATAATGCTCAAGTATATACAAGACGTGCTCTAAAATTTTAAAACAGTGCAAGAAATCCTCCTGTTAACGCAGGTGCAAAACAGGTCGTTAATCCAAATTAAAACCAAAGGTGCAAAAACTCAGTCCGTCGTCGAAGCCGACCGGAGACAGAAAGTACTTCCCGTGTCGCCCCGATTGGTCACCGCTGTGACGCTCGGGACGGGGTGGAGTCTCTGCTATTCCGGTGACTCGGGGGCTGCGGAAGGCTACTGCGTGAGACAAGTGGGTTGGAAAGTGGCTGGGCATTTTACGGGAAGAAAACTATGAACCCGAGTGAAGGCGACCTACTGGGTGCGGAGCTTCAAACCATGTCCATTTCGGGAGAGGCGATCAGGAGGATTCAACCGGGAAAGGCAAACTCGCTGTTGTGCTCGGTTTGGACTTCAAAATCATACAACCGGGATTTCTTCCAGTCCTCCATGAGAAGACTGTGGCGGACACGCGGGACTGTTCAATTCATTGACGTCGGCGAGAACTTGTATAGAATTGCTTTTTCTGACCAAGGCGATAAGAGGAGAATTCTGGATGGGAGACCTTGGCTCTTCAACAGAAATCTCGTGCTGATGGAGGAACTAAATGAGGAGATTGCAACCGCACAGGTGGTGCTTGTCAAAACGCCCCTGTGGGTGCACATTTGTGGAACCCCACATTTGATCGACAAGCAGGTGCTGGGGCAACGCATTGGGAACTCTTTCGAGGAACTGCATGAGATCGTGGCTAAGGAGTCGGAACTGAAGCTAAGGGTGACAGTCAAATGTACGGAACCCCTGAGGAGGGGTATCTTTGTGCAAGTGGAGGCACGAAAACGCCAGTGGGTGAATTTTCAATATGATAAACTGCCTGTGTTTTGCTTCTTCTGCGGAGTTATGGGGCATGCCTTCAAGGAGTGCACGGCGTTAAACTCGTGTAAGGAGCATGTTCATGAAGCTGATATGCGGTATGGAAGTTGGCTTTGGGTTGGAACAAAGCCAATGCGGCTGCGTGCGTTCGATCAGCAGGGGAGCCGTGTTCTGCCGTGGAAGTATACGGGTGTGATGGACACTGAAGTGCGGGAGTCTGGTGGGACTGGAAGCAGCAGATCTGATGCAATTGCTATGACTTGTCTCCGAAACTGCAGGGGTGACACTTACCAGCTCATGGACAACTGCGCTCATCCAACAACGACTGCGACGCTGGCACATCGACTGGAGGCGGGAAGATCTGGACAGTGTGTGTCTGGCAATCTCCACCCATCCGCGATGCTCGCTGCTGCTCCGGTGGAACCTCCACCCATCTGCAATGCACGCTGCTGCTCGGGAGAAGATAATTCTCAGTCTTATTCTCAGTATACGGGCGAGATGGATACTGAAGTACGGGAGTCTGGTGGGACTGGAAGCAACAGAAATGATGCAACTCAAGTTTCTGGCAACCTCCACCAATCTGCAATGCATGCTGCTGCTCGGGTGGAACCTCCACCCATCTGCATTGCACGCTGCTGCTCGGGAGACGATAATTCTCAGTCTTACTCTGCTTCAGGTTCAGGACACAATCCAAATTACCAAAGGGACGCTGCTGCCCAATTGGGAGTGCTGGATGCTGGAAACTATTGTCTCTCTTGTGCACCTGCTACCGGACACAACCCAGCTGGTTTTTCCCCTGGCCAGATTTCTCACCATGCTCATGTGTGGAAGTCTGATGTGCCTCAGTTGGAGAACACGTTTGCTGCTGCTGAGGGGAATTGCAATCTCGATCAAATGGACTCTGGAATGGGACATGATTGTACGCTTGAACCACACTGCCCCTCTCCTATTAACCCGCGGCGCTGCACCGAAAATGACATTGCTGGTCTGGAATGCAGTCTGACTGATCTCATTGAACATCCGATGGACCCGTCGGGTGTGCCCAGCGCCCAGACCCTCTGTAATTCAGAAATGAAGTTGATTGGTAGGGGACTGATTGACGGGGCAGAAACGACACCAAATGGCAAGTGGAAAAGGAGAGCTAGAGGTGTGGAGGTGGGGAAACACAGCTGGTCTGATTTTTCTCACGGGTCTAGTGGCAGAAAGAGAAGCAAGTCTGATTTCTCCGGGCATACACAGAATAAGAGGAGGGTAATCAAGGGAGAAGTTCTTGTTGATGTGGAGGTGGTGGCTGAGGGATTTCCTCAGTCCCACCTCCTTTAGGATGGCGCTCCTAGCCTGGAATTGCCGTGGGCTTGGGAACCCACGTGCAATTCGCTGCCTCATGGATTTGGTCAGGAAACAAGATCCCATTCTCATCTTCCTCAGTGAAACGAAACTTACAGTAAAAGAAATGGAGGGGATTAGAAGAAAGTTAAGGTTTGATTGCTGCTTTGCGGTGGAACCTGCTGCAAGACGAGGTGGGCTCGCTCTATTGTGGAATCATGCTCATCCTGCAAGCATCATCAGTTACTCTGCTCATCATATTCACGCAGACTTTTTGGGATGGCTTCTCACTGGCTTCTACGGTCATCCAGATGTACATAGACGACATCAAAGCTGGAACATTTTGGAGCAACTCAAGGGTGGGTCTAGCTCTCAGTGGCTTGTGTTGGGTGATTTCAACGAGGTTATGGGATCTACTGAGTACCACGGCCAGAGGATTCGGCCCCAACATCAGATAAATTTTTTTTGTGACACTATGGATAGTTGTAACCTCATGGACCTGGGCTTTGTTGGCCAGCCTATGACATGGCGTAACAACAGGAGGGGACCTCATCGGGTGGAGGCTAGGCTTGATAGAGGACTTGCGACGCCAAACTGGACATCCGTTTTTCCTTTCGCCAAACTCGTCCACTTGAATGCAGTCACATCCGATCACTGTCCTATTCTCTTGCTTTTGGACTCTAGGAGGAGTAGGCGGAAACCTCCAAGGGAATTCCGTTATGAACTCTTTTGGGCACGGGACAGGGTGACCCATGACATTGTCAATAGAATTTGGGCTTCCACACCCGCTAATACTGTCGCCGCTATGGACATTCTTGGGTGGAAGATTAAGGAGTGCAGTAAGGCCCTATCTAGATGGAACAAGTTGAAGAGAGGTAATCTACGGAGGGATATTGACAAGACACAATCTAAACTGGACTCGCTTATGGCCCAGAATCCTTCCGATCAAAGAGATGATGCTATCCAGCGGGCAAGACTCAGAATTAACCGGTTGCTTGATGATGAAGAGCAAGTTTGGCGAGTGCGGGCTAAAACTCATTGGCTTCATGCGGGCGACAAGAATACGGGTTTCTTTCATCGGGTGGCCTCAAATCGAAGACGCTCCAACTTCATTGAAGGCCTCCGCGACCAAAACGGCCAATGGGTAAATGATCAAGATTGTTTGCTTGAGCTCTCAAGGGATCACTTTCAGCAAGTTTTCACTTCGTCGGCACCTCCGACGACAACATGGATTCGGACTCTTATTCCCAGAAGCATAACCAACCATCAAAGACAGAATCCCACCGCCCCTTTGACTCTTGCGGAAGTTGCTAAAGCATTACGCGACATGAGTCCGACAAAGGCGCCTGGCCCGGATGGCATGTCTGCTGGTTTCTTTCAAAAACATTGGAGTACTGTGGGCCAGGAGGTCTTTCTGTGGTGCAAAATGTTCATGGATGAGTTAGATCCCGCTATTCAAGCTGCCCGGCTCAAGCCGGTCAACGCCACCACTCTGACTCTAATCCCAAAGAAGGCTGGAGCTCAAGAGTTATCACATTTCCGCCCCATCAGTCTATGCAATGTGGCGTATAAGATCCTTGCTAAGATTCTTGCGAACAGACTCAAGCAATGCCTCCATGAGGTTATCGGTGACCAACAGAGCGCTTTTGTTCCCGGTCGCCTTATCACGGACAACATGCTGGTAGCCTACGAGGCTATTCACTATCTTCGTAATCGACATGGCCGGAGGTGGAACGAAATGGCAATCAAGCTTGATATGTCAAAGGCTTATGACAGGATTGAGTGGGGGTTTCTTCAGCAGATGTTGGCTGCCATGAACTTCTGCCCGCGCTGGCTAAATTGGATCCAATCTTGCGTCACCACTGTCACATACCGAGTCAATGTCAACGGAGCCAAATCCAGGCCTTTCCAACCTGAGCGGGGCCTGCGGCAGGGGGACCCGCTATCTCCCTATTTGTTTATCTTGTGTGCGGAAGGTCTTTCTGCTCTCATTTGTGATGCGGTTGCTCGTTCGTGCATTCATGGGATCAAAATCAACCCGAGGGGCCCCACCCTTTCTCACCTGTTGTTCGCTGACGATGCCATCATTTTTTTGCGGGCCTCCTCCTTGGATGTCTCGAACTTTTTGGATACCTTACGCAGGTATGAGAAATCTTCTAGTCAAGTTGTAAATGTTGATAAGACTGATGTGTTCTTCAGTTCCAACACCGACTTGGCATCTAGGCAGCATATTAAGTCTTTACTGGGTTCTTCGGGCCAGGAAATTCTAAACTATCTTGGGCTTCCGGCTTGGCTTGGGAGATCAAAGCGAGTGATGTTCAAAGGCTTGAGGGAGAGGGTATGGAGGAAAGTTCAAGGGTGGAAAGGCAAATTACTCTCTTGGGGCGGTAAAGAGATTCTTATCAAAGTTGTTGCTCAGGCAATCCCAACCTATTCGATGAGCATCTTTCTACTCCCCAAGTCATTTTCTTCCGATCTGAATGGCATGCTAAGCAGGTTTTGGCATGCTAAGCAGGTTTTGGTGGGGCGATCATGGTGATAGACGCAAGATGAGTTGGGTGGCTTGGCAGGACATGTGCAAGACTAAGTACTCGGGTGGGTTGGGGTTTAGGGACCTTCACATTTTCAACTATGCCCTCCTTGCAAAGCAGGTCTGGCGGCTCAACTCTCCTTCCAATTCTTTATGCTATAGGGTCCTCAAAGCTAAATATTTCCCGAAGGGGGACGTTTGGAACTGCCATGCTAAACCATCTGACTCTTTCACTTGGAGGAGCATCCTTAAGGCCAGAGAGGCAATCCGCTTTGGTTGCAGATGGCGGATTGGCACGGGGGAGCGGGTTCAGTTCTTTCATGATCCCTGGATGGATTCTTCTATTACCAAGGCGGGGCCTCTTCCAGCATCTATCCCGGACGATGTCAAAGTTTGTTATTTTATCAACGGGACTTCTCGGTCATGGATCAAGGAGCGTATTGTGGCGGCTGTGGGGGACGACGGGTGGCGGGCAATTTCTCAAATTCCTCTCTCCCCTTTGCCACAGGATGACCAGAGATATTGGATGTTTGAACCTCACGGGGGCTTCTCGGTTAAATCTGCTCACAGGGTGCTCCGCTCGGGCTACGGTCCCTCCCCACTTTCCACGGCTTTCAAGGCTATTTGGAGCACAAAACTCCCATCCAAAATCCTCATCTTCTCTTGGAGACTCTTTTTGGATAGACTCCCGACTCTCTCCAATTTGCGTAGCTGGGGCATTCTTGTTGACCCTTTGTGTCTTTTTTGCAGGGCTGCTATCGAAGATACTGATCATCTCTTCTCTGAATGTGCTCTTACCAGGGGGATTTGTTTGAGGGCTGCTAGACACTCTTTGTCTCCGGCTTCTGTTAAGGACCTTGTCATGTCCCTGGCGGAACGTCGCAGGCCCAAGGATCTCGCATTCTTTTTTCTCTGCTGCTGGAGGATCTGGTTTATGCGAAATTCCCTCCGGTTTGATGGAACCAAGCCGGATTTCTCCAAAATTTGGGACTGGTGCAAGGAGTATCTCGAGCAATACCGACGGGCCACCCCCCTCTCTCTTGGTGGAGCAATCGATCGCACCTTGAGCCCTAGATGGACTAAACCCCCAGTTGGGTTCCTCAAAATGAATGTTGATGCTAGGATCATTAATCGGTCTTCGTCTATGGGATTTGCTGCGGTTATCAGGGACTCATGTGGCGCTTTCATTGCGGCTAAGGCTTGGAGAATGAGTGGTTCGCTGGATCCCTTACTGTTGGAGGCTCGTGCTTGTCTTTTGGGGGCACACTGGGCCATTCATCTTAACCTGTCTAGTCTCCAGATCGAAGTGGACTCCCTTCTCCTTGTTCATTTCCTCTCTACGGACGAACCTATCTCCTCCCCTGCTGGGGTGATTATTGATGAAATTAAGGCTATCCTTCAATCTTCAAACTTCTTTTCGGTTCATCATGTCCTTAGACAGGGGAATGCGGTGGCGCATGCGCTGGCCGATTTTGCTTCTCTTTCTGTATTGGATCAATGGGTGTGGTGGGACAACCCCCCTCATGTAATTCACGAGAAAATCTGTACAGACATTTTTTTGTCAATGAATTGCTCGGATCTCCTTATCCAATCTCCCCCCCAAGGTGGTTGGGAGAGGGGATAAGGTTTTCCTTTCATCAAAAAAAAAAAAAAACCAAAGGTGCAACATATGAATTTGAACTTAACTTTTTTTTCTGAAACCTAAACTCTAATTATAGTTCGATTAGTCGGGCGGGATAGGTTTGGATTGAATTCATGTGACAGTATAGGCGAGAATTTAAAAAATGGGTTTAAATTCAGGCTAATCTCACTAATGTACATTTAAATTTAAAAAAAAACAAAGGCTGCACTATTGATTTCAAAATGCACGTGCATTAAAATAATTGTTTGTAACATACCAGACCTTCGATACGTTACCCTTATCGGAAGAATTACCAATGATGATAATAAAAAGATTAAATATTCAATGTTTGGTTTTGTAATTCTCAAGCGATTCCTTAGAAGAATACAGGATTATTGAATAAAATATATACCCATAATGAGAATGCAATGATACGTATTCAAAAAATAAAAAAATGCACTAAAAAATTTAAAGAACTGTCTTATAAATTGAAAAGGCTATATCCAGAATGGATATACAGATTCCATTCAAAGATTTTATATCATTTGAACATTGAGATCTAATGTGTGCTCTTATTAATTTAAAACTTTTCATTATCTCCAATTATTATATTTTATAATCATTTATTTGCATTTTAATGTATATTTTCAATCATTTGTCTACAATTTACCCATATAACTATTCTACATCTTAACTTATTCTTTTTAATCTTCATTATTATACCTATCATATTACATTATTCTTCAATTTTAAAATTTTTTACAGAAAGCAAGCATCTTGATACTGGTCTTTGCCCGAACCGGCTAGGCTATCACTTTTGAATGTCCATGACAGCAGAAAATGTAGGTGGTAGCAATAGTCTTCCTTATTTAGAAGGAGTTACCATTGGTAGATTGATAAATTCGAACTATAATTAGAGATATATTAGAATTTTGTAAGAATATATGAGTGCGTAATTAAGAAATACCAGTTATGATGATTATAAATACTCTCACAAAAAACCAAAATTGTATACACAAAAAATTCATTCAATAATTTAAAAAGTTTTATTGAATACCAAACACATCCAAACTAAAATATTTTCTGAAATATTATTTTATATACTGTCAATATGAATCACCTTTAAAATACATATATACATGCATAAAAATGTCATATAAGTTTTAACAGATGAAACCTATTGCATAGCGATGTTAATTCCATGACAACGTAAATTTTTTTTTAAAACTCGATCATGCACAAGATACATGCTCTGAATTTTTTAAACAATGCAATAAATCCAACAGGGGTGCAACTCAAGCCACTCGGATTTAGCTTGAGGCCAATCCAAATTAAGACTAAAGGTGCAACATAGGAGTTATAATTTGATCATACTTTTAAAATCTCAATCTTTATCCTACTTCATGTCTGGGATAGATTGGATTGAATTCATATGATAGTTTGGGTGAAAATTTTAAAAAAAATGGATTGAGATTTAGGTTAGTCCCATTAATTTACATTTAAATTTAAAAATATAAAGATTATACAATTAATTGCAAAATGCATTCCCATTAAAATAATTATTTATAATATAGCAGACCTTAAATATTCTACCCTTCCCGGAATAATTACCATGAACCATATAATAAAATGATTAAAATATATCAAAGCAGGTAACATTTTTTTTAAAAAAATTTCTGACAGGAGTAGCTAAGTAACATTGAATTAGCACTATATACAAGAATGCAAATGATATACGATGAATTCAAATATGCAGCCAGTACACATCGGACTTTACTGCATATGCATTCATGTATACCTCTTCCTTCGAGACTTCGAGTGGCTCATATGGACATCTTGATTTGTCGGTACGATGCAGAAAATGTTGCTAGGCCAGTTAGAACTTACAACGCTGCTTGGCATTCATCCATAATGCCATAAGGGTCTGTTTACTTGGAGAAGAATGAGATTGTGAACAAGGAATGAAATGTACACAATAGGGTAAAGTAAAAATAGATAAGTTGTATGAAAAAATATGAGAAAATAATTAAAATATAAATATAAGAATGAAAAACTATGTAGCATTGACCAGACCGGTCTAAAAACATTTTTTAAATTTTTTTATAAACATGTTGATTTAGTTAGATTTAATTTATAGCTAAGTTTTACCATTTTTAAATGCATGTATATATTTATTTTGGATTTTTAAATATAGATGTATCTTTTTTATTCTTTATCCTCGATCCCTTTACACCTTCTTCTCTCCTTCACATTGGTATCAAAGCCATGTTCTGTTTTTAAACATTCTTTTAAGGACTGACCACCCTTCTTCTTATTTATGATTAATTATGCTTTCAAATTCAATTGTCATTATATAATACCCCTTTATTAGTAGGCTCTGTTAAGGGCTCAAGTAAGTATGCTCTGGACTCGTCATTAAACATGAATCTTCTCCAGTAGAAAGTTCAAGATTCTAACAACAGGATCACTGAGCTAGTATATTTGGTAATTGACCTAATTTCTATGATACCATGCAGTCGAAGGGGAAGCAAATTTGAGATAAGGTAAGTCTTCCGATTATGCCAACTAATTTTATCAAGGAAAAAGAGCTTATAGTTTATTTGAAAGCAAAGTTGGTCATAAACGATGAGACTGGTAGGAAGTTCCTAAACTCTACAAATGGCTACCCCTTCTTCTTCAAGTGCTCCCATTTCTTTTTCACCACTAAGGACTTCTAGTGTCTGCAAGATTGATTGGCTTTATGAGGTTACCAATGCCCCTGAAGAAATTGCTACACCTCAATCCCAACTACCACTGCTCAACCCGTACTTTGTATTTTCAAAACCATCTTCAAAACCTATATTTCGAAGATTAGCTAGTTTAGTCAAGCATCAGCCTATTAATGGATATGTCCAAGCATCAAAGTTTGATAAGCATCTTATTCCCGCATAACAAAATGAAACCTTCATCACCTTGCAAATACCTGAAGATTTCCTAGCTTCTTGGAGAAAAGAAGGCTACACCCATTTGCACTTTGAAGCAATCAGGCTTGCCTTAACCTTCGATGGACAGAAGAGACTTCTTGTTTCTTCGAGATTTGCTCTTCTTGATTCAAGGTTCGCTAATTATCAACATGCATGCATTGGAACTATAAAAACTACTCTCAATGCAGGAACAGTCTTCATGACTTTCTTCACAGACTTCAATATGCTTTTGGGTAATCCATTTTTGTTAAAGGCCCTTAAGGATCAAGTATAGATCGAAGGTCCTAAAATGGTTAGCTCTTCTACTTATGTAGCCACCTCGCATTACCAACTTTGTTATCGAGCCAAAATAATGCAATGGATCTAGTCATTATAGGACTAGACAACTTGGACTCTGTCCCTTTATGAGTAAACTTTTCAAGTAAACTCTTCAAGAACCCTTGTTTGCACTTATGTTCTCAAACAGCTTACCCCATAATAATTAACTCGACTTCTTCCCTATATACGTTCTCCAAAGCCTGTCATGAGAACTAATTCCGTTATCACCTGCAATGTTGATAACCAAGTTAAGATTGTCTTTCCAAAGGCTGAAACTAGTGGGTCCAAATATATTTCTTCAATTTTCCATTATGAAATTAACATGATAGCCTTTGCTCCTCGGTATAGACTAAAGGTGCTAATCAATTCATTTTGTGAAGATGACACTCCAGTTTACCAAGGAAAACTGGATAATGGTCATCTTTGGTATGACCCTGTTGCATGCACTTGTGATGGATGTCTCTTTGGATAAATGATGATGAAAAGCCAGTCCACCAAAGTTCAAACTAGCAACTGCAACAAAGGTATGAAGATGGAGACCCATCTGTGGGATTCTTAGGCCAGCCCCTCGGGAAAGTTTAACTTTTATGTCACTTATGGCCAACTCAAAAAGTAATCACAAGTTATCCAAGGCCATGTAGACCGAAACACCAATTTTAGCCTCCTCCACGGCCAAAGCCTCATGCTGTCAAATGCAACATGCTCTCACGCAGAAGAATATGAAAAATCGTTTCCGCCCCCGACTCCATACTAGGATGCATCTGTCAAGATTTTTTATCAGCATGAAGTTCCAGATCCTCCTCCTGGAGAGAAGGTAACCCCAACGGAAGCCACAATCAATTGGGCAAATGAAAATTCTATTATATAGAATAATGTGTTGAATTCTATTTATAACTCTTAAAAAGTCTATGCTCAATAATCAATATAAAAACTCGACTCTTTAGAAGTTTTTATTAGGAAAATTCAGCAAAAGATGCAAGGGATAAATGCTCGGCTCCAACAAAACACCAATTCAATAACCTCTTCCTCCTACCAGGAAGCTATGGCCCAGATTAAGCAAATTGAAGCTGAAAAAAGAAGCTTTGAAATCCAACTTGCAACCATCCAAAAATAAGCCAAATTGTCAAAAACCATCATGGCTACAATTTCCCATACCCACATTCAAGCTTTTACTCACCCGCCATTCTAGGAGAAATATCCATCACGCCAAAGCAAAAACCAGCCCATAACCCACAACAACTAGAAACTCCAACCCCAGAGATCTCAAATGATATTAGAGGTGCGTCTTCCAAGCCACCCCCAATAATATTCCCTATTGATGACTTAAACCCAATCTCCTCATTCCTTAGAGCTCTTGCCTTAAAATCTATAGTCCCAGAGATAGAAGAGACATTGAGCTATTCTTCACAATAAATGAAGAGCATGTATTTATGGTTGATGCTTCTTCCTCCCAACAAACTTCAATTGTCTAAGACCTAAATGAAGAAATGAACTAATATGCTCCTGAAACTAGATTTACTGTTACCCCAAAATTTACTCTCTACGACATACCACTAACAAAGTGGAAAGATTGCATCCATGAGTTTGCCCCCTAGCTCCAAACTCAATACAATCATGTGGGGTTAACATTGTCAGAGGCAATCCAAGCCTTTGTAGATGGCTTTCAGGGAAGACTAAGGTATTGGTATCGAGGTCTTGGAGAATGTCGGCAAACTACCTTCAAACAACATGAACATTTTAATAGTTGCCTGAATGAGATATTCATGAAATTCTACGGAGAAATAAAACATGCCACAGATACACACTCGAGAAGAATATCTCAGAGCATGATGTCACTGCTTCAAGTGGAAATATTTGGAGAAACATTTTGCAAACATGAGCTGTAGGTATTATATCCTTGGAGGACAAGATGATGAGAACCTTAAGAAGGTATTTCTAAACTCATTCTCATCTCCATTAGGAAAAGAAACCCAAAAGCTTCTTGCATCTCAACAAAAAAATCCAAAATAAATACGTACATATATCCAAAAAGGTAAAGCTTAGTTTATATATTAAATATAATTAGATTAATATGTTTGTTAAAAATAAAAAATAAAAAATATGTTTTTGAATCGGCCTGAAATCGGTGGATTTCAGAGCGGTCTAAAAAGATCATTCGATAAAAATATGGTAATGGTTAATTAATATATCTATTTTTTTTAATTTCTCATTCTCATGTGCATAATTTTCGAAACAAACACACCATGAATTACTTTACTGCGGGTTTTTTATCCTAGAATAGTTCAAACCATTTGACTTTGCAGTCATTGACTTTACTTTTGGACTTATGAAATTGTTTAGAACAGTCAAATGGTTGTCATAAGGGAACAACCCCTGGACTTTATGATATCACGGTAGGATTGTCCACCAAATATAGGTAAGTACTGGTGCAGGTAGGGGGACACGAAACATGCAATGAGCAAGTACTATTCTCTTGGGATAGTCTTCAAACTGTTGCGATTCATAGCCTTGAACTCGTGTTAGTTAAGCTAGTCACAATAATATATATGACTAAAAACTACATCCATTTTTAAAATTGGAAAGGCAAAATAACGTGTAAATTTTAATATTTCATGTAGTTAACCCATGGAAACCAACCCATTTAAAATTGGATTAGGTTCAAGTATAGGTTAGGAAAATAGAATTTTTTTTATAATGTGTGTTTGGGCAGTGATAAAATTTTTAATAAAAAATTTTTGTGAAACTTTTTTTGAAAATGTTTGAAATGAGTGGAAAATGATGTGATATAATATGGATGGTGACGAGAAGTAAAAAAGTAAAGTTAAAATAGATAGGTTAGATGTATGGATTATTATGTATAAATGATTGAAAAATATGATACTTGTATAGGAAACTGTGGAAAAATAATTAAAAAATAAAGTAATTGTAAAAAGTAAAAAGTTTTAGATTAAAAAGTTTTTGTAAAAAACAAACACCCTCAAAGAATCTGTATTTAATATTTTCAACTTGTTTTCAAATCTATCGACAATAATTTCTTACTAAAATAAGATATAATTGTACAAACCTTACCATTTCATCACACTGTCTATTGTTGGCATAAGTACATCATACATGACTTTTAAACGAACTTTGTCATTAGCCCGCTTCAAGCTTGCAGGTCAACTATATTGGATTAAGAACTTTAGAAAATTAGGTCGTACATGTTGGGTAAAAAGTTGAGATAAAACTGGGCTCGAACTTGGCTCATATAATGTTGGATGACTTTAACCCCACTCTATGTTAATTCTTATCATGTAAGAGAAGTGATCATGTGAGTCTGTGCTAAATAAATGTGTCGCTTAGCCCACCTAAAAAATTTATTTACTTTTTTCTTCGTATACTTGTTTATCCAAATATATTTAATATATAAATCAAGTTTTATCATTTTTAGGTGTGTTTATGTATTTTTTTGAGATTTTTAAAGATAGGGGTATTTTAAAATTTTAAAATGTCAAAAAATATATACACACATCTAAAAGTGGTAAAACTTGACTTATATGTTAAATATACTTAGGTAAACAAGTATATGAATAAAAAATAAAAAAATGTTGTAAGTTGATTTTTCAAAGCAAGCTAAGCGATACATTTGCTTGGTTCAAGTTAACAAGATCATTCATCATTATGCAATACATTCAAATTTTCGGGTAGATGCACTCTGATAAGTTCTATTCGACATTCTTATGGTGCCTATTAACGAATGAAATATTTTTTCATTGCATAAAATAATAATTTACTCTTCTCATTTTTCTATACATTTTTTTTTGTTTTTTCATTCTCAGTAAACAAACACATTTTTTCATTTTACCCCACATGTCACTTCACATTTCATCCAATTTGTGAAAAAGAAGCTTTAATTTGATGAGCTTTTATTCTCTATCTTTTTGCAGGACAAATTTTATTTAAAAAATCAATATAAGAATAAAGTTCATTCACAATAGACATATAAATCAAATACTAGATACACTTACAATGGACAAAGCAAACGAAAATCACGAGAATTACACAGCATGGCTTTTTTTTATGAAGTACATAGCATGTATATAATATCTCTAATAGCTACGTGGAAGATTGCCTTAGGTCCTGCATTAACTTGTTAATGAATCTGTAATATACACTTTTCAAAAGTGTATTTTTTTAAATTTGTCGAAGCCTACATGTCAAATTGGACTATTTGACTTTGAAAATTTGACTGGGGCAATAAGGGGTTTAGAAAATATTAATTGAGATATTATCTTAAAAAGTTAGTTATCCACATGAGCATGATAAGAAAGATGTGTAGCCTAGAGCAAACATAGGTTCGAGTATTCATAAAAGCAATATTTTTAATTTTAATTTTCTCTCCAAAATTTTATTTTTTTACCAAGTCAAAAAACCCTAATCGGAATACTTGGTCAGCCAGGGCAATGCGACAGTAACATCGCAACTTTCTTTCTAAACAATTAGCCACGAATGAGAGAATTCTTGTTAAGCTATGTGTTATAAAGGAAGGAAGGAGGGCGATTTGGAAAGAAAAGCGAGAAATGACTAGAAATTGAGAAGGAAAAGACGAACTGTTGCGTTCTCATTGGAAGAGGATTTCAGAGATTGCATATTGGTTTATTATTTCCCAAGCAGATGTAAGTCGAGATTTATTTCTCTAAGATTTCATTTTATTTTTCATCTTGAGATTATTGGATGATAAGTAATGGAATTAAAGGGAGATGTCCCTAAGGATCTGTATGCGTCAGATACCAGCAAAGAAGCTGTTTTGTTAGACTTAGATTTGTGGGTTAAAATGTAGACTTTTAGATTACTTTCGGTCTGTAAATAAAATTATAGATTGAATCGTAGTTAGAAACTAAGATTTTTCATATGCATTTTTCAATATATAAATGGCTGGAAAATCACATGTTATAGCTATCACAAGATTGCACGAAAAGATGAAGAAGAAGATGGGTTTCCTTAAGGGTTTGGGATACTAGAGGGATTTTTGCTGAAAGCCCCTATAAAATAACGAAATTGCAAAGTGGTCATGTCTATAATATTTTAGAAACCTCTTGGGCCATTCCCTTCTTTTTGCTTGGGCCTCGGGCTTAAGCCTAAGCTTGACTGGCTACGCTTGTGAGCTTAACGCTTAGGCTGGCTCGCAGTGATAGACTAAGCTCAGGTGGAGTTCGATGGAGAGGCGATGACAGCATTGACAGCGATGGCGGACTCTGACGACTGAACTGGGCTTGGCCGAGCAAAAAGGCCTTAGCATCAATGACCTACAATAGTAGTGGCTCACAGCATGAGGGTCCAAACATTTAGGCCCATCAGACGGTCCATCCTCCAAGCCCGCATGCCTAGACGACAGTGGCCCAGTGCTAGCGCTGGTGTGTGACGAGCTGCATATATGTTAAATTAAAATGCTCATTTTAACGCAAGTATACATGCCCGATCAAGTAATAAAGAGTGAGTTGAGTATCGTTCCCACGAGGATATGATCTAACTAGGATTATTAATCAGTTTAGTTGCTTTCGATGAGTAGAAAATTGAAATTTCATAATTAAAACTAAAAATATCAAATGCAATAAAGAAATAGAAAAGAGTTTCACGGGACAACTGGAATACTAAAAGGAAGTTATCGATTGGGGATGACAGATGGATAGTTAAGAATTCTTGAATCTAAACTATATCGTATTGGTTTCTTTTCTTTAGATTGTGCAGAGATTTACTAGTCCAAGTTTAATAATTTTTATATATATCTTCCAACACATATAAAGCTAATTATACCATATTCAATTTCTATGTTCTCATGCCATTAAATAAAGTGGAATTGATAAATTCATAACTTGTTTATGACTACATAGGGTTTAACGGTATATTCCTATCCATTAAACAACTCCCCTTAACAAAGAAGGAACCTATGCCCTGCACATGAATCTAGCAGAGATTTTTCTTTTTCAATGATTAATCTTGCAATTAAATTATCTTACAAGGTAGTTAATCTTGTAAAAAACATTAAACATCATATGCAAAGATAAATCCACATCGCACAATCATATAGAAATCAAATATTCAGAACCAAGATAATATAGTTTATGTATCAATTCATCATAACTATCCATCTAATGGAAGTTTAGCTCAAAGGCATGACATAAAAATCCTTTACATCCATAATGAAAGTATCTAGGAAAATAGAGAAAAGGAAATAGAAAGATGAAGAGAAAACTGAATCTCCGGAATTTTCGCCAACGGGATCGAATCTCCTCTTCAATCCGTGCTTGAAACGGGTTCGTTCCTTCTCTGTGTGTCTGTTCCATCAACTCTCTCTCCTTTGCGCACGCATCCCTAGGTTTCTATTTAAACTGATCAGCTTGCGTAGCACACATGCAGAAATCCACGCGTGCGGATTCGCCGTGGCTCCTAGGTGCCCCTAGCCGGCGCTTGGGCGCCAACTCTCTGGAAGCTTTATGACTTAGAACTCCTCGAGAAGCCCTGCAAACTCATGCCTTAGCACCTAGGCACCCCAATCCGGCGCCTGGGCGCCAACTCCCTAGAAGCTTAGTGATCTGGAAACTCTCTGGAATGCCTGTATGCTAGGGAAGTGGCACTTAGGAGCCCCACGTCGGCGCCTGGGCGCCAATTACTGGAAGCATTATGCCGTTTGAGGTATTGGAAATTCTGGATAAGGCATATGCGTGGGCGCCAGCCTACTTGCTTCTTCACTTTGCTCTGTTTTGCATTTGACTCGCTCGCATGCCTGTAATTATTTGTCCTTCCTACAAAAAATGAACGAACTAAATAAATGAACTAAAAATGCCTAATTTATGCTAAAAAATGCATAAAAACTGCATAATGCTCCTAAAATGCAAAGCGAGTGAAAATTCAGCTAAATGGATGCAAACTAAACCTAATCTATGGGACTAACGCACAAAAATAGTCTGAAATGGGTCATGATAACTCATATTTCACGAGTTATCAGTGTGTCACGTGGCACCACTAGATTTCACCCATGCATATTTGCCCATCAAAATTGATCTCAAACTCTGCTTTTGGCAATCTAAGAGCGATTTTTAAGTTTTTTGACCTTTTGGATAAAATGGAAGGCTATGATTATCCACTAGAGGCTTGGATCATAGTGTTAAGTGGGCCGAATGTGTTATTTACGATCAAATTATGATCCAATGCTTGTTTAAGATGACAATGCACATTATTGTGTAGAGAAGCTTAGTAGATAGGTCCACTAAGTTAGATATTGAGTTAAAAAGAGGAAAATATGGACATATTGCATTTAGAGATTATAAATTGCATAAGCTTTCCTTATATCCTATTCTACTTACTAAGTTTACTCATGACGTTTATATATCTTTGTTGTACTATAGATACTCTAGCAGGTGACTCTTAGGTGTTTCTCTAAAGTTAAAGCAAAAGCATGACTATATCTAAGTTATTTATTTATTTTATTGCATTCATATGATGACATTGTAATAACATTATGTGATGGCTTGGTTGAACAATATTCCGCTCTTATCTTATTTAAATTATTGATTGCAAATTTACCAAATGTCGTTATCTTTTATGCAAATAAATTTTTGAGCTCAACACGTGATAGATCATGGCAGATAACCCTCAGGCCCAAGTTCAACGCGAAAGTGTTGTTTTTAGAGTTGGGGTGTTACAGAATTGTCTCTCTCCACAAGTGATATATGATAGCACATAAAAAAATTCTAATTATCTAAACTCTCCAGTTTCCTTTGTTAATCATTTGAAACCAATTAAGGACTTCCTTTGACTGTCTTCTTAGAGTTCTCAAAATCAACTTAAGAAGAAAGGATTTAAAAACATCACTTGAGAAAGGACACTAAAAGAACAATTGATCTCTAGAATCTCTAGAACCTCTAGAACCCTCACAAAAAGCATGAATAATTAGTAATAAGTCCCTATTTGGCTAGCTTAATTCTCTCTAGTTTTAAATTGCCTCAAATTTACAAGTCAAGCAATAAATGATCGAGCGTGGCCAAATGTACTCAAGTGCACTTAGCATTTGTATACTCAGGTGTATTTAACTCATTTTATATGTTTTGAAAATTTTAAAATAAAACTACTAATCAAAATGCATTTAACCCGTATATCAATTTTTACAAATTTTAGAGATTTGTAGATATTTTTTAGATTTTTAAAAATTAATAACATTTTCGTAATTTGTGAATCTAAGTTAATGCACGTGCCGGTCTAAAGAAATATGAAAAAGAGTATCTCGTAAAATATATGTGGTTAACTATGATTAATATTCTACCATGCGCTTCAATTATATATTGGAAGCCGTAGTAGAGAAAAATGACACCACGCGCGTGCGTGCATGCCTGCAGGAGAGTTCTCGCACCAAGAGAAGTCGCACAAATGCTAAATGCACAAAATGCATAAATAAAACCCAAGGAGAGTATCGCTTCATATGCGCGACTACAAGGTAAGACTTCTGATCATATACACACAACACGTATGGAGGCCACAACCACGATAATAACAATAACAATATGAATCGAACGAAAGGATTGCGTGGGGTTCGTGTCTACTAAGAAGCAAGAACCAGGGTCTCACACACTCTAAAGAAGCAACTTTCGAGAGCATCTGCACCATCGGTCAAAGCATCGCTGGAGATTGGGCCAGTCGGAGGTGGATACCGCGAAGTCGTGTAGCCAGTTGGTGAGTACGACTTCTTGGTCGGTGGCTGGCAGGCTCGAGATGACGTCCTCCATCACCCTCTCCATCTCCATCTTCTCGTATCCCGTCAACACGGGGCAGGTCAGTCCGTTGCTCGCGTAGCAGCAGATAGGCAGCCAGAGCATGAAGAGCCGGAACTTCACCTGCCTTCCCGCTTCGTATTCCCACCTTGCAAGCTCTCTCATCAAGATCGCTGGAACAAAAAACACCAAGCCAGAAGCAATCAGGTCAAAATCGTAAACAAGATTATAGCTGATTCCCATTTCTCACCGGTTATTTTGACGATGGTTCCTTGGACTCGCGGATTCGCGGTCAGCGCCAGCGACGCCAGCCCTGAAGCGAAGCTCCACTGCACAACCGCCTCGTCCACAGCCGAGCAGATCCTCATCTTGCTCGTTATCCACAGCAGCTCCTGCGCCAGCTTCTCCGCCATCACCCCATCCTCCCCGCAGCTCACCTCCCCGGCTGCTGCCAGTTGCTTCTGCGATCGACCCGTCTCGGTCGACGAAGGGAGGAAGCCCCCCAAAAAGATGCCCTTGAAGTAGGAGAGGAGGTGGGAGCCGAGGGGAAGCGAGTGGAGGACTCGAGCGGGCCACGCGCCGGACTGGTCGGAGCTCCGGGTGCAGTTGGAGACAACGGACTGCAGGCAGCAGTAGAGCAAGTTGGACGTGCGAGCGAAGGCCGAGGAGAGGGCTGCACGATTGATGTCCAGGAGGCTCTGGTGACCCTCTCGGGCGTTCTCGTCCACGATCCTGTCCGCCATCGCCACCGCGAACTGGTACTTCCGCGAAGTCGCCGGAGTATCGTTTACAAGCGCGAATACCTAGAAACACATAACAGACAGCAGAAATAACGTAAGTAACCAGGGTCCGGAGCATTCCACTCGCTGCTGCTTCAAGCATGCGCCGAGTTTCGATTTGGACGCACTCGCGAGCGTCTCCCGGGCGAAAACGTGTCTACGTACGGAAGTGCATGGCAGAAGTAAAACGCCTTTGGAAACCACGAAATTCCCTCGCTCCGGAAATGAGGAAACAGGTTTGGCCTAGCATTGCGTCCTTTAGCAACCACGGCAAATGGAAATAATAAGTAAATTCGAAGAAGCGAGCTTACGTGAGAGAGAGCTCTCCCGATTGGATTTGTGGAAGGGCCATCAGAATCGTCGTCGTATCCTTGTCGCAAAACCAACGAATCCGACGGCGGAGATTTCCCTGATATCAGCTTGTGCAGGATGGCCGGTGGAGACTGGATGATGGAGCAGGGGAAGTAGTCGACCATCACTCTCAACACCCAGATGGTCATCCAAATCATCAGCATCGACATGTAGCGAAAATGGTCTCTGGGGCTCCATCTCTGCACCTCTCCCGAAGCTGACTTGGCGACTGCGAGGAGCGTCTTGGCTGCGGTGTTGACGGTAGACATGAAGACGGTGTTGAGGAGGGTGGAGGGCTTGGTGGTGGAAGACGCTTCCACCAGTGCTAGTCTCGGTGCCATGGCTGTGGGAGCTGGGGAGAGGAGGAGAAGCGTTTATGTTTGCTGGAGGAATGGAACGAAAGAGGAGGTGGGACTTATAAGGCAATCGGACTTACTATATCGAGTAAGGACTAAGGAGACGAAATTTTCATTTGGCTGGTCTCGCTCTTGTTTTCGCCAACCTGGTCATTTTCGTCAGAGCATTGAAGAACCGACAGAAACGCCCTTGTCCGACGCAAAAAACTGTCCTCCGCCGCACGAGCAGCCTCGCGTGAGCTTCGACGCATGGGCGATGTGATGCCCTGTTCACAAGCCTGCAGCGCAATCCCAAAGATAATTAGATAACCAGCCCCCTGATTTTGTCCTCAAGGTTAGGTTAAAGAGTTTAATTATTTGTAAATATCTAAAATATACAGGCCAATTTATAATTATTTAAAATTACAAGTCGTGTTGTACGCACAAATAATATATCATCGTAGTTATCGTGATCCGGGCATCTGCCCCGATGGTATCGTGACCTTGCGGCTGTCTATGCAGGGAGTTTATCTCCGTAAGCTATTAGGGGAATTTTATCCCCATACAAAATTTAGAGGAATTTATATTTATTGTAAGTTTACGTGGGAGCTTGTGGTCTTAAAAAAATGAATATGTTTAATTGTAACATCAGTGTTTACTTGTATAATACAAATTAAAAATATATATATCCTTATAGTTAATATCATTAGTTGTTTGCCCCACACGAGTAGTTTTAAATTGCCTTGAGGGCCTTGTTCTTGTAAAAGTCAAAGAAAATGCATAGTACTATTGAGGGCCTGTTAGGCAGTATATAAGGCACTTTAACTGGACGTAAAAATGGGATGAAAATATAATAATATATACTAAGGATAAAAAAAATTGAATTGAAAATTGAAAAATGCTATTCTAAGGACTAGAAATCCTATTGCACATACATTTCATTCAATTAAGGGAGATACTTTGGAACACCCCCAAGATACATGTCCGTGTCCCCATTCAATGCGCTTGGCAGGATCTACCATCCAGCTGTTCAATAGAGCATCCGGAATCATGTCGTTGGAGATCTGCTAAGCCATTCATAGATCAAGAAAAGGGATTTGAATAGCCATTCAGTTTGGATGAGTGATGCAGGTAATAAGCAATAACATTCAAATGATCTTATTCATCGAAATAACTAATTTACGACAAAATGCGCACGGTGCCTGCAAAGATACACAGTCAACATTACAAATAGAAGACCCATCCTAGCAACATCTCTTGCCTTACAACATCACTTACAATTCCCCAACAGATCATCACATTCTCACCAGTGGGGAAAGCATGAGATGTACAAATAAATTGGCAGCCACTAGATCAATTTGAATCATCACAATACGCAAAAGTATCAACTATATCAAAACCACAATGAAATCGAGCATTTCCTGCAACATTTGGGAAGCTCGAACTCCTCGAATTAAAGGGTAGCTGAAATCAAAGAATCTAGAAGGCAAGTTGCGATTGTGGTTAGCAGTGGTGAGGTCACTGCCGATTGTCAAGTGCGCCACTGCGGGGAAGCATCACCGTCACTGAGAGAGATTTCTGCTCCACCAATGCTCACTGTCATCGCTCCTCCTCACTGAGCTCCAGCACAAACCCAATCTGTTGCTGTCTCTTCCTCTCTCTTCCTCCCATCCTCGCTATGGTGCATGTCGTCCGGATAGGGTTTCTTCCCGATCTAAACAACCAAAATCCCTTTACCTGCCGCTCGCCCCACCCTCTCTGTGGATTTCGTCGAGCTAGTATCCATGGAAAGCATCTGACGTCGAGGTGGTTTCCTCCCTCCGTCGATTTCGTCGAGCTACGAAATCCTTCTTATTTTTTAGGTGTGTTTAGTTCCGAATAAAACTTGTGATGAAAAATTTTAGAGAGTAAAAGTTGTCAAATGATGTGATATGATAAAGGTAACGATGAGTAGTAAGAGGATAAAGTTAAAATAAATAGGTTAGTTGTGTAGATAGTTGTGTAGAAATGATTGAAAAGTATGTTAATTGTATAGGAAAATTTTAAAAAAAGATTAAAAAATATGATAATTATGGAGAGTGAAAAGTTTTAGATTGAAAAGTTTTAACTTGATATTTTTTGTCAATTGTCAAACACACCCTTTATTTTGGCATTCCATCATTTTGTCTTTGCCTTTTTGTCCTATCTACAAAGGGGCCAATGCGTGAATACAACACTAGCCTTTTTAGTAAAATTTTCATGAATTTGAATAGATAGCCGAGACACTGCACTTTACAACTACACGGTAGATCCTGCCAGGCGCATTGAATCGGGACACTACATGTTCGATGCATGCTTAGAGAAAATATTTTTTTCATGGGTTCTGATTTAGTATACCTGAGGGCACCTAGGTTAAATGCTCACAGGTGACATCTACAGTCCAAAATTGTGAGACGGTGCTAAGCAGTTTGATTGGAAGAGAGAGAAGCGTAGAATGTTGTAAAAAAAAAAAAACCACATCACCTAAGATAAAATTCTACAAAGCAGTCACCCTCCCATTTTCATCTTTGGACATGGGAGTGAGATGAAGAACGTGGTGACTCGGTCCCTCTTCTGGTTCTAACCTCGCACTCGTCACCCCTCCTCTCTCTTAGCCGTCTATCCTTTTCTCTCTATATTATTTTCGAAAATCTAATCCCCCTTTCGCCGCCCTTACAAATGGCAACTACCTCATCCGATACTTTCTTTCTAATCACTACCTTAATCTCCTTAATCCTTATTCGCTCGCATCTTCGACAAGCCGAGTTATTATAGAAGGAAGTCAACGTCAATTGAATTTTTTTTCTCTTTAGCTTGAAGATTGAAATTATTAACAATTTTCAAGTATTTTGTTTTTTAGAGCACTAGAACTGAAGGTCTATTGAAATGTTCTTGGCATTCTTTTTCCTGCATGGGATTTGTTATAGGTAAGTTTTTGCATTCGAATTTAATTTTGCTATCGTTTTCTTCAGCTGTATGAGTTTGGGTGGGAAAATAAAAATCAACTCTTTTAGGATTGTTTGCACCTTTTTGATCCATTGATGTCAAATTGAAATTTTCAATTTTGTTACGTTAGATTGTGTAATCTGCATTTTCGGAGTGATGTGAGGTTTTTGTTGCTATGATTTTTTTATAATTAGATTTTTCCTACAAAAATTAAATAAGCATCCATGAGAAAAAAGGGAAAAACAAAGCATTCGAAGACTTAAATTTGTCAAGAAAAATGGAGAAGGGATGAAAACCGTGAAGAAAAACTAGACACCCAATATTTTTTCAACAAAGATATGAGAAAACAAAAACAATGAATTAGGTGAATACCCAATATCCACAGGAAGGACTGAATGCCCAAAATACAAGAGTACAACTTAATTCGGGTATCCACGAGTCGACCTATTAGGTACCTTAATTAAGGTAAAGTTGGTTCCAAAGAATTACCCATAAGGCTGATTTGGTTACATGTGTGAAATATCATTTTTAAACGCAGCTCCATCTCTCCCTTCCAGCACAATCAAAATCACAAGCAACCTCTAATCGACTACTGCTTCACCAAGGAATTAGTCATCTACAATCCTCCACAACACTGTCAGATAGGGTTGGGGTTAATCTCTCTCTAATGCTCCTTTCCCATATGTGAAGCCCGAGTTAATGGATTTGCCAAAGAAGATAAGCCCCATCGTTGCCCGTCGCCCCCAATCCCAACTGTGTCACTGCTGCTCCAGTAGCTTCTTCCATTATTATCGTGATCGTCAACAAGGTCAGTCGTAGGAGATTTTTTTTTTTTTTTTTTGATTTTTTGGTTTCTGCCTTCATTAAGGCTTTTATTCTCCCATTCTCATATGCTTCTCGGTTGGTCACTTTCATCTATCTCTCTCCCATTCAAGCCGCTGGTTTTTTCTTCCTCTCTTCTTTGGTTCATCTTTCTCTCTTCCATTCAAGCTGCTGGTTTTTTTCTTCCTCCCTAACTTCATTCTTCTTCTTTCTCTTTATACAATAAGAGGAAAATACAAATCGGATGTCTTTTCGAATATTAAAGATACTTTGAAGAAATTTGCAACTTTATATTGATGCTTCCATTTTGAATACAAAATTTCCTTTTTATACAATATGAAAAGTTCTCTCTTCAAAAGATTTGTACACCTATGCTTTCTTCTTTTCACGATAATATTCTCTTTTGTTTCACTCAACATTTGTAGGGATTGGAACCAAAGCTGTTGCTCGCATTCTCGGGTGCTTTGGATATTTCTTTCGCTGTTACATCCTGTCTCTTTATCATGTTGGCCTGAGTTACACAGCACAGCTACTACTTGTTTTGACTTGCCATGCCTAATTAACCATGTTCCTGCTAACAATTGCAGTTGGAACTGGAAGAGAAATATATGGAAGAAAGAGTTTAGAAAGAAGTCATAATCGGTGCTGAAGAGGTAGCTATTGCTGCAATGAAAGTGGAATAGCTCATGCTTTAATGCTTTAACATTGACCAAGTGCAGTCCACCTTGGATGAAAGTGGAATAGCTCATGCTTTAACATTGACCAAGTACAGTCCACCTTCTTCTTGGGCTCTTAGGACATCATAATAACTTACAGCTCCACAACTGATTTTGATGTTTGGAAGGATCTTTAGTAATGTCTTTGAATTTTTTTTTTTTGGGGTTTAAGGTTAATACCATTTTTTTTAAGGGCATTTAAGTGGGATTAGTTTTTATTCCTGTAAAGGAGATGCCTTTGCTTCCATACAATAGAATAGCTACAGGAGTTGTTCTGCCATTTAAGATTTTAACTTTAGAAAATGAATTTTTTGCACTGGTAATAGTCTTCTCATCATTTTCAATGGAAGCCAGGCAACAATTCAATATTTCAGCATTCATTCCTTATGTCACCTTGCCCTGGAGTTCTGACGATGCTTCTGCTTAGGAAGTTCTTTGGGGTTTGTAAAATGTTTGCATTTTCTCTGGCAAACCCACTCCAACTCAATCCTAATTTCTTGCAGCCAGACAAATTGTGAGTCATGATCTTCTGATGTGATTGTCGAGATGAAGAGATGAAAGCATTTTCTCTGGGCAGAGATGAAGGGATTGTGGGCGCCAATGTTTCTTAAATTTTCTTTTTTATAACAAAGATGTCGCAGGGGCGTTTTTCAACAGTTGATAGGAAGCGGACGCAGAACTCCCTGTTTTAGCCGGATGCAAATGGTCACGCCTTTTCTTCTAGATGTTTTATATTAACATCTAACAGCAAAAAGATATTTACTTTTCTACATACTAAGATCTAGGGTGATAGATTTGTTTTAGACATTATTGTGGGACCTGTGGCACTTCACATAATAGTATAACATGACATTAGGCACAACTGAACACACTTCTTGTACTCTTGTTTACTTCAAGAAGATCGCAATATATTAGTACACAATAAAGATTACCCCCGTGCATGATATCGCAAAAAGCAGTCACAGTAAAGATTCAAAATCCCGAATTGTTCTGTCAAATGTTGAAAAGCTTGTTACTGTCTTCCACTCATCATTGATGCCAAGAATATATCCAACAGGCAAAGAGTAACAAGAGATTACCCCCGTGCATGATATTCCACATGTCACCATCCATTTGGATTTCAACTATTCCATGCTTTTCTCTTATAATTCCTTCCTTTTCCTCCAGGATTCCTTCTTTTACTCTTTTTAAAGGGTGCAGCATCAGCATCAGACCTGAGACAACATCAAATACTCAAAATAAGAGGTGTCGAAGGTAGACATTTATTGTGTACTAATAAGGCTGGCCTTAGAATTTTAATTCTGTTCATCATGTTAACGAGTTTTGCTACTCACATACTCCCGGGTTGAGCCTCTAGAATCTTCACCACACTGTCAACAGCATGAAGAACCATTTTCTTTATCTGCTTCAGATGGAACAGCTCCATGTTATGACAGACTAATCCAAACGAATAACCAATCAAGCAGTATGTTATGAAACTATAACAAGACAGGATTTTGGATAGGTGTGATAATAATAATAAACCAATGAGTGTTCCTTCTGAAATTTACAAAGATCGGAATTCAGAGGCCTCTGTACATCCCACCATCGGAAAAAAAAAAAATATAATTTCAACACAACTATTCAAGTGGAGTTAATAACAAGTCAGAATTCAGAGGCCTATGTAGGTCTCAGCTATTCACGAAAATGTAAAATATGCAAAAAAATCTTAGATTGGTTGTGCTGCAGTGTAATAAATAGAATAATTTATCAATATGAGATGATCATTTTGAAAGTTATAGCCAACTACTAATATCCCTATGGCTCTCACAATCAATAAGAAGATTTTTAAGGTTACTTATTCACTGCAGTGATTCTAATTTTCAGCCGACCGAAGTTTTTTTTTATCAGATAGTCTGCAAGGTTCCTAACCAAGTAAGCAGTATTATGTACAACGATTGCATTGGATTTTTTTGTCATAGCAGTAAGGGAGAGACAAGATCGAAGAAGAAGGTTTCCTTCGAAATTTCAACAGAAAGATTCCCCAAAATCAATGTGTGTAATAATCACATACAACCGGGTTGTTACTTAACTAAAACCCCTTGCTTCTTATATATAAATATATATTTGATCAAACTTGCTTCTTATACTTAAAAAATCTTTTTTAAATCTAAAGCATCATTTACAGTGCTAAGGAAAACCATGTATTTTTGTGCATGGGTCTCATTTAAAAATGTGTAAAATCAACATACCAAAATGGTTTGATGCTAAATATTGATTTTAAAGTTGTTTTTTTTTTTTAACATTTAAACTATCTAAAATATAATTATTGGGTGAATAAATTATTATCTAAAGTATTGTTACATTCTTATGCATATGTAAATGAATCTAAACATTTTTCATAATTTACATATATTTTTAAGCAAACGTGGCCCGCATATTTGAATGGTGTTTGTTTATACCAAAAACCTTTCAGACTAAAACTTACTAAAACGATAATTTCTTTATAACTACTGTATTTTTTAATTATTTTTTCACTTCTTCCTGTATAGTTATCATACTTTTCAATCATTTCTATACAACTACTCGTACATCTAACTCATCTATTTTAATTTTATGCTCTTTACTTTTTATTATTACCCCTATTATGTTACATCATTTTTTTCCATTTCAAAAACTTTCACGCCAAAAACTTTTTATTACTTCCTAAGCGCACTCTTGATTTGGATGAAAATTGGTCTTTTAATTAAACAATCGATGGTAAATACAATGGATGAAGTAAATTTACTATTAATCATCAAGGTGGAAAAATGGATGAAATTGTTACTCCATAACCTGGCGCGTCTCTCTCTCTCTCTCTCGTGATTTTCCGCACTCGGGTGCATTAACCTATTTTTTTTTTATAAAAGTGTTAATATAAGTGTATTTAACATATGTATCAATTTTTACCCTTTTTGGAGTATTTTAGATATTTATTTTTTATTTTTGAAAATCAATGACATTTTAGGTAATTTTAAATTACCTAAAATGTCATTGATTTTCAAAAATAAAAAATAAATATCTAAAATACTCCAAAAAGGGTAAAAATTGATACACATGTTAAATACACTTATATTAACACTTTTATAAAAAAAATTCAAAAAAATAAAAAACTGGGTCAAAATGGGTTTAATGCACTCGGGTTAAAAAATATAAGATGTTGTTACTTAAGTAATAACCTAGTGTACAAGATCATTATCCTCAACACACACAGAGAGAGAGTAACTTCGGTTCATCCAATCTTACCAATTCACTTCAGTAAGACATTTTAGTTTGAGCCCTATCTTGATTATTTTGTCAAATTTAATCCACATATTATATTTAATGCTACTTGTTTTACTTAGATACCAAAATCATATCAATAGGAGTTGTAAATTGGTCACATTTTTAAAAATATATAAAAATGTGTACAAAATTATAAAATCACTTGGATTCATGCACCAAAATTTTAGAATGTTATGAAACCGATACAATCATTGTTTTAGGGAAGTGAATATTTTAGATGGTTTAGATATTAAATTGAGGTCTTATGGGTCTTTATAATAAAACAAATTAATTTTAAGAAATCTAATATCACTTAATTTCTGAAATGATACAGAAGTTATGAATTAAGATGACTTTTGTATCTAAATAAAACAAGCAATGTTAAATACAACAGATGGATTTGAATTGACAAAATGATCAAGACAAGGCTCAAAGTAGACTATCTTACTTAAGTGAATTAGTGGGATTGGATATACCGAAGTTATTCTCATATATATGTAGGGGTGCAATTTGGGCCGAGTTGAGCCCGATCCTGAAGAACCCGATTTGTAAATATGATAGGGGTAGGAGTTCAAGTGAACCTGAGCCCGATTTTCTGTTTTATATTTATTATATACATAACATTTAAACAATATTTCTTTATATTTTGTGTATGTATGTTATTTATATTTATATTTGAATACATGTTTAACATATTGTAATTATATTATAAATAAAATCTATTATTTTCATTTATATTTATGTTTTATTTCTATTATTTACTTTTACATCCATCTTTGTTTTTTTATGTTAAATTTTTTCTAGAAATATTCTTTATATTGCTTTTTTTTAAAAAAATTTGTAGTTTGACTATATATTATTATGTTTACTTACATGATTTTGTTATTATTATTATATATTTATATGAAATTTAAACTTATCACTCTTAAATAAAATGTAAATTCGTCAACATAAATTCCAACCTGAAACTCAACCCGAACGCGATTTTCAAAAATAAAATTAGGATTAATGTTTTATAAATAGGGTTATGGTTAGGGTTAAGGTGAACCCGAGTTTCATAAACTCAAATTGCACCGCTATATATGTGTGTGTATATATAATATGTGATCTTATTAGCTCAAGCTAATACTAACTTAGTCCACTTCAATTTTTTTTTTCTTTTTTCTTTTTACTTTTTTCCCATAAAATTGTTAATGTATGTATATTTAACATATAAATTAAGTTTTACCCATTTTTGGAAATGTGTATGCATTTTTTTAGATTTTTAAATACAAAGTTATTTTAGTAATTTTTAACTATTAAAAATGACTAAAATACTCTTTAAGTTTAAATATATACATGCATATATAAAAAATATTAATATTTGATTTATAGATTAACAACTTTATGGAAGAAAAAGCCAAAAAATAAATAAAAAATATTAGTGTCGGCTAATAGAATCATGCCTCTAGATCTATATACATCTACAGAGAAAGAAAGAGTTTGCCAGCACAAGCCTAATTGTGCACATGACAAGCAAGTTGCAAATACCTCAAGTTTGTCTTCATTTGCCCAGTGTTTCCGAGGAAGCTTACGAAACTCCTCACTCAAGCGAAAGCACTGTTGGAGATTTTCAGGTGAGACAAAGTCGAGTGCCACATTCATGCATGACTGCAGAGAAATCACAAGTACCACTAAAAGCATTAAAATGTTAAATCAGAAGTCTTTCTACAATTCACTTGTTGCTGTGATTGAATACACATTAGGAGCAAAAGATACACATGTTAAAGAAGAAAAGAACAATAGGGCCCTTGGCATGATTCTAGAATTATCATTTAGGACAAGCGGCAAAGAAGAAGCTTCAAGGCAACTGCTGCTAATGGCATCTTTCTGGCCCATCATAGTCTCTCTAGCTATTTGAACACCTTGGCCACTGAATAAGCAAAATATACAGACTATAATGTATCCCACGTTAACAGGCACCGTACCTTGAGATTTCTAACCTGATGTGGATAACCAGCTGGAATAAAAACAGCTTCTCCAAGTTTTTGCACAAAAGACCAAGGTTCAATTCCTATATGATCATCCAAATGGTTCAAAATGTAATAAGACACAAAAGAAGACCAACAGGAATGGACATGAGTTAGAAAGGAAACTCTTCTATTGCCAGGAAAAAAAATACACTCGTGGGTTTTCCACACGTGGTATTCCTTTTGAATTACCATCAGCTGAAATTGAGCCAAACCCACAAGCACCCATGCAATATTAATATGCAGGTGCACAAATTCTGTGATACAATCAAATTCTTTTTTTTTTTTTTTTTTTGCAGTCTTCTAGTGTCATCATATTTATAGAATAAATAGAAATATTAACTTTTTCATTTTTGCTGCGTATTCAAATTGCATGGATATATTTGGTTTTCCTCATTTAGATTTCGGGCTAATTTAAAAGCCACACCATGACAAAAGTTCTGGTATTTTTGATTTGCCTGCAGGGATAGAAACCTTTCGTTCCCAAAGCATGATTATTTACACCATGATATTTTTAGCTTAAAATACAATATTCATTTTATTTTATTTTTACTTTTATTTGATTTTTCTTCAGAAATATATTTTCCTAATTGCATTTAATCTATATATCAAGTTTTTCCATTTTACAATACTTTTACGTTTTTTTTTAAATCATTAATTTCAGGTGCATTTAAGTCATTTTCCACCTCTTAAAGAACTTATTTTTTAAAAAATAAAAAATAAAAATGTAAAAATATTGTAAAATAGCAAAACTTGATATATATAGATTAAACACAATTAGGAAATCATATTTATAAAGAAAATATGAAATAAAAATAAAAATAAAATCAACGAATATTGTATTTTATGCTAAAATACATCATTGTGTATATAATCATGCTCCTTCATTCCTAATCCCTTCCAACAGAAAGGAATAAGATTGACTTCTTGTTGACAGCAGAACTAACCGTATTCCTCCTTAAGCCTCCATTGGTGCTCCATTGTTAGATAGAAGAAATTATCATGAATCGGATGAACCACCTAACAATATGATATAAAGTGTAAATTACCAAATAAGTATTAACAAGAGCTATGATCCTATTAGCTCGGGTTATATACCCCATTTTAAATTTTTTTATAAAACTGTTTTAATAAATCAAGTTTTACCATTTTTAGCTATGTGCATATATTCTTTTGGATTTTTAAACATAGGTATTCTAGTCATTTTTAACTAATGAAAATGACTAACGTACCCCTTTGTTTAAAAATCCAAAAAAAATATAGACATCTCCGAAAATGTAAAACTTGAGTTTAAATTAAATAAACTTGGGTTAACAATTTTATAGAAAACAAACAAAAAAAAAAATTAGAAAAGGCTATATAGCACTGGCTAAAAACTTATCATGTTAGCCCAAGCTAATGGGATCATAGCTCTATTAACAATCCCAACACCTATTTGTTATATTAAATAAAAGAAAACCTGCTCTACAGGAGCACAATGGTAGTGTCTGAATTCTCTACAGTGCTTTCTTAGGTACTCTTCAAGCTTGGGAATGTCTTGCCTTCGGAAAATATCCCAAAGAGCACCACCTGGCATTTCAACAGACATTGGATTATAGTCTGGAATAGCAGAAATCCTGGCATTCTTCTTTGCACAAATATCAGAAACCTTACCAGTTCCATTTCCCACACCATCCTCAATTCCCCTGCGATTAGGATCATGTCCTTCATTAGTTTCAGTCCCACTCAAAGATCCAGGAGCACCATCCCCTTCTTTGTCAGTTTCTATCAGCTCAATGGTCAAGACATTTTCGTATTTATCTTGATTGTGATGCCTCTTCTTCACTTCTTCAATAGCCAGAACTTGATTGTTGTTAATCACCACATTTGATGTATGTGTCAAAACATACACCTGGATTGCAAGATGAAATAAAAACAATAGAGCATTACCAACAAGATACAACTGTATTTCCACCCCCACTGAAAATGACACAGAAAAATATGATGATCGGAAATGGAAGTCGCCACCAGTTTTTGAGGAAAAATTGGAAAACAAGATAATGTTCAGTGGGTCCATATTAGAGATTCCAAGTAGGTTGCTTAGTTATGCAAAAGGAAGGGTTTAGGCACCCTTTGCATCCCAAAACGGGTTCCACAAGTGTTTGTCGGATTTCCTTTTCTTAAACGGATTTTCACCACCATTTGGGTTGGTTTAGAAACTTCACGTAATGATGCGGAATTGTAAAGCAAACTGCATTCCATTTTAACAAACTGTACAAGTTTCATTTTCACATGTGAATACACATACATTCACAAAGAAAATCTCATTTCAGCAACAGGTGTACAAAATTCAGCAATCCATCATACAAGAACACAAACTGTTGAATTTTCCATGTGAGAATGTACAATCTCCCCTCAACAGAATTTTACTTTACATGTTCCTCAAAAAAAAAAAAATTACTTTGTACACAAGAATGAAATCACATATCCAATACATTGCCAATACACCATCAAACAAACTTTCAGCATGTCAATAACTGCAGTTCCCATGGACATCACTTGAGATGGGTGCAAAACTAGATGGTTTCCACCCAACTGCAAAACAAGCTTCTAGTAGACACTCTAAGAAAACTAAAAATAATTAATCAAACCAGTCAAAGTGAATAACATGTAGCCAGTTTTTCTTCATTCCATGCATGAGTTCATATAAACAAATTCATACCCAAAATATAATCAAACAGAGATTCGAAATATGAACTCCAATCAACAAAACTTCCAACGTGAGAACAAGTTCAAGTCAACCAGGCTGAAAACAAATATAAAATCAGACATATTTTATTACATTCAGAAACTTCCAATTAAGGACAAGCTCAGGTTAAAACCAAATCAAAAGCACTGAAACAGCATTGTGAGGACGAGCTGAATTTATTCAAAGACAGAGCAGAACATCAATGCAAAATCGTTTAAGTTCAGAATCATCAACAATCAGTTCAGAAAATGGAAGGCCAACCATAGCCCATTGTTGTTGAAAACCCATTGATCAAGGCTCAAAGCATAGAGGCAAATATGCATCGTCACCCTGAATATATTCAAACTGAAAATCAGTGAACTCCTGCATGATTTCAGAAACGCAAAAAAAAAAATAAAAAAAATAATAAAAAATAATAATAAAAATAATTTAAAAAATGTATCCGGATTGTCCAAAATTCATTAGGACGATCAACAGTGATATATTTATTCAAACCAAACGTTCAAAACAGATATAAAGCCAAACAAAGATCATCCGAGAAAATCCAAAAACAAATAAAAATAGATATAAGACAGAACAGGAGTCTATACAAGAAAATTTGAAACCGATGAAGGAAGATCTAGCGATTTTATTCCTGGCCAATAAAAATCAGCTAATCACATGCTAAAATTGAACAACAGAAAATGAAGATAGGCTTGTTGCATGTTAAAAACAAAACAGGGACTGAAACAATCAAATCATAATCAGCATTAGAGCACCCTCAGACTATCAACAGGGATAAATCAAATCAATCTAGTCATCCTAATGGGTACAAATCAGGCCATGTTTATTAAAAACGAAAATATAATAAACCAAAATGTTGCCATGCATGCTACACCAATGAAAATCGGTTTTATTCCATGCTAAAAATGAAAATAGATTAAAGGACTACATGGCTATTGAATTGGTTAAAACAAAGGATTCAATGATTATACCTGACAGAGAACGAAGAAAAGCTAATAAAACTCCTCCAAACAGATGCAACGCACTTTCGATTTTCAAAAGAATGAATGCCCAAAACCCTAGCACGCCTCCCCCCCCCAACCCCCCCAAAACAAAACAATGCAAAATTCAATAATGCATTAAGACAGCAAGGAAATAGCATGGAAGCTTCCATTGTGGGCCCACAGAGAAAATCAACCAATCACAGCTCTCCACCTCACCACAAACTGTTAGTGGGGGAGAAAATTCAAAACAGTGGGTTGGGTATTCCCAAAATTGCATAATCATGCCAATACTTGAAATGCCGAAACAACCTTCTGTTTCCAAAAAATCCTCAACATGCACCACACAATTAGCAAACCATTAATATAATAATTGTAAAATAAACTTCGGCAAAAATAAAATCAAAGGACACAATAGGGTGTCTACACTGTCATATGCACCATTAAGAAACTAAGCAAATAGACTAATTCAAAAAGTATGTTCAGAACTATAACAAAAAAGAAGGAACACACCAACAGAATCTCTGTTTTCCCTTCCCAAAATGTCTCATTTAATAAATTGCATTTGTAACTTTTAAGAGAGCTTTCAGAAATTGAAAATTTGGCTCTAATTCAAACAAATCCTTAATAAGAGAAGAACAACTATGAATGAATATATCATATACAAATTCACTCCATAAAAGTAATTTATACATCAATACAAAAGCTAATGACCGCAAACATTAGAAGCAAAACCACAATACTAAAAAGCGTGACTGTCGAATGCATGCATAGTTTTGAATATCGGCTGATATAGATACAATATGGCCGTATCAAATCCTCATCGGCCATCCTCTGTACTCGATGCACCCCTGTTTCAGATTTGGGTTTCCATTCTTCGACATATTGGCTAATACAGACCCATATAGACTGATAAAAGGTCATATCGTCCATATCAGGTCAACCACATGAACAAGCAGCAGCTGTTTTTTCATTTGAACCACCTCTTTTGAATTTCATTTTTCTAGTTTTCCACTCCAGAAACAATGCTGCCCTATTTTGGACGTCCACCCATCAAGAAAAACAGATAAAAAACAAGGATTTTGCAAGAAATATAAAGAAAAGGAAGAACAACCCAACTTTCCAAGTTGCAAAAATAGGAATTAAAATCTTAAGGTGTGTTTGTTTACACTAGAAACTTTTCAAACTAAGACTTCTCAATTTAAAACTTTTCACTCTCTATCATAATTTTCCTATTTTTAATTATTCTTCGCATCTTACTACACAACAACCCTACTTTTCAACCATTTCTATGCTACCCGTGCAACTAACCTATTTACTTTAACTTTATTCTTTTTACTCTTTATCATTATTCTTACCATATCACATTATTTTTTCTCATTTTAAAAACTTTTACACTAAAAACTTTTCATCCAAAAGTTTTACAACTTCTAAAACACACCCTTAAACAACTTGTTTTCTTCACAAAAGCAGTGGACTCGAAAGTAGGGTAAGCATTGTCGACATTTAGGTGTCAATTAAAAGAAAAAAAAAGTTAGTTTGACTGCAATTAAAGATCTGATGTGAAGAACATATGAAAAGCTGTAAAAAGTAAGATTTTTGGTTTAAATAAGCTTTAAACTTCAGATCCGGCTATGATTTGTTGATTTTGGTATGTTTCTATCTTGGATCTGCCATTTTAATTTTAAAATTATTTTTTCGAATAATTGTTTCCAATTTTCTAAAAGAAGAAATCTTTGGGATGCTTCATTATTCTGTCATTCTACATTTTCTGTTTTATCTACGCATTTAAAGGTTATTTTCACTATATATAATTTTTTGGAATTTTTAGATTTTAAAAATAGAATAAAAACCAAATTTAATTCGAATTTTCCTCTACATGTTTGGCAATAAGAAAAACTGTCAAGCAAAAACTTTTCACTTTGCTTAATTACCTTATTTTTTAATCATTTTCACATCTTTCTATACAACTATCATACTTTCTAATCATTTCTACACAACTACCCATATAACTAACCTATCTATTTTAACTTTATTCTCTTTACTCTTCATCATTACCCCTACTCTACCATATCACATCATTCTGTTCAAATTCAAAAACTTTTGCATAAAAAACCTTTTATTTAAAAGTTTTATCACTTCTCAAACACACCCTATATGTAAGAGCTTACTGGTAATGTGTGTTGTTATTTATTAGTAGATTTTAGAGTTTATATTGTTAAATATGTTGTTTAGCGTTTTATTTTATTAGTTTATTTCATAAAATAATTTAAGAATAAAAAAATTTAGGTTTTTTTGGAAGTGTTTGATTATATTGTCTTGATATTTTTCTCAATTTATCCATTTTTTAAATTATATTTTCATGATATTTGATTATTTTTGTGAATTTTTAGATTAAAAATATTAAAATTATTTTGCTAAATTTTCTGTTTGGAATTTTGAGATATACATAAAATTTTAAGAATACATTGGATAGCAACTCTACTTTCAATTAATCAAATTTGTTGTTTATGTCTTCCTAATTTCTTTAAGTGTGTAGATAAAATTCTAGAATTCCAATAGCCAAGGGACAAGTGGACGACAATAATGGTATTGGATTACAATAGAGGGCACTAATAGCAAAGTAGTTCTTTGCATGTCTTATCACAGGAACTGTGAAATTCCAATACTCAATACTTATTTTTATGTGTAAGGCATGTTTGATGAACATGAAAAACTTGTCAATCTAAAATTTTTCACTCTTTACAATTACTTTATTTTATTTATTTCTTCACATCTTTCTATATAACTATTATATTTTTTTAATTATTTCTACACAACTACTCATACAACTATATTATCTATTTTAACTTTATTCTTTTTACTCTTTATCATTATCCGTATCATATTACATTACTTATCCCATTTTAAAAAGTTTTACACCAAATACTTTTGTTTAACAATTTTTATCAAATGCCAAACACACCCATAGATTAAAACGTATGAACTTGACATTGATAGATTTAGAGAACCAATAGCAAAAGCAGTTATTCGCATGTCTGAAGTAGAAAAATAATCTAATAATATAATTCTATAACCATATGTGTTTATATATTAATTATTTTCTCTTATTATATAATAACATATGTCATTAATCTGAGTAGCTGAATGGTGGACAAATTTCGAAGAAAGTGCACCATATTTTAAAAGAATTGCTATTAGAAATTTGAGTCAAGCTACTTCATTGCTTAGCTTTATAAGAAATTAGAGCCCATTTATGTTAATAAATATCAAACAAAAAATAGAATGTCACAGGAAAAGTAGAAAGAAACGTGTTTATTCACCACAATGTGAAACTTTGACTTCGTAGCATGAAGGGGGCTAGAAATCATGGTCAACAATCAGATCATCGTCCTATAAATTTGGATTGTATATTTGTTGAAGATGATTCACTTTTAGTATAGTTAGAAAATAGAAAAAGGAGAAGATGATCCACTTTGACTTAAGAACATGAAGAGAGCTAGGAATCAAGGTTAATATTCATATTATTTTCTATAAGTTTGAATTATATATTTGCTGAAGATGATCCACTTCTAACATGGTTAAAAAAAAAAATTTAAAAGGAAATTAAGACAGTAAAGTGTTAAGAAGAGAACAACCCAATTCCAAACGTTACTACAAAAACACCACAAAAAACTCGTCGAGAAACAATCATTGTAGTTGAAGACCATAGTAGCAATGTAACTTTTAATGAACATGAAACTGAAAGTGGTGATGATGGAGATGATGATGATAATGATAATGGTGGTAGACCTCAACCTGAGAGTAGAGTAGGAGGCACAAGTAAGATTATTGTACCAAGTACATACCCATATACTCATGTCTCATAGTCACAACCTACAACAAGTAGAGATCAAGGAAAGAGCCCTATGATAGAAGAGGAAAAGGATGAGGATGAAAAAGAGGAAAAAGAGCTATGAAGAATAGATTCTCTGAAAGAAAATCTACATGGCCTACTGGTAATCTTAATGCATATGTGCAACAACCGCTTTATCCCCACTGTCCACCACAACCACCTCAACATGGAGTAGATTCAATACTCATTTCTTTTGGTATCCTCCTCAATATGGATATGGGTATGGGCAATACACAGGTAACAATAGTAATGACGATGATAACGTTGAGAAACTTCCCTGACACTTCTTTTGGTTGTGATTGATTTCATGCTTATGATGAGATACATCGTTAATTTATATGCTTGTGGATTATGAACTTGTCAACATGTAGACCTTATTGCATCATGATGATAATCATGATATTCAATGTTTTCAATCGTTTTTCCATAGTCTATTCCTCAAATTGTTACTTTATTGTTTTTGTCTTTTTATATCATCTTAATGTTTGTTCTTTAGTTTGGGCATGACATTCCAACGTATAATTGCAATATTGCATATAAAAATCATATAAGTACGGACAGGCGCTAGACAACTACTTCTAAGAGAAAATCGACCGATGCACCATAGTCTATGCAGGCAAAATGTAAAATAACTGCAGATTCTTGCATTTTCCAATTTTCTGAATTTTTTACACATTTGTCATCTTTTTCCTTAAAAAAGTTTTCGTTTGATACTAACACAGTACGACCGTGTCTTATCATTTTTGGAGGAAGCCAATATGCCACCCAATATTCCAAACCATGAATCCATGTATTCAAGCACAAATCATTAAACACCAGCATTAATAAGTCAACAACATTGCCAATTATTATGATCTGTCATCATCTACATGGCATTTTGTTGATCAACTAAAGCAAAACAATAGGTACAATCCTTGTGGTGCCAATTAGGTTCATTAGTGGAGCCTAACAACTAGCATTGAGTAGGGTCCATTTGTAGAGCTCTCAATTAGGTTTCATAAACAACTCTTGAGGTGTCAGCCAACCAAGAGATCAAAAAGGTAATTGCTCCAATTCCAAATTGAAGCTATCAAACACTGATAAGGGCAAGATTGAGATATTAGAATGACAGAAACATACCGCATCAGATGCATTACAATGAAGCTTAGTTACTGAATCTCCTCTGCCAAGCTCCTTGGGAAAACCATTAGCAATATATAACTTTGGCCCAAGGTCAGGCTTCAAGCTCTTCTTAGGAAGCTTGACAGCAAGATTAAGAAAACCAGACTCTGGGTTTGTGTATTCCTCATAAGGCAGTGCACTGATGAATTCACATCCATGCCGTGGTAAACGTTCCTCAAAGAAATTAGCAGGAGGCCAGTCCTTCAGCTTAAGCATCCTAGGCCAACCATTAGGATGTTTTCGTTCAACTGTATAACTTTTGAAGAACTCATGAATCTTAATCTCAACCTTCAAATCATGAATAAAGTATGAGCATTAGATATAGAGCCTTTATTTTTAAAAAAAAAAAATTACGCATCAAAAATTACTGAAGGTTCACACAAAAAAGACGAGCCATACTGCTCATCAACAGACACAGAAAAATGAAGGGTAAACAAGCAAACAAGAAGTAATGCCACATGAAAAACTAATGGACTGACTACAAAGTTTCTCCTAATAATATTCCACAATTATGAGTAAATTTCAATCCAATATAGTTCTAGAGACATTATTTGGCTATTGAAAAAACAAAATCAACAAATACGGAGAAGGAATAAATTTGAAAAGATATTACAGAGATGGAATAAATTTAAACAGAGATATCTTCAGAAGGGTGTATGATACAGGGCACAACAGAGAAGAAGATGTACCAATGTCAGTTCTTTCCTTCAATTCTTTTAAGATATTTCATAGTTCCCTGGTTCCTTCTTCACCTTATCACCAAAAGAGATGCAACAGCTTGCAAAATAAACTGAGGCTGTGCTTGGATGAGGAGTTTATTTGATCATTTGGGGGCAGCTGTGGTATGATGTCAGCATAAGGTCAAGTATGCGATGAAAGCATAATTTTTATTTCAAGGACAAGAATAAGTTTCATGATGGAAAACTCAAGACCATATGTGAGAAAGGTAAGCTTTCACATCATATAAAGTGGTCGGTGCTCCCAAACTATTCTACCTGAGAGGGAAAAAACTGAAAATTGAGAAACGAAATCCAAACATACCCTCAATAACCACAAAGCCATCATTACCTGCAGTCTATGAAATAAATGCCTTACAAAATGTATTTCCTTGTTTATGTAAGAGTTATGCAGATAGTGACAATTTTGAATGATCTTGGGCCATTTGGAAAGCCAACTCGAAACTACAATGAGACCAATTTATCAAGAACAAAACATATTTTGAAATAAGCCATACAAATGTAGCAGAAATAAATTATTAACTTTTCGGATACATTTCAACTGAAATAAACATCCTGCGATGAAAAACATCTGTGATACTATCTCCAATTAAATTGATATAGACTAAAATTTCCACACATGAAAACAGGCACAAACTGAAATATATCCTTCAGTAGGAGAAGAGGAAAAGAGAACTGACCTCGCACCAATCCAAGCAATCAATAGCTGTCACTTCCAGGTAATTAAAACCAGCCTTGGAGTTTGATGCCTCCCGAAATGCTCGATACATGACCATGGGCTCCCAGCTCAGACCTGATGTGAACTCGAGAACATCACGAACAACCACTGGTTCACCTTTGATCCAATGACTCTGAAAATGACTAAGTTCTCCACGTCGAATATCTCTCGCAGCAGGACAGTAAATATAATTGTCCATTGAATCTTCTCTACTAGAAGCCTTGCGTAAGTTATTACTACTGTCAGGCTCTCCCCCCTCACCGAAGCAGGAACACATGACAGATTTATCAGGTATTTCAATCTTGTGGTTTCTTGCAATTTCTTGTGCTTTTTCTTCCAGCCGAGAGAGCTTATCGTCTGGAAATATACGCCTCAACTCCAAAATTGCTTCCCCACAGCCACCGCTTTCTACTGGGGGACAAGGTACACTACCATTACTGTTAGCTCTCCATTCAGCCACTGGCCCAGCATGATCCTTATGGCTCTCCATCTCATTTTCTATTCCATTCTTCTCGCAATTTTTATCAGGAAGGCCACCATGCAAATACTCTTTCCCTCTTCTTGGGAAATGTATATGCACTGGCTTGCCACCTCCCTGCAAATTGCCTTCGCGTATCTCTTGGCAACAGCTAAGACAGAGATCATATGCACAGTTCGGGCAGCTTCTATGCAAATCAGCAATGGAAGTCTTGCAGTTGTTACTGCATCAAAGAATCATAAGAATAAACACTCAATGAAAAATCAAAGATGTGGTAAGCAATGATAGAGACATTAAAATTTTCAGCAAAAGAAAAGGCCTACCAGAATGCTCTCTCATTCCGCGCACACTTTGCCTCTTCAACTATTATGTCAGATGACTCTAGTCCTATTCACAGGAAAACCAAGAAATTAAAAAATTAAACTTGAAATTAAAATACATCCATGGTACTTGCCCATAGAAGTCTTCTATGATCAAGTCTAATTTGGGCTTACTTTGGTAATTATATGAAATCTAAGCCAACTATCAACCTTACCATCATCCATTCAGCCAATATGACATGCATCATTTTTTTTTTGTTACATTGAATTACAATAGAGACCACGCTCCCGTCGGCACTCTCGATGATATGCATTGTTTTAATAGAATAATGGGCTACAAAAATTGAATACTTTCAGAGTGAATATCTGTTAAAATTATTTCATTAATTAAAGTGGCTTGCGTACTATTATTTTATACATCAAAACCTTGTAAAGTGTGTTCATTTTAACTAAGGGAATGTTTGGCAAACATTAAAACTTTTCAATCTAAAACTTTTCACTTACCATAACTACCCTATTTTTTAATCATTTCTTCGCATCTTTCTATACAACTACCCTACTTTTCAATCATTTCCACACAACTACACATACAACTAACCTATCTATTTTAACTTTATTCTCTTTACTCCTCGTCATTACCCTATCATATCATATCATTTCCTACCAATTCAAAAACTTTTACACAAAAAATTTTTCACAAAAAATTTTATCACTTCCCAAACACATACTAAAGGCGTAGTTGGGATTATCCAATTAGATCAAACAAGATGAGATTTGGATGAGGAGATTGAAATTGGTATTAGAAATGGAAAAAGTAATGTTGTTACATACTGGGATATGAGATATTCTATTGGAAATAGGAAAGTCTTTTTTTGAGAAATAGGAAATCTCATCCCATTCCATCCAACTGGATAATCCTAAATAGATCCTAGCAAATGAGTGAATGAAATTTTACAATGTTTTAACATTCATTAACATTCATTAACATTCATGCGAATAAAAAAAAATTCAAGCAAACTCCAAAAATCATACACAATTTTGTATTATTTTAAAGTGCACACACATAGGATTCCAATCAAGAAATGTCTTGTATCTCAATTAAAATACATGATGCTAAACATATAAACAGTTTAGAATTTTCATAAACATCAAGTTAGCTTGGAAACTGGACTTGGCCATGGGACACTTCCATGATCAGGCGACCACAGAAATATTTCCCATAATAAAATAACACAATAGATGTACCTTTAATATTAGCTTCAATCTCCTTCTCTCTTGTTTGCTCATCATGTAGTTGTTGCAAAAATGGCAGTAGCATGTGTATTAAATAAATAGAGTGCCGGATTTGATTAGTTTTATCTAGATCCTTCGTTTGTTCTTTCTGCAATTCAACCCAAAAATAGAATAATATGCCTTCAGAGGAGGAAGGTGACAACTACTAAGGTAAAAACGAGAGAGAGAGGAAAATGTGGAAACAGAAATAAAGTAATTAAATCCACACCTCACGTAAATTTAGCCGCAAGCACGCCTTACAATTGCAAAATCCACGACAGACTGGGCAATCAATCTTAATTTCTTCCTCTGACAGTTTTGGATACCTAAATTCCACAAGTAGCTAAAAATTTAGGAGAAATAGAACAATGTGAAAGATCCAACCAAGAAAAACAATACTCCCTTAACCACCTTCTTTTAACTTACATGATTTTTAACTACTCCGATCTTACCATTTTTCACATTATTATCTATATTTTCAATCATTATCGATTCTCTATTCATCCAAAAAGTTTAAACTTACGGTCTGTTGGGTCACAAGGAAAAGCAAAAAGAAATTCCCCCACATTCTACACCCCTTTGGATGTGAGATCCTAATCTAGTGCACCTGGTACAATGGACCACTTAGGTGGTTTTTTTATAAGATTATTAATGTGTATATTTTTAACCTATAAATTAAGTTATACCATTTTTGGATATATATTGAATTTTTAAATACAAGATATTGCGATCATTTAAAAAATGAGCACGATACCCCTATATTTAAAAATTCAATATAAATATATACACTTTTCCAAAAATAGTAAAACTTAGGGTGTTTGGAAAGTAATCAAACTTTTACATGAAATTTTTTTTGTGCAAAAGCTTTTTTTTTTTTATGGGTTTGGTTGCTATAAGAGAAAATGATGTGATATGATATGGGTAATAATGAAGAGTAAAGAGAATAAAGTTAAAATAAACATGTTAATTGTATGGACAGTTGTGTAAAAATAATTGAAAAGTAGTGTAATTGTATAAAATGTGAAGAAATTATTAAAAAATAAAGTAATTGTGAAGAATGAAAATTTTTATATGTAGTTAAACATGCCCTTAGTTTACAAGTTAAATGCACCTAGAACAACAGTTTTATATAAAAAAATAAGAACAATATTAAAGAAAATGGCCAATTGAATTGGGCGCACTAAAGTCTCAATGCACCCGGGTCCACTGGATCAAGGTCCTTATATGTAACGTGACATATGAACTATCTGTTCTACTTTTTTTTTTTAATTACCTCTGTATTTAAATTATTTCTTCATATATTTTCATACAATTATTCTATTCGTTTTATCTTTATTCTTTTTACTTTTAATCATTAACTCTATCGCATATACTTTTTTTCAAAAAATGTCCCTATTTTCCCTCATTGCCCAACGAACCTTTATATTACCTTTATTTGCATTATTATCATCCATTACCGTTTATGCCACTATCACATCATTTTCTCTTTTTTCTTTTTTTATTATTATTTAATTTTCAACCTTTTCCTCCTCTTTTCAACTTTCTCCTCCATTCGTGAATGAAAACTAAAGATTAAACGACAACAAATCGTTTCAAATTTTGATTTAACCATTTTTCATTCTTATGCAATAATGATAGGAACTATGGTCTCCATCATGAGGCATTAAAAAACATTGATACCATGCTTGATATTTCCCAACTATGATAAAATGGTAATAGTACCTCTATCAACACCAAAATCATTCCTAGCATGCCCACTACCATGCATCAATTCTTAATTAAATATTAGGCCTTCAAGGTTTTCTCTTGCAACTTACAAACATAGGACGTGTTTGGAAGGTGATAAAATTTCTGATGAAAAGTTTTTTTATTTAAAAGTTTTTTAAATAGGAGAAACTGATGTGATATAATAGGGATAATGATGATAAGAAAAGATAGATTGGTTGTATGGATAATTGTGTATAAATAATTAAAGAGTAGGGTAGTTGTATAGGAAGATGTGAAGAAATAATAAAAAATATTGAGAGTGAAAGATTTAGATTAAAAAGTTTTAAGTTGAAAAGTTTTTGTAAAAAACAAACACACCCTGTATTACCTCACTTTGCCCTTTCTTGAAATTGAGCACCCGATATAGAAGAGCATTGTTGGTGACTATTCTACCACAATTTTAAGGCAAAGTTGAGAGTATTTCCCATGATATTCAATAGCTGAGACTTTTTTATCCAGATTATCCACAAAGCCCGAGTTTACTTTACACATGCATCCCTGTGGTCCAATAATAAAGGCAATGGATAATTGGATGTGTAGATATCCTACGGCCAATCATATCACAAACATGTCAATGCGAAATGGGGCAACTTCCATTATGCTTATCTGGCATCAAAAAATAAAAAATTAAGAAGACAGATCCACCGGTATTGTTGGACTTGTGCCAGATGAGGACATCATTTGATTAAATCATTGAAAACTCATGGGATTAAACCCAAACAAAAAAAAGAGTCAAGGAAGTCGACTAAAATAAGCATTAAAAGAAATTATAACCAAGATAATTTAATGACCCCACTTTCCAATAAATAAGAGTTAACAAGCAGCTTGTAGAAAATAATTACGATGAATAGAACAAGAAATCTCATCATAGCATTCAGAAAGGTTGAAAATTTCATCAAGGAAATGGACACACCATCTCTCGATGCAGCGCACGCAAAATCTTTTTGTTGTGCACTTTATGCATCGAACAACCCTTCCTTTGTCATTCCTCTGACACTGGTGGCACATGTTGCTTAGTTTTCCATCTCTTCCTTTCTTTGGAAAATCCTACAACCATCGGAACCACTAAAGTCCTTTTAAAGCGGAAGAAAAAAAAAATCTCTTTCCCCTGCAGAGGAAGCACGTGGAAAAATATTGTGATCATACTCGAGAAAAGAGAAAAAGTAAGGGATATAATTCAGATACCTCCGCTTCATTATCTTGTCCTGTTTCCTCCAGTGCCTCTTCCGCCATCACATTCCCCACCTTCGTTTTCTTCTTTTGGATCTCCTTGTCCAGCTGCTGCTCCTTTCCTCGCTGCCCCACCTGTGGCGGGACGTTTTCCTCCTCGGATTTTTTCTTGTCAGGTTTCCTTGAAGATTTCGAGTCTCCCACATTCTTCACAGCCCCAGTTGAGTCCTTATCTTCAAAGACACCTTCACCTTCGTCATCTGCACCCCTCTTCCTGTATCCCTTCCTTATCTTTTTCGCCTCAGCTTGCCGCTTCTTTTTCCCGACGGTCCTTTCTTTCTCATTAAAATTTTCAGCGCGCTTCTCTGCCGCGATGTCTTCTGCTTCATCGTCTACTTCCCTCTTTATAATCGCGTCCTTCAGCCTCTTCGCCTCTCCCCTCTTCTTCTTTGCTGATAGCTCGTCTTTCTTGTCTGATCTTTTTGCTGTCTTTTCCTTTATAAAATTCTCTGCCGGTTCCTCCCCTGAATTACCCTCCTCAACTTGCCTCTCCGTCTTCCCTGCCGTCCTTTTTTTCTCATCAATGTTTTCAACACCCTTCTCTGCCACTATCTCTTCAGCTACGGGCTACCTCGTCTGCTTCCCTCTTCGTTGTACCATTCTTCGGCCTCTCCACCTTCCGCCACCGCTTCTCTGCTGCGATGTCTTCTGCTTTTTCGTCTACTTCACTCTTTATAATCGAGTCCTTCAGCCTCTTCACCTCTCCCCTCTTCTTCTTTGCTGATAGCTCATCTTCCTCATCTGATTTTTCTGCGATCTCTTTCTTAACAAAATTCTCCGCCAGTTCGTCCCCTGTCTTTTCCACCTTAACTTGCCTCTTCTTTTTCCGTGAGTTCCTTTTTTTCTCATCAACTTTTTCAACACTCTTCCCAGCCACTATCTCTTCATCCTTCTCGTCTGCGTCCCTCTTCGTTGTCGCATTCTTTAGCCTCTTCACCTTTCCCCACAGCTTCTTCTTTGCCGATGCCTCATCTTCTTCCCCTGATTCATCCATAATCTCTTTCTTAGGAAAATTCTTATTCCGCAGTTCAACAGCCGACCCTCTTCTCATTCTCTGCAACATCACCTATTCCTTCCTGGGCGCCTCTCCCGGCTCGCGTTCGCTCCTGCTCCCGGAGCTTGACCTTCCGAAACCCCGATTCGCGGCTCTCCCACTCCTGCTCCCACCCCTCGATTTCTTCAATGTCCACGAAGCCGCCCCCGTCGTGCAGTCATGCATGCTCCTACGCATTCAGCTCAATGGCTCGGTTTCCAGTAGGCGGCTTCCCGCCAAAGCAGCCTAGTCGAGTTAGGACAGTTTACCACTGTTGCAAGCTGCAAGCGAACAGCGGACGGCAAGGAGGCGCCACGCAGGAAATGAGGCGAGGGTACGTGGCGGGAGTAGAGGGGCCGACGTTTCGCTTCCGAATAAAAGACGCTGTTTTTATTTGCACCGACGTGGGCATGACGGATCAGATAGGAACGGCGTTAGAGGCTTGGAGCTGGGCCGTAAAATGGGTCGGATTAACTCGGGCTACGGATTAATTTAATTTAATTTTTACTTTTATTTTTCACACATTAACCCAGTTATATTTTAACCCTGCATAAATTAATTTGATTCGTGTTATAAATTGGGTTAATAAATATATAAAATTTAAAACTTTTGCTTAATTAAATATATTTTAAAATATAATTTTATATAAACGAACGAAAAATAATCATGAATATTTTCCAATTTATGACTTATATAATAATATAATTAGTAAATAATTTTATTTCAAAATAATAATGTCTAACTAGTTCTTATGTATTATGTGCTAATATATAACTTTTTAATAATATATTTTATTTTACATTAATATATGAAATCGGATCGTATTAGTGGTCATCTAGTTCATACTAACTTACTTTTGAAATCGAACTATATAATTTATCTTTTTAAAATCACTAGCTCAACTCTAATTTAATTTTTATTTTTATTTTTTATACCTTAACCCAGTTGCATTTTAACCTTGTATAAATTAATTTGATTCGTGTTAGAAATTGGGTTAATAAATATTTACTTTTATTTTTCATACATTAACTCAGTCACATTTTAACCCTGCACAAATTAATTTGATTCGTGTTAGAAATTGGGTTAATAAATATATAATATTTAAAAAAAATATTAATTAAATATATTTTAAAATATAAATTTATATAAATGAATGAAAAACAATCCTTTCTATATGAATATTTTTCAATTTACGACTTATATAATGATATAATTGCTAAATAATCTTGTTTTAAAATTATAATGTATAACTAATTCTTATGTATTGTGTGCTAGTATATAACTTTTTATTGATATATTTTATTTTTCACTAATATATGAAATAGGATCAGATTAATAGTCATCAATTTATACTAACTTACTTTTGAAATCGAATTATATAATTTATCTTTTTAAAACGACTAACTCAACTCTAATTTACTTTTATTTTTCACACCTTAACCTAGTCATATTTTAATCTTATATAAATTAATTTGATTCAGGTTATAAATTGTATTAATAAATATATAATATTTAAAAAAAATTAATTAAATCTATTTGAAAATATAAATATATAAATGAAGGAAAAATAATCCTTTTTATATGAATGTTTTTCAATTTAAGACTTATATAATGATATAATTACTAAATAATCTTGTTTCAAGACAATAATGTCTAGCTAACTTTATGTATTATGTGCCAGGATATGATTTTTTAATAACATATTTTATTTTACACTAATATATAAAATCAGGTTGGATTAATAGTCATCTAATTCATACTAACTTACTTTTGAAATCCAGTTATATAATTTATCTTTTTTAAAATAACTAACTCAACTCTATCATAAATTAAGTTAGGTTAGTTAAATTTGGGTTAAATCAATCATAATTTACACTCTAGCTCACCGTTATACGTGGGAACTGAGAAGTGAGAAACGGAAATTAGATTTTTTTTTTTTTGTCAGTGGGTTAATGTAAACCAGAAATATCTCACACGTTATAGGCGGGAACTGAGAAGTGAGAAACGGAAATTAGATTTATTTATTATTATTATTTTTTTACAGTGGGTCAACGTAGCCCAGAAATATACTCTTTTGTTGGATGGAAACGATAAGAGTAAAACGAAAATTTTTTTATTAGTATATTTATATGGTATTACAATAAACCTCGTTGCAAATTTTTAATATTAAGGGTGTGTTTGTTATTAAAGAAAAATTGTCAAGTTAAAACTTTTCAACCTAAAACTTTTCACTCTCCACAATTATTCTATTTTTAATCATTTTTTCACATTTTTCTATACAACTACCCCACTTTTCAATCATTTCTACACAACTACCAACATAACTAACCTATCTATTTTAACTTTATCTTGTTTATTCATCGTCATTATCCCTATCATATCACATCATTTGACAACTTATATTCTCTACAACTTTTCATCAAAAGTTTTACCCATTCCCAAACACACCCTGAGATAGTATACTTCATTTATTAACTTGGGAGACCCATCAGCTCATATCCAACAACCGACTCTTACGCCACGGAGGGAAGTGCAGTGTCCTCACATTAAGAGGTTCAAACACCGAACTTAGTGACATCGTGCTATTGAGTATTACCACAACTGCATGCGGCCAATAATGCAATAAAGCAAAAATTAAATGCAACAGTTGTATGCAAATATATGAACAATCTAATATAAGTGCATAAATGAAAAAAATTATGTTAATTGGATAAATAATTTAGTTAACTTTTTGCATTTCATTCTAATAATGCCAAATGCTCCTTTTGTTTTTTTTTTTTTGTTTAAATGACCCGTATATTATATTTATAATTTCGATCATTCACAGCGAAAACCATACAAATCAAATATTGTTAATTTATAAACACGTTGAAATAATTTTAATGGCATGCATGTTTGAGTATTGCTCATATGTAACCCAGCTATTTCTATGCGATTTCAATGTATATTTTTCTTCCTATTCAAATAAAAAACGTGCATTAGTCATGTCTATTTAAAAATATATATTTAAGTTTAAATTATAAAAATGCTTATATCAATTATTATATATTTAAATACAATACCACTTTATAAAATCATATATCTACATTAATGATACTTTAAATAATTCGAATATTGAAAACACAACTTTAAAATTAATATATAGCATTAAATTATCCTATTATGTTGATTTGTGCGCATTTTAAAATACAACTCATGCACAATAATACTAGAGAAATGAAAGGTTATTTCATAGTAAAATAAAAAGCGTTAAATTTAATTAGTGAAGTATGTTTTCTTTTTTACCGATTATGGAGGTGTGGAAATTTTATTGGATTATATAGATATGAGATTTCATATAAGTAGAACTCTATATGTTTTATATTTATAAATACTATATTAATTAAAAAAGCCAACTCGGAATGCATATATTTTAATTAGGTGAGCCTTGATGATAGGCAAACCAATTTTCTCGTGCCAAACAAAAATTTTAGAATTCGACCATGTGAAGAATTGGCTCTCTTCTCGGGGTAAGGAGGACAGGACTAATATTATGAATTTATTGAAGCTTGGCGCTTAATGAAGCTAACTAATTTGAGAACCTTTGAGCTGGAAGAAACTATTTAGAGTTAAATGCTCTAATAATCACCAAAGCTGAAACTAACTCGTTCATTATAAGTCACTTGCATCAAGTCCCATATGATGCTTTTTTTTGGGGTTAATTTCAAAATATATCCGTAACTTTTATACTTAATTTTAAATATACCCGCTATGTATGAAAATTTTCATATATACTAATAACTCAACAAAATGTGAGTTATCACGGTTCATTTTAGATTAGTTTTGAATGTTAATTCAAGAAAATTTGGTGAATTTGTATTAGTTTAGCTTAGTTTTCATAAACTTTTGCATTTCATGCGATGCATTTAAATTTCATGCATTTTTAATATAGTTCAAAGCAATTTTTGTAGTCTTAGATTTTTTCGTAATGTCATCTCATCGTTTAAGAGTGCATTTATGTGCTCTAGTTGCTTTTGCAGGCAAAAGAAGGTAATTAAATACTTGGGAGTATGGTGAGATGAAGAAGAAAACAAGCAGAGTGGAGCAAAACCTCAACTTAGAGTCAAATAGCCGAATGACTAGCGCCTAGGCACCAGATCACCACTTTGGAAGATATGATTCTAGTCTAGAATTACATGTATGACATAGGTTTTTAGCTTTGATAGATTAAAATGGCTAAGAATATGCCATTTGAACATGTGTAATCCGAATAGGTTATTGACTAATCGATCTCACCATATTCACGCTGTAGGGGAACATAGCAAGAAGAGTGTGATGAGATTAGGTTGATATACGTTAGAAGGAGTCTATGAATATATAAGAGCCTAGGTTAGTAAGTCTCCATACCATTAAATTTTAAAAAAAATCAGAATAATATGGTTACAGTTAAGGATTCTCAATTTTCCCATAAATTATAAGAGATCATAAAAATCCCTACTTTACTTTGTTTATCCATTAGACCCTAACTCGTTCTCCTTACTTTAGTGCGAATAGTTATTTAAAATTTTCCACTTCTTTAAGGCAATTGAATTCGAAAGACATAATCGGTTTAGTTTAATTCTCGTGAGAACGATACTGCATTCACTCTTTATAATTTGATCGACACATATATCTGCATTAAAATGAATATTTTAATTATAAATATGCGCAACTCATCATATACCAACTAAAAATGCCCAAAAAATCGAATACACCCAAGGCCATTAAACGAGCATGAAATGGAGAAAAGAGGGCTGGATAAATGTTTTTAAGGGACCAAATTATCCTTGATTCATCTTGACATATTTCATCCCTAGTATTCTAATGCATGCGTTGTCGGCCTTGAATCCCGTTAGGATTTGAGTAGCACGAGAACTCTATCGACCTCGCTTTCCTTCCGCCCCTTAAGCCACCTCGCCAACTCTCCCTCTCTCTTCCCTTCCTCATCTTCCTTATTGAGCTTGTCACTTTTCGTTGCTCTAAACAAGGAGGAGAAGTAACCTCTGCCATTGCGATCGCTGCACAAGCTGAAGGCCTTTGTTCCCCGCACCTCCAGTTCGAGTTTGTCGATCGAGAAGCCAAGCTCGACTAAGACGAGCAGCAGCAGGGGGTCGGGGAGCACTCGCCGCCGAGGCGCGACAACGGACACCTAAGAGCAAGGTATGCAGCAGCCGTGCATTGGCGGATTGAATTTGTATGGAAACTAGTTGAGTTCTGGTGGGAATCTTCAAGGTCGAGCGGATGAATGGGTCTCCTTTGTTGAACTTATCTCACCCATTCTAGGCGTGTTGGAGTCATAACTCTTACTGTTGCGGGTAGAAAGAAGAGAAGGGTATAAAAGCCCTCTTTTTCTTAAATTAATACTTTTTACTTTATCATCTGTTTTGTTGCTGTTTTTTGGGGTATTTCGCATCCATCATGTGTTAGATACAATAATGTGTCAAATGGAATACTATTATGGAAAAAGCTGGCATTGCTTCACTCTTCATGCTTTGGGTTGGTTTTCGCCATTAATTTGGTGGTCCCATTTTGGTTTTGATCTGGATCTTTGGTGATAACATGCACATATCAATGCTTCCGATGGCTAGAATCAACAAAAGTTTCAGATTTTTGGATCACGCAGTGCTTTTTTTGGCCACATTAGTCTGAAACTCTAAACTAGGTTCCAAAATTGCCAATGATGTTCTTTTTTCCCCAAATGCTTAGATGCAAGAGCCACTGTCAAGTCATTTGGAGACTGATTTTGGGCATTCCACACAACATCAACCTCATCATTTTTTAGCATCAAAACCCCGTGACTGGATGAACGTTGTGTTGAACATGACCCTGGATATCATCTTCTTTTGTTTCAGGTCTTCTTCCAAACAGATGCACTACAACACAACATCCCCTTGAGCCTTACAAAACACTTGGATTTTCACAAGCACAATTACCCATTTGTAAAGGCAAACTTACTTCTCTGTCCTTGGTGCTACAAACATCAACTTGGAACGAAGCCAGCGGCATCTGAGGGGTCTAGACCATAGACACGAACATTGAGCCTGCAGCTCCCTTCTTCATCAAACATTAGGAGAGCTCTCAAAACTAGATCGGGAGATTAGTTTCAGAAGGACAAGGCATAACTTCCAGCCCAACAGCATTTTGACTAATGTATTGAAGATACCTCAGTTGGGAAGGTTGGGGATTGATCCAAGGAGAAGAAAGATACAGCAGCTTCCTAGGAGCCTACCTATGCACTTCTTCAAGAGGCTTGTCCTCTGTGCTGCATTGTCGATCATCATGTAGTGCTGGGAGAGTAAGTCTTTGAGTTGGTTACTGCAGTTGCAGCTCTCTCCATATCCCTCTAATCTAAAGTCAAATGTCAGGAAAGAAGCATCAGGGAAAAGTTCTTGCAGCTTTTCAGCAACTTCGTCCAAATACAACCCTTATTCACCTTCTTCCAATGCATGCGTGGATGGACAACAATTGAGAGTAGAGACTCTGATCGAAGATGTTAAGAAGGTCTGACGTGAGAGAGTTGATGTTCGATTCGCATTGAAGGGGCTTGAGGGTATATCTGTCATTTCCTATGAGCATTAACGGCATTTTAACGGTTTTTGGTATATTTGATATTTCAGGCCTTCTTAGCGGGTATGTATGAAAGATTTTAGCAGGTACATTTGAAATTAAGGGTAAAAATTGTGGGTATATTTGAAATTAACCCTTTTTTATAATAAAGTCACATCTAATACTTAATTAATCAGGGGCAGATATGTCACCTGACATGAACCCTTTTTTATAATAAAGTCACATCTAATACTTAATTAATCAGGGGCAGATATGTCACCTGACATGAAGCACGTGCTACCCCTACTAGATCGTGTATACAGTTGGAAAACATTCATGCGAATGGGATTTGATCATTTGATACCCATGAAAAAGAAAAACACTTGGCAATCACAACCCCTTGTACCCACAATTCACTAATAGTGGAAGTTCTTCCTTCCAAATCCCAAGATTTGTATATGTTATTGTTGTCCATATATATATATATATATATATTTCACTTAAAATTTTGTATTTTCCACACTTTATCTCATTTATGATGATTTGGCCCTTAAGCTGGTTTAGTCTCATCGCAAACTAGTTTTGGCCTTATTGAGCCTAAAAGGGTCTTTTATACTATTAAGAACACTAATTAAAGATCAATTTTTATGCTGTAAACATAAAACTTTTATTTATCAAAGACAATGTTAATACTGGGTTTGTATAATTTTCGTTTTTAACAGTTAATATTAAATCCTACGTATAATGTACGATGGAATTTTAAAATACAGGTAAAAATATATACCGTCGATTAGTTCCCTTGGACCGTGGACTGCGTGGAAATCAAGCTCATGCCATAAGTTTCCATGTGCAATTGGTCATGCTTATTTATTTTACGGTACCATATAACTTTTTCTCTTTTTTATTTTTATGGTAACTTTCACATAATTTTTCCCTAAATGTCAAAGGCACGTCATAATAGTCAAGGGGCAAAAACTGTAAGCAAAGATAAAAATATAAATTTATAGGGAAAAATATGTTAAATAATAATAAAAAATGTACATAATCACAGATAAAAAATGGACTGTTCGCTGCCTAGAGCACCCATCAAATTAAAAAGATGAAAATGGACTGAGAAAATAAGAGAACTCTCACCAACCCGGAAGTACATACGAAATTCGATAGAAGCACTTTAAAGTTTTGTTCCCTTGTTACAAGATCCTCACCATTGGGGAAAAAAAATTCAACCAGATGGACGGCTTGGATTTTATGACTTGTAAGGGTCACCAAATTCAAAAACTACATGTTACTGCCGTTGAGAGTATCCAGCCTACCCGGGTGAATAACGCATTTTAAAATTATTTTTTATTTTTTTAAAAATTCATATATGAGCCCAAGCTTGAATGTCCCATAGATATAATTTTTATATATTTTTAATATTTTTAAAATATTTTATTTCAAATTTTAAAAACCAAGAAAATAAGCTATTTGTCATGCACTATTAAAAACAATCAAAATAATGTAACAACTTCATATAAAAGAAATACATATGAATTTTAAAATTTCAAAAAATAAAATTAAAAAATGTTATTCACCTAGCCGGGTCCACGGGATTTGGACTGTTGTAAGTTTGGCGCCAAAATCGTCGCTGCACGCCTGCCATGCAAGGCTTGTATGATTTGGTGCAAGCTTTGATGATACAGCTACAATGCGTTTGGGTTTCGTGGCTGAAAAGATGGCGCTCCTCCACCACCCCAACCTCTCTCAGTCCCTTTCCACCTTCGGGAACATGTCGGAATTCAAGTGCCTGCACGCCCAAGTCATCGTCTCCGGTCTCCACAAAGACCCCTTTACTACCTCCAGGCTCCTCGCATTCTCCGCCGTATCCCAAAACGGCGATCTCGACTACGCAAAGACCCTCTTCAACCACGTCGAACACCCCACCTTCTTCATGTACAATGCCATGATCAGGGGCCTCTCCCAGAGCCAAAAGCCCCTCGATTCCATCGGCTTCTACATCCGGATGGCCCGTGCAGGTGTCTGGCCCGATAACTTCACCTTCCCTTTCCTCATAAGATCTTGTTGGGTCTCTTCCTGCCTTAGTCTCGGCTTGCAGCTGCACTGCCATGTTGTGAAGTTCGGGCTAGATTGCGATGTTTTCGTTGTGAACAATCTGATTAGCTTGTATTCAAGTTTTAGGGAGATCGGCTGTGCCCGCCGCTTGTTCGAAGAATGCTTTGGGAACGTGGATGTCGTGTCGTGGACTACGTTGCTGGATGGATATTTGACTTGTGGGGCTTTGGACACGGCGCGCTGGTTTTTCGATCGGATGCCGGTTAAGAACGAGGTATCATGGAATGCAATGATCGCAGGTTATGCCAGGAGTGGAAGGGTTTCAGAAGCGAGGGGACTGTTCGACGAAATGCCTGTGAAGAATGCAGCTACATGGAGTGGGATGATCTCTGGGTTCTCACAATGTGGGCTTTTGAAAGAGGCACTGGAGTTTTTTGTGAACATGGTGAGTGCTGGAATTATGCCCAACGAGCCTGCATTGGTTAGTACAGTTTCATCTTGTGCACAGCTGAGGGCCTTGGAACAAGGTGAATGGCTACATTGTTATATTACAGAAAACAAGATTGAGGTTACTGTCGTTTTGGGGACTGCTCTTGTAAACATGTATGGTAAGTGTGGGAACATTAACAGGGCTCTCCAGGTCTTCACTGGGATGCCTGTCAAGAATATATTATCCTGGAATTCTATGATGGCTGGTTTGGCATTGCATGGTTTTGGCAAACAAGCATTAGCACTCTTTGGGCAAATGTGGATGATGGGCATTCAACCAAATGCCATTACCTTCATTGCTGTGCTTACTGCATGCAGTCACTCAGGACTAGTCATTGAAGGTCATTTGTTTTTCAAGGTCATGACTCAAGTTTACAAAATCAAACCTCAATTGGAGCATTATGGTTGTATGGTTGATCTACTTGGTCGGGCTGGGTTCATTGAGGAGGCGCTGGGCTTTGCAGATAGCATGCCTGTAGATCCTCATCCTGGTTTGTGGGGTGCCCTTGTTGGTGCATGTCGACTGCATGGTGAACTTGAGCTTGGTGAGGAATTGGGAAAAAGGCTGATTGATCTAGAGCCAGAACATAGTGGGAGATACATGCTGTTATCTAATATATATGCAGCTGCAAGACGTTGGGACGATGTGGCAACGGTGCGCAAATTGTTGAAAGACCGAAATGTTCTCAAGGAGGCAGGGAACAGTGTGGTGGAAGTATCGTAACAGCCACAGGGACTACCTTCACCTTGAAGATGTTCCGACAAGATTGATATTCTGATTTTGAATTCACTAAAAGCTGTAATTAGAACAAAACTTGTGTGGACACTGTAATTATGTTATGGAGGGTGCTCCTGGATTCTTCGTTGCATGGAGGAGTGCTTACACAGTTCATCTACTTCAGTCACGAGGACTTTTGGATGGAAGCAAATTGCAATTCAGATTATAGCCTTGAAAAGCCTCGATGTTAAGCAAAGCTGAGGGCAGGTTGTCAGTGAGAGTGTTTACTGGCCTACAGTCTTACCTGTGAGATTGAACATCATTAGTGAACACCATACCAGACAAATAAATAAGATTGGGACGGCAACATTTTATCTATCGGTGGCAATGGTCACCGCCTACCTAATGCATCTGAATCTGTGCAAACATGAAGCCAACGAGTGTCATTTCGGGGCTGAGCCACCATTTTTTGGATATCATGTAATCATGTTGAAGAAGGGGCGTTATTTGGTGCACCGGTGCAACATCTAATTTTTTTTTCAAAAATTTTCTGAAAATTTTTTATATTATGAAAATGCTACTGATTTTAAAAGATTCAAAAAAATATCTATAAATTTTAAAAAATGATAAAAATTGATACACATGTTAAGTACATTTAGATTAATGGATGTATAAAAAATTTACAGAAATTTTTTAAAAAATGAGTTTTTATCCCCGAATACATTAAGTGCTGAAAAAAGAAGCCTACTTGGTGAAGTGTCTGTTTGCTCTACACTCTTTGCCTTCTTTGTAACCATGGTGGAGGATGTTTCATGAAGAAACCTCATGAAAAATTCAAGGAGAGAGTAACGAGACAACTATCTCTTCCTATTTTCTTATGGAAGTTCAAAGAATCAATTCCTTTTCAATTCAACATTTTACTGCCAAACAAGTTCTTTCGGTCACAACCGTGTAAACAGGATTTTCAGCAGCGTGCAGTGGGGTGTTCGAATCCCGTCATTAGAATTTCGAGTCAATATTTATGTGAGGACATTTGATCTCTCTTAAAAAAATGTAATGGGAGAAGTTGGTCTGTGTGTAATATCTGAAGTCATATTGTATAATGTAATACCAATAAAAAAAAAAGGAACATTATACAGTGCACCTGGGTGCGCTTAGCTTCGATACTTCAGGGTGCAAAAATTTTTTTTTGAACATTTTTTATACAACTGTTAATCTAGATTTATTTAACATGCATATCAATTTTTACTATTTTTAGATATTTTTATATATTTGTTTTTGGTTTTTTAAATTCAGTAACATTTTCGTAATTTATGAATTACGAAAAGCTCTAAATATGGTAAAAATTAACATACACGTTAAATAAATTCACATTAATAATTGTATAAAAAATTTCGAAAAAATAAAAATAAATGGGTGAAATACAACCGGGTGTAGTGAAGCAGAATACACCCGGCTGCATTCTTGATAAAAAAAAACATCTTATTTATTGTCCTGTGTCAATATTTTATTTTTGATCACTGATCCCAACACTGACAAATAAACTGCACCCGTTCCCTTTTATGCTTTGGAAATAACACGAAGGAATTCAAATTTTTTGAATGAAATTATAAAATTACAAAAGGATGAGAAATGTAAGTACACGACCCCATCCTATGTTTTGAAACGATGCATGTATTTGGTAATGAATAAAATTTTTGATGAAAAAGTTTTAGAAAATAAAAGTTATTAAATAATGTGATATGACAAGGATAATGATGAGTAGTAAAGAGAATAAAGTTAAAATAGGTAAGTTAGTTATGTGTATAGTTGCGTAGAAATGATTGAAAAGTAAAATAGTTATATAGAAAAATATAAAAAAAATAATTAAAAAATATAATAATTATAGCTTTTCTATTAATTGCCAAACACACTCGATGCACTAAGGAAATAAGCTGAAAAGTATTGATACGGTAATTCACCCGCACCGTGTGCTGATAGTTGGCGCGGGAGTCGGCGGGAGTGGCTTGTTAACAACCGAAGGCCCGAGGGGAGAGGCGGAGCAGGACGGTCGTCTTCAATTCCACAGCGATTTCAAAAGCTCATCTGGCGCGGGCTTCTCTTGCACTCTGAACCCGCCACTGCTGATCCAGGATTGACAGCTGACACTGGTCTCTCCTTCTGCATACTGAATCAGAAACGAAAGAAAGGAAGATGGTTTGGGGATTGTTTCCATCTGATTCCTTCCCTGGTCGTACACTCTATAATCCCCCCTGTCGTACTTCGTACTTTTCTTCCAAGAACTCTTCGCCTAATGAATAATCGAATTCGGTTGGGAATCTAACGAAAACATTTGGCTGGCTTTCTCTTATGACATGTGATTCTTCTTTTTTCTACTAGTAGAAATAGCCAAAATCGAAAGCACAAGGATTCATGACGTTTGCTGGAAATATTGCTGTAGATGAAAAGTCAGGACCATGGAAGGAGGATTTAAATGCACAATCATCCTTTTTCTGTTGGTTGCAAAAACTTGTTAGGACGAGAATTTTTTTTTATTTTTTATTTTATGTTTTTGCACTTTGCGTCAGTGTATATCATAGCTCACGTAGTGTGATCTTATTGTTTGATGATATTCGTATATAATATATGCACGTATAACTTGGGGAAATGCTAGGGTGCATCCCTATAACTGTAGTTAAACAGATACAGTATAACGATAAATGCATGAATAGCCGAAGCAAATTTCTGTTGTATACAAATTCGCGACGGTGCCTAAAAGATGCTGCTAAGCTGATGTGCTACTAGGCATGTTTCTTCTGGCAGGTGGACAGAAGTATTATTTCTTCTCCAAAGGAACATACAATGCAGGTCGCAAAGGTACTATTGATTTCATGTTTGGATGCATTTCCATATTTTATCATACATTGCTCTACTGCTTCTCGTTTTTTCATCTTGGACCCTGCATTTCAAGAAATCCATTGAGACAGAGATGCCTTCTTGATATTTTTCATTATAATGGCCATCTTGCTGTAGTTTGGTTTAGTGTTTTGCACATTATGTTCTTAAGAACTACCTGCAGACTAGACTTTCCAAATAAATATAGATAAAGAGAAAGGAAAACTTCTGGACTGATAACTGAGTGTATCTTTTTCATATTCATAATGATAAAGTATATTTTGGAAGGGGAAGTTGAAATATAGTTGAAAAGTCACACAATTTTGTGAAGGACTCTAGCCGTCTAGTTGGTGATTTCTCCAATGAAACATCTTTTTGGTGAAAATGCATTACATTGCTTTATCTTTTGTCTTTGCATCCATAATTCAAAGTCTTCCTTATTTGAGGCAGTAGTCCATTCCAGGAGATCATATACTACAAAACCATTGAGATTGAATTGAGTCATTGCAGTGCCTGACCCTAATGCCTGTTTCAAATTCTTTCAAAATCACACAAGCTGTCCAATGTCTATTAATTTTTTTTTTTTTTTGAAAAAACAATGTTAATTAATTAGGCTCTCTGATCTTTTGTAGATTGTGATGTAGCCATTCAAAATGATAGAGGAGTATCTCGAATTCATGCTGAGATAATTATTGATGCAATGACGTCTAGGGATCCCGCAGAAAACACATCAGACAGTTTTCTATCAAGTGTTCGGATCAAGGACTTGGCCAAATATGGCACATTTGTAAATAAGGGAAAAGAGTCAAAGGCAGTGAACGAGTTACCGAATAAGGAAAAAACTCTGAAAAATGGGGACCAGATATCATTTGGCACCGGTAATGCAGTGTTCAGGTGATATTATGAATTCATGCAATCTAATTGTGATATTTATCTGTAGATTGATCTGTTGGTGTTTTCTTCAGCTATATGCTGTTCTTTCATTTTATTTCTTGTAAGCATTTTGAAATGGTGGTGAACATATTACTTGCAGGTTTTCTTATGTTCCTCTCACCTTTTTCATTCATTCCTTGAAGCCATCAGAAACAAGGCCTTCTGTTTCAGATATTATTTCATTAATTGGTTTGTACATCCTCTATAGCCTTTGCCCTTTTGTTATTTCTCTGTTAATTCTGGAATACTTCTCAACAAATTCGTTGACATTCTATTTCTGATTCAAACAAGTTTCTTCTATGTGGGCAATTCCCTTATTTGTTATTTTGTCACTATGCTGTAGCCTGCTTATTCTCTTTTTAACTCGCATGACCTAGTAATGTGTTTTTGCTAAAGAAAACAAATTGTTACTGGGAAGGCACTGATATTCAATTGCTAGAGCTAAGACATTGAGAACCAACCAGTCAATATGGAAATATGGACCATTATTAAAACTAGATGTTCACGGGATGCATTTATGTCTTCTGTGGATGGAGGAAGAGGACCCAACCATGTGGATTACTTGTCCAAGGTCTTCAAGTCACCTGAACTTTTGACGACTCTTCCTGAAATTTGACTGAAAGCACTTAATAGTTACTATAGTCCTACAATCATTCGTGAAACATGTAAGGGAATATGAAAAAATCTCCTATCCATAACGATTGGAACAAAGCCAGCTATAACGTTTGTTTCATTCTGTGCTGTGGCAAATGTCTATTGAATTTATATCCCTTCAAGCTATCAGCATCAGGGCAGCAAGTTTGTTGGAAACAAGTTTGAAAGTTGGATCTTTTTGATAGTATGCTATTTCTGCTGTTGAAGCTAGTGACATAGTGAATGGATTTCAAGGAGCTCATGATGAAGTCATGGGCGTCTAAAAGGGCCATTTTCAATGACCTACTACCCATTTGTTAGCTCTGGCTGCCATAGACATACAACAAACAAATCAATGGAAAAGGCAGTTCTGCTGGCACCGTCAAATTCTTTAGTATTTATTTAGAAGAGATAATGCGATAGATGTTAAAGATATTTCCAAATGTCAGTTAGCCATTTCTGTGACATCTTCTTTTGCATCATTTTACATTGTATATATTGTGAAAGGTTTTTTGTTTTGTTTTGTTTTGTTTTTTTTTTTTTTATTTGTATTGTGAAAGGTTTTTGAGGTAAAATTTCTATACAAAATTTGTAAACCGTTTGTCTTGGAAATTCATTATATAGCTTGGAAGTAGAAAGGAAGTGACTTTGAGAGGAAATAAACTTGTGTAGAGGGCATAAGCTCTTCTCCTCCTAATTACCAAATTTCCATATCTGTTTCTTTACAGGAGCATCTTCCACTTCCACCTGGAATCCAGACTGCACACATGTCATTGCTGATGACTCCACTTCAGTCACAGAAAGGCTCATTTGTGCCATTGTGGCCCAAAAACCTGTCATCCGTAGTGACTGGGTTAAGGTATCTTCTTAAGTATCAGTTCACATTTATTTGTTTTTGTTTACCTGTTAAATTTTCTGCATCTCAATGATTTAACTATAAAGATGAAATTATTAATTGTAAAATAGCCATAGCCCCGTAAGGCCAAATTTGGAAGATCCTTTTATCAATGGGCTGTTTCACTATGAATGGCTGTTTCGCTATGAATGGTTGAGAGGGATTATTTGGGATCCACCATGTTGTGTATGCCCTTCTAGTTTGTTGATTTGTTGACCAACATAGGGTGAACTAACCATACCACTCTGAAACTTGTATGGGGCTTCTATGCAATATAATGGGTTATGAAAAATGCCCCTCTCAAATGTTGTTGAATGGATCAGATGTTGCACATGCATCATTTGGATCTGATTTCATATATATGCATTTATAGATGCCTCTTATGTCTTTTTACATGCTTCTGCTCTTGGCCTCTTGGGCATGTTAGTGCTTCAAGTTAGCTTATCATCCAGATGATACTTAGTTGATTCTCCTTTGGAAGTCTCCTCTTGATTTTTAAGTCATGATTTCATATATTCTGTTCACCTAACTGGTTAATTTCAGGCTGTTGCTGACAAAAAAATTCAGACTGAATTTCCTAGCTATACTCAGTAAGTTCATCTTTCTAGGTATAGAAATTACATTTTATTCCCGAGCTTAGATGAGTGAAATGGATTAAATGGTGTTTCTAATGAAATAAAAATTTACTTTTCTCCCAGTTACATTCCAGATTTAATTTTGGAAGGTGAAACTGTCAAAATCGTGGAACCTGAAATTCGTCAAAACTGTTTGGCTGGATATACTTTTGTTCTTGGATCATCGCATTTGGTATAGATTTCATTCCTGATGTTAATCTCACAACCCGAAGTTCCCGATCTAATACATATTATTTTTAGTGCAGTATGTTTTTGGCGCCCAGTTAAAGTTACTACTGGCAACATGCAATGCAGAAGTTGTTCTGGTTGATGAGTACTGTTTGAATAGTCAGGTGTGTTCTTCTATTTTTTTTTAATTTTAATTTTTACTTTTCATGTATTTCTTTTGTAAAGATTCCCACTATTTGCATGGTATTACATATGTTCTTAAAGTTTCAACCCCCTGGCTTGTGGCTTTTATGGTGATAATTGTAAAAGGCTTTTCCCCCCCCTTTCTTTTTAATTTTCCAGGACCTATGTAGAGCCTCTTGTTTTTGTTCATTTGATTAGGCTTTAAGAATGTAAATAAACTTGTCAGTTTTCTTTTTGCAGCATTTTCACTATGAGAGTACTTATTGAATTGTCTGGTGTAAAGCATTCAAGCCCATTTTGCAAATATAGATGTCTTTTGTTGTCATACAAGTTTTTTTTAAAAAAATAAAAATTTGAGTGCTGCATTAAAAAAAAAAAAACCATTTTCTCTGCCAGAATGTTCTGATAAGATGGAAAAAAGTGCATCCAATTTCATTCAAAGATGAACAACTGTCCTTACAAATTTGATCCTCAATACAAGTGGGTGGACTCTAGCCAAATATCACGAACACTCCATGTTTTTCACTGCGCGTTCTGCTAGCAAGTGTGCTGCATGATTTCCAGTCCTCAAAACATGTGCATATCTGATCCTCTAGAATTAATCTTCTAGTCTTTTCAACTTTTAGCTTGCATGATAGGCCTTGCTGTGTATCCATGTCAGATAGTTGGATGGATATGATTGTTGAAAGCCTTGCAATTTCTGTTTGATTGCATGAATTTTTCCATTTGGAAGAATAATACTATATTATTGCTTACTGATAACAATGCAATTGGTTACCTATGCATTCTTCTTTCTCAGAAGTAGTGGAAATCAGCATCAACATTCAAATCCATATCACACATCCTCACTGATATAAAGCATCACAAAATTGCATCTTGATTATACGTCTTGAGTGATCCAATTTGCATGCTTCCCATTCTTTGATTTTTTTTTTTCCCTTTTTACATTCATTTCACATAGAAAAATTGACTTGTTTTGTGATAAATTTCCAGCCAGCAGCAGAAGCGAACAATTCTTTTGTTCTAGTATGTCCCAAAGGATCGTTAAATGAATTCCTTCATGCCAAACAACTCATTTCATTGCCAAGAGTTAATGATATCAAGTTAGTTGCTGGGGTTTTATCTGGCCATTTCGATCCATCTATTTTGGAGTTGCCATCTAGTAAGCATCCTCTTGAAGTCAAATTCTCATCATCATTCACTAACATACAATCAGTTTTTCCCCCTTCCATTACAACAGGACTCTCATTTGTTTGCAACACATGAGATATACCCTAATGGAAGTCACAGCCAGAACTTGGTGGCATACAGCCATTTTGTAGCTATAATATCGGTTCGCAGTTATGTGAATTATATTGGTTTATAATCTTCATTATAGTGGAGGATGACGTAGGGAGGATATTACAATTTCAAATATCATGCTTTTCCATTCCATTCACAATTTTGTTGTATTTAAATGTCTCTGTGAGAAACAAATTGTAGCTTGGAACTTCAGTTTATTTAAAGAAGTGATAATCCTTGTCTAGGACTAGAACTGTTGCTGAAGCCCCATTGGCTTGATGTCCTTGAAAGTGGGAAGATGAGACAAATAGAGAAGAATATCAGCAAACTCGATCATAGCTTATTGTCTTTGATTAAGGAAAAAGCCTGAATGGTGCCATTCTGTAGTCTGTCCAGATATTGATATATCAGCAAAGTCAATCATAGTCCATTCTAGCAATATTTTAAGAATCAAAGATCTGGTTGAACCCAATGGGCCACTATTTCTACTAGTCATTTGAACCAAGTACACTTATTTCATATGACAAGTTCAGCCTTGCAAATATGTGCAAGAAATTGGACAAGAAAATATCCTTACTTTGAACCTTAACCTTTTAAAAATACGTGGAAACTTCACCACCTAAACTAGCAGATAGCACACTATATGGAAAATGTTTCCACGGATTTGTTAATCATGCCAAACTGTCACCTGCCTAGACCAGACTGGCTGTGATTGTCCGAGTTGAAATAGTTTGACCTGACCATGCTGATTGATTTAAAATACCGGTCCTTAACCAGGACCTTACCATATTCCCATCTTCATTGATTATCAGAGAGTGATCCTATTTGGCCTTGTACTTCCATGCAGTTACTGTCTCTTCTCAGTCCACTGATGAGACTATTGTAGCGGATTCCGATGCGGAGACAGATACTGCAGTCTCTGACCCTTTTGTTGCAGTTGGCAACTCAAAAGCAGCGGTAAAACCTGAAGAAAAAAGGGAAACATCTGATCTCACTATTGCAACTGCCCTATCAATAGAAGCTGTCAAATATAATGAGAATGAGGCTTCCAAGAATCGAGCTGAGGTTGAGTTGGATAGGAAATTTTTGGGTTTCAAGGTTGACAGTGGTGGTATGATAGAGAGAACAAACAAAGGTGATGATTCAGAGAGATTTTCACATGAAAATTCAGATATAATTTACAGTCAAGATTTGATTGTGAGAGATAGCAATAAACCTGCCAAAATGCCATTGATGTCTAACACAGAAGTGATCAATTTCAAACAATTCAGGAAGGTAATTTGATCTCTCTGGTCCTAAGTACATGGTTTATTTTGCATTCATCAACTGAAGCATCTATATGGAACAACATACGGGGTCAGTTCTTGTCAGAGGTCCTAATGTGAAAGTCTGTAAGTCATCAGTTGAATGTTTGAAAGTTCAACCAGATTATGTGATGACCTTTTTTTTTTTTTGATAAATGATGACCTAATTTATTTTGGAATTATGATCTTGTGAAGCCGGTCGCAGGGAAGAGGGAAATGAAACCACCAGTGGGAGCCGTTGGATGGGGCGGAAAGTATCCAGCCCGTTGAGGACAAGCGCCTGCTTTTTCTGGCATCTTACAGGGGCTTTTTGCCCACAGGCCCCTCTATGACCTATAGGAAAAAATTCCAGCCAGGCCCTGGAGGCCAGCTGTTCCCCCTCGCACGACGCCTCTCTCTCTCTGTCTCTCCTCTCTCTCTTCCGTCTCCGCCTCTGCTCTCGCCCGTCTCCTCCTCTAGCTCCCATCTCTTTGAATGCCCATCTCCTTGTCACTCTCCAGGGCCTCCCCTTCCTCGTCTCTCTCTCCTCCCTTTCAGCATACAGAGTTCCCACGTGTCCCTTCCGTCTCTCTCTCTCTTCCGTCTCCATACGTCCTACCTTCCTCGCCGAAGCAACTTATACTCCAAGAATTTTGATTAAGCAATTTATATTTAAAAAGTTCATATATTTGCCTTTTTTAGCTCAAAAATTTAGTTGCAATATTGCTCTGGGCATATTTTTTGCGGAAGTCCTGAATAAAGAGATGATCAATCAACTGAAACATCATGGTGCATAAAAATAAGGTTCTGATCCAATACTGTTCCTCAAGTACAATATCTTTTTCCCCCTTAAAGATATAGTGTCACCTTTAGCTGCTCATTCAAATATTCTCAAAGCCTCAATCAATTGTTTCCTTCTATGTCCCTTCATCTCATTTTGGTCTCTTTTTTCAACAAAGAACAACTTTTAATCCACTTCATTTGGATAACTTTCTTCAGTTTTTGAAACCCCAAATCATGAATGCACAACAAATCATCAAGAGAAAATAACGTACAGGAACGCATAAACACACTTGTAATTGACAATAATGGATTTGTTACATCCTTTTGCATTTACTAACATTTTTGACTTAGCACCGTAAAGATTGGCAATTCAAAATTTGCAGTGCTCCAAAAAAGCGTGAACTAATCAATGAATGATTGATACAAGGTCTGGACAATGGCATATTAATTCAAAAAATTCTCTCACTATGACTACCCTCTCCACAACAATGGTAGCGGGAGGCTAACGCTTTCTCAACTGTGACTCAGAAACCAGCCCATTTAGCTGGTTGAGTTGATTGTTTGGATTCTACTATTTTCTGGTTGCCAAAATGTTGGGAATAACTCCCTTTGTCAGAAGCATGGCCTATGTGAGAGGAAGTAGGGCTTGCTGTAAACTTGTCTTGATCAAAACCCCAGGTGGTGGAGCTAGAGCCTACAATTGCTGTTGTCTGCTTATTTTGATGACCATTAGTGGTGCATACTGATCTAGAATGGTTGCTCTTTTGGATAGGCTGCTGCTCTGATGCTGCCTCATCACTGAAAGCCTTCCATGGCTTGGACTCCAAAGTATGTGAGTCTGAAGTGCTACTAAGCATCCCTTGTTGGAGCTCCCACACAGATCTCTCAATTTTAAACCTCGGCTGTGACAATAGGAAGTATCAGACTAGAAGGAGATCCCACATTAAAACATAACATGCCTATAAGAATATTCACAGTTATTCATAACTTACAATTAAGCAGACATGACTACAATCTCCTACACCATGCTTCTGATTCTGTATCTAACAGTAGCTCTTATAAATTTTAGGAAAACATAGTTTCAATCTATGATGCCGCATCTAATATACAATATGATGAAGAACTTCAAGGGGACAAAGGTTTCTTTTCAAGAAAAAAGGTGAAGAAGTTGCCCTGCTTTCACAGCCATATCCTATTTGTGCCACTACAGGCAGCTCATAGCTCCCTTCTCTCCAACCAAGGATATAGCATTGATTCCCATGTCAGATCAGCCAATGTAAATGTTATATCTCCATATATCACGTAATATAATGAATTTCTAGAATTGCATACCCTAAATATCCAGCATATTTGATGTGCATGCTAGAGTCCATGTGGGGAGAAAATGCAGGAAAAAGATAGATGAGGCCCCAAGAACGCTGAACTGTCACATCTATTCACAATCTAATTATGTAATGACATGAGACAAATTAATGGCATGGCATGGCAACAAAGTGAATGAGGTTACCAACAACCAAAATGGCTGTTTAGTTGGGTAAATTTCCATTGAATGAAACAAATCCCGATCATAAAAATATTGACTTCTTTGGTGATGGCGTCTTGACAGCAAGAGCATTCTTTAATTCCTGGAGTTCTTGTCACTGAGAACGGCATATAGCTGAAAGCTTTTCAGATTTGAATGTTACTTCGGAATTTTCCAAGTTTGCTTGCTTCAGCTGTTCTTTCACCCAAGGGGGCTCCATTCCCACTTGTGTCGACGATGGCTACAAAAGGATCGTTAGCTCATTGTAACAATTGAGAGACTGAAGTTTATGTCGACGATGTTAGCAAATTTTATCAACGGTAGAAGCTGATCAGGCCATGATATCTTTGCTGGTAATTTTCTAAAAACAAATAGTGGCCGCCCAATGTGCTCTGTCCTTCCATCGAAAAATGCAATTTGTTGATATATGAAAGTCGTGAAGTTTATCACCGTAAAAACAACAAAACCGCTTCTCATCGACTGGGCATGGATCCTCCAACCATCTCTCTGCTAAATCCTTCCGTCCTTCTTGAATTGGGTGTAGGTAAAATTACAAATTGGGTTTGACGACGCATCCAAATGCATGCAACTATCATCAAATAAAAAATTGGAGCTAATTAGGTGAGAAAATCCAAACGCATAGAATTATCATTCCACGCAAACCAAGAGAAGAAAATATCAGGAGACTGGATTGCGAAGGAAGCGTACCTAAAGGCCGTACTGGATCAGGAGAGAGTAGTGAGGCCCTCGCATCTCCGTCATCCCATATCTGCGCGGCTTCTCTGGTCGATCCTCGTCTTCATAGAAGCTCTTCCATCTGTAATACAAAGAACGAGAGAGTGACGAGGAGACGGGCGATCAAAGATATGGGAGCTAGGGGAGGAGACGGGCGAGAGGAGAAGCAGAGACGGAAGAGAGAGAGGGATGAAAGGGAGGAGCGGGAACGCTGTATGTTGAAAGGGAGGAGAGAGAGAGAGAGAGAGGCGTCGTCTGAGGGGGAAGAGCTGGCCTCCAGGCCCTGGCTGGAATTTTTCCCATACAGATCGCAGAGGGGCCTATGGGCAAAAAGCCCCTATTAGACGCCAAAAAAAGTAGGCGCTTGTCCTCGACGGGCTGGATGGTTTACGCCCTATCCAACGGCTCCCACGGGTGGTTTTATTTCCTTTCCCCTACGACCGGCTTCACAAGATCATAATTCTTTATTTTGTGTGTTTATTTGATCACTTGGTCGAGAAGTTGGGATTTAAGCTGTTAATGAGGCATGTCAAAAGTGGATATCAGGAAGCTTTGACATGGGTTTTGATTGATCTGAATTTAATTAGGAAAATTCAAATTTGACTTTTGCACATTTTATCTGGTTATATCCTTCGGTACAAAGGAATGTGCCTTGTAACCTTCTAAATTATTTTGCTTCTTACATCTCTACATGAAAGCACAAAGGAATGTGTTTTTTTTTTTTTAAATAAATAAATAAATAAATAAACCTCTGCATTTATTGGGTACAAACTTGACGGTTGTTCATTCTAATGGCTTGCAGAAAGAAATGGCCTCTGGGAATAGTTTCAAAGATCTCATTCCTTTTTCAAAAGATCCATTCAAGTAATAGATGAGTTATCATTCGTTATTACTGTTTTGGCAATTGGTGGCTGTATTTTGCGTGGTCATAGGTGCGATACTTTCTGGTAGGGAATCTGACATTGGAAATGAGGAGGCAGCAAAATATGTGAGAGAAGAAAAGAAGCGGAAGCAACTTGAAGCTGTCGCAGAAGACCTATTCAATAGTGAAAAAGTAATGCTATATGAACTTTTGCTTTACTTTTTACTCTTGAGCATGCTCCTAAAAGCATCCATTTATTGATGATGCTCAAACCACATCTTTATAAAAAAAACATTGTTGGCCTTAATGATGTCTTTTTGTCTTTTGGTTCGTCCACTATATTTTGCTCCAATTGCCTGTCCAGTCTGCTCATCTCCCTTGGATTTTTCTCTTTCTCCCTTTCCCTCTTTTCTGCATTTGTTGTTTGGAGCCCCCATTTTACCATTTTCATGCATGCACTGAAGATTTTTTAACTGCATATCCTCCTTGAGACATTTACCTAAGAAACTTAGATAATTTTGGTATCCAACATGTAACCTGATTGTCAGACAGCCTTCAGACATTTTTTTTTCTTTTCTTTTGGGTGGACGTTTGTGTTCTTCCAAAATTTCACCAGTGATTTCCTTTATTAAGCTATTTTTTCCAAGGTTGCTATGGAGCAGTGGCTGGACCAAATATTTGTCCTGGTTAATGATGCGGGCAGTTATCCCAATGAGTGAATCTTTCTGCATAGGGTATCCTTGTGCATCCATGGATTCTGTATGTCTTTTTGAAGAAATGACCTTATTGCAGCATAACCAACTATTTCATGTCTTGAAGGCAAAGCGAAAAGCAGCAGCGGGCTTGTCCATTCGAGCTCTCCTTAGTCGTGGCTGAAGATGCAGATTCAATGTATGTTCTGGGGTCTTCTCTCTCCCTCCTGTTGGTTGATTGTTTCTTCTTACTGTCTTACTGTTTCATTTATTTTTCAGGTATAACATGGAGCAGCTTCTTTACTATGTTTGCATCTGTAAACAGAGGCCGAATATGCAACAATGTTGAGATTCAAGCTTTGTAATTTATTGGCCTTGCCCTTTAATTCTGTCGAATAGGAGCCGCCTGATATTCCTTGGCATTGTAAAGGACCTAGGAACCATTATCTTAGCTGCGTATGGACACAGCTGTGGTTCTCGAGGGATATTTCTAAACCTTTCTGCTAAGGTAGGCTTTGGTGAGAAGACCAATCATCGACTGTTGTGAAGGCAGGCTTTTCATAGAAAAAGTGCTGCTGCTGCTTTTAAAGATCTTTTCGTACAGTGGGCTTCTCACCGCAAGCTTTATTCTTTACTGATTGTAATCTGATGCTGTTACCCGAGGTATGTTATTTGTGTCGTCATTGGATCCTGGACATGTAAGCCCCGTTGTCTTAAGAGTGGTAAGTTTGTTGTGCAATCATTGAATTTTCCAACGGGTGGTGGGGGGATGACATAGAGCATGCATTCAGTTGGAATGTGATCAAGATGACAAGAAGCGTTGGAATATTTGAAATCCTGTCTGGCAGGTTTTTGATGCAACCTCCGTTTGTTCTGGTGCCTGATTTGTGTGTGCTGAATCCTTTCTTGTCTGCAAAAAATTCGAGCAGATGTTCATGGGGACAGTTAGGACGCATGCTGCTGTAAACACCGGCTTAGCGCTGAAATATGACTCATCCCAAACCCGGCCCGGCCTAAGGTTACAGCCCTTGCCAACGATGCTATGTCGAGTGAGTCGACCCTCTGCTGGCGCGTTTGTGTTCTTGTCAAGACTGCTGCTGGTTAGTCAAAATTTCACTATGTTCTTGGGTGGGGGTGGTTTGGGTTAATTGCGTGCAACAACAGACTGGCTCTTGATTTGCTGATCATCGTATCCAGCTCATATGGGTTGTAAATCAGTGAGGAAGATCATGGTAAATGGACGCGTCTGATCACGATCTTTTACACGTCCTCACTCAGTATACAAAATCATTTGGACGGTCTGGATTTCTTTCAGGATGCGTCGAAGTTGCAAGTAAAACTGGCATGGTAATCCTTCCTGCCTCATCTACATTATACATACAGATGGACAGATGGTTGAAAACTTGAATCGATCCTAGTTCGATGGTTGGTGTGGCTTGGTGATACAAGAGGAACTTCGCAAAATAAAAATAAAAAGAATGGAGGACAAGGGTGCAAATGATGTGACATGATATGGGAAAGGTAGATGAAAACGAATCGAACCCTCTTCAGGGAACTAGTCCGAGTTTTAATGGCTTACAGGCTTAATAGATGAATACATACTGATAGAAGTCTTGGTAGGCAAAGAAACTAAATTGAAACTGAACATTTCACTAAAACTTTAATCGATACAATAAAATGCATCGTCAACCAAACATGTATTTCTAAACATAACAAAGGGTTTGGATCTTCCAAATTAATCTATTAGGCCATTAAAACAGTCAATTCGTCTGAAATTTCAAAGGAATAAATTCAGGCTCCAGAAATAAATAATAAGCAATAAAATTGGTGGGCAGTGGAAATCATAAAATGACTAATTACATTTGTAAAAAAGAAGTGGCAAAGGAGGAGGATGACCTTCAGTGGCGACGAAGCAAGCACACACTTCGGCCTCTCCCCTGTCCCCACCATAGCAACGGTCATACTAAATAACAGCTAACGAACCAGTCAACAAACTTGACTCCAAAATGGAAAATTTCTATTTTCTGAAAAGAGTAATAAGAGCGTGGTCCATCCAAACTCCGACAGATTCGAGGTAAAAATAATAATATTAATAATATTAATAATATTAATAAAAGAAAAGGAAAGAGAAGAGAAGGGAGGATGTTTAGGAAATGTACGAGTAGTTGTAGCTGGTTATAAAGGAAGAAGGACAAGGGCGGGGAGCGAGGTTGGGGAGGCTTTGGGCGAGCGCCTCCGCAGTCCACACGCCAAATTCATTGCCGCACCCAAGCCGTCTGCTTTTCTTTTCCTGCACCGCGGCCAAAGCCCAAAGCCCCCCTTTCTTTCTCATCTCACATCAAAACAATCGCGGGCAAGGCAAGCAAGCAAGCATGGGTGAAGAAGGGCGGCGGCCGCCGCAAGGCGCCTGCAATATTTACAACTATTCCAGAAAGATGACCATTTACGTGTTGGGCTGCTGCATGGTGGCCGCCACTGGGGGCTTCATCTTTGGCTATGAGATTGGCATTTCAGGTGGTTGGCTCTAGATTCTTCAACAGCTTCCATTCCTAAACTACAATTTCCATACATGAATCGGGCCTTCAGCATTCTTCTTCTTTTGTAGGTGGTGTCACATCCATGGATTCCTTCTTGGAGAAGTTCTTCCCAGATGTTTATCAAAACATGCACAAAGCCGACTACAACAGAAACCTCTACTGCAAATTCGACAGTCAGTTGCTCACAGCCTTCACCTCCTCGCTCTACATCTCCGGCCTCCTCTCCTCCTTTGTCGCCGCCAGAACCACCAGAGATTATGGCCGCAAGAATTCCATGCTCATCGGTTCCATTGCTGTCTTGCTTGGCTCAATCATTAGCGGCGCAGCCGTCAACCTTATCATGCTTCTCGCTGGGAGGCTGCTGCTTGGTGCGGGCGTCGGCTTTGCAGCTCAGGTCATTAATATTCCAAATCCCATCACGCCCCACTCTCCCCGAATCTTCAAATAGCTAGATACAATAGAGGGATACTGATTGATTTATGGCATTTGTAGTACTGCTAAGTTTATTTTAGGCCAGCCTAACAAGATCACCAAGCAAATGTGGCCAATTTTTTTGCACTAAAATTTCAATTTGGCTCTGTTTGATCAAATGTCGTTGAACATTTGACTATTTTTTATCAAATGCAGTCAAATCCTGCACTAACTGCAATGAAAAATTATATTATTATTATTATTTGCAGCAGAATTATAATGGCTACTTTACATTTGATGTAAAAAGTGGCTATATTTATTGGAGCCAACATATATCTAATGCAATCAAATCTAGACTATATGTTTATATGTAGCCAAAAAATTGCTTACATGAAGTGCAATTTGTTGTTGTGCTCCTAGAACAGAGGCGATCGAGAAGCATATGTTTGATCTTTGATTGGTTTTGGCGTTTGAATTACAGTCGGTACCAGTGTACCTATCGGAAATGGCGCCGCCGAACCAACGCGGGGCCCTCAACATGGTCTTTCAATTGGCTGTGACCGTAGGAATTTTTGTCTCTACCCTTGTGAACTACGAAACAAACCACATGAAAGGCGGGCATGGGTGGAGAGTGTCGTTGGCGCTGGTGGGAGTGCCAGCATTGCTTTTTGCTGTGGGCTCGGCCATCCTTCCAGAGACTCCAAACTCGCTCATCGAGAGGGGCCATGTCCATGAGGCTAGAGCCATGTTGAAGCTGATACGGGGAGGGGAGAAGACTGATGCAGAGCTGAAAGACCTCGTGGAGGCGAGCATAGCAGCCAAGAGGGTGAAGAGTCCGTGGAAGGAGATCCGAGAGAGCAAGTACCGGCCGCAGCTTACCATGGCCATCGCCATCCCCTTCTTCCAGCAGTTCACCGGCATCAACGTCATCATGTTCTACGCACCCGTTCTCTTCAGGATGCTGGGCTTCGGTAAAAATGTCTCTCTAATCTCCACTGTCATCTCAGGCGTCGTCAATGTGGCCGCCACCATCGTCTCAATCCTCACCGTCGATCGGTACGGTAGGCGCTTCTTGTTCACGAAGGGTGGAATCCAAATGCTTGTTTGCCAGGTGACTAGATCGGTTTCAAAACCAGCACACAATCTTCTTCTTTTTTTTTTCTTTTTTTTTTTTGGGATAAGTAGCACACAATCTTCTTAATTAGTATTCCTGTTTGCAAAAGCTTTCAGAACTGAAGAGAGCAACGCCTCGCACCCATCCGTTTGAACCTAGAGAGATGGAAGGATGTTCTAAAAGAAAAGCAAAACATAACCTGAATGTCCTGTTGGCAGATTGTAGCTATATGTGAATTACTTTTTTTTTCTTTTTTTTTTTAAAAAAAAAGGGCATATGAGGCTAAATGATTGGAAAAGGTAGGACTAAAGATCGAAAAAGTATGACCAAATGATTGGCAAGAAAGAAATAAGATGTATTTAATAGTATCTGTTTGGTTGGGATATAATATCTGGTTGTAATAGTGTTTAAGTCCCAACTACACACTCCCAGCTAATGCATGGGCGTGCAGTGATCCGAACACGCCCAGCTTTCATTTCTTGAAAGACATGGTTCAGAAACCAAAAGTGTAGCCTAATGGAATTAAAACCAAAGGGGATAACATTATATTCCAATGTATTGTATCGCACTGACTTGAGAGTTGAGATGTGACGATGAAGACGAAGTGTGTTGGTTGTTGGCTTGGGTAGGAATTCGTAATGGGGAACTGATATCGGCATCGCACTGCAGATTGCGATTGGCATCATCCTAGGAGTGAGGTTTGGTGGGTCTGGAAGAGGAAATCTGGAAGTAGTGGACGCCCACTTCCTCCTCTTCTTCATCTTTTTCTATGTGGCTGCCTATGCATGGTCATGGGGCGCCCTTGGCTGGTTGGTTCCTAGTGAGATCTTCCCACTGGAGATCCGATCTGTGGGACAGACCGTCACCGTCTCCTCCAACCTCTTCTTCAGCTTCTTCGTCGCCCAGGCCTTCCTCGCGATGCTTTGCCGCCTCAAGTTCGGCTTCTTCTTCTTCTTTGGTTGCTTTGTCCTGATAATGACCACCTTTATTTACTTCTTGCTGCCTGAGACCATGCACGTCCCAATCGAAGACATGAACAAGGTCTGGAGGCAACACTGTTTTTGGGGAAAGTTCATCCCCGACGAGCAGCCAGAATGCTTGGACGAAGAAAGAACTTAGATGATGAGCAAGCTAGAATATTCACAAAGATGGGAATTATATTCTTCCGCTTCGTCACCTTTAGTTTTTTTTTTTTTTTTTACATAGGGGGATTGGGAGGTGGTAGAAGAGCAAAGAACAGAGGATGGAATTCTTCAGTTTTATTGCGGCCGTTTGCGTTTTTGGGAGCCGAGAGTAGGAAGTGAAATTTCGAAAATATCCGGTTGTCTCCATGAACCTTTTCTTTCTTTTCTTTTCTTTTCTTTTTTTCGTTTGTACCTTCCTTGAAACCATTGAGAAGTCTGCTGTAAATTTCAGGCATTCGATGGACATTTTTATTCCCATCATAATGTAGGTTGCAAATTTCAACAGACTGCTAATAGGCAGCCGATCAGATTTAGGGTCTATTTAGCTATGCACTTTGCTCTTGCTGAAACAGAAAAAAACAATATTATTAAATGCACTCGGACGCACTTTGTTTCAATGCACACAGATTTATTTAACTCATTTTTTTCATTTTAAGAAAACTTCTTTTATAAAATTATTATTCTAGGGTCCGTCTAGATGTACCGAAAGCTTATATAAAATAAAAATGTAAAACATTTCAGGCTAAGGGTGCATTTGGCAATGTGCAGAAAATGTCAGTTAAAACTTTTCAATTTAAAACTTTTCACTCTCCATAACTACCATATTTTTTAATTATTTTTTCACATTTTCTTATACAACTACCTTAACTTTTCAATTATTTTTACACAACTACTCATACAACTAACATATCTATTTTAACTTTATCTTCTTTACTTCTCATCATTACTCCTGTCAAATCACATCATTTGACAACTTTTACTTTCCAAAATTATTCATAAAGGATGTGTTTGTTATCATAGAAAAGTTGTCAAGTTAAAACTTTTCAACCTAAAACTTTTCACTCTCCACAACTACCCTATTTTTTAATCATTTTTTTCACATTTTTCTATACAACTACCCTACTTTTCAATCATTTCTACACAACTACTAATACAATTAACCTATCTATTTTAACTTTATCTTATTTATTCTTTATCATTACCCCTATCATATCACATCATTTGACAACTTCTACTCTCTACAACTTTTCATCAAAAATTTTACCCATTCCCAAACATACCCAAAAAATTTTATCCATTCCCAAATACATCCTAAAAAGCAAAAAAGTCATATCAAAGCAGCGCAATTAAGGGATGGAGTTTGCGTGATCAACTGAGGTAGAGCAACTGGCCACGTGGATAGTAGCACATTTAATGCATGCCATTTGAGTGGAAAAAAAAAAAAAAAAATCAACTAAAGCGTACCTCGTATACAACAACCATACCACGTATACAGCAACTTATTTAATACTTGAAGCTTTTGTGAGAAAAAAAATATCAATCAAGTTCTACATCTATACAAATAGCCTCTAACAGCCTCTAAGTGTATTTAACACATATATTAATTTTTACCATTTATAAAAAAAAATTAGATTTTTTTTAGATTTTTACAAATTAGTAACATTTTTAGTATTTTTCAAAAAAATTAAAAAAAATGAATATTTGTATGTGGATGCATCAAAGCTAACCAAGCACTCAGTAGTTCACCGATCCCTAACTGGCATCATAAGACCTAAAAATTAAAATTAACAATGAGAAAAAGGGTAAATGTTATACAGACGATGATGAGACTACCCATTCAAAGTTTCAAATAGGATTGTTAAAAATTTACTTTTATGGACATTAATTAATGTCAATGTTGTCAGAACCGAACCGGTGATTGAACCGGTAAAGGAACTGGTCTGGTTCGAACCGGTTCGACCGGTTAAGCGAACCGGTTTGAACCGGTGACGTCAACATGACATATTTATGATATCATAAATATTAAATTATTTTTAAATTTTAAATAAATATATTGATAAAATTATAATTTCATAAATCCTAAATATATACGTTAGATTTTAAAAACCACAATATAAGTATAAAACATACAGGAGGGATGGAATTTCATGAAAATTATATTTTTCATAAAATCTTTAATTTTGCTATAAAACGGGTCATTTTGCAACTTTTTTTTTGGAAAATATAAAATTATGAATCATTAGGCTAGAAAATTTTAACTTTGAAATGTGTATTAACTTATTAATATAATTTGGGCAAATTTATAAAATTATTTAATTGAAAAAATCATACATATATGATTACAATTATAATTTAAAATATGGAAAACAAAATAGATTATTATATTTAGATTAATTAAATTAAAGGATAAAGTGAATTAAACTAAGATGATAATGATATATGATATTATTGAAATTATTTATCAAAGAATCAATATTTAAATTTTAAATGCACTGCAGGAACACCGAAAACCATGCACCACCGGAGCACCATTTCTGGTACTCCATCACCCCCAAATCCAGCTGCCGTCCACTGCATCCAGTTAAGTCCAAAATGGAAGCAACAACCAGTGTCCATTTTTCAGACGATCCAACCAGTCGACCACCAACAAAAATCGTCCAAATTAGGACTGACGGGACGACAGCGGACGACTCTGCTCGTCGCCGAAGCAGCCGCTGGCTCGCTGCTCTGCTCGTCGCCGGAAGCTGTTGCTGCAAAATGCAACTGCAAAATGTAGTCGTCGCCGCCGAACGCCGATCGGACAAGGGGAATATGACACGACGACTAGTCGCTGATCGCAGCAGGGGGTTCTCCGATTTGGGGCTCGATCTCGCTGGAGGCAGGCAAGAGCTTACAGCAGGATCGTCTTTATCTTTCGATAGAGTTGCTGTAGACGACAGCTTCAACTAATGGCTTGATATTAAGGTGTTTGTCTTCTTTGCCGCTCTTAAGTGAGAGGTCGAATTCATTTAGTCTACCTAGGCTCCTTCCCCACCCACCAGCACCTCTCATGGAGTTTCCTCCGATCGCCTCTTTATTTCTCATTCCCTCTCTACGAGGCCTTTAATCTTATGGATAACATGGTTCCCATATTGAACTTCTCCGGCAGTTTGTTGATTTCGCCTTCAATTTGTTTCAGTAGTGGAAGACGAGACCTCGCTGCCTGGAAGACGAAGACGAGACGTCGCTGCGTGGAAGACGACTGACGAGACGACATGACACTACGTCAGCGGACTCCCGACATCGTTTTTTTTATTTGCCGAACCGGTTTCTTACGGTCCAACCGTGACGTCTGGTTCGACCGCCGGTTCGACGGTTCGAACGGTTTAATTGTATTAAACCGAACCGCATGTATATGAACCGGACATTTGACCGGTTCCCGGTCGGACCGCCCGGTCCGGTCCGGTTTTGACAACATTGATTAATGTACGTCATTAAGCTCTCGACATAATCGTGGAATGAACATCTACTACTACTACCACACGCTTGCGTTTATGTACAGATGCTGCAAGACAATGGCATCATACCAAGTAAAAGCAACAACAAAAGAAAAAACGGCATCACACCAACAATGATGCACTGTGCTACAAACAGCAGAATATTGGAAAATCAAGTTGATATATCGACTAGGTTACGAAGCATGGATCAATCAGTTGAAACCGAACATATTTATCTCAAAAAAAAAAAAAAAAAAATTCCTCTAGTATGGTTGCTCAGAAAGTCCTGTACATCCGACAACAGATCCAGAACGAAATCATCGCCAAGTACGGAAATTGTTCAGCAAACACGGTGGCCTTCTGTGGATAATATATGCTTCCTCAATATCCCTGCGTGAAAGAAAAGAAAAATAATAATAATAACAATAAGTAACCAATGTGGGTCTACCATATCTTTAAAAAACGAGTAATTTGCATATATACCCACATCATTTGACACTAATTGTAGATATACCCACGTGGTTTCATGAAATGCATATTACCCCAAATAGTTTCTCTGAAATTGCATATTACTCTCACGCCTTTAACTGCCGTTAATATCTGATGTAATATTTTGAAAAATGACGAAAATACCCTCATCAGTATGCAATTTTGATGAAACTATATAGAGGTGATATACAATTCGTGAAATTGTTGATGAAGACATTTTCATCATTTTTCAAAATATCATGTCGGATTTTAATAATAGGTAATAGCGTGAGAGTAATATAGAATTTTGGTAAAACTATACGAGAGTAATATGCATTTGGTGAAACTACATGAGTATATCTGCAATTAGCGTCAAACTAAGTGAGTATATATGCAAATTATCTTAGGGTGTGTTTGTTAACAACAAAAAGTTGTCAAGTTAAAACTTTTCAATTTAAAACTTTTCACTCTCCACAACTATCCTATTTTTAATCATTTCTTCACATTTTTCTATACAACTACCCTACTTTTCAATCATTTCTACGCAACTACCAACACAATAAACCTATCTATTTCAACTTTATCCTATTTATTCCTCATCATTACCCCTATCATATCATATCATATCATTTGACAACTTCTCATCTCTACAACTTTTCATCAAAAGTTTTATTCATTCCCAAACACACCCTTAAAAAAAAGGTTTAACGAAATACCTATGAAGTAACAATAAGAAAATAAGTGCCCTCTTTTTGTCTTTTTGAGGCATTAATGAAAGGGAACTGATTACAATCGATTGGCAGTGCTCTTAGATTTGTAGCCCACCACCCACCATACTGATTAAATTAGAGACCTTCACAACAGTTATTTTCATTCTTCTAATCGACACACCAGAAATTATTGTAATTGAAATTTACATAAATAATGTGCTCGTTTAAAGCAGAATAGAGGGAACGAAAATGGAAATGGAATGTATATGGTAGGAGTAAAGTGAAATAAAGAGGGGAAAAAAAAAGATAGTTGTCTGAAAATATACAAGAAAATGATTGCAAAGATATGAGAAATAGTTGGAATGTAGGAATAAAAATTAAAAAAGGACAGTTCTATGAAAACATACAAGAAAGTGATTGCAAAGATACAAGAAATAATTAGGGATAAAAAGGAAAAAATTAGGATAGTTGAGTACTCGCTTTTCCCTTTTTTCCATTCTCCCTCAAACAAACACGCCTGAAGTGCTATGATAAAGACGTCTAAACGTATGCATGAATCCCTTCGCTATTTTTATAATTGTGTCGCCCACAAAATATAAAGAATTCAACCATAGGGCATTAAAAAAAGTAAGGCGGCATTCATGTTTTAATGCCTACCAGCAGCATCGAATGATGGGCCTTAATAAAATAACATGGAGAACAAGAACTCAAGAAAAATAACATGGAGAACAAGAACTCAAGAAAAATAATCATCACAATAAACAGATATAGCACAGGCTTGTTTAAAGTGTCCCATTTTCAAGGCTAAAGCCCATAGTTGCTTAAATACGCCTATTTTTCAATAAGCCATGTCTAATGACGATTGTGAAAAAGGCTTATCATCCAGCTTTGGCAATTCATAAGCACTTCCTAAAGCACAATTCTATTTATTATAGATGATTTCTGCGCAGTTAATATTTTTATGAAAAGCATTTACTAATTTTAAAATTTAATCATTGTAACTTTTTCATGTTTACTTGTCAAATAGATACTTGGTAAAAAAAAAAAAAAAATTCATTCTAGTTCTCCAAATATTTGAATTAACTTTTTATAACAACACTTTATTATGCGTTTAGCTTCCTGCATGGGCAGGCAATTTGATCCTTTGCTCATAATTACATCCACAGCAGCATCAGACACAATTTAACAACTCTTACTTATTTCAGCAGTGGCGGATCTAGAACCTTTGGCCAGTGGAGGCAATTTGACATAAAAGATTATACTATTATTTCAGTGGGGGCATCAAGCTAAAATAATCAGAACTTTGTAATACTTTTCAAATTGCTATGGAAAATTTATATACTTATTGAAATTTCTGTGGGGCAATTGCCCCCACTGAAGTGCATGTAGATCCGTATATGAACCCACGTGTCCATGCACCCCTTAGTTTTTTAATTTTAAAAAGTTCTTTTTTAAAGGATATAAACCATTCATAACTTTTATTTGTGTATCCATTTATGATGCAAAAAATCACACATAAAAACGACTGTTTTAGTTAGTTTTTTAATTTTAAAAAGTTCTTTTTTAAAGGATATAAACCATTCATAACATTTATTTGTGTATCCATTTATGATGCGAAAAATCACACATAAAAACGACTGTTTTAGTTGTATATTAATTTTTAATTTTTATAACCGCATTTATTCCCAAAAGGTGTTAACATTTTTAAACATCCAAGTTTCCAATCAAAGTGAATTTTGACATCATTTATCCAACTGCTTATCAATTAGTAATCCATAAGATTAGCCAAAAACCAGAAGCATAGGCCCTTTTTTACTATGAAATTATCAGAGTTACAAAAGAATTGAATGTGGAGTATTATCAAAAATTGGAAGATTTAAGGAGTCCACAAGGACAGGTATAAACTCAGAGAATAAATCCAAATTCCAAAATGACAATGGAAGCCTATACAGCTATTTTGCACATCCTGGGGTGGCAATCCACCCTGTACCTTTGAGAAGTATTTTCAGATCTACTAAGTAAACAATCTTTATTCCTTAGAAAGAAATTCATATTGCACAAAGCTGTGTGATGAGCACTAAGTGGACTATTCTTTGGTTTTTTAGCAACGAGATACTCATATTGCAGGATAATAACTGCATCTGGTTGTGTTCAAAGTCCAAATGCTACCAAATACGAATGCCAACATTCCAATGGGACAAGGGCAAAAAGCATTGAAATACACTTAATTATCTGTATGAAGAAAACCTATAACTGCAATCTTTGATCCATATCAAGTCCATGACTATATGAAGCATATCAATCGTCTCAGAACTCAGAATCGCAACATAACATTGGGATAATCACAGGATGTGCTAAAGTATCCACAATAATGGTTGATAGTTTGTGCAGTAAGTATAAGGTTAAAAGTTGAATTAAGGTGTGTTTAGATAGTTATACAAGACAGAAAATGTAAAAGAAACGTGTATTTGAAATACAGAATGACATCAATAGGATAGATGATGATGATGATACTTACCAAACAAATTATTTCAGAGAAATATATGGAGTAATGAATGGAAATATAAGTAATGATGAAGAAGGTAGTAATAATCCTGCAGGACTTAACTATAAGTTGAACCAACCCCACTTTTGTTGCAACCTTGATCACTATTAGAGCGATGCCAAAACCTTCAATTCAAATTCGCTTTTATAAAATCCAAAACATCAGTTAGACTGAGTTTCAATAGCGTAGTAGGGAGACAGAAGCAGAGCACAAATGCACTACCAATTAACGAAAATCAATAACAGAAGTTAAATCCTTATCACACGGAGTGTTCATTACCCAATTCACGAAGTGTTTGTGTGTGCGTTGCGTGGTCAATGGCCGTGAGACTCGCATCAACTTCTGTATGTTCTTCTTAGGTTATCCACGCAATTCCCAGAATCGCAGCTCAAGGAAAGACGATTCCGAGGATAAAGCAATAGGAATAGAATCCAAGAAGCCAACTTGATTGAATTGAAAGAAATTACCGATCTGATCTTCAGTCCAAATCTTCCTGATGAGTTTCTGAACCTAAATCCCTACTAGCTTGATTCCCCGAATTTGAATTCATCTCTCTTTCAGCACCGGTGGGGTTTGCCTCCGAGCCTGAAGACGATCCAGGAATCCTGAACGGCCAAGGAAGCGAGACTCTAAACCTCCGCTCGACCGACCTCTGCGCATCCCCCTGTGCTGCTGCTGCACCTGCACCGCCACCGCCCAACGATGCTGTATTCGCATTCCCAACTGCCAGGTTCGCCGAAGGTGTAGAACCCCTCCTCCGGCTCTCATACTCAGGATCGTCCGTCGGCAACTCAAAACGGCAGACAGGGCACGAATTGTGCAGCTGGAGCCATGGAAGGATGCAGTCGGAGTGGAAGATATGTTTGCAGGGCATCTGCTTCGAGCCCAACCCGAGCTCAAAATCGTTCATACAGACGGCGCACTGCGCGGAGTCGGACTCGGTCAGCTCCCTAGAAATCTGGATGTCTGGAAGGGACTCGACGGCAGACTTGGACGCAGGAGGCGTGCCGTACCGGGTAGGGTCGTTTTCGGCGAGCTGCTGGATGAGCTGCTCGAGGCCGGGGCCGACGAAGTAGTCGCCTAGGGCGGAGGAGAGGGACGCACCGGCCGGGGCGCCGTCGATGACAAGCTGGATATTGGCGCCGCCGTCCATGAGTCCCTGGAGGTGGTTGTGGAGGAAGAGCATGGGATTGAAGGCGGCGGGGTCGTCAGAGGCGCGACGGTTGAGAAAAGGCAGGCCGAGTAGGCCGGAGAGATCGAGGGGGGGTTGGTCGTGGAAGGCGCGGCGGGTGGAAGAGGATGAGGAGAAGAAAGGGGAGAATCCGAAGGCGGAGAAGGGATCGCCGTGGAAGGAATCGGGAGGGTATTGGAACTCCTCGAGAAAGCCGCCATGGCAGTCGGGGCAGGCGAGGTCGGAGGAGGGAGAAGGGAGGGAGATGGAGACGGTACGGTCGCACTGGTAGCAGAAGTAAGGTTTGGGGGCTATGGGAGGAAGGGATTGGAGGGAGGAAGACATTTTCTTCTTCGTCTTGAGGCGATGAGGTTGTTGGTGAGGGCGATGGCAGCAGGTGATGACGAAGAAGAGGCGGAGAGAGAAAGGGGTTTGGTTGGTGCGGGCAAAGAATGTATGAATGATCGTGTTCCGAAGGGGAAGGAGCGATCTAGCCTTATATACGTGGGCCGTAGAGATTTCTAGTAGGATGCGGTGCATGACATGTGTGCACCATCGGTGGCTCTTTAGAATCTGAGCGATCGCGCCCACCCGCGCCGCCGCTCGTGATTTTGTTCGCAGCAGAAGCAAAGACGATGGGCCGTGGTCAAACATCTAAGCTGTCTAGGACATTTATCTTGCTTAATATTCATTCTAATATCTATGCGTAGGTATAAATTTTTTTCATAATTTATATATAATTATATATGTTAAACCAAGTATGATTTCACAACTTTGGTTAAAATGATTTTTGTATATTTTAAACCAAATGATGTAAATATTCCATCGTAAGATACAGTTATAAAAAGTTTCACACTTTAAAGGCTGAAATATATCCCCTAAGTTTTGCTTTTAGTTGCAAATGTATTTATGATGTTTTAAAAATTATAAATATAGTGACGAAGTTTGTTTTCAATTCTAAATATACGTGCGATGTTTCAATCCTGAACTTTATTCATACCTATGTCATCAGATATATGTACAGGGGTTATTAGACTTTTTGTGTAATGACAAATATATCTAAGTCTGAGTCTACAGCTAAAAAATCATATTTTAATGAAAATTTTATACTTTTATGATTATATAATTATAAATTATTTTAATATGAATTTTTAGCTTTAAACAAACTAACAAATTATATTAAAATTTGAACATATTTATTATTCTACAGAAGCATTGATGACTGCTTTAACATATCTTCAGCTGTGTGAGTGAGAATAAAATTTTGAATAAACTACATGAATATATTTGAAAATTTTAAAACATGGTAAGTATATTTAAAATTAGAAGTAAATTTTATGAATATATTTAGAATTTTCCCTCTTTTAAAGTTCAAAGCATTGAAAAAATAATGCTGTTAACTTGTAATTTTCCCAAAGCCAAAACTGATTCAATATTTTTTAGGTATAAAATTGATTCAATATTAATCATTGAATAAGATGAGTAGATTATATCGTGATTGTTATATATTAAAAATAGAAATTTAATATTAAATATTAAAAAAATATTATTCTATTTGTTGCATTGGATTCCATTTTAGGGTGTGTTTGGCAATGAGTAAAAAATGTCAACTTAAAACTTTTCAATCTAAAACTTTTCAATCTCTATAATTATTATATTTTTAATCATTTTTTCACATTTTCTTATATAACTACCCTATTTTTCAATCATTTCTACACAACTACCCATACAATTAACCTATCTATTTTAACTTTATCATCTTTACTCATCATCATTACCCCTATCATATCACATCATTTGACAACTTTTACTCTCCAAAACTTTTCATCAAAAATTTTATCCATTCCCAAACACACCCTTAGAATGACACTGATTTAATCAAAAGGATTTTGAAATAAAAAAGCACGAAGGGGGGCATTCGCTGGAGTGTTTGGTTTTTACTTTAAATCTTCGTGCCTTTCCTAGTTGTGGCTTTTTTGAATAATTTGCATATATACTCACATAGGGTGTGTTTGTTTGGGATATAAACATGTCAACCAAAACTTTTCAATATAAAACTTTTCACTCTCCATAACTACTCTATTTTTTAATTATTTTTTCACATTTTCCTATACGAACTACCATACTTTTCAATCATTTCTACGTAACTATCTATACAACTAACCTATCTATTTTAACTTTATTCTCTTTACTTCTCATCATTACTCCTATTATATCACATCATTTTCTATCAATGTGACAACTTCTATCTCAAAAACTTTTCATCAAAAGTTTTACCCCCAACCAAACACACTCATCGCTTGACCGAAAGTATAAATATACTTACCCATCTTCAAGTTTTGTATATAACTCTCACATAGTTTTCATGCAAATGACTTGCATGCCCACAGAGGCAAACATCAAACGGTTATATGCATACCGTTAAACTAAACCACGCATTCCCAAATTACCCTTGAATATGGCCACGACTGAGACGGACATTCACCACTTCAGCCTAGTCGAGTCTCCTCTCCCGTCCCCAGTGGAGGCTAAGATTGCTAAACGGGCGTTACTTTGCTGCACATTGGCCATATGAATCTTGCTGCTAATGAGTTGATCGCATGAATCAATGGTTGCTGAAATTGGTCACCACTGAAATTGATTCCGATGGATGATAGCAATTTAGAAATTGGTCATTGCTCATTGCTAATTTCACAAACGAAAATTTTGGGTTGCTGTTGATTTGGAACAACATTACTTTGAGGATGACAGGCCAACTGTAAAAAGGAATTCATGGTGCCCCCCCCCTGAATATTAAAACCACCACCATTAGCATCTAACCACGGCTGTTGGCCTTCATCAACGCCCATCTGCATGGTAGCACAAATTTTAGCAGTTTTAGCTACCGCTACGAAGATAATGTTGCCGGTGTTAAGGATTTTGCACCACTTTTTTATTCAACAGTTTTGATAAATAGATCAACGGCTGAAATGGCCGGATCTAAAAATAGGGGGCTACCAGAGATGGTGATTTTCACGGCCATTTGTTGCTTGGAGCTTGGACAAGATGCATGTGCCAAAAATTTCTTGCTGAGCTTTACTTTCCCACGTGATTTGGACGCCATTGAGGGAGAGAAGCGATGGGTTTTTACATCTTGTTCGGCGGCCATGATAAAACTTATGGTAATCTAGCAGACTCTTTAAATTTGTGCACATGCGGGTTGAGACTTATATATGTCCTTCAAGGCTTTCTTTCCCTGCCACGCTAGCTGCCTAGTGAGGGATTCTAGCTACGTGGTTTTAATATAGATTGGAACAAGGGCATTTTCATCATTATGCAAATCTATGGGACACATATCAACGGTGCTGACGGAAAAGAGGTTCCAGGGGAGTTACGAATCATTTTTTGAAACTATGCGGAGGTTATATACAAAATTTGAAAATGTATGGACATATCTGTAATTTTAGTTAAATTATGTGGATATATATGCAAATTATCTTCTTTTTTTTTTTCCTCGTTAAAATTTACCTTCTTCTCCACGAAAAAAAGGAGAGTAGCCGAAAGTACGAAGGAACGAGAATGGCCCATATCAATAGAAAATAAAAGGTACCAAGTGTCTAACATCCACGGGCCGAACCTTCAATCTTGATAGCGAAGATGAGAAGGAGCTAGAATGGACGATACAAATGGAAATAAAAGATATAAGTGTCAACATCTACGGGAACTTTGAATGTTGATAATCAACCTGCGAAGGAACAAGAATGGCCAATGTTAATGGAAATGAAAGGTAACGAAAGGTAACATCCATGGGAATGTTGAATCTTGATTGTGCTCCTTCAATGATAATATTCCCGGAAAGTCATCCGATTGGATCGAATGAATGGGATCTGGATGAGGAAATTAAATGTGAGAAATTGTTTTATTCTAGCAATGAGAAAAAATTATTAAAAATAAAAAAATAAGATTATTATGCATTAAGAACGAAAGTGTGCATTCAAGATGAAACAGATTTTTTTTTTTTTTTTTTTTGTTTATTCCCATTCCATTTTGGATGACTTTCCAATTGAACCTACGAATGAAATTTGGATAAAGAGAAATTATTGTGTAATGAAAATAATAATAAAAATATTGTAATTGAAAAAAGTAGGATTACTATCTATTAGGAGCTAATAGAATATATTGAAAATAGAGAGATAAAAGAATATATTGAAAATGGAAAAAAAAAAATTGAAGTGGAGAAAAGCAAGAGTATTATGTATTGGAAAGAAAATTTTTTGTTTGAAATGAAAAACCACATTCTTGTCCCATTCCATCTACCAGATAATCTTCATTAGGTGCGGATTATCTCGAAACAGGCTAGACACGAACCACGTTTGAGGTCGGCCTGATTTAATTTTTTTATTTTTTATTTTTTGCGAAAATGTTACCTTAAGTATATTTAATTTATATGCTAAAATCTATAATTTTCTTACGTATGAAACTTAATAATTTTAAGGGTATTTAAGTCATGTAACCTAAAAAATTATTTATTTTTAAAATTTAATAAAAATGTATACATATCCTCGAAAATGATAAAATTTAGCATACGAAAGACCATGCTTTTATGAGACGCGTTTTCTAGGTAAACTTATGGATTTTTACTACACTCCATCCATTTTATTTAACTTCATTTATATTATTATGAAAATTCTTTTCATTTGTCTAACATTATTATATATATGTCTTGTCCACAAATATATAAAATCAATATAAGAAAATAGTTTAATACTAAATATCAATTTTAAAGTTGTATTTTTAACATTTAAATCATTTAAAACATAATTTTTATAGCATTAAATGATTCTATAAAATATTGTTATATTCTAATACATATCAAAATAGATCTAAACATTTTACATAACTTGCGCATGAATATATTTAGGTAAATTTGGTTCATGCGTATCCTTTGATTTTGATGAAACTTAATTTCTTTGTAAAATAAACAATGTTAATGTAATGAATGAGCCAAATTTTGTATCCATCATTAATATGTTAAAATGGAAAGGATTATATAGAATTACTTTTGTGTAATTAGGTTATATAGAAGTGAATCTCATCTATGAATTAAATACATTTAGAATAATATTTTTATAAAATATTAAAAAATGAAAAGCCGGTTAGCAAGAACTCTTGTGAGGTCGGGCTCATATACTTATGTATTAGTTCACGATGAGATGAGAATTTAAGACGAAAATGTATTGAAAATACTCTTGTGAGGTTAGGCTCATATACCTATGTATTAGATAAGGATGAGATGAAAATTTGTGATGCTAAAAGATATATTAGGATTAGGAAAAATTGTATTGAAAATGAAAACATAAGCTGTTATTTTTTAAGAATATAAAAATTGTTTTGGAAAAATAAGAAATTATATTTTAGGATAATCCATCCCGGTGGTAGACAACCTCAATTGAGTACATCCTTTTAGAAATGGAATGTAAACGGCGCATGTGGTTTTCAAATGTGTTTTGTATACGAATAGACAAATAAAATTTACAAAATTCACAAATATATGATCTTAATAAACTTATAATTACTTCATAAATTTGCGATTATATTAAATAATCAATAATTTATGATTGCATAAGACTATAAACTTATCTTCCAAATGGAAAGGTATGTTCCAATCTATTTATAAATTAAAAAGTATAGCTTGCTACTTTGCTTTACGTATTAGGTAATAAAAATTCCTTAAGTGAGGGCCGGTTTTACGGTGTCTTCCCATCAGTTCAATGATGTAACATTAATTTAAGTCCATTTGATTATTATATCAAAATCTATGCTATCCATTATCTTTAGAATCACTTAACTAAAAAATAAGTTTGATGCAAATCAAAGACATGTATATCTAATGGTGCCAAATCAATGTAACAGAATTATTTGATTTATGAATCGACTTTAATGTAAATCATCTAAAACATTTTTCACATACAATATGAATGATGAGGCTTGATTATTTACGGCCCAACACATAGCGGCGAGGACAAGTAAGTCTAGATGTATTAAATCAATAAACCAGGTTTTACCATTTTTTGATATTTTTAAATATTTATTTCGAATTTTTAAATACAGTTACAGTGAAATGTCACTGTCTTTAAAAATCTAAAATAAATACTTAAAAATATCCAAAAAGGTAAAATGTGGCTTATAGATTTAATACATCTAGATGTACTTATCCATAAAAAAAAGAAAAGAATAAAAAAATATGTTTTTGGGCGCACATGAATGATTTTAAAAAGTATAATGACATTTTAATGCATATAAATAAATCTAAGTAGACTTAATTTATGGGTGTGTTTGTTTTTAAATAAAAATTTTCTAAAACTTTTCACTCTTCATAATTAACTAATTAAATTTTTTTTTAACTTCTTCATATACAAATTACCCTATTCTTTAATCATTTCTACATAACTATTCATATAATTAACTTATCTAATTTAACTTTATTTTTTATTCTTTATCATGATCCCTATTATATCACATCATTTCATCTAATTTTAATAACTTTTCATTTAAGAGTGTGTTAATTAACATCTGAAATATTTTAAACTAAAATTTTTCATTCTCCTTAATTATCCTATTTTTTAATTATTTTTTCACTTCTTATTGTGCAACTATCCTACCTTTTTATTATTTCTACATAACTACCTATATATCTAACATATATTTTAATTCTATTCTCTTTACTCCTCATAATTATCGATATTATATCATATCATTTTCTCATATTTCGAAAACTTTACCCTAAAAATTTTTCATAAATTTTTTTATCAGTTATCAAATATACTCTAAAAGTTTTATCACTTCACTCACACACCTTATATATATTTACATATCTTTTAAGTGGATATGTCCTGAAAGAGACGTTGGTTGAAATGAGATTTGATCAAATTATTTTTAGTATCATGATAGAACGTATAATAAAAAAACAACGTATAGGATTTTAATTTAATCATCGACTGGGCAAAAAGTAAGGTGACACTATGAAACCTGCCTCTTAAAAATTAATCAAGTATGTACATTTTTGCTTAATACTTCATTACTGTATGTAATTAAATTATATATTATTTTTACATTACCTAGGAAAATAATTTTTCATGTAACTTATGATTTTTAAACGAAAAGTACATATATTAATTTTTAGACAATATCAGAACTCTAATGGTTGTCACTTGTCAAGAATACAAGTAAAATAAAATAATAAGAAAGAAACAAAATTGTAGCGCATATTCTAAAAAAAAATTTATAAAAATTAACTTTTAAGCTACAAGTCCTTTTTTATGTTGTATACTTTAGATCTTTAAAATTGAATCTCTGCAATGCATATAGCTAGTGCTCTGTTCACTTATTACCGGTTCGATGGTTGGTTTTCATCCAATATTTTTTTTTCCTGAAAATCCAACACACATCCATTATATTTATTACAATTATTTTAGGTAGGATATAAGAATCATCGTGCTTGTACGAATAAGCGAGCCATTATTAAATACAAGCTCGTGACTCAGATGTCTGGCCCATCCATGTATGCAACCATCATATTTTTTATATTTCCTAAAAAAAAACTTTAATAAATAAAATACGATTAATGAGTCTGACTTCTTTAAAAAAAAATGTTTGGATGGAAACAAAGTAAAAAACCGTTTCCACACATGAAAATAACTATTTCAACAAAGGCATACAAATTTAGGTTGTGGCTAAATGCACCCGGTGCAATTACCCTCAGTGCACTTGCGTGCATTTAGTCTTTTTTTATTTTTTTGAAATTTTTTTATACAATTGTTAATTTAAGTGTATTTAACATATGTATCAATTTTTATCATTTTTTAAATATTTATTTTTTATTCTTGAAAATCAGTTACACTTTAGGCAATTTAAAATTAATAAAATGCCACTAATTTTTAAAAATAAAAATAAGTATTTAAAATACTTCAAAAATGGTAAAAAATTGATACACATGTTAAATACATTTATATTAACAGTTATATAAAAAAGTTTTCAAAAAAATTTAAAAATTAGGTTAAAGCACCGTAGTGCACGGAAGCTAAGTGCACCCGAGTGCACTGTACTAGCATCCTACAAATACGTAGAGAGGACGTCCAGATTTTGTACACTGGGTGCACTTAGCTTTGGAGCAACCGAGTGCAAATTTTCATTTTTTTTTATATATTTTTAATATTTTTAATATTTTTTGAATTTTTTTATAAAACTGTTAATCTAAATGTATTTAATATGTATATAAAAATAAATAAATTTAGATTAACAGTTTTTAAAAAAATTTCAAAAAATATTAAAAATATATTAAAAAATGACTATTTTCACTCGGGTGCATATTAAATACATTTAGATTAACAGTTTTATATAAAAAAAATATTAAAATTAAGCATATCTGTCCTAAGGCCGATCATTGCATAAGGGCCTAAATCCCAAATCCAAAAGTTATTGCATCAACAGCTCTTTTCCCAACAAATATGATTTAACACGACGGAATGATAAACTTATGTTGTCTGAAACCAAATATAAAATTATTTTCACCGTTTCTTAATAATTACAAGCATTCATAAAAAGCCCAATGATTATTGGGCTGTTAAATGTTAATAATCTCTGATTCGGAGGGGAACATAAAAGCTATTGAGATATTTCACTGGTATTACGTCCGCTGCAAAATTTTACTTGTACCTACAGATAACAGGACGCTTCAAAGGTGGTTTGGGATTGACTGAATAAATATCCATAATCGCATTTAAAGATCTTGGCACTGTGATCGACTGCTTACATCCGCCTTTCATCTTAAATGTCACTGCAATCATCTAGGCTTTTTTCTTAACAAATAGGGATTAGTTGCAACAAATTTGTCACAGTAACAGGCCATGTTCTCCATCAAACCGTAGACCCTAAAGTAGTTATCTCCATCTTCTCCCTTCAATTCCATGACCACTGCAGCCTCCTACCCAAACTGATTACTCTTCCTCGTTAGAGGAGATCTTTCCAACAAAATGAATATGCTGTTACAACAAAGGCCAATGTTGATTCCTCATGAAAACCAACATGAGGATAGCTGAATTCACGTTTTTTATCATTTCAGGTATTTTTCAATGTATCGTGGCAGATCCTTCACCATTCAATTGAAGTGCAACGCTATGGACACCCTCTGCCTCCGTCCAACTGCATCCAGGCATTTTTCTCACTTCTCTACTTCCCATCAGCTTTCTTAACCTCCCAACATCCTTCCAATTATTTGCGTCAGCATACATGTTGGACAGCAATACATAAGTGGATGAATCTTGCTTGTCTAGTGCCAATGCACGGCGAGCTGCTCTTTTGCCAGTCTCCAGGTCCCCATGAATCCTACATGCACCAAGCAATGTCTGCCACAACAACACACCAGGTTGAAAAGGCATGCTCAGGATCAAAGCCTCAGCTTCTGCGATCCTTCCTGCCCTGCTGAGGAGATCAACCATACAAGCATAATGATCTTCTCCTGGGAGGATGCCATGACCATGTTCCATGGATGAGAAGTATCCCCACCCTTCATCGATGAACCCTCCTTGGCTACATGCATACAGAACACCGATGAAAGTGATGTAATTGGGTTCTACGCCTCCTAATCTCATCTCATCAAAGATCTTCAAGGCATCCCTGGGGCGGCCATTCTGTGCAAACCCCACTATCATCGTGGTCCACGTGATGACTGACCGTTCGGACATTGATCGAAAGACCTCGAAAGCACCATCCATACATCCACATTTGGCATACATATCAAGAAGTGCGTTGTCCACGCAACTATCCATGCTGCTTCCTAGCTTGATTCTGAAGCCATGTGCCTTCTTTCCTTCTTCCAAGGAAGACAGATTTGCTGAAGCATTAAGGGCCGTTGCTAACGTGAATTTGTTTGGCATGACACCCTTCGCTCTCATGAGTCGGATGACTTGGAGTGCCTCCAGTGGTTCACCGCATAGTAAGTATCCAGACGCCATCTGGGTCCACGACACGACATCTTTCTGAGGCATCTCATCAAACGCCTTGGAACCATCGATCAAACACCTGTTCTTCAGGTACATGTCAACTAGAGCATTCCCCGCGCAAATGTCATCACCATGCCCGTGCTTAACGAGCTGAGCATGAACTTGCAAACCATTTCTCATGCTTGATAGAGCAGCCAGGCCCGTGAGCACCGTTGCGAACGTGAAGTTATCACGCCGGATTCCCTCGTGATTCATCCTACACCAAAAGCCCCACACACGTGAGTAGGAGAACTGCAGGTAGCCCGCAATCATCGCGTTCCACGACACGGTGTCTTTTTCTTTACATTTGCGGAAGAATTCCTCAGCTTCCATCAACTTCCCGTGCCGGATTAGAGCAGTGAGGAACGCATTCCCCAAAAAAACGTTCGCTTCGAATCCGAACCGGACGACGAGAGCGTATATTTGGTACGCCGGGCTAGCGTCGTGAGAAAGAGAGCAGGCATTTAGAGCACTAACAAGCGCGAACTCGTTGGGTGGCACGCCCTCACTTCGCATGCCCCCAAAGATAGAGAGGGCATCTCCGGGACGGTTGTGTTGGACGAAACCGGCAACGAGAGCAGACCAGGACACCACGTTCCGCTCAGGCATTTCCTCGAGCACTTGCATAGCTGAGGCGAGGGCTCCACATTTGCAGTACATATTAAGAAGATGGTTGCGCAGGAATCTAGAAGAGAGGAGGGAGTACTTGATGAGCTGGGCATGGGTTGCTTGTCCGAGGTATAAATTAGAGGTTCTAGCACAAGTTTGGAGAGAATGAGAGTATTTTTCTTCCTCCACGGCAATGGCTCCGGCGACATTTGCTTCATCGACAGTGTAGACATTTCGTCGAAGAGATGGAGGGTGAAATTTGCGGTGCGTGAACCGAGCAAGCATCCTCTTTCCAATGTATTTGTGATTCCGAGAATTGAGAGGGGTGTAATAGCAAACTTTCCACTAAGCGGGCCGTTGCAGTGGGTCCTGAGGACTGATCCAGCCCAAATCAAACCCAACCAACATCTCTGACAATCGCAATTCGCAAAGGCGGCGCGGGGTGAAACGGCATGTCGAAGCGGAGGAACGCGGGCTGCCCTGCAGCAATGGCGTCACGTGGAGCTCACGTGGTTGCTGGTTCGGCGACGGACGGCGCGAAGGAGAAGGATGCGGGAAAGGGGAAAGAGGCTGTAGAATCGGCGAGCGATGTATATGAATACTTGGGTAGGAATCGATCTCCCTTTTCTGTTTATCTAATTGCTCTGTACGTAATCACAAGAACGCAGTTTTACTTTTTCTGCAATTCCCCTTTTGATATGGTGTTTGCCGGAGAAGTTACATCTCGAAATCCCATCGATGAAATGAAAATTTTTGGCGCAACTCCCAGGTATGGGGATGTAATTATTCGATTCCAGCATTGATTGCTATGAATGGTTCCAGTGGATGGACTGACGACAACGACGACAACGACAACAAAGTGAATTGGCTGCAAATTCCCAAGATGCATTTTCTTCATTGCAAGCCTAAAGCCTGTAGTGACGGAGTCGAGAACGGCTTCCCACCGTCTCAACGGGAACTCTTTCCAAAATCTTATTTTTTTTTATTTTGTTTTAAAAATCTAAACCACACATATTATTTAAAATATGATTTTAACTGCTCATAATGAAAATAATTTGAATATAATGGTGATAATTAAAATTTTATAATATAAGAATATTAATGGTGTATATGTTTTTAGATTATAAATAACATACGAAATAATATTTGTATGATCTGAAACGTTATATACATAAATCTGGTTTAGATCAGTCTAAAAAAGTCTTTTTTATTTTGCTAAAATATTGTATACTAATTTTTATTTGCTAAATATGCAAATTTTTATGAATTTTACATATTTTATGTCAAAATAGCATCTTATTTTTTAAATTTTTATTATTAACGGTAAAAATTATATTTTAAATAACATGTATGGTTAGATTTTTAAAATAAAATCTAAAAATTAGTTTTTGAAAGGAGTTCCAAGGGTCGGTGGCTGACTGACTGAAAGGTTTCAACTCCCAGCATAAGGTCTTCTAGGTTTTAGGCAAGTTCACGTATAATAGTGTCTTCTAGGTTTTAGGCAATTTCCGTATGATAATTAAGTAACGATTTAATTCTTACCTTGGTTTTTTAATTTTAAAAAAAAATTAAAAAAATAAAATCGTTTCTCATGATTAGCACATCTTGTTTATTATAATATTAAAAGTAATTTTCATTTGAAACTTATATACCTTGTAAAAAATAGCATCTTTTGAGAGTGTAAATCTAAATTTTTTGAAAAATTTAGAGTATAAAATATAGTATATAAATGTTAGCAATACATATAATTTTTGAAGCCATGGATAAATACACATGGATAAATATGATACATAGTTTGGTTTTTTTCAAAATATTTTAAAATTAAAACAAAGAGTAAGCTGTAAGCCTTGAGTCAGCATTTTTATACTTTTGATATGTTTTTTGGGGTGGTCGAATAGAATTCTTGGACCTACAACTGCAACCACCAGACATTTAGCACTTGTATTTGCTGCTCATATTTGCAATATCTAGTGGAAGAAATAAACTCTACTCATAGCGTCTCTGATTTTGTGAAACCTGCAAGTTCCAGTCTGGTTTATAAATATGATGATGGGCAATTTATGAAGGTTTGGCATCTCGAAATATGCTTGTATTCATCATCTTGAACGAAAAGGTCAATGAAATGGTTTTTCAGGCCTATTCAAGATCATGGAATCGGATAGAATGAGATGGGATAAGGAAGAGTTATTGTATATTGAGAGTAAGAAAATTCTTATTGGAAATGAGTAAAGTAGAGTTATTATATATTGAGAAGTGAAAGATTATATTGAAAATGGAAATTTTTTTTATTTTTTATTTTTGGAAATATCTTATTCCCAACCCATTCCATTCAATTGGTTGATTGTGAATAGGCCCTTCAAAATTAGACATCTGCTTTTGATCCAGATGCACCCTTAATTCAAGTAACAACAACCTGAAACATTTTGTCATTCAGATTACTTTTTCTCATCTCATCCAGTAGATCAAGCAGGTCATAGGATTCCCGCATGATTAAAAGGGCTGAACTAGTACATCGGGCTCCGACACATTGTGGGGTCTGGGGTCTCTGTAACAGGCATCCACATATGACTTCTGGTTTTATTACAAAGACATTGTTTCCTGTGGGTAAAATTTATGACCTCTGGTGCACCAAGCAGATCCATGGAGTTATTTAGAGTCGGAGGAATGATTGAGTGGTGAATTCACCACAAGATCCAAATCGGGTTGTTATTCAGATCATTTTCCTAATTATTTGCTCATCTTAGAAGCAAATCAAAGTTCTTGTTTATGCCTCTATGCTGCTTTGTACATGAAACTGATTCCATTGATTAAACCATCGTGTTATCTCAGACTCCGATGATGATGAAATGGACTACTCTGTGAAGCCAGAATTCTATGATTCAGATCTTGATGATAAAGATGAGTTATGGGTCCACAAGAAAAGAAAAGGTCGCATCTCTGATGCTACACTGAGCTGCCCAGCTTGTTTTACCACTCTTTGCCTGGATTGCCAAAGGTATCTGTTTTGAAGTATTTTTATTGCAAGCATCTTTAGGTGGGCATTCACATGTTTGTGACTTTACTGCTGTTTTATTGTTGATTCCAAATTGGAGAAAATGCTGGGTTCAAAAATCACAGCCAATATTGAACTTCCACAGAATGTTGGTGTTTTGCCCAACATGCTGGGAGGAACTGCTTTCAAATTTTGGTTGCCTACGACCTTCTGGCACCTGCATTGATCAATCTATGAGATAAAATAGTCATGGCAAAGCTTATGGAATGAAATTTTAGTATTAGAAATGACAATCTAGTTACAACTTCTGGCCAGTAAGTATCAAAGTGATAATTTCTTGTTGTGAATTAATAGATCATGATAGCTGAGAGATAGGGAACAAGGTTTCCCAAAAAATTCAAACTCGATGGAGAAAGTCAAAATGTAAAATTTTAAGTTCATGTGATCCAGACGGTGTTCAACCAAAGTTCAAAAGAAAATTTTGCGATAGAAAAGTTGTAAGGCTAGCTGTCTTATGTAGGGTAGAGCATTGAGCAGCCAAATACCGCTTTCATTGACGCAGTCAAAACAAGTTTGTTGAGATATATTCGTAGTAAAACGAAAATGAATGCACTGTGGAGAACTTCACATCAGTGTAAGATGAAGGGACTTATTCATATGGCTTGGCCAACTCTTTGTATACCGAGAAGAGTGCAATTACAATTATGGTGTGGGTTCAAACCGTTCAAGTCCAATGTTGTGAGGAAGGACAGAGAACCAAAATACCATGGCAGAAGATGGTTAGATAGAACTGTTGAGGCCCATCTTTTACTTAATGGTGAACAGAGGACGAAGAATCTAAGACTCATCTGGTTTCCATAATAAATTTGGTTAAGGTTTCGATCATGATGATTTGTGATCAGTAGTAACATTTATCAGACATTTCTTTCTACAATCAAACTTATTCCCCTTTCTGTGTTGTTGTCTGGTCTAAATTTCAGAATTTATTCTGAGGTTCTTGCACTTAGAGCCAACTAGATCATTACCATTGTAGATGTGGGGTATCTCAGATCCTGGCCATTCATCTAGTGGCCGAAGGATTTTCATTGCATTAGCATTTTGGTGACCTCGCATGTCAAAATAAGGCGGCTAATTTCAATCACCCAGGGAAAGTTGACTTATTAAAACAAGTGGTGAACCCGCAGCTTGGAAGGTTAACTCATAATAAGCGTGGAAAGCAAGGCTTGAATTCGATTGTGTAAATGATTAATTAATCAAGTGGTGAATCCACAGCTTGGAAGGTCAACTCATAATAAGCATGGAAATCAAGGCTTGAATTCAATTGTGTAGATGAGTAATTAATCATTCTTTGAATTATATATAAGAAGAAAAAAAAATTAGTTTCAAACCTTAGTTAAATCCTTTCATCATTCTTTGACTCGGTATGGCCTGAATTATATTCAATCTTGGAATGGGACACTGCGATGAAGTTGATGATTGGCTGAGGTGATTCGGCCCTGTTTGGGCTGGCAATCTTCTGGTTCTGGGTGAGCAGTGCTTCCAAGTTCCAAGAAACCTTGGACAAGCGACAGCATTCCTAAGCGTCTGACTGATTATTGACTTGATTCTGTAGGCATGAGAAGTATGTGACCCAATTCAGGGCCATGTTTGTCGTCAACTGCAGTGTCGTGAGAAATCAAGTGCTGAGAGAACGAAAGGCGTCGAAACCAAAGAGGAAAAATCGCCCCACTGATTCCAAGGAGGATCTCGAGAAGGGCGCTGTTTTCCGGCCGGTTTGCTGCTCAGTCTGCTCTACAGAGGTTGGAGTCTTTGATGAAGATGAGGTTTACCATTTCTTTAATGTCATTCCTAGTGAGCCTTGAGAAGCTCCGTTGAGGCCCAACATGTAGAGAAATTCCCATCTTTCAGATATTTTTAGAAATTCTGTGATGATTTGATTAAACAGGCCATCCGTGCTGACGTGCATGTACATTTAATTAACACCAAGACAGAGAAAATGCAGACGCCCTTGTACAGTATAAAAGTGGTATATCGTATCGTAAAAATAGCAGCAATGACTGCCGTTATGCGTCTGTCTTGTTGCATGAATCCGAAAATTCCTTCCATGCATTTCATACTAGGTTAGGTTATACACACGACAAACCATTCCGCGAGCTGATGACGTACAACAGCGCGACAGCTCAACAGCTCAACAAGCTTTTTTTTTTGGGTGGGGTGGGGTTCGCGGTAAAACCTCCATCAGTTGAACCTTTTAGCTTGCCCGTGAAGGCGTGAAACCATCCACGATCATGACCATACGGGTTTGATTGTGACAACAGATCTCAATAATGCTAACTTGTGTGCTTGCCCGCCCTTCTTCAATCAGCTCCTATCTCTTCTCTATGAGGGATGGGATTTTTAAAGACTCCCAAATGCGCAATGCTGGCACTCAACCACCCATGCCCATACGTGCAAATGCTAATCAAAGTATATATGGGCTGGACGCTCGCTCGTCGTAGTTCTTCTCGCCTGCTCCCATTTAAGAACTTGGTGCGCGTCCTTAAATGCGGGCGTGATAGTCCGGTCCATCCAATTGGCGAGCGTGCGTAGCGTAGCTGCTGGATAATAAGTGGAGAAACTGGAGGTGGAAGGAGCACATAAAACCCAGAAGTTTCAGAGTCTGCAAGCAAATAGCGTCGGTCTGTGTCAGGGGTCTGATTTCCTTCTCGAATTCGGATGGCTCAGCAGCTGTTTGCTGGCTGCATGCTTATCGGTCGATGGGATGGGTCCCCAGAGAATCGCTATAATTCAGTGTCACACGTGAAGATTTATATCTTGTATAATAATCCATGACAAGCACCGCGCCATCTCTAATGATGACAAATGGACGTGAAATAATAAAGGTATTATTATAGTGAGAAAACGCGTCGTCGATTCCTTATTTAATTAATTAATCAAATTATCAAATGGCGTAGGTGGTATAAGCATGACCCTAAATTTAGAAAATGTTGATTTGAGGTGTATTTGGTTGTGGGTAAAACTTTTGATGAAAAGTTTGTGATATAGAAGTTGTCAAATTGATAGAAAATAATATGATATAATAGGAGTAATGATGAGAAGTGAAGAGAATAAAGTTAAAATAGATTAATTAGTTGTATGGGTAGTTGTGTACAAATGATCGAAAAGTAGGATAGTTTGTATAATAAAATGCAAAAAAATAGTTAAAAATAAAATATTTATAAAAAGTAAAAGATTTTATAATAAAAAGTTCTGATTTATATATATATATTTTTTGCTCCAAACAAACACACTCTTGAACTGCGCGTTTCCCGTACTAATTGGCCAGTTGTGCCTTTTTTAACCGTAGTTACAGTCTACGTGAGACGCTGTGCATTTGCGACAGGACGCCTGAGAAATTGTTCACCACGTAAATTGGTTTTTTTGGTAAGTATCATCTATCAGAGTTCGAAAACGTCAAAATCGGGTGAATGATTTTGACCAACTGATGAGGTGTTGCCCACTTCCTTCCAATCAGTCAAAACACATGATTCATGAAGATGGACTTGGGGACGCCAACAGCGATTATTAAAATCCCTTTCCGTGTTTATTGACTGCATTAGCCCTTGCGATGTGCCTGCCATCAGACACTTGTCCACAACTTGTGGGCCCCATTCGGATTCTAGTTTTTTTTTTCTTTTCTTTCATAAATTTCCCCTTCTTGACTAATTATTGTGAGTGGAGACAAAAAAAAAAAAAAAAATTAATTCAAAATGCTACGTCCGTATTACAAGGTGACATGGATATAACAACAGTAGAAAAGCCTGATATCAGAAGCATATATGTGAGGGCCCTCGAGGATGTCACTGGGACATCTTCGTGCATGCATACCCTTACGCTTATCTCATGAGGAGGTTGACGTTGGTTAATGTTTCTTTCTCCTCAGGGTGAATCTACGTGATAAGGACACCTGGGCCCATCCAAGTGACGGTCCCAAATTAGCCCCACCACCAGGCCATTGCAGACCCGGTGGATCCCGATTTTTGTAAGGTGACCCACTGGGATACATGCCTCAAAATGTTTATCTTGCAAAATGCACAGATGACAAGATTAATTTCGTATTCGCAACCTTACAAGGTTTAATTTGCCAAAAAAAATCTTTAAATATCATAAGGTTTACAAGAAACGATGTCCTTAATATTTGATATTTTAACTAATATTGCTCTCAATTTTTTTCTCTTTAATTTTGGGATATTTGGATAAATTAAATTGTGTAGTAGTTACTTTTTTTTGCATATCTTTTAAAATTGCTGTGATATTTAATTGCTTTTAACAATTATAATTCTACTACTGTCATCTATATTTTCAATAATTTTTAGAAAGCTGTTTTGTTCACGTTCTTCGTGTTACATTTTTTGTGTTACACTGCGTACAAACAACCAAAAAAAAAAAAAAAAGCCAACTGCCAAAACGTGTTTTGGGTACTAGAAAGAAAGCTGTAGTAGAAATGTATGCATTTGACAGCCTTCTTCTATTGATGCAATAATTTATTTACTTATAGAAATCTTATGTTCGATCCTTATTTATAGTGTAAATCACTCTTCCTTCTCTACTCTTGCATAATCTTATTGCTATAATTTTTTCTTTTGCGATTTTGCAGGATTGAGCTGGATATTCCTGTCAATTTGTAGAAAGATAGGCGGCATCTGTAGGCAGAAGGCACAGGAAAATCTAACACAATCTACTAGGGGGCCCGCCATTTTAAGGTCGGGTCAACCAGCAGCCTTTTCCGTGGACGAATTCCATTCGCTTGCGTTGCGAAAGTCCAACATCCGCCCCTGCCCATACTTCTAAATCCCAGCCCTGCCATTGGCTTCCTTTCCCCGCGCACCTAAGAGTCCGCGAAAATCCCTTCCCCCATTCATTTTCGAGCCATCCTGAATCGGGTTGGGCTTATATATTTTACCGGCTCGTAGGAGATTGAAAGCTAGGCTACTTACGTTCACCGCCAAAATCATGACCCCTCGTCAATGATTGGAAGGGTTTTTGTCCGGCTGCTGCTCGGGCCTCGCCTATTTTTGGACCGTTCACATTCCTCCCATAAATCATTGCGTTTGACGGCGACCAATTCCCCTCCTTTCCCAGCTAAGCCCAGCACAAATCACTCATCTTGCGTTCCATTGCATGCGCACGTGACTGTCTTTCCCTCTCTTTTATTTCTTTTAACCCAGCGAACGCAACACCCTCCGGTGGGCCCCAATGCGGATTTATGCACGCATGTCACGCTGTCGCAGTACAAATCTACCGGTCTGCCGCAACAAAAAGGTCTCGGCCTCGCTCTACTTTCCCACCTTTTTTCACCCTCCCGAAATGGAGTATTTCCGGCGTGATATTCGCAGAATATCGGTGTGGTGTGGTGGGGCCGGCCTGTTATCAGCCCATGAGCGTGGGAAAGACGATGGCACGTGTGACTGTGAGATGGATGGTCGTGGATCGGGATCGGTCTGCTAATGGAGATTTGGGTGAACCACCGCTGGGGTTGCCGGCTGGCTGAGTGGGCGAACAAACGGCGGATCGTTGGGTGCGTTCTGTTGTCCCGTCGCGATTTCTTACCTCTGCACGAAAGCATTCTCACATCATATAAGGGTATCTACGTATTTTAATCCAAATTATTTATTTATTCTTTGACTGACTAAAATATCCAACTTCCAAAACACCGTCGTTTTGTATTGCTTCTCGATGCTCTGGCAGACATCAGCGGACGATGCGCAGGCGCACTACAAACAAATACTAGACCACATTTGGCACGAAATTGTTTGGTATGGCTTACTGTTGGAACTTACGCTTCATTTGTTTAAAGTAAGCCTTTCCATAAAATAAGGATCGACATGGAGTCGAGGGTGGGTTGAGACTGCATTCACAGCCCTCAAATTTTGAAGAATATTAAAAAATATTTCAAAGGACAACTAATTTTAAAACTTATGAATAACGATGATCCCCGCCTGTCCGATTTGCCATTTCCTTTAGTGTTTTCGTCGATATTCATTGAAGAAAATATAGTTATAAAATTATACTTCAAATATTCTGATTTATTTAGGTGAATATTTCTATTAATATTGGTTAAATTTAAAAACTATCTATTTTAACTGATAAGTCCAAAACTGGTTAATGGTTTGTTTAAGTTTGTACTAAATCATGGTTTACAAACACAGACAGAGATTTACTTGGAGCCGAGAGGAGAGAAATTCACTTTATAGAATAACTACAGCAATGGCTTTCTCAGTGGGCTGATGGATGTTTGCGCTTTGTTCTTTTCCCTTGCAGTCCCTCCCCTTTCCGAATGAAATTGATCGACAGTAACAAGGCAGACGTTATGGTATTAGCAGGTGTTTGTTAATATTAGAAATTTCAAATTAAAAATTTTCAATTCAAAATTATTTACTCTTCATAATTTATTTATTTATTCTTTTTTATACAACTATTCTACTTTTCAATATTTTTACACAATTATTATATCACATCATTTTCTCACATTTAAAAATTTTTTACGTTAAAAACTTTTTATTGATAGTTTTATTACTTTCTGAACACACCTTCAATCTCTTCTGTAGCAAGTGAAGAGGTTCTGTGCATGCTTATGATTAGTATTCTTCATTGAAGTGTATTGTGGCAAGTTCAGTTGTCCACAAATGGGTAAACTAATTTTGACTCTTCCCACCTACGTGCCGGTATTTTCAGGTCCCTCTTGTATGCGGATTTTACATATTTCCCTCTTATGTTGGGTTTTTACAAATTTCTTCTAGTATGGAAGTAATTACAAAATTATTTTCTATAATTTGAGAGTTGTGAATGTACTTAATTATAATATTAATTATCACATTGTATATAAATACCAATCTAAAAGAAATTCTTCATAAAATGCTTTAGATATCTCAAAGATACGATGAATCGTGACTTGACCCTTGTAATTAACCTTCATAAATCTTCATAAAGTGTTTTAGATATCTCAAAGGTACCATGAATCTAACTCGGCACTTGTAATTAACCTTCATAACTCTTTCTTAGATTAATATTTTCAAAATTTTGGTTTTAATTAATCTAATTCTTTTAATGGGTTTGGATTTCTTGGCCAACACGTCATATATCCTTAACTAGCCTATGATTAACAAGGAGATTTCAGTCTTTTTAAATTATTTAAGCAATCCCAAACTTATGGGCATCAAAGAATCGAACAACTGGTATTTATTATAAAATGTAGCTGATTTTATTTTTGGCCCATAAATCTACGCCCGCGTGTTTCCTACGGGCAGAGTATCGAGTGTCGTGCACAGAACGGGCATCAAATCTGCGCGAAGCATAATTGTATTAATGATTAATGCTAAGCGGTGGTGAACTGCCACCAGTCACACACGTGTGTGCATGGATAACTGAATCCGGATTGTTCATCTGGTGGACCTATTTCAATCATCCAAAGTCCAAGGGCGACAAATGAGGATGGCAAACCAGCACACACATGGATGTGCTCACGAGCGAAATACGGATGAAGCCGGCAGCAAATCATCGGACGATATTTTCGGTCCTGTTCAAGGCGGCCATGTTCGTGTTACCTTTTTACCGTATTATTATTATTCCTTCCACGTAACTTTTTTCCAATTTTAGTTATCACGATGCTTGACGAAAATATATTTTATTTATTATATTTAGTATTACTTTCATTTGTCTAATATTATTACTATCCATAACTTCATTTATAAGTATATAAAATTAATATAATAAAATATTTTAATGCTAAGTATCAATGTTAAAGTTGTATTTTCAACGTCCAAACTATCTAAAATATTATTACTATATAGATAAATAATTTTATAAAATATTAATATATTTTAATATATGTAAATAAATCTAAACATTTTTCATAATTTATATATGACTATTTTTTTAGTAAAAGTGCATATTTAATTTGGATGAAAATTAATGTATTGTTGAATAAAATAAGCTAAACGCAATAAATAAGGTGAATTTTTTAATCAAGCATCAAAATACTTGGATGGATTGTTATTTAAATAATTCTAAACAAAATTATATATACTTTGTCCTCATTAATGACAGGCATCGCCGCTAGCTGATTGAAATTATATATTTCGCGTCGTCCATTTTGTTGTGTATTAGCTTAGTTACAATTTTAATTTTTAACAATCGATCGACACAGCTCCTGAGATTAATATAATATTTTTAATATTTTTAATAATCTTAATAATTATACTTCTTATCATTTTTATATGTTTCTATTCAGAAAGTATGTTTTACAATATGAGCCGATTCGTGAACTTACAATATGGATCCCTTTAGGAACCAGTAAGAGTAATGAAAATGTTATTATTCCTTACTACTGAACTTTTGATTTATTTATCAAAAAAATGTTTGATTTTATTTTATATCTAAAGTACCTCTATCTAAATCTTTCTATAACTATCCGTACAATCTCATCATTTTCATATTTCTGTTCACACAAATTTCATATTTATTTTCATAAAAAACTCTTATATTTATTTCAACTTTATTTTTTGTACTCACCAGTTTCTCGCTTTTAAAAAATTTTCCATTTCCTATTTTTCCTTTTTGACTTTATATAGTTTAATGATTATCACAGAATAATGTGAACATTCATAAATAATCAACACATATTTAAAATAAATTTAAAGATAGAATCCATTCATCTAGTTTATAATCATTTTTCAAAACAAAATTTATTAAATTCATAAGTAACGAAATCTAAATATAATAATAATTTAATTACTCAAAAAAAATTTAAAAGTCAACCATAGATCATCCTTTTTATTTTTTTGTTATTTGATAAACCAATTAATTTAGACGTATTTAATCTACAAACCATTTTAGAGATGTATATATTTTTGGATTCTAAATATAAGGATATTTTAGTCATTTTTTAAAAAAGATAAAACATTTATGTATCTTCAAAAATGAAAAAGTTTGGTTTATCAATTAAATACATTTAGATTAAAAAGTTTATAAAAAATAAAAAATGATTTCAACTCGCCACAGTTGAGGGCCAACTACGTCGGCAGCACGAAATTGACCCAATTTAAAAATATCATTAATCCTCCCATGAAAAATACTATTAAATCAATTTGATTCAAATTGCTTGATCTGTGAGAGAATACTTAAGGGTATAACGTTCTTGATGCAATGAAAAGAGTCAGTATGAAACCATTTTTATGTTTGTTAACCGTCGGTTATATAGGCCCTTTCTACTTGGACGAGCACAATCTTCCTAATTGCAATAATTGGTGTAGATCTTATTTTGAGATTAGGTGTAATGATATATTAAGTAGTTTTACTAGTAAATAAGGAGTTTACTAAAATTTTATTGATATTGCTTGTGCTTTATAAGCGATAGTGTTATGAAGGCAGTTAATGTAACGACCATACCAAGGCAGCTTACAGGAAGAAAGCTGTGGTCCCAAACATGAGGGAGCTAACCTACATAACCTCTTTCTTTTTTTTTTATTTTTTTGATCATCTACATAACCTTTTCTTTAGATATGTAAGAGAATGATAAAAAAAGGTACATGTTAGATTAGTGGCAAGCTGACATAGTTAGGAGACATAGTTAGAATTCTTACTTTCTAACTCCAGTGTCATGACGTCGCCTTTGTAGTGGGGGTCTATCAAGAAGGACAATGGCATGTTTGAAAGGGTTCTATACATTTAAATGAGATGAAAATGTAAAGATGTCTATTAAGAATGATAAAAAAAATTACTGTTAATTTCAAACGTACCCACTAAATTTATCCTTAATTACAAATATACTAACTAAGTTTGAAAACTTTCATATATACTGCTAAATATTCAATTAATTTCAAATATACTAAATCTAGCAATCAGGAACAGTTAATAATTTTAAATTTTCAAAATACCCTGGTTGATTTAATATCCATTGTCATTACTATTATATTCAAACTATCAAAATTTATTGTTATTAGCTTCTCTCTTAGGTCAAATAGATTTCTGTCACATTATCAACTTCTACCAGAATTGAAAGATTATGATTATCAAATTATAAGAGAGATTCTGGATATTTTTTTATTATAGATAATAATAATTTTTAATCATGCTTGATAGAATGAGTATGGATGAAATTTCATCTATATTTAGTGGGTAAATGCGAAACTTTTAAAATTTAGTAGGTATATTTGTAATTAAGGACAAATATAGTGGGTATATTTGAAATTAATCTTAAAAATTATATTGAAAATATAAAATTAAAATTAAAAATTAAAATGGCTATGTTAAGAGTAGAAATCACATTGCGTTCGCAGTACATCCCGACCTGCGGTTTGGCATAGGCGAATGCATTAGCCAGAACTGTTTGCCGCATCAGTTGGAAAGGCATAATGAATAATGAAATGTCACCATAAAAGTGTAATGTATTCTCTAGGCACAAGCTCAAGAAAAATGAAAGCGCCATGTTATAGGAATGGATATTCCCCGGGAAGGAAATGAGAAATCAAAGCTGACGAGGAGTCGCCTGTTGAAGGGCAGTTTGGTAGATAGCGGAAGGCGGGGGCGCCATATTCCAGAAATACCCTCCACCCCCTCCACCGTACATTATGGCTCCATCGTCAGCGGGAGTGGGCCCCACCAAGCCATGTGCCTTTGCGCCTGTCTCCACCCGCTCCTGCCGCTCAATAATTAGACTCTCCTTCCCTCCTTTTTCTTTTTACCTTCTTCCCTCCAAACGTATTCACACACCCACACGGCCACACCCATCATCATCATCTCTCTCTCTCTCAGCACTCTGTCTTTGTTTCCTACTATTCTCCATGTCTAACGCCCCTGACGCCCTTCCTAACGGCGTCATAACAGCGACGGAACCCCAACGTCATCAGCAGCAGCAGCAGCTTCAGTCACTCCCTACATCCGCCGCCGCCCTCGCCGTCAGAAAACCACCTCCGAAAGACCGTCACAGCAAAGTCGACGGACGCGGCCGTCGCATTCGCATGCCCATCATCTGCGCCGCCCGCGTCTTCCAGCTGACCCGCGAGCTCGGCCACAAATCCGACGGTCAGACCATCGAGTGGCTCCTCCGCCAGGCCGAGCCCTCCATCATCGCAGCCACCGGCACCGGCACCACCCCCTCCTCCATCTCCTCCCTCTCAACCTCTCTCCGCAATTCCCAGCCCAATCCCCCCTACGCCGCCTTCGACCACAAGCCCGCCACCGCCGCCTCCCCCTTCTTCCTTGGCAAGCGCATGCGCGGCGATGAAGACGACGCCACCGGAGCCAAGGACGAGGGCAATGGCGTCAGCGTCGGGATTGGCGGGCCCGGCTTCTGGGCCTTGCCCGCCCGGCCCGATTTCGGCCAGCTGTGGAGCTTTGCGGCGCCGGAGATCGTCGTCCCGCCAACAGCGATGCCGTCCATGTCGGGAAGGCTGGTTCCGGCGATCGGAGAGGCGTCGGCGGCGAGGGTGGGGAATTACCTGCCGATCAGCCAGGGGCACCTGAATTTGCTGGCATCGCTGTCGGGATCATCGGTGGGGAGAAGAGAGGATGAGTCGCACTCATGAGTAGATCGAAAAGGTGCGTGGTTCTTGGAGCAGGTTCTTAATTAGGAACTAAAAATTTGAGTTTGGGGAGTATAAAAGAATGCTTCTTTTTTTTCTTTTTCATTACTTGGTCAGGTTTCCGTGGGTGGAAAAGATCGGGAATTGAGTGGTTGAAGTGGGAATTAGGATGGTGGGTCTGGTGCTTGGTTAGGTTTGTTTTAATGAACAGAGATTGTTGCACGTAGCAGCACTGATGATGGAAGCAGTGATTTAATTAGCAGTTGGGCATGCAGAATTGGAGTGAAGAGGAGCATCCCATACTCTCGGTCCTGCAGTCAGCAATCCTGATTTTATTACACGGGGAAATTTTTTTTCCCACATCTAAGCCTGTCGTTGGAGAATTCGGGTGCAAGAAAACGCACTCTTTCGGAGAATTTCGTTCTTTGAGTTTATCAGAATTCCAGATGCTTTCCATATCTGAATTCTGAACATGCGTGTGGAGAAGCTAATTACTGATAGCTGAAGAAGGTTGTGGAGACAAGCTTCTGTTGAAGATGGTAAGTTTAGAGAATTTATCAGTTGCCGTTTTGCATCTATAGCCATTTCCCCTAGATTTGTTAGAGAATGAAATAATAATAATAATAATAATATAATAATGTTTTTTTTATACTTTTAAAATGCTATGTATTGTTTTGAGATGCCTGGAGTGGAAATAATTAAATAAACATAGCCTTTTGTTTGGCATTTGCTTGTTCCACAATGTATATATGAGCATATTCTGTCATGGGTACAGTTCTTGAGTTCTCTATCATTTCTTGCTGATTACACATTCTTTTTTTTTTTCCCCTTGGATTATGGGAGTAGTAGTTTTTTTTTTCTTTTCACATTGATTTATTACATCCCCAAAACCCCAAAAAATTCAAAATTTTTTTGGTTGCATAGTGGATGAATTGGCATGGTATGCAGTCCACACGCATGCATTTCCCACTGTATACGTTGCATGTACACCGTGATCTATACTCAATTTTTGTGGCGTATTTTCCTTAGTAGGTTCTTGGCTCGTTGGTCTCGGCCTCTTGGGCCAGGTACAAACCCACGTCCACTACTGAAGAGTGGTAAAGCAATTCTCATGCATGATTTGTACTTGTCTTCACTTTTCAGAACTGGAACAAATAAGACCGGTTTGTACTAATTTGGATGAATCCAAGCCTAACCCTAATTCTAAGAAGCCCAACAATCTTTTGCGTGATTACGGGTGACTTGAAATTCTGTATATTTTAAAAATATTTATACATATGCAGATCTCACTTAAATCTTCCATCTTTTAAAATTTAACAGTCTTTTGAATATTTTATATTTTAATTTTTTAAATCAAAATAAAATATCAAATAAATTTAAAAGTTATCAAATTTCACAAGTTGTAAAATCTAAGGCCTGCAGATGTATCAAAGAATTTTAAAAATAAATAAAATATAATTGTGGGTCGCCCAACCCTTATCAAAATATCCATCAACTTGTTTTACAATTAAATTGAGGTTAAAAAATCGAATAAAAAATCCTGTCAAATTTAAAGATTACAGGTTAAATTCAGGTTGAAAAATTGAGCAAAAAATCATGTCAAAATTAAAGATTTAATACTCGTGATTATTATAATTTAAAAGATCCATTTCTTTTACGGTCACTGCAAATTGCTTGATTTATGGGCGATAGTAGATTTTTTTTGTTTTTAATAAATGTACGGCCTTACTTAAATATTGTCTTCTGTAAAATTTGACAAAATTTTAAACTTGTTTGGTATTTTTATTTTTGAAAGTAACAAATGTGTGTAGTCATATATAGGATGTGTTTGGTAATGAAGAAAAAAATATCGAGCTAAAAATTTTTAACCTAAAATTTTTCATTCTCCATAACAATTTTATTTTTTAATAATTTATTTATATTTTTCTATACAATTATCTTATTTTCAATTATTTTTGTACAATTACCTGTACAATTAACATATCTATTTTAATTTATTCTCTTTACTCTTTATTATTATTCATATCATATCATATCATTTTTTGCAACTTTTACTCCTAAAACACTTGGTATAGTTAATTATTTAATTTAAATACTTGATAGCTTTCAAGTAATAACATCTGGTTAAATATAATTATTTCTACATCGAATGCACAAAAAAATATCTAATGCAGTTAACAATTTGCCTGCAATTATTACAGGTATTAATTACATTTATTACCCGATGCAGCTAAATTAAATTTTGGTTGCAAAAAAGTGGCCACATATTATAAATTAAGTAGTATTAATAGGTTAATGTAGCTGTTACTGTCTTTTTTATTACTTATGATTTTATGCTTTATTTGTTGTAGTGGTAGAATCCAAAGTGAAGTGACCCTACTTTAACCCCAATTAGATAGGGTAATCTAAATAAGAGGAATGTTCCAAAAAATCCCACTTGTTTGATGGAATTTTTCATTCTCAAGCCAAATTTTTAATTACGCTTAAAACTTTTCAATTTAAGTCAGCGTTATTTAGCACAGTTGGTGCTTTTATATATGTAACATTAAAAAAAATTCAATTTAAAACTTTTCACTCTTCACGACTGTCTTATTTTTTAATTATTTCTTCACATACAGCTATCTTGCTTTTCAAATTTTTTTACACAACAACTTATACAATTAACTTATCTATTTTAATTTTATTTTCTTTAATTTTTCATTATTATTCCTATCATATTACATAATTTTCTCAAATTTCAAAAAAATTTTAACTAAAAATTTTTTATTCAAAAATATTATTTCTTCCCAAACACACCCTTTAATGCAATTTTTTACATTTTCTACATAATTTTTCATTTTCAAAAATGCGCATCATTATATCCTCGTCTTATTTTTCCACCATTCAAGGTCTTCCAATCCTTTCAAATATATCCTAACTATGGAGTATGAGAGAATTTTTAGAAACTAATAGCTTGAACCTAGTCAAATAAACGAACACCAGTTCCACCCCCTATTAAAAATAGCCTATCTTCCAAGGCTAGTTTGACTGGTAAGAAATACCATTTAAAAAATTAAGTGGTGTTTGATAATATTAAAAAAAAATTAATTTAAAATTTTTCATTTTTCATAACTATTTTATTTTTTAAATTATTTATTTACTTCTTACTATACAACTATCCTACTTTTCAATCATTTTTACACAACTATCAATTTAACATATTTATTTTAACTTTATTCTCTTTAATTACTTTTCATCGTTACTCATATTATACTATATAATTCTTCCGTCCTTTCAAAAACTTTTGCATCAAAAGTTTTATGATTTCCAAACCTACCATAAAATTTACACAGAGGGGCATTGCGTCATTTTCTTACTAACTGAAAATGTACGCGGGATATTCAAATCGGGCAATTAGCAAGTACTTAGTCAAAAAACTTGACTCAACTGCGTGTCGACTGTATCCAGCTTGCACTCCTGCTTTGACGTTGTTTCCCACCGTATTCTTCTTGAAAATCAAGGTGAAAGCCATGAACTGAAAAATCTTTTATCAATTTTCAAAAACACAGGAACAGTTGTGTTAAAAAATGGGAAATATATTAGACATCAAATAATAGAGAAGCCATTCCCAATGCAAAGATTCAGTGGAACATATGCGGCTTGTCCACTTACCTATAATGGAATCCACCTGTCCTAAAGCGGGATATGATCTGAAAATCTGTAATACAGTACTCGGTATTTTATTTTTGATCGTGAGTGCTCGGTATTTTTAGGCACAAGCACAAAGTGCAGGATGGTAAGGATGCGATGCATCTTCTTTTTTACTCGCAACATAGCCATGTCGGTCTTCTTTCAGGTTGCCATGCTCTGAAGCAATATAAAAATAAATAAAATAATACATAAACGATAAGGACTACGGGGGTTAGTCGTTCTATCATCATTTGGATAATCATTTGGATACCGAATGGATAATTTTGTTGAGAAATCTACAGAACGGCTGACTTACTCAAATTTCAACATACGCGTTTGTCCTTACTCCCCTTTACAAGACGTCTCTACCGACCCTATTATTTGTCCTCAGTCCCTTTCACAAGACATCTTTACCTCTTATTAGTCTTTTCCACGACCAAATTTTCTTTTCCATCAACTATCCATTTTCCGAGAGGAAACCTATTATTTATGTTATTTTCACTTTTGTCGATTTCATTTTCTTTCGTCCTAAAAAAAAAAAAAATTTATAAACTATTGCACAAAGTGGACTGATTAACTACAGCCCCGACTTGTTAGCAGCAGCAGTAGGGAGGAAGACTGAAGGAAATACTGACACGGTGGATATGAAATACATGGCTTTGTGTTTTGGAATGGAATGAGGGCAGAGATGAAACTACAATATCTGGAAATTGAGTCGGACTCGTTAGCCATGATCAATCTACTAAAAGAAGTTGGCCTGATTTTGTCAACTATTGGCTGGAGAATCCAGGAGATGATCTCAAAAGCTGAATTCATCCTCTCAATTTCTTACATGCATGTGTTGAGGACAAGAAACAGATGTGCTCGTCTGATCACAGATGCTGCTGCTGTTGTCTTTTTGTAACGTAGAAAGCACCGAAAATAAATTAAAATCTAAAAAAGATTGCAAAACGAAGAAAAGATTGTAACAAGATTAAAAGGTAGATGTTATAAGAATAAATATATATACACATACACACATACAGAGAGAGAGAGAGGGAGAGTTGGGGCCGAGCCCACATACATACAGAGAGAGAGAGAGAGAGGGCCAAACGAGAGAGAGAGAGAGAGGATATAAACAGTTGGGCCGAGCCGAGTTTGGGGAAAGTAGCGGGCGGGCTGAGCATGCCAGACGGCGATCCCCATTTCATATTAGCCCTCAATATTTTGTTCAGCTTGCTTGTTCGGTCCCCTCAATTTTAATTTTGCATTTATATCCTAATTAATCAGTTACCATTAAACCATGATTGGAGGAAAAAAAATACGCTTCGACCTAACAATTTAGCATTATGATCACAGTTCGGGATCACACCTAATACACCAAAAGAGGCGTGTTAGGAAAATAATATAGGCAGTATAATCTATTTGAATGATTAGAAAAATACGGAGTGTTTGTTAATTGGTAAGAAAAACATCCGAGAAATTTGACAGAGGAAATAATTAAGAATGAAAATAATAAAGATAGATTGGCTAGAATCTAAAAATATGAAAAAAAAATTGAAGTATAAAGGTTATAATAGAAAATATATGATAATTGAATAGTTAAAATGTCGAAATTATATATAAAAGAAGTAGGCGGGAAAGGGCAAATTTTTTTTTTTCCATATGCCAAACGAACCCTAATTAGAATGCCATTAAATAAAAATAGAATTAACGTTTAAAAAATTAATGTCGCGTAAAGTTGAAAGAAATTAAAATTTTATGTTAACTGAAAAATGGGAAAAGATATAAATAATTAAATTTTTTTATTAATAATGCACTCATCATCTAAATGGTTCCCATTTTTTTTTTTTTTTTTTTACAGTAAATGAGGTGTATTGTTAAAAAACTATTCTACCAAATCCAATATAAATTTGGAAGAATAGAAAAAAGCGCATCTATCTTTCATGTAGCTCATGAAAATCATTGCATCTTCTAATATTAATTACTTGTTTTTAATTAATTTTATCTCTAGTCATGATCGTTGTAATCATTCCCATCTTCTAAAACATTTGAAATAGAAGTTGAAGACATCATTTCCAGCTGTGCAAACACCCTCCAAAAGCATTTATCCAGAGACCTGAGACAGGCAGATCTTTCAACAAATCAACGGTCACGATTGCAAGGATCACCCACCCACAAGTGCAGATTCACCGTGCGTATGTAGACTGAAAAAGTGCTCCTCCGGACCTTCTTGTTTTTATAACACTGCAAAACCCTCCGCCGCCTCCGCTCCGTCGCCTGCCCCTCCTCCCATGGCGGACTGAGAAACCGTAATCCCCAACATGCCTGCGAATATACCCAAAATACCCTTTCCTTCCATACTCCGACTCGCTTCCATCAATGCCCGGGGCTTCTCCGCCGCCACGGAAAATCGCACCCAGAAGCTCGAGCGAATCGCAGACGAGCTGCTCGATCTTACCAAGCTGGAGCGCTACGACTACTCCATCCTCTTTCGCCTCAAGATGGGCCTGAATCGCTATGGGCCGTCGGTGACCCTGGATTCATCCTCCACGTCGTCGGCGGCTGCGGGATCGTCGGGTGCGGCGGCCGGGGCGGAGTCGAAGGCGGAGAAGACGGCGTTCGACATAAAGCTGGAGAAGTTCGATGCGGCGGCGAAGATCAAGATAATAAAGGAGGTGAGGACTTTCACTGCTCTGGGGCTGAAGGAGGCCAAGGACCTGGTGGAGAAGGCGCCGGTCGTCTTGAAGAAGGGCGTGACGAAGGAGGAGGCATCTCCCATTGTGGACAAGCTCAAGGAGCTTGGAGCTACTGTTGTATTGGAGTAATTCGTTTGCTTCGTCTTTTTTGCTTCTGCAGTTCTGTCTCTTGTATTTTTTTTTTTCCGCTAAAATTACAATCTTCCGTTGATACGACCGAGTTGAGTTCGCATCAAATGGAAATCGAAGTGGCTTTAGCGTGGAATAATTCATTATTACTTTGGGCTATGTGATGGGTGAGAAATTCAATTTCAGGCAAAAAGAATGACTTGGGTACTGCTGACTGCTTTGCCTGCTTACTCCATGCTCGATGCAGAGGGACTGCATGTATAACCAACATTACAGGAATTTTTTAGTGCCATACTCACCTTGTCTGTTTTGCCCATTTAACACAGGATTGCATGGGTTTTGTTGAGGTGAAATTGCATCCGCAACATCCTTCATCCTGGGGAACTTTTAGAAAGTTCTTGCTTTGGACCTCAAACTGGATTGTTCCCCCCAACTTTCTCAAATGGTGATTATCAGAATGGAATATGGGGTATGGATAGATCTACTACCAGCCATTGATTTGGCAAAATGGTAGGAGTGCTATGCACTCTGGCGCTGTTGACTTAATATATAATATAAATGCCTGATGGACTTGCCCGTTCAAGCCAAATGCATGATTTCTCCAGGGCCAAGTGCTGGGGCCTGGTCTTTGTGTATCCATTTTGGTTCCTAGAATAACTTTTAACATGAAATCTTCTCCTTTTCAACTGACATGTAAATGATGGGTAGTATTTTGTACAAGTTATGTTCTCCAGGGTACCTCATCTGATTGAATCTAGCAGAATAAGCTCATCTGCTTTAACTTCCATGATTTCGGCATCACATACATATTAAACAACCAAAATGGAGAAATCTGGAGAATGAAGGAACATGAACTCCTTCTAGGAGTTGGCAACCACGCTTCCTTAGTGTTTGATACGTTTTCAAGGGAATGAGAAATGCACGGCAAGTGGTTGATGATATACTGGGAAGACCCAAGGATAGCTGAAGATCTACCGTGTTGCTTTCTGCCTTCTTAACAAGTTAACTTCTAATTAAATTAGACATAAAATCATGTAAATAACCCTGTCATCAGCTATTATTCCATACCATGCATTGGCCTTTTATGGTCCAGTAAACAACCAGTCGCAATATGCTGGTCGGATTGCTTACTAGTATTGTCTTCCGGATGGTTTTGAGTCCATGGCTGGTGGCTATCCATCTTGGAGAGCTTCGTTAACTGGGCTTAAGTTTGAACGCAAAATAACTGATGGATGACAAAATTCCTCATTATTAATGCATTCCCTTTCAAATCCACCGTACCCAATTACCCATTCCAAACTGGCAAAATGAAGGGCAGTTTTTGGAAGACAAAGGTAAAGGGATTGGGGAAAATGAAAGGGCTAGCAATCTTGGATGTTGGCTTACTAATAATTTGTATGAGATATATAAGTCAATACGGGTGAGTGACAACTGTGGCAGTCGAGCAAAAGGACCAAATATTTTGACAAAGATTTATTTCAAAAAAATAAAATATGAGCAAGTAAAACGCACATGATGATATATAACTGATATTTATGCCCCCATGCAGGATCGAACTACAGACCTTCAGTTTACAAGACTGACGCTCTACCACTGAGCTATAGGGGCCGGTTATTGCAACTATGGAGATATATAAATTAATCTCATTGAATTCAGCTTGGTAAAATTCATCAACTTCTAAAAATTATCTTCATTCTATTTGCTAATGATCCTCGTAAGCCATTGATCAGAATAATCGTTAGTATTTTAATAAAAAATACTAACAGTATTAAACATTCAGAACAGGAGTGGGCTGCGGATATTTCCTGGGGCCACTATAGCTGTATCAAAACCCAATTTACATTGAGCCCCGATTTAGTTCTCGGTTCATCCGGGTGAAAAAACCTTTTTTTTTTTTGAATTTTTTTTATATGACTATTAATCTATGTGTATTTAACATGTGTATCAATGTTTACCATTTTTGAATACTTCTAGATATTTTATTTTTTAAAATCAGTGGCATTTTTGTAATTCATAAATTTCAAAAATGTCACTAATTTTAAAAAATCAAAAAAATATCCAAAAATAGTAAAAATTGATACACATGTTAAATGAACCTAAATTAACAATTGTATAAAAAAAATTTCAAAAAAAAAAAAAAAAAAAGTGAAATGCACCGTGCACAAAGGCTGAGTGCATTCAGTCGGTTGCTATTTACATTTCCACGCACATGATTGGAAACTATCACACGTACACATGATGGGAAAGATGCTAAATTGCAATACAGAACTTATAACGTGAGAAATTTGGGAGGCACTTGCACAAATAGAAGTCCAGGGCCAGTGACTCAGAGCTGCGCTTCAATGCGCAACAACTTCCTCCATCAAACAATGAGGGGCCACCTCCCTCATACAGATACACAAGAAATCCATTCAATGGATAGATCAACCTGGGGTTTTCAAGCCAGCAAAATTCTAAAGTTCTCCCCGTTAGCAATTTGTGAAAGTACCGTTCTGCTTCTGATAAGATTATAGTTTCTACACATCATCAAAGGTGCGCAATAAACGAGGGATCTGCTTGTGAATATGGCTTACTCACAAGAAGCCTTCCAAAATATGATGCCTTTAGCCCATTTCTCCGAGCAACACCGGAACGTACCCGATCTGGACTCTCTCCCAGTGAACCGGCCACCACAACTGCGGTTCTCTCGTCAGCCAGATTCGCAAGAGCAATCATCGTTTCAGGCTCCGTGGCAAAAGAAGCATCGACCATGAAAATATGTGTGAAATGACCAGCACTGATGCCTGCACTATGAAGCCTGAAACTACTAACGAAAGTAGAAGTGATCACCTTAAATTTACGCAGATGTTGAAGCGATGGGCAGGTGAAGCATTCCCCTTCATATCGGGATGATGTGAGGATGTCGTCGGGCACATCTTCCAATTCGCGGAAAGCTGCATTGGCTCTAAACATTTCATCATCTGGTATCACCTTTACATTCTTCAAGCTACTCATCAGAGAGTCACACGTGTGGTTTTTAGGGCCAGTTACAAGAATTCTGCTGTTTTTGGAGCTTCCATAAATTTGAAGGATCGCTTCAAGTATGACCTCAGCAGCTCTTTGCTTGGAGAATAATTGGTAAACAACAAGATAAGGTGGAGAGCTCTGGAGAGAAATTATCTGATGAATGGTTGAGATTTGTGTTGCATTGAGATTTCGACATGAAGGAAGGAAAGAACCAGGGGTGAAAGATCTGCTCCTGGGGATAGGGTTCGGGAAGAGGAAATTCTTGAATCGAGGTTCCATGGCAGCTTCAATGGCTTGATGGGATCGCTTCAAGCAGATCCTGTTGAAAGAGAAGCTCACATCATACTTGCGTTTTGGTGAATGCTGTGAATGAAAATCAAGCCCGAATTCCACTAGAACACGAGTGCTCTTCACTACCCGCGAGAGAATGCCCTGAATCAGCAATTGAAATGGTTGTTTAGACTTTATAGGCCATAATTGTATGGTTAACTAATGTACGAGATTGAAAAATACCAAAATATCTGAAGTGCTCGATAAATTTATAAAACCATAGAAAAGGGAGTCAAGGTGATCTCTGCTTCCTTGACAACAAATTATTTTTTCTTTCTGCAGTTCAAAGCAGCACTATAATACAATCATAACTTAGACTGGAGAAGCGCAAACCTTGAACTTCACGTCCTTGCCTTGAGGCTGAACAAAGACAAAGTCTCTTGATAGAAGATAGGGTCTCTTCTCAGGAATGGAGTCTATTTCAAATGCCACATAAATCCTCTTTTCCTCCTGTACTCTCTCAGCCTTATTGGTCTGTTCAAAGGAGAAAACTGTTTTGCCACTCTTCTTTGATTTGTGCAATATTGACTCTTCATGAAACTCTAGGGTAACTCCACGAAGGAGAAACTTACTCCATTTCTGAACCAAAATAACATTAAACAAATCATTGCATGGTTCAAACAACAACAGTAACAACGGATCTAAATATGTCAGGACATGAAATAGCCCCACCACGAAGCCATCCAAGATGATTTATTCACACTAACAATAGCAACATACCAGCCCAATTGGCATGAATTAAACAGTTTTTGAAATAATCTTACGTAGGTAGGGTAAATGAGATTCATCATTTCCTCGTTCTCTGAAAATCTTTCATGATTCTGTTCTTTTATTCTTTAACATAAATACATTGTTTTTTTCTTTTTGTAAAACGAACTGACATTGAGTTCCAATAGCAAGTACAATCAATGAAGCTAATCTGCACAACAAAAACAATAGTAAAAGAAAGTCCACATCGACTGCGAGAAGAAGAAGCTGTGTAGATTATGTGTTTTGGACAATTTATTCATCTACAAATATTCTCATCTACAAACAGATCAATCAATGTCTTGAGGTAGTAGTAAGTTTTGGCACAAAAAATTTGCAATTTGAGGGTGGCTTGGATATGTTCACTAACAGCATTCTTTACTTGCCACGGAAAAGGAGATCCATATCAATAGAACAACAGTAAAAACTGCTTTTTCTCACCTCAAGGTGGTAGTCTTCGGCATAGAGCAACGCTGCAAAATAATCCCTGTAAGTCGAGGGAGATAATTGCCGCTTAAGAACTTCAGGTACTTTGTCCTTCTTTATGGCATCCTCAAAATTCTCAGGGATTTCATATGTGGGAAGCTTAATCTTTGGGTTCCAATCCATCTCCGGTGAATTTAGCTGCTGTCTTGGTGGATCAGGCCCAGTCCTTGCTCCCAAAGGCTTCTTTGGTGGTTCTATCGCAGGTGGGGCCGCCACCAGATTTTGGGGTGATTTTTTCACTGTAACAACTGAAGTCGTTCCCATCAGCTTTCGCAATGCATCTGATCCAGCTACCGATTCTGATGATTTCATTGGCGGAGCAGGGGCAGATGGGGATATCAGTAGCTTCGAAGCTGGTTGTTGTTTCGGCCGATCCTTTTCCGAAAGTGGAGGAGGAGGCTCGGATGCCACCGAAAGTTTCGAACTTGCACTGATCTGCTGCTTCATCTGCGCCTGTCGATTAGACCCCACGGAGACGGAGCCGAACGGTGTGATTCTTTCATCGATCGGCTTCTTAGCTCTCTGAGAAGAGGGCCCAACGACGACCGTTGTCGCGTACCTCCAAGTTTCGGCAGGCAAGCCAATTGGAGCGTGAATCTGTGGCGGGGATCGCGGCCATGAAATACACGGATCGGGACACAGCGGCGAGGCGATTCGTAAGAAGCCTTCGTCGCCATAGCGCTCCCTTCTGACATCTTCATCGCAGCAGAGGACGCACCGCAGGATTTGGAGAAAACACGACATTTCCCGTGCATGCAGCCAGATTTCGTCCGAAAGAGCTACCAACGGAAAAACGAAAGCTTTCCCCGAAATTACTGGTGAAAAGGACTGAAAAAAATTAAAGAAAAAAACGCCACATCTAGAAGATATGTAGAAATTTGAGGATGAATATCGTCGACAGAAAAATCAAGAAAGCTAATGAGCGATCAATGGTGGAGTGAGCAGTAAGCACAAAGTTGCCGCTGTGCTCCCGGGAGCATGCAGTGCTTTATGCTCCCGTGCGTATATATTTATTTTTTAATTTTTTTTTCAAAATTTTTTCATGAAATTGTTAACTTAAGTATATTTAACGTATGTCTCAATTTTTACTATTTTTGGAGATTTTTAGATATTTATTTAGAATTTTTAAAAATCAGTAGCATCTACTAATTTTTAAAAATAAAAAATAAATATTTAAAATACCTCAAAAATGTTAAAAATTTATTAAACATATTAAATACATATAAATTAACACTATAGTAAAAAAATTTGAACAAAAATAAAAAAATAGATGTATAAACTACATGCTCCGGGGCGCATAGATCGCAGTCCGGTTTTCAAGGCGGAAATGAAGAACGAACGACCAGTGAGAGTATTTCATTGCACATAGCGGGTGGCAACTCGCGCGGCTTTCCTTTTCCCGCCTGTGCAGTACGCACAGTGGACGTTTAGTAACGTGTAAAAGTGTGGGAAATGAAAATATATATATTTTAAGAATTGTGTAAATAATAGAAAATTGCAGAGGTATACTTAGAATAAATAGATTTTTTGTATATAGTTTATAAGGAAAAATAATTTAAATGTAAGGGTAAAAGTGAGAAAAATAATGTAATTGATAGAGTAATGATTGACCTTAGGAAACTAAATCGGAAAACTATAATTTCCACACTCATACGTTACCAAAAGTGGCCTAAAGTTCTAAACACGACTTCTGGAGAATAATACGAGTGTGAGCTCTGACTTCAATGACAACTCTTCTCACTAATCTAAGTTCTCAACTACTATTTAGCATTGTTTGTTAGTTGTTGGTGTATTCGGAAAGTTATAAAAAATTATTAAGTTTATAGAAAATGATGTGATGTGACAAGAGTAATGATGATGAGTACATAAAATAAAGTTAAAATATCTTGATTAGTTGTATTAGTAATTATATAAAAATGATTGAAAAGAAAGTTAGTTTATATAAGAAGATGTGAAAAATAATTAAAAACTAAAATAATTATAGAAAATAAAAAATTTCAGGTTAAAAAATTTTAAGTAAACAATATTTTAGGATAAAAAGTTTTAAGCAACCAGTTTTATTTGTTGCGAAGCACCCCTAAAAATTCTACTATTCCTAATAGTGTTGTGCATGAGTTTCATCAATAAATATATAAAATTAATGTAATAAAATAATTTTTGATAAAAAAATATAATAAAATAATTTAATATTAAATATTAGTTTTAAAAATATATTTTTAATATCTAAACGGTCTAATATATATCATTACTTTATGGATAAACTATTCCATATGATGTTGATATATTCGTATACATATGTAAATGGAATTTAATCGTTCATGCTACTCACTCTAGTGAGCCGGATTATCCGTCTTTGCATTTCGGCTGTTAAAATATGATCACATATTCACTAAACACATATTCGTAAGTATGATCAGCATAAATTAGTAGGGAAGGGGTACAGTAAGCGAGTAAAATTATTTAAAAAATAATTTAAATGTCGAATTATCATCCAGATATTTTTTTACACCAATCAGCCAAAAACACACAACATATAATATGTTACGCCAAATACAATAGAAATAGGGAATTTTTCAACAAATATTAAAACATTAAAACATTAAAATGAAAAGAATTACACAAAAGAAGAGTTTCATGGAAATAATAAAGAATTATGGTTTTAAATTGCATGTAACCATTAATTATTTTTTTAATTAGAAAATAAAGTTTTATACGAATCGAATATTGATTAATGATTTTGCTAGCTTGGAAGAATCACTTTTTAGCAAAAGCAAAAAACCTATTTATTAATTTTTTGAAATTTTTAAATGAAATAATTAATCTAGGAATATTTAATCAAAAATTAAGTTTTATTATTTTTGAAGATGTATGTGTTCTTTTAATTTTTTATTAACTATTTACAATCATCTCAATTAGTATTACAATTAAGCTATGACACATTCTTACAATTTTCATACAACATTTCAGCATACGTCTAACAATATTACTAATTTCCCATACGGTGAATACTCTCATCACCACTACTTAATCCATATTGTTTTCCTACCAGGCAGATGGGGTTACCACGACGCCCGCAGCATTGTGACGCACTTTTGAATTTTAAAACACATATCTTAAAATATAGTTATTTTTTCAATTCCAATGCACATTTTTCAAACCTAAATTTTAGTCATTTGCTAATAATAAATCTTATCTATTCAAAAGGATTCAATTGGCTTAAATAGTATGAAGAAATTGGATGAGAATATTTTAATATGTATTAGGAATAAGAAAATTTGTATTCAAAATCTAAAAATTTGTATTATGGATATAAAATCTCAACCCATACACATCACAATCCTAGATCATTTGGAACACTTAAAGCTATTTTTACTTACAAAATACTAAAAATACTTTTATTTAATTTTTTTCATAGTTAAATGTATTACCTTATCTGGTTGAATATTTTGACCACTTCTTTAATGGATTTTTTGCTAAATTTTTTCTAAATTTTAAGTGAAATATTTATTACATTATGAAAAGGGCATTTTGGTTATTTCAAGTTAAAAATTAATAGTGGCAGAATTTTGTATTAGTGGATGGACCAAATATTTTCAAAAATTTTAAGTCATCCAACGCAAATATGAAAACTAAAGGTTAAAAATACAAAATTAAAAAATTTAAGGGTCTGATATCAAATCCCTCACGTGATAAAACAAATATTATTAAATAAAATAGTTTAATTATATTTCAATTTCGTTACCGAAATTCAACAAACGGAAGGGTCTAATTAACTCATTTTCATGAAATTGGTTCCCCTGAAATTATATATTTTATTTTTATTCATCGCATGTTGTCATATCGAAACATTCATTTACTTTTGGGAAAATTCCAGCATTTTTGCAACTTTTGGCATATATTCATCTTATAACCATAATAAATCGAAAATTCCCCACATACCAACAACATTTCACTCAAAATTCTCCTGATGCCCACACCATCGCAAATGTAGGGGTACAACTTGGTACTAGGTTTGTCCGAACCCACCCAACCCAGTTTCAAAACCAAGTTTGACTATAAATTTTTTAAAATTTTACAGATTAAACTCAATTTCAACCCGACCTGATAAAATCCGAAACTATTATTGAATTTGCATCAACCCGAAACCAAAACCCAACCCAGTACGAACCCGATATTCTCCCTATTTTATTAAAATGTTATATTTGTTTATGCATTAAGTATTTCAACTATAATTGTAATAAAAGTTATTCCACAAAATCATAGCCTAATTAAAATGTAAAACGTTTATTCTAAAATCGAAAACATTTGTCTGTAAAAGTTGAATATATTATATCTACATTAATTTTATTTGGAAATAATTATAAATATACAATTTAAAATTATTGCATATATACTAATTAACTATGAGATATATAAGTTTTACTTTCATTAAACTTTAGCTAGTAATTTCATGTAATCTCATTTATTTTTCTTGTCTTGATTATTATGTATAAATCTATTACATTCATTATTTTTAAAATTATTTTTAAATTAAAAGACCAACTTTTATCAAAATTAAAGATATCATAGGTCATATAACTATATTCATGTGTAAATTATTTATGTGTGAATGCAATAATATTTAAGAAATTTATTATCTCTATTGGTAATTTAAACTCTTATTGATTCAAGAGTGACCCGAATTTCAACCCGAAACCAATGTCACCCCTATTCGAACTCGACCTGAATTCTGATTCTAATATTTAGGTTTACTTAAACCCAATACAACCTGACCCAAGTTGCACCCTTACACAAATGGCCATCAACTAGAGGAAAAATGACAATTTTGTCCCTAATTTTTAATAAACAAATACGGAAAAATTCCCAGTATGCCCACAACATTTAGCCCTTATTCCTTTTATACCCACAACATTTTTAAAAATTTCTTACACACCCACCACATTTCACCACTAATTCCTCTCATGCCGCCACCATCACGGTCCATTAAGTTTCATTCATCAAACCCCATGTTGAACTCAAGGGGGGTTATAGTTAGGGGTGTAAATCGGGTCGAGTTGACTCGAATTGGGGTAAATACAACCCTAACTCATATTATTAAATTTTAACTCAATCCTATTTTTCACACATTAACCCAACCCTATTTTAACCTTATAGAAGTTAGTTCGGTTCGAGTTAGAAATTAAGTTAATAAATGTATAATATTAAAAATATTTTACTTAATTAAATATATTTTAAACTATAAATTATATGAAAGAATCAAAATTAATCCTTTTTTATGAATACTTTCCAATTTATAACTTATATAATGATATAATTGCTAAATAATCCTATTTTAAATCAATAATATCGTATTATGTGTTAACATTGTTGGAAACAATGTTCAAAATAATTTAAATTGACCAAAGCCTGAGTTTTGATGATTAACAAGAACTTATTTGAGTATATAAAGAGTACTAACATGTTTGACAAATGTTTAAGGAAAGCAAAGAGGTCAAGTCGATCTCCAAGTCGACTTGGACTTCGACTTGGGTGAAGTCGATCCCAAAGTCGACTCAAATATCGACTTGAGAATGAATCCCAAAAGGCAACAGGTGAAGTCGCAGGTCAAGTCGACTCCACTTGCGACTTGGGAAGTCAAGTCGCAGACGAAGTCGACTCCAGCATCGACTTAGAGTATCCAGAGCTGAAAAGTGGAAACGAACATGACGAAGTCGCAAACGAAGTCGACTCCAGGTGCGACTTGGGTGAAGTCGCAGGCCAGGTCGACTCCATCCACGACTTGAGATGTTCAAACTTTTAAAGATGCAGTTTTCAAGATATTTAAGAGGATTTATCACTCAAGTCCAAGGAATCAAGATGAAAAACAAATGAGTCAATTTCAAAGTTAAGAATCATGTTCTACATTCAAATCAAGTCTATCAAGCTCAAAGCGAATCTTCAAGCTAGCTTCCAAATGAAGTAAAATCCAAGTCATGAAGACCAAGTGAGTCCAAAGCAAAGCAAGGAACATACATAAATTGTGCAAGAACTCAAAGTTTTCAAATGGTTTGCAAGACTCAAGACATTTCAAGAAGATCAAGGCGTTTCTGCAATAGACCAAGCCAAGTCGCAACCCAAGTCGACTTCAGGATCGACTTGAGTTGAAGTCTGAAAGCCAAGTCGACCCAAGTCTCAGACTTGAGTTTCTGAAGAAACCAAGTCGCAGGCCAAGTCGACTCCATGTACGACTTGGAAGCCAAGTCGCAGGCCAAGTCGACTTCATCTTCGACTTGGAGTATAACGGTCAAATTTTTGACCGTTGGAGTTCATTTATTGCACGCCAACCACTTCTACAACGTTCATATTTTCCTCAATCTATAAAAGGACATTCAAATGAACGTGAGAATATACAAGAGACACTACTCAAAAGATCAAAGAGAGAAAAGAAGTGCAAGAAAGATTTTCAAATATCTTTTCTCCATACTTAAGTGTTTCAAAGGAAGAAAGAGCTTCAAATTGCAAGTTGCTTCAACAATCATCATTCAAGCCACTTTTGATTTCTTCCACGAGCTCAAAACTGCCTACACAAATCTGTAAAGTGTAGTTCTTATTCATTTCTTTATTTGGTTATATAAAACTTGATTTAGCTTGGGTAGCTAAGATCAAGTATATGCAAAGTAGGGTGTGATTGGAGTGAGACTCATCACCTACTTGTGCAAGTGATTGTATATGCCCCCTAGAGCTTTGAATCTAGAAGAGAGCAAGTGGCTCTAGTTGTGTATGCCCCCTAGAGCTTTGAATCTAGAAGAGAGCAAGTGGCTCTAGTTGTATATGCCCCCTAGAGCTTTGAATCTAGAAGAGAGCAAGTGGCTCTAGTTGTGTATGCCCCCTAGAGCTTTGAATCTAGAAGAGAGCGGTGACTCTAAGTGTATTCTTGGAATACATAGTGGAACCCAAGTCACAACGGAGTGTGAGCTTGGAAGAGTGGAGTAGGGAAGGTTTGCCCGAACCACTATAAATCTTGTGTTCTACTTGTTTTCACTGATTTATCTTATTTGCTCTCCATTCGCTTAAAAAGGGGATTAACTTTTTCAAGGGGTTAAGATCTTTGAGATTATCAAAGAAATTTTAAAGAACCCAATTCACCCCTCCCCTCTTGGGTTTAGCCATCAACTCGGGACCAACAAGTGGTATCAGAGCAGGTCTTTAAGTTTATCAAAGAGATCTTATTGAAATGGCATCCCAATCTACTTCCGTTCCCGCATTTGCTGAAGGCCAATCCTTTACAAGGCCACCGTTGTTTGATGGGAACAATTTTGGATATTGGAAGCTTCGTATGAAGCAACTCATCATGGCTACCGATATGGACTCTTGGATTGCTATCCAAGATGGAGTAATATTGCCTACCGATGAACGAGCTTCCAAATGGACCGATGAGGAAGTAAGAACTGTTAAGAGCAACGCCAAAGCTATGAACTCTTTATTTTGTGCTCTTAATGCTTCTGAATATGATAGAGTATCCTCTTGCTTGACCGCCAAAGAAATATGGGATACGCTAACCTCTATCTATGAAGGAACTTCTCAAGTCCAAGGGACGAGAAGGAATATTTTGATTGGAGAACTAGAGAACTTTAGAATGTTAGAAACAGAAAATATTTCTGAAATGTTTGCTAGATTCTCTAAGATTACTAATGCTTTAAAAGGTCTTGGAAAAGCAATATCTGAATCTGAGCAGGTCATGAAGATTTTAAGAGCTCTACCCGAATCATGGACTCCAAAGATCACTGCAATTGAAGAAGCCAAAGACCTCAACACGCTGAAGCTTGAAGACTTAATTAGCTCACTTATGTCACATGAGCTAATTAAGAAAAGGAATGAAGATCAACACAGGGGCAAAAGAGCAATTGCCTTAAAAGCCGCACAAGACACCGATGACACATCTTCTTCTCAAAATGACGACGAGATTGCTCTACTCACAAAACGATTCAGAAAATTTGTGAGGAAAGGCAAAAATTTCAGAAGCTTCAAAGAAAGAACTCCCTGAGAGAAGAAGAAAGAATCAACCAAGTGCTACCGATGCGGCGGTTCGGGACATATGCAAGCCCAATGTCCAACTCCCGAAGAAATCAAGGCAAAAGAACAAAGAAAGGATCGAGGGGACAATAGAAGATTTCAGAAATATAAAGGAAGAGGCATGTACGTGAATGACGAGGAATCTACAACGAGTAGCTCCTCAACCAACGAAATCGAAGCAGAAGAATGTGCGAGAATTTGCTGTATGGCACAAATCGAGCAAGGAGAACAAACTACCTCAAAATGCACAAGCAATGAAGAGGTAAGTTCCAAATTCTCCCTTCCTAATTCAAGTTATTCTTCCTCTCATGAATGCCTCAAATGTGCTGAGTTAGATGAGCTACAAATGGCATATGATTCTTTATATGAAGAAATGAAGAAATTAGGAAGCAAGTTTACAATTAAGAAAAAACAATGTGATGCAGTAATAATTATAAATGGTAAACTTGCAGAAGAAAATGATTTGCTAAAAAAGGAGAACAAATCATTAAATGAATCATTAGCCAAGTTCTCTAATCCAGGAGAAAACGTCAAAATGTTTTTGAATATGACCTCCCAAACACATAAAAGAGGTCTTGGGTATCATACATTTGAGCAAGGAGAAAGTAGTAAATCAAATGTGAAATTACTTGAGAAATATCAAACTAAAACTGCATCTATATACAAGCCACAAAAGAAAAATTTTAAGTGGACTAGAAGACCAATGATTGAACCTTTGTATGCTTGGAGACCTACTCCAAGATTACCTATGGCTTGTAATTTCTGCAATAAGATGGGTCATAAAACTTACAAATGTAATTTTAAGAAACTATATGACCATGGTGCTAAATTAGTTTGGGTTCCAAGAAACACAAGATTTGGGCTTTCAAAGTTAGATCAACTTAGATTAGATTCTATTACTAACCCAAATGGACCCATAAAATGGGTACCAAAAAGATAAGATTTATTTCCTTATTTTTCAGATATGTTTTAAGGCAAAGGCAAACAATGAATGGTTCATGGATAGCGGTTGTTCAAGGCATATGACTGGTGAAAGAAGTTTGTTTCATAAACTTAAGCCTTGCAACGATGGAATGGTTGCCTTTGGAAATAATGAAAAAGGTAAAATTAAAGGTAAAGGAAATATACTTAGTACCTCAAATGCATGCATAGAAGATGTTTTATTTGTTGAAGGACTCAAACACAATTTAATGAGTATTAGCCAATTATGTGATAAAGGATATAAAGTTGTGTTTGAATCATCTATATGTAATGTATTTGATGGAGAACATATCATGTTTAGTGGTAAAAGACATGGAAATGTCTATTTGGTTTCACTTGATGAATTGAATGGTCAATGTCTTATGGCCATTGATAATGATCCATGGGTTTGGCATAAAAGGCTTGGACATGTAAACATGGGAAATATAAAGACCCTATGGAAAAAGAATTTGGTAGAAGGATTACCAAAGTTGAAATATGACAAAAACAAAATTTGTAAGGCATGTCAAATATCAAAACAACCCAAAATGCCTTTCTCTACCAAAAAGGAAATTTCCACCACTAGGCCACTTGAATTGCTACACATGGATCTATACGGGCCATCCGACATTCTAACCATTGGTGGAAAGAAATATGTATTTGTCATAGTTGATGATTTTTCAAGATTCACATGGATAATTCTCTTAGCTAGTAAAGATGAAGCCTTCTCTATGTTTGCAACTTTTGTAAATTTGGTGCAAAATGAAAAACAAAGTACTATTATGACCATAAGAAGCGATCATAGTGGCGAATTCGAAAACAAACGATTCATGGAATTTTGTAATGAAAAAGGAATTCACCACACATTTTCTGCACCAAGAACTCCACAACAAAATGGAGTAGTTGAAAGGAAAAATAGAACTATACAAGAGATGGCTAGAACTATGCTAAATGAGAGCAATTTATCCAAGAAATTTTGGGGTGAAGCTGTGAGTACAGCTTGTCATGTTTTGAACCGAGTTACCATTCGAGCAATCTTGAAAAAGACCCCATATGAACTATGGAAAGGAAGGAAACCAAATATATCTTATTTTCATGTTTTTGGATGTACATGCTATGTTTTAAACAATGGAAAAACCAATTTGGGCAAATTAGATGCAAAAAGCGATGAGGCTATATTCCTTGGTTATTCATCAAATAGCAAAGCATATAGAGTATTCAACAAACGAAACCAAGTTGTAGAAGAATCCATACATGTTGTATTTGATGAAATTAACCAAAGTCCGAGAAAGGAGGATGAACTAAGTGATGCAGATGAACAACCAAAGGAACTCGAGCTCAAGCCAGAAAATCCAGAGGAGGAAGAGGTAAGTGAAGGTAATGACTCTTACAAACCTCCAACTGATTTAAAGTTCAAAAATGCCCATCCAATTGAACAAGTTATTGGAAACATATATGAAGGAGTAAAAACTAGAAGATCAAAACAAAACGTTTATGGCCAATATGCGTTTGTATCGAAAATTGAACCAAATACCATTGAACAAGCTCTTAATGATGAACATTGGGTTATTTCAATGCAAGAAGAGCTAAATCAATTCGAAAGAAACAATGTATGGCATTTAGTTCCTAGACCAAACAATCATATAGTCATTGGTACAAAATGGGTATTTAGGAACAAATTAGACGAAAGCGGTCTTGTAATTAGAAACAAGGCACGATTAGTAGCCAAAGGGTACTCCCAAGAAGAAGGAATTGATTTTGAAGAATCATATGCACCCGTGGCTAGATTAGAAGCCATACGTATGTTATTAGCATTCGCTTCACATATGAATTTCAAATTGTTTCAAATGGATGTGAAGAGTGCATTTTTGAATGGCTATTTGAATGAAGAAGTATATGTTGAACAACCCCCTGGTTTTGAAGATAAGGATCAATCAAAATATGTGTATAAATTGACCAAAGCACTATATGGATTAAAACAAGCTCCAAGAGCTTGGTATGAAAGGTTGAACAAATTTTTGATTGATCATGAATTTCAAAAAGGGAAAGTTGACACTACTTTGTTCATCAAATATAAAAATAGCAATATTTTAATTGTACAAATTTATGTAGATGACATAATCTTCGGTGCTACTGACGAAAATTTATGCCAAGAATTTTCTAAGATTATGCAGAATGAATTCGAAATGAGCATGATGGGAGAATTAAATTTCTTCCTTGGACTACAAATCAAGCAACAAAGTGAAGGAATATTTCTGAACCAGTCCAAGTATGTCAAAGAGATGCTCAAGAAATTTGGAATGCAGAATAGCAAAGGAGCAAACACTCCAATGAGCTCAACAATCAAAATCGACACGGATGAAAACGGTAAAAGTATCGATCAAAAGCTTTATAGAAGCATGATAGGATCTTTGCTTTATTTAACTGCTTCTAGACCCGATATCTTATTTAGTGTTTGTATGTGCTCTAGATTTCAAGCATGTCCCAAAGAATCACATCTACTTGCTGTAAAAAGAATTTTTAAATATTTGATAAAAACTACAAACCTTGGACTATGGTATCCAAAGGGGTCAACCTTTGATCTAATCGGCTATTCGGATGCAGACTTTGCCGGATATAAAGTAGATAGAAAAAGTACCAGTGGAACTTGTCAATTTCTTGGACATATGCTAGTTTCATGGCATTCAAGAAAACAAACAAGTGTTGCACTATCTACTGCGGAAGCCGAATACATAGCCGCCGGTAGTTGTTGTGCCCAATTACTTTGGATGAAACAGCAATTAAAGGATTATGGTATTGATTATGTTGATATTCCTATTAGATGTGATAATACAAGTGCAATTTGTTTGACTAAAAATCCTGTATTGCATTCTAGAACCAAACATATTGATGTGAGACATCATTTTATTCGTGAACATGTTGAAAATCATGATGTGTGCTTAGAATATGTAAAAACAGAAGACCAAATTGCTGATATCTTTACCAAACCTCTAGCCAAAGATTCATTTTGTAAGATTAGGAATGATATGGGGATGATAGAGCTAAACTAGGAAAAATAAATAAGAAAATTAAATTGGAAAATATCAAGTCGATGAGTCAAGTCGACTCCAAGGACGCCAAGTCGACTCCGCCTCCAGAAGCGAAGTCGACTCCGCTAGGGTCGAAGTCGACTCCGCCTCCAGGCGAAGTCGACTCCAGAAGGACCGAAGTCGACTTCGCCTAGGGCAAGTCGACTCCGCGCGCGACCGTCCGAATTCCGGAAATTCTTTCTTTTCTTCTCTCCTCTCTTCTTTCTTTCTCATTTTTTTCGGCCTCTCTGTTTTTCTCTTCTTCTCCGGGGATTCTCCCTATTTCTCCATCTCCGGCGACAGTCTTTTCTCCGGCAATTTCTTCTTCCATCTCCGGCAAAACTTTTCCGGCAAATCCCTTTCTCTCTTTCACTAGCATTCCCTCTCAGATTCCATAAATCCCATCTCAATGGCCCCGAAGAAAGCCGTCTCCAAACCATCAAAAAAGCCTGTGCCTAGACCTCCCACATCTCACACTGAGGAAGAAGTCCCTAGGAGAGCTAGGACACCTGCAAAACGGGCTCGAGAGGAACCATCAACTTCGACGGGTAAACGGGTTCGATTCCAAACCTCCACTCAATCATCTGATCAAGCACCCAGGTCGGAAAATCAACAAACCACCTCACAGAGCACACAATCCGGGACAAGCAGAAGGGGCACTGCAGCTGGGAAAGCCCAAGTTTTGAAGATGCCCACTACCTACTTCAAAACCGAGCTCCAGCATAGCCGTTTCTACAAAAAGTTCTACGAACGGAAGGTATTCATACCCAAGATTATAGATTTCAATTTCTTGAAAGAATATGGATCCGACATAGAAGATCTATTGGATTTTCAAGGATGGACCAATTTGCTAAAGGAAGACGAAAGGGTCTATCCAGATCTTACTCGAATGTTTTATTATCTTTGGGATGAAGAATACTTTGGAACATTCGTAAAAGGAGTCGAAATGGATCTTGGAATCGGAATAGTTGCAGGACCGACTGAAGTAATGAGTCATTTAGGACACATACTTGGAGTCCCGTATGAGGATGAGCCTATTCCAGAAGACCTCACAATGGATCAAATGTATAATCAGCTCACCCGGAGCAACAAGTACCATCCGGGAATCAAATTCCTTCGGTACATGGATTTGTCACCCAGACTTCGGGTACTAAGGCTTCTCATTGCCCACTGCATCTACCCAAAGGGCGGTGGAAGAAATCAATTGAATCCACAGGAAGCTGGGATATTATGGAAAGTGGCCAACAGGGTCAAAGTGAGCATCCCGAAATTATTTCTAGAAGCCTTGGGAAATAGAAAGGACAACCCACGAGGAGTCCTTCCCTATGGCACATGGATTACAAAGATTTTGGAATTCTTCAAAGTGGATATTGAAGGCGAGCCTTTCGAAGTGCTCAAATCCACAAATGCCATAAATAAAGCTCTCATACAAAGAATGAAGATCAATTTGCTTGAACTAAGGCATGACGCCTCAGAAGAAGAGCATCAAGAGGACCAAGCACAAGCTGAGGGGGAGCAACCTCCCGAGGCACCGGCTGCTCCAGAAGAGCCACCATCGCCTCAATCCCACGGCTCCTACTCCCCACAAGGATCCGCTGCAAGAGAACGGGTGCCTCCAACCTCTTCTGAGGAAGTCACCCTAAAGGATTTGAAAGATGAAATCATAGCCATGAGGGCTGAAATGGGACACCAAGAAAACCGGATGACAAGTCTTGTCACCGGTGTTCTTAATGCACTTGAAGATATGCATTCCCGACAAGATAGAATCGAGCGGGAAATGCGACATATCCGCTATCATCTTGCATCAGGCCATCATAAAAAGAGACCCATGCCTGAACTCGATCCCTACGAGTCGGGTTCAGTTCATAGAGAGACAACTCCCGATCACGCTTCTCTTGTTTACTCATCGGCCCATCATTGTCCCATCAAACCTATTCCATATCCCATCTCTCAATTTCAATTTACCAAGTCTTTGGTACTTTTTGAATGATTGACAAAAAGGGGGAGGTAGATAGTAGATAGGTTAGATTTGAGTGTTTTTATTTTTGGGTTGGGTATTTTGTATCTAGGATAGTTTCATTTATGCTTCATTATTCTGTAATGAAACTTCATATATATGAAATGATGTTTGATATGATAACTGGTTTATGATTGATATATGCTTGATATAAAGTTTGAATGAATGATATATTTGATCAATGATTACAATATAAAGTATTCAACATGATTTACTTGAAAGGTATTCACAAATGCTCTGTTTTTCAAAAGACATATGAACATGATTAATGCTTGAAAGGTATCAACTCAAATGAAATTTTGTCAATCATCAAAAAGGGGGAGATTGTTGGAAACAATGTTCAAAATAATTTAAATTGACCAAAGCCTGAGTTTTGATGATTAACAAGAACTTATTTGAGTATATAAAGAGTACTAACATGTTTGACAAATGTTTAAGGAAAGCAAAGAGGTCAAGTCGATCTCCAAGTCGACTTGGACTTCGACTTGGGTGAAGTCGATCCCAAAGTCGACTCAAATATCGACTTGAGAATGAATCCCAAAAGGCAACAGGTGAAGTCGCAGGTCAAGTCGACTCCACTTGCGACTTGGGAAGTCAAGTCGCAGACGAAGTCGACTCCAGCATCGACTTAGAGTATCCAGAGCTGAAAAGTGGAAACGAACATGACGAAGTCGCAAACGAAGTCGACTCCAGGTGCGACTTGGGTGAAGTCGCAGGCCAGGTCGACTCCATCCACGACTTGAGATGTTCAAACTTTTAAAGATGCAGTTTTCAAGATATTTAAGAGGATTTATCACTCAAGTCCAAGGAATCAAGATGAAAAACAAATGAGTCAATTTCAAAGTTAAGAATCATGTTCTACATTCAAATCAAGTCTATCAAGCTCAAAGCGAATCTTCAAGCTAGCTTCCAAATGAAGTAAAATCCAAGTCATGAAGACCAAGTGAGTCCAAAGCAAAGCAAGGAACATACATAAATTGTGCAAGAACTCAAAGTTTTCAAATGGTTTGCAAGACTCAAGACATTTCAAGAAGATCAAGGCGTTTCTGCAATAGACCAAGCCAAGTCGCAACCCAAGTCGACTTCAGGATCGACTTGAGTTGAAGTCTGAAAGCCAAGTCGACCCAAGTCTCAGACTTGAGTTTCTGAAGAAACCAAGTCGCAGGCCAAGTCGACTCCATGTACGACTTGGAAGCCAAGTCGCAGGCCAAGTCGACTTCATCTTCGACTTGGAGTATAACGGTCAAATTTTTGACCGTTGGAGTTCATTTATTGCACGCCAACCACTTCTACAACGTTCATATTTTCCTCAATCTATAAAAGGACATTCAAATGAACGTGAGAATATACAAGAGACACTACTCAAAAGATCAAAGAGAGAAAAGAAGTGCAAGAAAGATTTTCAAATATCTTTTCTCCATACTTAAGTGTTTCAAAGGAAGAAAGAGCTTCAAATTGCAAGTTGCTTCAACAATCATCATTCAAGCCACTTTTGATTTCTTCCACGAGCTCAAAACTGCCTACACAAATCTGTAAAGTGTAGTTCTTATTCATTTCTTTATTTGGTTATATAAAACTTGATTTAGCTTGGGTAGCTAAGATCAAGTATATGCAAAGTAGGGTGTGATTGGAGTGAGACTCATCACCTACTTGTGCAAGTGATTGTATATGCCCCCTAGAGCTTTGAATCTAGAAGAGAGCAAGTGGCTCTAGTTGTGTATGCCCCCTAGAGCTTTGAATCTAGAAGAGAGCAAGTGGCTCTAGTTGTATATGCCCCCTAGAGCTTTGAATCTAGAAGAGAGCAAGTGGCTCTAGTTGTGTATGCCCCCTAGAGCTTTGAATCTAGAAGAGAGCGGTGACTCTAAGTGTATTCTTGGAATACATAGTGGAACCCAAGTCACAACGGAGTGTGAGCTTGGAAGAGTGGAGTAGGGAAGGTTTGCCCGAACCACTATAAATCTTGTGTTCTACTTGTTTTCACTGATTTATCTTATTTGCTCTCCATTCGCTTAAAAAGGGGATTAACTTTTTCAAGGGGTTAAGATCTTTGAGATTATCAAAGAAATTTTAAAGAACCCAATTCACCCCTCCCCTCTTGGGTTTAGCCATCAACTCGGGACCAACAAACATAAGATTATTTATTAATAATTTATTATATTGTATACTAATATATGAAATTGTGTCAGTTCAGGTTGACAATCGTCCAACTCAAACCAACCCTCTTTTGAAATTGGTTCAGCTAAAATCGGGTTATATAATTTAGTTTTTCCAAAACGTCTAACCCAACTCTATTATAAATCAGGTTGGGTTAGTCAGGTTCAGGTTGAAACTAACCTATTTACACCCCCAGTTGCAGTATTCACAAAAGAAGATGTGTATTTTCAGAATTCAGAAAATTAAGACAAATGCGACTTGACGGACTGTGACGATAGTAGCACAAGAAGAATTAGGGTAAAATGTTTTGAGTGTATAAGAAAATTTTGAAATCTTATGAGTATAAGAGGAATAAAGCCAAATATTATGGGTATGTGGGAAATTTTTTATCCAATGACAAAATCTTCATTTTCCTTCAAGTCGACAGTCATTTGTGATGACATAAGTACTAAGGGAATTATGAGTGAAATGTTATGGGTATGCGGAAAATTTTTGATTTGTTATGGGTATAAGGAACATTAGCCAAAAGTTGTTGGTAGGCGCGGAATTTTCCCTTTTCTTTTTCTCTATCAATCTTGAAAAGTGTACATTATAGTCATTGACATGGTTTATATATTAGAAGATTATGGGCAAATCTTATGGGACATTGAGGTATAGGGGTGTTAATAGTCATGGTCAACCCGTCAACCCGTCCGTCCAACCCGTTTATAAATGGGTTTAGGTTGAGATTTTTGAATAAATGGGTTATGATCCGTAAACTCGTTTAACTATTTAATAAAATAAATGGATTAGGGTTGAAATTTTATAACTCGTCAACCCGTTTAGTAATCCATTTAGCCCACATAACTTGTTCAACCCGTTTAATTCATTCAACCCATTTAACTCGCTTAACTCACTAAAGTTATATATATATATGTAAACTGCTTGATTATTTTGTCTTTCTAAGTCTTCATCCGGTCACCTAATTTTTATTTTTCCACTGCTGTCTTAATTTCATTTTTCCGTTATTGCCCTATTTCCATTTGCCCTATGCCGAAAATACCCTTACATCTCTCCATGTGAGATCATCATCTACTAGAGTCTAAACTTTTCGGTTACTTGCTATACAACCCGTTAACAACCTACCAACCCATTTTGTAAATAGGTTAGGGTTGAGGTTTTAAAATGGATTAATAAACGGATTAGGGTTGAGATATTTTAAATGGATTAGGATTAGTATTAGGCTCCAACCGGATCCGTTAACACCCCTATTGAGGTATAAGATGAATTTTTTTTTCAAATTTTAAGAGTTAAGACCCATTTGTCATTTTGTAGAAGGAAAAAACGTTTTCTTACTTCATCATATATATATATCCTATTATAATTGGATATTTTAATTATATAACTACCATATATTTCTATTATTATCAATACATTTTAACCATTTTCACCAGTGTTGTAAGAACCGAACCGGACCAGACCGGCCGGTCGAACCGGTCCGACCGGGAACTGGTCCGCATTCCGGTTTGGTTCAGAAACATAAAACCGACCAAACCAGAGAACCGGCGGTTGAACCGTAACATACGGTCGAACCGGATTCGCCCGGTTGAACCTGAAATATATTTTAAAAAAAATCTCGATGCTCCCTCGTCTTCCCATTTCCGCCCTTCCGGGTTTCGAGTTTCGACCACGAAACCGACGGCCGCTCGCCCGCAGCTGCCCGACGCCCGCTCTCCCCTCTAGTTTCCGAGTAGAATGCCTACAGCAGAATCAGATTCGGATGTCTGACAAACCCCAGCTTCCGAATCGCCAAGAAATTCTCCTTCACCCTCCTGGTACATGTCGGCATAAGGAATCGAAGCAATGGCACCGTGCCGCGCCGCTGCAAGCTCGCCTTGTACACCGTCCCGTACGCGGTTTTCCCCAAAACCTCCCCGGGTGCATCCAAAATGTTGTGAATTGTGAGATTCTGGCCGCCGGGGAAGCTGATCAGATCCTCTGCTTCTGTAGTTCTGAAATCCCCAAAGATCCCAAGCTCCGCAGACTGCTCTCCGACTGCCTTTCACCGTAGCAAATATGCGAACAAGATAATCAAGAAGAGCAGGACGAGAATCGCGAAAACTACGCCGAGAGCGACTGAGATTGTCTCTGATCTTCCCATTATCCGGATTGGGTTTGCGTCCGATCGAATATAGATTCATGTATGTGCAATGAGCTTCTGCGATTGGAAGTTAGGGATGAATCTAGAAGGAAATAGAAAAAGAACACATTATATTTTTTTTTTCTGAAATTAGATGCATCAGCACAGGTGCACTGAGTAATCAGAGAAGAAAGCGAATCCAATGCTTCCTCGTATGGAGACACCAGCGACTGCGGATGCGGAGCCGACGACGACGATGGCATCTTATCTAAAACAGGATTAATTCCAAAAATCACAACTCTCTTGTTCGAAATGAAACCCATCTATGGAATTTAGTTCCCTGTTGATTATTACTTAGGCCATGTTGAAGCGGCCGTGAATGCAGAGGAAGAAGAATCTAATGACAGAACCGACACTAATTTTTTTTAATTTTTTTTTTCAAAATTTTTTTCATGAACTTGTTAATGTAAATGTATGTAACATGTGTATCACTTTTTACCATTTTTGAAAATCTTTAGATATTTATTTCGGATTTTTAAAAATCAGTGATATTTTAGTAATTTTAAATTATTAAAAATGCCACTGATTTTAAAAATTCTGAAATAAATATCTAAAAAGTTTCAAAAATGGTAAAAATTTATACACATATTAAATAAACTTACATTAACATTTCTTTAAAAATTTGTCAAGAAAACTAAAAAAGTGAGTGAATTACACCGGGGAGCATTAAGGCTCAATGCTCCCGGGTGCATTGAACCAGAGCCCGTGGTCAAAAAAAATAACACCGTTTTGAAATGCATGTGATAATGAAGTAGAGTAGTTAAGTAATTAATATTATAAAAAATGTAAGAATAGTTGAAAATTGAAAATTTAATATTATCAATATATTTATTTAAATTTTAAAATAATTTAATATTTATGACATCATAAATATGTCATGCTGACGTCACCGGTTCGAACCGGTTCGAACCAAACCAGTTCCTTTACCAGTTCAATCACCGGTTCGGTTATGACAACATTGATTTTCACTTGTTTTCATGCAACTGTTGTGCCTATTTTATTTTTATTTTCCTCATTCGTAATCATTATCCTTATTATATTACATCATATTCTCAATTTGTCGAAATTTCTCATTTATTTTTTCTTTATACCTTTTATAAAGTATTCTTAAATCCAATGAAAATATCTCAAAATGCAATAAAAATATAACGGGTGAGCATGGATGTAGCTTAGAAAGGGCATCCCAAAAATCAATATAAGGTGTTTTCTTTCGATAATATGAGTAGAAAGAAAAGTGAGAAAATAATAAATAGAATATTTAGAAAAAAGTGAGATTAACATAATATAATATAAATAAAGTTGGAATGAATACGAAGAATATATGAAAAAATGATTAGAATCTATAAAGATAAAAAAAGAAAATAGGTAGTTACGGTGTTTAATCATTTTTCCAAAAAACTATGGCGAAAATAACTTTTCAACCTAAGCTCATTACTAAGCATATGCACAAACTTATTCCTCGAGACTGAAAATTAGGTCAACCCATCCCATGTCCATAACTTTTAGTAAAAAAATTCATTGACATCGAATTTACATATTAATCATTGTAAAAAGTAAATTTAAAAATTAAATTAGAATATAATTAATTATAAATGATATGAAAAGTTTAGAGAAATGAAAATAAGATAAAAATATGCGTATAATTTCTTATTAAATAACTATATGTAGGGCATGGTGAGTCTATTCAAGTCAAGAATATGATTTACTCACTCCAATCATGCTTCTAAATTTTCTTAAGTAAAAATTTTTAACTCACTCTTCTCCAAGGTTATGAAATATTAATTTAGCTTAGGGATATTTTCGATATTTGATAAAACTTTTTAAAATTTGTAATAAAAACTTTTTGTGTAAAATTTTTTAAAATTAGGAAAGTAACGTGATATAATAAGAATAATAATGAGTAATAAAGATAATAAAGCAAAATAAATACAATAATCGTATAAGTAGTTGTATATGAAAATGTAAAAAATAATTAGAAAATAAAATAGTTAAGAATATCTAAAAAGTTGTATGAAATGCCAAACACTTTTTATATCTTCCCATAAAAATCATATATATTTCAAAATTTTCCTCTCTACTCTTTAATTATTACCTTATTATATCACATCATTACTCTATTTATTTCAAAAAAAAAATTCTCCATTTTTCTCTCTTCCCAAATGGATCCTAAATAAGTACTTAAGGTACTAAAAATTTCAAAATTAACCGAAACTTCACATCTAATTAACTAGTTTAAGCTGCAAATGAAAATTTTAATGCAATATACCTCATTCGCTTTTTCAATAAATTTTGTTATACTATATTTGTTTATTAATATTTTACTAATGGTGTTTTGCTTTCACTAGCCATTGCGCCTACAAAGTTTCATGTATATTGCATCCGTACATATTGCGAACTTTAGCAAATTTTGTGGGCATATCCCCACTTAATGGTTTTCCAGAATGGCGTCGGCAGATAAATAAATAGTATTTTTAAAATCCTAAATTGCCTCCAGTGAAATTCCGTTGTCTGTGGAGCCAGAAGGTTTCTCACTGGGTTTAAGGAGTTTGAAATGAGGATCACACAAAATTTCAATCAACGTGACTCCATATTGATATTTGGATGCTTATATTGAAGTTGTCGATGCTCCGACATGGAATGGGTAATAGATCCACTTCACTTTGCCATCCTATATCCCTGTTAAAAGACTCAAAACTGTAAATTTTCTGTATGAGAAAAAATAAGCCAATTGGAGGAGAATTCTTAAGATCAATCCACAACCCACTCCTGATTGTTATGTTTTTGCAATTTTTTATTGTAGGAAAATGAAATACAATAAAGCAGAAATTGCACCATTTAAATCTTCAAAAAATTGAAAATGAAATTATGGTTATTGAGGTATCCCTTAAAATGGACGGAGGTAACACGGACTCACCCTAAATGATACGGTGAGGGAACAGGGAATGCGTTTCCAGGATCTGCCCAGCAGAACGAAAGAATCTACAATTCGGGATGGGTTGAATCTAACTGCAATTTGCATAGCTTCATCCATAACTCGAGCCACAGCCTTCAAATTGGCAATAAGAACTAATCAGCAGGTGGTTCTCACGCTACTTTCTTTTTTTGGGTTTTGGTAGTATGATTAAGCAAACCGGAGTAAAGTTGAATAATAAAATTATGCGATAGGGGTGTGCTTTTTTTTTTTTTGGTATATATTTATATACATTTCAATACATATTATACTGAAGATCTTAAACATTCTTACAAATTTGAAGACACACACAACTCCTTCAAATAAATTTGGAGACACAACTCCACCAAAAAATTAGAAAGACCAGCTTCCAACAACCATCCAACAACCACTGCTCCCACTACGGCCGAAATCCCGAACTCAGCACTAGCGCTTGCAACAGGGTGTGTTTGATTAGCATACTTCTTTCAGCTTTCTCAGTCCATGAAATGGTTTGATTGTTTGTATAAAAAATAATTTAAAAATAAAATAATTAACAAAAAAATGAAAAGTTTTAAATCGAAAAATTTTGGCCGACATTTTTTGTATCAAACTAAATTCACGCAAAAATTTTAATCTTCAGACGAAACACACCCATCGTTTAACCCGCACCGTTTCGTTTGTTCCCTTAGCGTTGGTTCGGCAACGCGAGGATGGGAACGGGGAATCTAATCTAGTCAGCAGCATTAGGCAATCGGTAAGCCTGGTTACCACGGGAACTCCTGTGGAAGAGATCAATTCCCTTATTACAATGGCATATTTCATTTTCTCCGCTAGCATCGCATCGAAAATCGCCGCAAAACATACGTATGTTTTTCAAAAAGCCGAAGAAGAAGAAGAAAGAGGAGGAGGTAAAAATAGAAAATGGGGATGCGTAATAGGGATGTCGTGTTCGGCCTCCAAGCATGAACCACCAGCTGTAAATGGAAATATAGCAGTGAGAACGTAAGAGGAGGTCGAAATCGATGTAGGAGCTGTATTCATCTCTATGGCATGGAATATACTGCGCCAAAGAGCCAAACTTCAGCCCCAACCCCAACCCGTCCCAATCTCTCTCTCTCTCTCTCTCTCTCTCTCTCATGCAGCAGCTGCGGCTGATGACCAGAAAATACCCCCTCCAATGGCGGAAACCCTAGGCCCATTCTTCCCCATTTGCAGAACAAAAGAGGTTTTATAGATCGTGTTGGTCTTTTGAATTTGCAAAGATACACCTTTTTCCGGGGGAAAGTAGAAGAGGCCTTCTCTCCAAAATAAATTCCATTGCCAAGTCCCAGCTCATCATTAAACTTGAATTTTAGGGTGTGTTTGGTTGGAGGTAAAACTTTTGATGAAAAGTTTTTGGAGTAGAAGTTGTCAAATCAATAAAAAATGATGTGATATAATAGGAGTAATGATGATGAGTAAAGAGAATAAAGTTAAAATAGATAGGTTAATTGCATGGGTAATTGTGTAGAAATGATTGAAAAGTAGGGTAGTTTGTATAGAAAAATGTGAAAAAATAATTAAAAAATAGAGTAGTTATGAAGATTGAAAAGTTTTAGATCGAAAAGTTTTAGTTGATATTTTTTTACCCTAAACAAACACACCCTTAATGCGGAGATCATTATTAATTTTTGTTTTCTATACAGTTTACATAATCAGGGTTGTTTACTTACACGATGACATGCTATTTAATAAAATTTCACGATTTAGAATGATTGAGAATATTTATAGATCCCATGTCACGAGGAATTTTGTTTTCCCGTATTTAAAAAGTGATAAAACCTGTTTTATAGGATAAATATAATAAAATTAACATATTTATACAAAAAAATTTCAAAAAATAAAAAATATGTCTTTTAACGGTCCGAAACCGTCAAATTTTAGACCGTTTTAAAAAGACATACTCAACATAATAAGTATATTTAGGAAAAATGCTAAAATAAAATATTAATTTTTTTTTATTGGAATATATTTACATATATCTCAACACATATTACATTGAAGGTTTGAGACATTTTTACAAATCTGGAGACACTGCTCTACCAAATAATCAGAAATACGCAACTTCCAACAACCAAACGGTAGACCACTGCTTCCACAAACAACCGGACGGGAGACCATAGCTCCCACTAATAATTTTCCTCGTTTCTCATTTCTGGCCGAAATCCCAAATGCGGATTCGAACCCACGACCCAGCGTTGCCTAGATTCCACGACGCCTGCGCTGACCAATCGAGCACAGCTCCGTTGGTAAATATTAAAAATTATTAAACTTTCCGAGTGAGATCTTTATAAAAAAAATAATCTTTATATGTATATACAATTACATTGTGTAATAATGGTAGTGTAACTAATAACATGGTCTCTCTCTCTTTTTTAACCGAAAATAAGAGTAAATGTCTGGATATATAATTAACCGTGAAAACATATAAAGAGGTCGCTCTTACACATTAAACACAATACCCCCTTGGGGTGTACTCGTCCGGAGGGGAAAAAAAAAAAATACAAACAAAAATTTTTCAATTAAATTTTTTTTACTTTCAATAATTATTCTATTTTTTCATATTTTCTTATATAAACTACTCTACTTTTCAATTATTTCTACACAATTACCCATACAACTAATTTATCTATTTTAACTTTATTCTCTCTCCTCATCATCATTACCCCTATTATATCATATCATTTTCTATCAATTTGACAATTTATACCCTAAAAACTTTTCATCAAAAATTTTAACCCTAACCAAAAATACAAAAAAGACCAGTGTTATGCAGCAGCAGCCATAAAGTGACAGCTAACCGCGTATCCGCATCTATGAAAATCACCGGGGAAAAAGAGTTTCTAAGAGCTTGATTTTGATACGGGCAGGACACGGATATATATTTTTTCGGATAGGCAACTGTGATATTTTTTTGTAATATATATATAATAATAATAATAATAATAATAATAATAATAATTGCTTAAGATTATTATATTATTCCTATGCTATTACTATTTCTACGTGTCGTAGTTTGGGAATAGGTAAAAATTCTGAATGAAAATTTTATAGGGTAAAAAATTTTGAAATAAAAAAAAATTCTTGGATGAAATAAGGATAATGATAAAGAATAAAATAAAATATATAGGTTATTTATACAAGTTAGGTGAGATAGCTATATAGAAAAATATGAATAAATGATTAAAAAATATGATAATTTTTAAAGTGTAAAGTTTTAAATTACAAAGTTATACAGTATGTCTGTTTATATCTAAAATTTATATAACTAAAACTTTTCAATATAAAATTTTTACTTTTCATAACTACGTTATTTTTTAATTATTTATTTAGATTTTTCTATACAACTATCGTACTTTTTAATTATTTTTGCAGAACTGCCTATATAACTAAGCAATTTGTTTCAACTTTATTTTTTCTTCATTATCCTTATTATATCACATTATTATCAACCGTTTCAAAAACTTTTACCTCAAAATTTGTCACCCAAAAGTTGTAGTATTTCTCAAACACATCCTTAGAGTAAAAACTTTTTATTTGAAAAATTATTATGGTATATAAACTTATTTATTTTTTCTCTGTTCATCTAATGATTGACATTATAGTAAGCATTTTTTGCGAGTGTTCTTTCCCATCTTGAAAAATAAAAAAATCTACGGCAGCGTGCATGCCGTTAAGTAATTTGAAGGTCCATTGCATACAAGAAAATTTTTTCAAACAAAATTTTTTCATTAAATTTTTTTCACTTTCTATAACTATCAATTTTTAATTATTTATTTACATATTTCGTATACCTACCTCATTTTTCAATTATTTTTACATAACTAATTATATACCCAATATATGTATTTTAACTTTATTCTCTTTATTCACTATTATTATCCCTATTATGTTATATTATTTTCCACTGATTCAAAAATTTTAATCCAAAATTTATTATTTTCTAAATACATCTTTAATTATAGAAAATATAAAATTAATATGGATGGGAAAGAAAAAGGGCATATTTGGAGATGTGAAATGGGAAAATTTTGTGATATGAGATAGTAGAATAAAATGGAATATTTTGGGAATCGTTTAATTGATAAGAAATAATGAGAGTAAAGTTGAAATAAATAAATTATTTTATGAATTGTTATAATCATCTCAACTTGTATTAGAGATGGACTCCTAAAATATTCTTACACATTTTAATACAGCATTCTACTAAATATTTAATAATATTCTTATTTTTCTCCTTATCTTTTTTTCCTACAATATCTATTTGTGAATACTCCCCAGATAAATAGGGAGACGATGCTTCATCACTACCACCGCATACGAAATTGTTGTCGCTCTGAGTTTAAACACCGTCGCCAAACTATTGGGGTACGACGATATACTCCAAAACTAAGAAAAATTATTGAAATCCAGGAGTAAAAGTTTAAAAATATATTTATGATATGACAGAGAATTATCCTCAGAACCATACTCCCACGCTATGCCATCCCATTGCACATTTATGGATTACCAGAGGTGGCCTTTTGTTTTGGCTGATCGAAGTATCAAATAGGGGGGACGTTTGGTAACTTCGGAGCAGGTGAAACCATGGGAATTGTACATTGGGCACATTTTTCATGGCATGATTTTGCCATCTAAATTTTTTATTTTATTTTACTCTTACGTTTCAATTATTTGTCTTCCAACAACCTATTTATTATAATTATACTCTTATAATTTTTTTATCAATTACACAATTTTCAAAATATTCTATTTGCCACAATTTTCCACAATCTCATTCTTTCACCTTAGGGAACGTTCTCTTAAGAGTGGGAGATAGAATTTCCCAAACATGTCAATGGTGCAACAACATTTGTTGGTTCTCCCACGGAGATTTTGGAGGATATACCGGTAATCAACATAATGCCAATATAAGATTTTTTTTTTTTTTTTGGAAAAACAAGCTATTTATATACATTGTTTACCAAGGGTGTGTTTGGTTACATATAAAATATGTCAATGAAAACTTTTCAATCAAAAATTTTTCACTCTCCATAACTATATTTTTTTTAATTATTTTTTCACATTTTCCTATATAAACAATCCTACTTTTCCATCATTTCCACACAAATACCCATACAATTATCCTATTTATTTTAACTTTATTCTTTTTACACCTCATTATTATCCCTATCATATCACATCATTTTCTATCAACTTGACAACTTTTACTCTAAAAAATTTTCATCAAAAAATTTTACCTCCAACCAAACACACCACAATAGTGCAACTTAATGCCGGGTTAATTTGAACTCGTCTGTAGATTTCAGAACCAAGTTTAAATTTTATTGTTGAGATTTTTTCAAAATAAATCTAGTTACAATCGAATTATGAAAAAAAGAAACTAATATTAGGCTTACATCAACTCTATACCAGAACCTAACCTATTTTGAACCCCATATATCCCTAATTTGTTAACAAAATTATATTAATTTATACAATAAGCATTTTAACTGTAATTATACTAACGGAATGTTTGGCAATTGGCAATTGAAGTATGAGATGGTAAATGGTGGAATTATGTATTTTGAGAACAATCATTTATCAAATAATAACCACATTTTTCACTTTTAACATTATATTTTAGTCATTTTTCTTACAAACTACCTCCATCATACCCATTTATTTCAACTTTCTTCCTCTTATTTCCTATCAACCACACTATTCCCCAAATATATTTTTTTCCCATTCCATCACATCCCACAATTTTTTATTATTCTATGTTCCCAAACAAACCCTAAAAGTTTTTGATGTAATAATAGTCAAAATTAAACTATAAAATGTTTATTCTAAAGTATAAATGTCACATACATTTGTTCATAAAACTTGAATCTATCATATCTATATCAATTTAATTTGTAAATAATTACAAATATATCAACTCTTTAAAATTATTGCATATACACCAATTTACTATAAGATATATAAGTCTTATTTTTATTAAATTTGTCTAGATAGTGATTTCACATAATCCCATTTATTTTTCCTATCTTGATTGTTAGTGTTAAATTAATTATATTGATTGTACTTATCATTATCTTTTAATTAGAAAACTTTCATCAAATCAAAGACATCAATGTCATATAAATATATTCGTACATAAATTATGAATAAATAATTTATCATAATTAAAAAATACATTTTAGAATTAGCTGGTGTGAATGTAATAATATTCCAAGAGTTTGTTATTTTTATTGTTAGATTTCAGTTTCTGTTGGTTTAAAAAAATCCGAATTTTAACCCGACATTAATGCCAACTTGCTCCAAACTTGATCTAAATTCGGATTCTAATATTAAAGTTTGGGTTCACTTAAATCCAGTAGACTTAAGGTTTGTGTTCATATAAATTCAATATAGCCTGATCTAAGTTGTACCGTTACCGTTTATGCTACAAACCTTTCAGTATAAAAGTTTTTAAAATGAAAAAAAATAATACTAAATAATAATGAGTAAAAATGACAAAGCTAAAATAAATTTATAGTTGTACATATATTTGTATAAAAACAATTAAAAAGTATGCTAATTGTATAATAAAACGTGAAAATAATTTAAAAATTAGATAACTGCATAGAGCGAAAACCTTAGATTAAAAAGTTTTTATTTGAAAAGTTTTAAAGGTATCCAAATACACCGTAATTTTTTTAAAATTTTCACTATCCACAATTATCATATTTTTAATTTTTTTTTTTTACATTTGTATATACAACTAGCTTACTTTTTAGTGATTTTTATATAATTATTCATACAGTCGACTTATCTATTTTACATTTATTTTCTTTATTTTTCATTATTACAGATACCATATCACATTTTTTTAAGTTAAAAGAAAAACTTTTCATTCAAAATTTTATCATTTCACAAATACACACAATACATGATTATTCGTGATTATTGGTGGAAATATATTGACCCGATGATTGTTTTTTATGTAACATTCAACGGCTAAATTTATGAGGCGGATGAGTGCCAACTAAAATTTTTCAATTTTCACAACTTTTATATTTTTAATTATTTATTTAATTATTCATTTACAATTATTTTACTTTTTAATCATTTTTACATAATTATTAATATATTTAATTTATTGTTTAAATTTTATTCTTTTTAATTATTTTCGTTACTCCAGTCATACCATATTGGGTGTGTTTGGCAATTGACAAAAAATGTCAAGTTAAAACTTTTCAATCTAAAATTTTTCACTCTTCACAACTATCATATTTTTTAATCATTTTTTTTTTCATATTTTCCTATACAACTACCATACTTTTCAATCATTTCTATCATACCTTCACTGCTCAACTAGCGTAAAGGCCCTTCCATCAAATCTGCATCATCTGCACTCACTAATTAGTTGAAAACAATGAGTACAAAATACTCAGTAAGCAAGCATTTAAAAATACGTACTGTTCAAAACCTGTGGTATTAACCAAAATCATAAAACTCTTAAAATCTCATTATGCATGTGTGACGATGAGATGAATGCACACACATGCATGATGATGCATCCTTCCATGACTTATCCATCGTTTGGCAGATAACACTTATCAAGTGATCGCCCGCCCCATACGTCGGACGCACCGACCAGGCAACGCCAAGGACGGACTACCTGTCCAATTACAACCTTGACAAAGCCTCATGCATGAGTTCTATTTACACGTGCATCATATGCATTTATGACATGAATTGAGTTATCCACGTAACTAACCTATCTATTTTAACTTTACCTCTTTATTATTCATCATTACCCCTATCATATCACATAATTTGACAACTTTTACTCTCCAAAACTTTTCATCAAAAGTTTTATTGATCAGCTAACACATCCATTATTTTTTTTATATTTTGAAAACGTTTATGTTAATTTTTTTTTTATCAGAGCGCATGGTATTGTAGAATATGACTCCTCTGTTGACATCCTGCGAAGGCGCGAAGAAAAAGGGTTGCGGCAGCATCTCTCTCTCTCTCTGTCTCTCGTTGCTCTTGGCCGCTAAGAAGAAAAGCAGAGGCGCGAAAAGCTCCCTTTTTCTTCAACGTCTCAGAAGTCTCTCCGCATTTTCGCTCTCCAATCTTGGAGCATCCATAAACATTTCAACTTTTTCTCACTCCTTCTCGCTTCTCACAAACGCGCAAATTGTCTCATTCTTGCTTTCCCGACCGAGAAGAAGGAAGTAAGAGGATAATTCCAACTTCTCGCATTTGCGAAGCTTAGGTGTTCGGTTTTTTGTCGTTGTTTTATCACCATACATGGCGGCTAGAGTCTCAAGGAATTTCATTGGGGAGTTGCTGTCAGGACGTCTCAGAGCCAATGGTGTAGCCGGTGTCCGGCGGCAATCGAGCGCTGCAGCTGGCCCAGCCCCAGGACGGGACATTCCTCATTCTTCAAAGAAGGTGCAAATGCCACTTTTTTCTTTCTTATTTATTTTTTTGAATTCACGCGTCTTGGCAGTGTTTGCTCTGTGGGGGAGTTTCTGCTATGATTGTTAGGGTTGTGGAAGGAAGTCGACGGTCCAAAATAGCATTGGAAGTGTCTTTTATGCGTCTTCCTAGAGAGAATGCTCGTTTGGCAACGCGTTCTGCGCCACTGTATCTTTTCTAGGGGGCGTAGCCTATCGCGTCTCTTATGTTTGGCAAAACTACTGTTCAAGTGAGAAGCTCATTTAAGATTGCTCGAGGTTCAGAAGCATCTGATTCTTTCTGTTTGGCCTGTTTGGGAAGTGATAATCCATTATCTTGGAAGAATCTTCTTGGTTGATGTTAGTGAAAATGTCGTGGCTTCAACAAAATATTGCTTGATGCGTGTATGTTTGGGTTTGAATATTGATATTGATAAGAGTAGATGGAGACGTAACATGTGTTAGTAGCCCGTGATGCGTAACGCAGGATTGAATTAATTAAGGGCCTCCGATGCAAACAAAAGAAGTAATGGTTTTTTATGCTGACTTGATCCTCTGATCTTGCCAGTTCTTATAATATGGGAATTTTCTGGGACAATCTCTTATAACTTTCTTAACCTTGGCGTGTTTTCTTTTCTGTCCTTTTCTCTTTGAACTGCAGGGGAGGCTTCTGACTGGAGCTACCATCGGCCTTCTTATAGCTGGGGGAGCTTATGTGAGTACTGTGGACGAGGCCACCTTCTGGTACATCATTTTGTGTCTTGAATCGTGGTTTACTGTTGATCGTTGTGATTGCTCTGCTACAAATATGTTTTTCATCATTTTGTGTCTTGAATCGTGGTTTACTGTTGATCGCCGTGATTGCTCTGCTACAAATATGTTTTTCATCATTTTGTGTCTTGAATCGTGGTTTACTGTTGATCGCCGTGATTGCTCTGCTACAAATATGTTTTCCAGTAGTTTTACGATGAAACTTGTGTTTTCCCACTGGTTATATGTTGAAAGAAATATGTCTAGTCCTTTATTTTTTCATCCTTAACCATGACATTTCACTAGAGCAATGATCCTTGGGTGATTTATGGATAGGTAAACACAAGGCTATCCCGGGTTCCTTTGCTAAAATTTGATTTTCGAGCAGACTGACTTTTAGCAGGGGTAGGCTTCTGTGTACCATCTCTTCCCCAATTAGGTTTATTCATGGACCATCTGGGTTAGGGTAAAGTTGGTTCCGAGAAGTTGGTTCCATGACTTGGCTATGAATTGGGTTAGGGTCATTTCCACATGCACCACCTGGCTACGATTGGGCTCTGTTAATTTGGCCAATGATCTGATCCCATAGATTCCATTTTCCACACCATTCATACAGTGGTGGTGAGCATGAAAAATACAGCAAATGTCTAGATGTGAATTGTACCTGGCTTGCAAACAAGTTCCATACAACTGATGGGAAGAATTAAAGATGCACAGCTGAGGTGAGTTTACCATGGACCTGAACTGAATCTGACATGTCATTTTACTGCCAACATCTTTCAAGGTGGTTGAACTTTTTAATTTTGAAGACCCATTGTTCAACTATCCTATAGATGTCAAAATTTACTTTGTAATGCTATCTTTATAGCGTTTAAAGTAGTGCAGGCCCTGAATGTCACAGAAGAACTAACGAAATATAGATATAACTGTTGATCTGTTTACCTAGCGGCATGGCATCCATGTATTAAAATTAGCAAATTGATTACATGAGGTCATGTTATTGGTGCATCACTCAAATTCCATGGGTTCACCCCATCTTACCTTCTTAGTAAACATCAACCCATTTCAGGTTACTTTTTCAGAGTGCTCTACAGGTATGCAAGTAGTGAAAAAATGGGGTTTATTACTTACTAATTTGGCTGTAATTTGAATCTTCACTTAGAACAGTCTTGCTTTTACTCTATGCAGTGGGTGGCTATTCTCAGCGACAAAACTTGTGAATCCATTCTTTTCCTTGCTAGACCCAGAAGCTGCTCATCGGTTAGCAGTGTCAGCAGCTGCTCGTGGCTGGGTTCCTAGGGAGAAGAGGCCCGACTCACCATTGCTAGGACTCGAACTCTGGGGTCGAAAATTTTCCAATCCAATAGGTCTTGCCGCTGGTTTTGATAAAAATGCTGAGGCAATTGAAGGTTTGTTGGGGTTAGGCTTTGGCTTTGTTGAGGTTGGTTCAGTGACCCCTATTCCTCAAGAGGGGAATCCAAAGCCTCGTATCTTCAGGTTGCATCAGGAGGGGTAAGCATGTGTGTTGCTTCTTATTTTCATACAGGCCAAACTACTTCACTTTATTTGGCAAGACTGTTTTTCAAAGTTGAAGTTGTTTCTGATGGCATTGAGGCACTTCAAATTTTTTTTTTTTGTTGTTGAAATTTTAACAAAATTATTGGTCTGAAAGTTGTGCTCTAATTTCCAAAATGCTTTGCTTCTTTGGCAGTTCAATCATCAATCGCTGTGGCTTCAATAGTGAAGGCATTGTGGTTGTTGCAAAGCGGTTAGGTGCCCAGCATGGTAAAAGGAAGTTGGATGATACCTCAAGTAATTCTGCAACACATGATGAAGTAAAACATGGAGGAAAAGCAGGCCCTGGCATTCTTGGAGTTAATCTTGGAAAGAACAAGACAAGTGAGGATGCTTCTGCTGATTATGTTCAAGGAGTCCATACATTGTCACAGTTTGCCGATTACTTGGTACGCGTGTAAAGTGAAATAGAGAGCTTAATACTGTTCTTCATTATGGTATGATTTAAAATGTTGCCTCTGGGTCCTTGATTCTTTTTCAGTTGTTGTTATCATTGTTGCAATTGTTATGATAATCCCCAATGATGTCTATAATTTATATGTCATTGCTTTTCCAGGTTATAAATGTTTCATCACCAAACACTCCTGGCTTGCGGAAACTTCAAGGCAGAAACCAACTGAAGGATCTAGTTAAGAAGGTTTGATGCCTTTTGGTTAATACGTATAAAAAATTTCCATTTCCTCTCACATCGATGTCGCACCAATGTAGATTGTCAAACCTGAAAGCTTTTTATGATGTATTAGGTACAAGCTGCCCGTGACGAAATGCAGTGGGCTGAAGAGGGCCCCCCTCCATTGCTAGTGAAGATTGCTCCTGATTTGATGAAACAGGACCTGGAAGATATTGCAGCGGTGGGCAGCTCTCTGACCTCACATATTTTCCTTTTTAGCTTCAATCTTTTACAAAGTTCTGATGTTTGTTTTTTACTGGATTTTGCTAGGTTGCTCTTGCTCTCCGCTTGGATGGATTGGTAACTCTTCTCACTACACATTTTGATATATTGGCCTTCGCTGAGTGCTTTTAGTTTTTCTCTGTCAGGCCTAGTGGGCGCCTTGAAGACTCCTTTTTCAGGATTTATACCAACTTTTGTAGTGTGTCAGCCTCTTATTAATCTAATATCATTTCTCCAACATGATGCAAATGTTCTTAACCAGAATCATGACCTAGGAATTTGAAAGGGGATGAAACACCATAACAATCTCATGCCTTCTCCTTTCTAATTTAGAAACCGGATGGTTATTGGAACAATAAGGCCCTAATTTGGAGTAAATCTCACTGCCACCAGATTTTCAGCGCTATGTTTGTGTCCATGTGTGCACTTGGACAATTATCAACCAGAATGACGCAATGGATTCCATGTTTTTGACCCCACATAGGTGGGAAAACACCTTATCCTGGCAATGATCACAACACTTTGATGAATCAAGAACAGGGTAGAGAGGATGGCACAATAAGGATCAAGTAGCTGACCCCACTTATGTGGGGAACAGGTTTTGAATATCTTTATATGCATTCTCTACATATGCAAACATAGTGCATGACATACTGATGTATACATACATATGCATGTATATATAATGATTGGGCTGTATCATATACTTCATAATCTGTATTCTAAAAGGGAGTACAGAAAAGGAGTAATAAACACAAAATCTTTTACAATCCTTGGGGAAGAAGATTTTCAAATCAAGCAAATAATTGCTTCTCAGGAAGGACATATCCATGTGACAAGTTTGTGATTTTATGGGCCCTTACACCTTGCACAAGTTTGTCAAAAGCACCCTGGAATTGTAATGGTCTACCTTTGCTGTATTCAAAATGATGCAATTTTCCATCCACCTTCCTCTGCGAGAACAGCAGATTCTAGTTTTAATTGTCAAGTGGCCTGGCCATTTCCCTGCACCATTTGACATTCTTGAATCATGTCCTTTGTGACGGATGTTTGGAATATATATATTTTTCTCAGATCATATCGAATACGACCATTTCAAGACCAGATCCTGTAAAGAAAAATCCTTTGGCTGAAGAAACAGGCGGCTTAAGTGGAAAGCCTCTTTTTGATTTATCGACCAATGTGCTGAAGGAGATGTATGCTCTCACACGTGTATGTTCACTGTACCTTTTGCTTGCCTTCATAAATAAGTATGCAATGGCCTCTCTTTCTTAATCGGTTTTATTCCTTGCAGTTGATGTTTGTTTTTATTCTGTTGTGTCTCCTATTGATATCTGCTGGTTTTTGTTATTTGTAACAGGGAAAAATTCCTCTAATTGGCTGTGGTGGTGTTAGCAGGTACAAGCATTTTCCGCACTGATTGTTTTGCATTCTGGGTCTTGTTGTTTTTATTCCTGATCACAGCATTTTGGAAATATATCTGATGCAGTGGTGAGGATGCATACAGAAAGATACGGGCTGGGGCAACTCTTGTTCAGCTTTACACAGGCTTTGCCTATGAAGGACCTGCACTTATTCCTCGGATAAAGGTAGGTTCTTTTATGAGCCTTGTACTTTTGATCCATGCTTTTGATTAGCCATTTGCTCTTTCTTTAATATTAATACTGATTAGTAATGTTAACCAAATGGATGTTGCAGTCATTAAAAATAAGAACTTTTGAGCACAGCAACCCATCAAGGAAAAAAATTGACCTCTTCACCTTGAAGTTCCAATGACTCCTCTCTCTCATTTAGGCATCATGGATGGCACACTCACTTGCCTTACTCTGTGCGCGTGTGTTAATCAATTGAGGGTTTATGGTGCTTTGAAGTACATTGTCATGTGGATAATGTCCTTTTTAGGTGTTTCAAGCTTAAGAGTATAATTTGGATTATGGTCAACCAGAGCCAATCAACATTTTTGATTTTTGTTAGGGTTAGTTTGTTGGATTAAGATTTTTTCAACTATGATTGTGATAACTTGATCGTCATCATTATAAGCCTTTTCACACCTAAGTGGGATCGGCTGCATGGATTATGTTGCGCCATTCTTGGCGATTTAAGACTAAATTTTCTGTAATTTGTAATATTTTTAAATCTTGTTTAATTACTTCCATTCATGTTTTTTTGGGTCTTCCTCTCATTCTTCTACCACTTTCTACTTGGATAGACTTTGTTCTCTTAACCGGTGTTACTTCAGGCCTCTTTTTAATATGACTAAACCATTTTAATCTATTTTCTCTCATTTTATCACAAATTGGTCTCACTTGTAAGTTTTCTCGAATTATTTCATTCATAATTTTATCTTTTTTTGTTTTATCACCCATCCACCTTAACATTATCTTTTTCCGTTACACTCATTTTTTGTATATGTTGTTCTTTAACTGCCCAACATTCTGCCCCATAAAGCATAGCAGGTCTAATCGCAGTCTTATAAAATTTTCCTTTTAGTTTGATTGGAACTCGACGGTCACATAAAATTCCTAACGCACTTCGCCATTTCTTCCATCCTGCTTGAATTCTATGTATTATATCTTTCTCAATTTCCCCGTTCTCTTGAATTATTGATCATAGGTACCGTAAGTGATTAGTTCTTGTTACTACTTGATCTAAAATCTTAATTAGTTCCTCATCCGGGTTCTCACTATTGTTAAAATTGCATTTCATATATTTAGTTTTTGTACGACTAATTCTAAAACCATTAAGATTCTAAAGCATCTACCCACTTATTCAATTTTAAATTTAGTCATTCTTTAGTTTCATCTATTAGAACAATGTCATCTGCAAATAACATGCACCAAGGTACTTCTTCTTGGAGATGTCTAGTAATTTTATCTATTACTAAGGTAAAAAGGTAAGGACTCAAGGCCGAGTCTTGATGTAAACCTATTTTAACTAGGAAAATATTAGTATCTCTACTAATGGTCATCACATTTGTAACAGCCCCTCGTACATATATTTAATAATATCAATGTACCTGTTATTAATTCTTTTTTTTTCATCACTTAACATATTAACTTTCTTGGTACTTGATCATATGCTTTTTTCTAAATCAATAAAAATCACGTATAAGTTCTTTTTCTTCTCCCTACATTTTTCAAATAGTTGTCTAAGTAAGAAAATAGCTTCAATGGTTGATCTTACCGGCATAAAACTAAATTGATTTTCAGATATATTAGTTTCTCATCTTAGTCTATATTCAGTTACTCTTTCCCATAATTGCATAGTATGACTCATTAGTTTTATTCCACGATAATTTGCACAATTTTGAATATCTCCCTTATTTTTATAGATTGGAACTATAATGCTTTGCCTCCATTCACTTGATATTAACTTTGTTTTTATAATCTTATTAAAGAGATTTGTTAATCATGTTGCGCCTACATCTTCCATGCCTCAATTGGTATATTATCTGGGCCTAAGGCTTTTCCTGTTTTCATTTTCTTTAGAGCTTCCTTTACTTCGGATATTCGAATTTTTGGGAAATAACTGATATTCCTATTTTCTTCTCTATTTAAACTAACATCTAATGTTAAATGTTCGTGTGGGGTATCATTTAGTAAACTGTAAAAATAAGTTTTCCATCTTTCTTTAATATCATCATCTTTGACTAGAACTCTTTGGTCTTCACTTTTTATACATCTAACATGTGTTAAATCTTTGCCTTTATTTTCTCTTAATTTAGCCAACTTAAAAATATCTTGTTCACCTTGTCTAGTTCCTAATCTGTCGTATAAGTTGTCATTTGTGATAACTTGATCCTATTTTAAAATAGGCCCACTTCTGGGGTAACCTGGCCCTCATTTCAACCCTAATTTTTGTGTCACATTGCTACAATACAGATTAACAAACATAGAGTACATGTTTTTGCTATCAGTTTATGGTCCTACATGATTGCTTAGATTGCAATTTCAGTTGTCTCTATTACTGAATGGCTTAACCATATTCTGCCATCTTAACTTCAATATTGCAGTACCCCATGTATTTTATTTTGGTTTTATTAACTTCATTTGGAAGCTTCTTTGTGGAATCTACAATTTAAATCCAGCTGCATGTCATGTCCACTTATCCAATAAAGGGTTTTAACATTCATTCTAGCAAAAAGTCTTAAACAAGTGAGGCTGATCGATGTTATTTTTCAGGGTGAATTGGTGGAGTGCTTAGAAAGGGATGGTTTCAAATCAATCAAAGAAGCTGTTGGTGCTGATTTCAGATAGCCTAAATACTGTTTTGAGAGCAAGAGGCGATAAAAACAAATGCGGTGTCACAAACTCCGGACTGTTGTTGTTTGTTTGTTTGTTTATGTCCAGGATGAGTAGGCTTTTGACATGTTCATCAGGGTTCAATGTTCAATGGCTTTTTCTTTCTTTTCTTTCCTTATTCCTTGTCCGCTTACAGTTTTGACTGGACGTATAATGCTTGTAGGCAAAAATTTTGATAATTTATTTATATTCTGGAATTTATGTATTCTGAATTCTGAGAAAAATTGAATATAAAATTACAATCTGTTTAACGGGTAGTGGAAGGAAATTTTCCGTTGTAGAAAAATGGAAACACACTGACGGGGAGCTGGCTTAAATGAAGTGGAAGTCAGAATCAACTGATCAAGATGTATGTAGGGCCTTAAACTGAAAATTTGTTGAAATAGCCGAGGGATTGCTTTCCATGGCGAGCGATGAAGGGGAATTTCCACGGTTGTTTTTGCATGGTTTATGATGTAAGTAAGACTGCAAGACGCAGAAATACCAGCGACTTCTGCTTTTTTAAGTAGTGAAGCATCAACGCGTAGATAAAATTCACATGTATTTGAAGAAGATATAAACCTGCTTCATCAACAGAAAGGTTCATGCAGGACTAAGAGAGGAAGGATTCGCAGCATCAACACGTTTTTGAGAGGCCGGGACGTAAAATCGATTAAGAATTTCAGAATCTCATGGAATTGAAGAGATGTCTCCTACGATTTCCAGTCCTCCGGGAAGAATCTGCAGCACTTCCGGGTGCTCTACAGGTCATAAAAACAACGAATTAGATCATAAGAATGTGCCAGTGAAATCCCTGAAATTATTTTGATTGGCACCAAATCATTGAAAGAGAATACGCAGAAATAATATTTCATTTCTTAGCAGCCAATCAGATCATGGTCAACAAGAAAGAGAATTGTCTTCCCTTCATAAATAAAACAAAATCCAGCAGTTAAATCACAAACTAGGAATTTCGATGGATGGAATGCTTATTTAGTTTAGAGATAATCATACTCAGAAGGGCTCTAATCTGTCCCACTGTTAGTTTAGCTGCAAAACCATTCACAGATCGAGTGTAGTCGTATATGATGGCTTTCTTAGCTGCACTTTGGCTGCGTCACAAACGAAATAAAAGTTAGAAAAGTTGGGAAAAAAAAAGTGTTCTTCTCGAAAAAAGAAGTTCGAATACATCTTTATTCGCTTTTCTTACATTACTTTCTCTTATTAACATTATCTCCCCCACTGCTTTATTTTTTTAAAATCATGTGATTCCAAACATGTGAGGGAATTCACAAATCCAGATTTACAGAGTGATAAAACCGGCCCAGTATTAGTAAGATAACGACCCATCAATTGTTCGAAAGATCTAAGTTGCAGATTGCTAGCTGCCGACTTGCAATTCCCAAATGGACCATATTCATCTATATGGTATGTGAATGGAGATTAAAAAAAAAAAAAAAAAAAACACACAACTTGTGTGGGGCATAAAGCCAGATTTTTGTACCTTCCAAGGACAGAGGCAAGAGTGTCCAAGTGGCTGGCAGCCGATTCATGCGATTTAGCCATGAGAACGATCTGAACTGACATTAATCCATCATCATCATCTTCGCTCTGCCAAATCAAAACATGCAACCAATTTACAGGCAGGAAATATACTCAAATGGGATGACGGTAAAAGGCAAGAATTTGGAAAAAGAATTACTGCAGGGGTAACACCTAGCAGCGACAAGACCATAAGAACCATGATGGAGAACTGCAGCAGGGCAAACATTGTATATGCATGAGATAAGCCGTCTATCCAGAATGTTGGGCCTATATATAAGCAATTGCATCTACAGAGAAATTGGTGGTACGCACTCATCTCTCATCCGTGAACCCCATTTGGAATCTTGGACTGTATGATTTTCTCTAGTCTTCAAGAGGTTTTTTAAGTTGTCATGACGTTCGATTAATGATAAAATGTAAAAGAGCTAGCATTTCTTAACTACTTTTTTTTTATATGAAAATTAAATTTTGGGTTGTTGTGTTTTCTATTTTCTTGATCGCAATGTTGAAGCATGCGTTCTAATGCACGGTGCTGCTTCCATTTATTAGCAATACTCTTTTTAATGATCATTTATTAGAAGTACTGGGCATGATTTGTTTTGAAATTAATGGATGCTGAGAGGTAATCCATGAAAACAACCCCAACCAATGTGGACGTTTTGTTGTGCTATCCCGAACATTGAATTGTGCCTTTCACATCATGAAATTCTTGCATTTTGGAGGGCGGTCGGATGTATATTGACAATGAAGCCTGCATGCTTGCATTTCCATACCTATCATGTTCACTGTTGTGTCATGTACGCGCAAGCTCAGTGCACAAACAATTCCTTTGTAGGAGTTCTTTTTAGCTCAGTGCTTGTGCAAACTTTATCTATTGGGCAGATTTATTATTATTTTTATTTTTATTTTTTGCATAAATTTTTAAGGCCAAGTAAGGTCTTTTTACCAATGAAATTTTACGTTTTTATTTTTAAATATTTTTTGAATTTCAAAATGAAAAAATCAAACATTTTCATAAGCTGGCATAAGAAAAACAATTGGCTTTTTATTTACGAAATTTAAATAAATAAAAATGTAAAATGTAAAATTTGGACAGTACTGTATATTCAACGAACCCCGGAAATTGCAACAAAAAATTGCAACGAAATTTTTTAACGAAACCAAAATCAAAGATCTTAATCGATCCTGTATATCCGTAAAAAATCAAAATTTTTTAAAAATAAGTAAAGCTTGCTCGAACATTTTAATCGGGAAAGATGAGATTACTGATGGAAAGATATGCATTACAATAAGGAACAATGATAATAGAAAAATACAGGTTCCAATAAGGAATAAAGACAATATAAAAATATACGTTCCAATAAAGAATAGGGATAATATATATAGAAAATATTCTAGTGTATCCAGTCTGCACCGTGCAATTCATGCATTGTGGGGCCCATTAGATTATGAATAGAAAATTTACCCTACCTATTATATTTATAATTATTCACTTTATAAGCATATTAATTTTCGTCCAAATTAGATGTTTATATGAGTCACATTTGAAAATGGTACAAAATCAACGTAATAAATTGTTTGTTGTAAATAACAATTTTAGAGTAATTTTTTTAACATTGAAACCGTCTAGTATATGCTTTTTATATAGATAAATAATTTTGTAAAGTATCATGACATTCTAATATGTGTAAAACCCAGTTTGTAATAGATTGCACCATAATTATGATGCATCAATTTTGCATTTGAATAGTTATATATGTAAAAATATACAGGTGCAGCTTCAATGCACCAAAATTATGACGCAGCTACCTCAAAATGACCCCATGTGATCATAAAAGTATAACCTACTTCACAAATTGTACGTAGAATTATGTATTCTATTACTATATCAATTTTTATCTCAATTGAATATATGCATAGATATGTGTATGTATCCCATCTGAAAATGGTACAAATTCAACATAATAAAATAATTTAATATAAATAACGATTTTAAAGTTATTTTTTTAACATGTAAACCATATGCTATAATATATATATATAAGTATAAAATATTAATATATTTAAGTACATGTAGGGCCCATTGTGGGCCAAATGCACTGTAAATTACGGTGCAGGCAAGTGCATAGGCAAAATAGGCCCTACATGTACTTAAATATATTGATATTTTATATAATCATTTATCCATAAATAAATTTTATAACAAATGATTTAAATGTTGAAAAAAGAACTTTAAATCAAACTATTTATTACGTTAAATTTGTACTATTTTCAGATAGAGTTCATACACATATCTAATTAGGATGAAAATTGATACAGTAATAAAATATATAATTTTAAATATAGTTGGTGGAATAGATTATAATCTGTAATAATGTGAGACCCATTTTGAGGTAATTGCACCGTAATTTAGGTACAGTGAAGCTGCACTTGAATATTATATATATATAGTAAGGCATTTTGACAAGAAAATAGCATTATTATAAAAAAAATGCAATAGTTTGAAAGCAGCTCTAGACAAATAATTTCATAAGTCATGACTGAAGAACCTTCGGTAATACATGAATCACTAACTTTTAAATGGAAAACTTTGCTTTTCTTTGTATTTGAATTAAGGGTGGAAATCAAAACGAGTCATATAAGGTGAAAGTTTGCCCAATCATAATTCTATTTTTATATTATGTTGGGATAAATTTGGTTTGACCATTACTTTTTTCAATAGGTCGCGGAACACACTTGATTAGTATCAAATTGGTTTTGGGACAACCGTTTCGAACAACCAAAATAAAGAATAATTATGTAAAAGTATCAGAAATTACACAGACATGAGAGTATCAGATATTACAGTAAAACACAAAAACCACAAAATTGAGCAGAACAGGTGTTGGGACGCGGGGTAAACTCATCCACCAAAATCGATATCAAAATAATGTCGACCTGTTAATTAATAATGGACTATGCGTCATGGGAACACTCCACCAATACAAATTAACCATTTGTAAGCTTAGCGAGAAAATTTCCATTAATTAATCATCTAGTGAAGACAACTTTTATTTAAATTAAGATAAATCAAAAAAATATATAAAACATGATTACAAAACAAACAACACGTAATTAGCTTCCACGGACATCCAGCCAGAGTTAAAAAAGTAATAATCTATTTTACACTAGTATAAGATATTTCAAAAATATTTAAAAAATGCGACTATAGTATAGGCATAGCTCCGTTGGTACACACGTTATGGCCCCAGTGCTAAATGGTTAGGGTTTCGAACCATCGGGTAGAGAGCATTTATCTCCTACCGATACAATTTGGATTCAATTAGTTGACAAAAATAGAAAATTTATTTAGGCATAATTTTTTTTTGATGGTTTATATTTATATACATTTCAACACATATTACATTGTAGTTCTGAGACATTCTTACAAACAAGGAAATACATAACTCCTCCAAAGAAATCTGGAGACATAGCTCCACTAAAGAATTAGTAAGAACAGCTTCCACCCAGCCCAAGGGAGACAACAACTCCCACTCTACCTCAAAGGGAGACCATAGCTCCCACACCATTTTTTTCCGAGCCGAAATCCCTACGTGGGATTCGAACCCACGACCTGTGCTAAGGGGCCCAACGCCCCTGCCACCTGCGCTAGCCGCAGGTGACATTTAGGCATAATTGAATTGTAAAAAGATATAATAAATAAAGACATTGTAAGTTGCCATTAAGGGTGTACTTTGGTAATAATTTATGCAGAGCTATTGTCGGTGGTCGAGGTGTTTGCAGTTTTCCCCTTGAAGTGTTATAAAAGGCATTGTAAGTCAATTTTCAATTTGAAACAATTAAAACATGATTTAAAAATTTTTCACATTAGGATTTCCAATTACTCATATGTTGAATTAAATTAATAGGAAGATTATCTAAATGCTATCAGGATTGATGAAGGAGAAGCACATGGGTCGTCGGTAAAGACAAGAAAATAAAATATTTGGAGAGAAGCCCAAGTTAGGCTTTAGAAGTCCGGCCTCCAAAAGGCAAACGGCCAAAAACATCCACCAGTTTGCGCGGGAATCGCAGGCTTTGACCTGTCAACGGTTTTTTCTTTATCTCACCTTCTTCAACAGAGAGAGAGAGAGGACCTTTTTCTGTCTGTCCCTCTCTTTCTCTCTGCCTCTTTTGGATCGAGCGAAGGTGAGAGGAATGCTCGTTTCTTGCCTTCCTCGTTCCCCCTTTTCTCTCTTATTTTCTTCTTGAAATACCATCCCACCCTTTTTGAAGCTCTATAAAGCAAAGCAATCATGAACGAAAAGGCAGCAGTCACCAAGGAGCTCAATGAAAAACACGCCAAGGTTCTGTTTCTCTCCCTTCCATCCTCCCCGACAATTTAGCATTTTTTTCTTTCCTTCTTTCAGTTTTCAGATAGACTTCATTTTCGGGATGTTTTTAAAGAACAATGGAAATACCAAATTTAGCTAGGAACTCCCATTATCAAAATGGCACGGATATAATGAATTCTCTCTCAAAATAACGCCGCTATAATAAATTCTCTCTCACAGTGTTCTACATCAACAACGATGTTCTTGGATTGCTATACTATTTAGGTTGTAATCCAATGTTTATGAGAAGTTCTCCATACTAAAGCTAAGTGGAACCCCAGCTAAAGAAATCTCTTCATTCAATGGGCTGTGAGATATTGGGAGTAGTCCTTGCGCATTACTAAATTATAGGCTTTGCAGAATGCAAAACTTCCAACCTAACGGAATTTAAGAACTCCGTTCTATCTATTTCACTTTCAAAATTTGGAACATTTACGAGATCCTGGCTAATCATAACCAATATCTGCCGTGCATCTTCAAGGACCCAAAAAATTCATTAGGTGGTGCGCAAGGTAAACAATAAAATTTGCAAAGGTCATGAAAATCACATGGTGCGTATCAGAACCAGCACATTCTAGGTTCTAATCATCTGATAATCCAGCAAGTCTCGATCTGGGGCTATGGTATGCAAATCGTTGGGCCTATCTGATAGATAGCTAGTATCTGATGCACTAAGAGTGAAATAAAACCTAGAAGGCTTGAGGAATGACCATTGCGCAGATGCTAGGGTAATATGCGATGATGCAGAGCCAGGTTCTCAGGCCTCTTTGCGGTTATGGATTCATCCTTGTACTCTGTTGAGTTTATGAAATTCTCAATGTTGGCTAACATTTTCGCCTCAAACTTCAGTTCCATGATTCTTGAATTGGAGTACTTGCAGATGGTCACACTGCAAACTTTCTTATCGAAAGAATTCGGCTTCTTTAACTACAAAGCCAGTATATGGACAACTAAATGGCCAGAAATGATGTGTTGATTTAGCAAAGAGATATATTCGTTGCTATGCATTGAATGGTAAATAAATTTTAAAAAAAAGGCGAGGAGAAGTTGATCTATTTGCTACTTTTTTAACTTGTAGAACATATACTTGTTAGTTTATAGCGCTTTAATATCTCAGCCCTTACCACATGCTCTCTGATTAGTTGATGGTTTTGAACATTTTTCATCTACAGATATTGGAGGGTCTTATGAAGTTGCCAGAGAATAGGTCATGTGCTGATTGTGGAAACAAGTACGAATCAACGTTTTTCTGTTAAAGGGTTTTCAACGTCGCTTGCTAATTCCCATGTCTTAAAACATAACTTCCAGTTAGTATTTGGTTTTTATTTGGAGGAACCATTCCAATATCTACTAGAATATCATTTCAGAGTCCTAGGCACAAGATGGGCAAAAATATTGACTCTGACAACCAACCTGGCATGCTGATCCACCTGTTCTGTGATAAGCTCATCTAATACCAGATTCTAGAAAAAAGCGAGGATAATGACCCCTTACTCTTTGCAATTTGGATTGGCATCCATGGTAGTATTTGATGTGACTATTCACTAGTTGCAATTATATTTTCAGTAAACTTCTGCCTCATTAGTCTCTCTCTCTCTCTCTTCTTTTTATTGTTGTGGAGACCTGTCCTTTGATCATTTTGAGCAATCTTTACCGCAGGGCTCCACGATGGGCAAGTGTCAACCTAGGAATTTTTATTTGTATGCAATGCTCAGGGGTGCATCGCAGTCTTGGAGTTCATATATCCAAGGTATAATCTCTTTAATCGATATTCTTCTTTTATATTAGGACAGTCACTGAAGTCAGTATAGTGTGATAAGCTCAGAGCCTTCAATAGAGAAATTTAAGCTACAGCTGCTATTCAATGTATTGAGTTTGTGATTGACTTGAGATTTGCAGCTAGTGATATGGGGAAAAATGGAGAATTTTATTATTAAACACAGAATTGGTGCAATCACAGGAGCAATGAAAAGAGCAATTGTTTGCAAGATATTTTCCACTGCTATTAATTTCTTTCTCAGAGCTCTCTTATCTGAATCGTGGAAGGGTTTTAAGGATTTTGGCTTTTAAACAAGATATCTGGAAATATCCATTTGGTAGGTCTATTTCTAATAGTGGCAAATGGTGGTTAATGAAGTTGTGACTGCAATTAAATGGCTTTTGTTTCTTTGCATATTATCCATCAAAGTCTGGTGTAATTCAGGTCAATTGAATTGCTAGCTGTAGGCAAGGCATGGTTTACAGCAGGCAGAGAACTATCTGATCATGAAATCTAGTTTCTTTGGGCATCTGAAGATTGGAAAGCACCATTAGTCATTGTCATTGAGTCAGTCTCTGGCAAGCACTTCAAAGAATTTCTAATCTCCTTTGCTGAGTTCAAAAAATCAATGGACGGGATTGACATTTTGTGTTTAGTATGTCCTTCTTCCCTGGAAGGTTTCTAATGGACTTTTTCACCATCATGTTCTCAACTTGTGCATCAAACTGCCTACCCTTGTTTGAAATAGTGAATAGAGCGTTATTTGATTCAACAAATCTGGAGACTTGCATTTGTTATATTTTGAAAGAAACCTTGTTGATTTCCATCTTTTGCTCTTAATTTGACGTATTTGGTGATTTTCTTCTATACTGTCTTTCTCTATGCTAAATTCCCCATCTTCTTGCCTGCGCACAAATTTAAATCTTGATACCCACTGCAGGTTCGTTCCGTTACATTAGATACATGGCTGCCAGAGCAGGTAGCCTTCATGCAAGGTAATTTTATGAATTTTATTGTCTAACACTGAATCCTAAAAGTAGTCTGCTTTGACAAATCTGTATTTCTAGCTTGGTATTGAGTATTTAGCTGTGAGCACTCTGTGTAGCTTTCGGTAATGTGAAATCCAACACCTATTGGGAAGCAGAATTGCCACCAGATTACCAAAAGGTTGGGACAGAAAGTTTCATCCGTGCAAAGTATGTTCTCAAAAAGATATTTCATTTTCAGTTCTCATTCTATTGATTTATTATTTCTGGGAAATGCTACCTTTTGTTTCAAATATTTGCCTCTAAGATCAAGAATACTTGACATTTTATAGTTTCTTTGATTGTCCAGGTATGAGGAAAAAAGATGGGTCTCAAAAGAGGAAACTCAGTCACCTCAACAACAAGTAGAAGAGATGAGATCTACTGAAAAGATGCAGTCAGATGGTAGAGTCAGTAATGGGCATCCTAGGAAATCCTCTCTTGAGTGTGAGATTCCAGGTAGGCTCAGTGTTGGCCTTGATTACCACTCAAGGACCTCGTTTGAAATAGACATTCCAGGCAGGCGAAGTACTGGAAATTACAACCACTTAGGGAACACCTCTCTTGAGGCAGAAATTCCGGGTAGGCACACTACTAGTTATAGTTGCCACTCAAGAAGTTGCTCTCTTGAGACAGATGTTCCAAGTAAGTGCATCATTGGTTTTGGATATAGCCATCACTCAAGCAGCTCATCTCTTGAAGTAGAAATTTCAAGTATGCAGAGTTCTATACGTTCCAGCCACTCAAGGAACTCCTCGATTGAAGTAGACATTCCAGGTGTGTGCAGTTCAGTGCAATGCAACCATTCCAGGAAATTATCACTTGAATCAGACATTCCTACTGGAGGGACCTTTGGGAATCCTACCCACTCAAGGAAGCCTTCCCTCGACCTGGATGTTCCTACATCTGGCAATCGTTGGCATCTCAACCACACAAGGAAACTCTCTCTTGAGGCAGATCTTCTTAACCATGGCAATCATGGACAAACAAACCATTCAAGGAGAAAATCCCTCGATGCAGTCATTCCAGCTTTGAGCAGCAATGGGCTTTTTAATCACTCAAGGAGATGCTCTCTTGAGGTAGATGTTCCTATTAAGATCCTTGGTAAAGTAACCATTGTAACAACTCATCAAAATATAATGCTCAAATATTGTCATTTTTTAGCTTAACATGTCCATCTTCATGCATATGTATACCTCCTTTGGTTTTTTTAGCATTATGACTCAATGGTTGGTTCAAAATTTTCATCATTGTTTATGCATTTGAAGCAGCTAACTGTTTTGAGGCCTTTGTACCATTTTAACAAACTCTCAATACTACTTCCGCAGCTTCACCTTATAATTGCTTTAGCAGTGACACGTAATCAACTACATTAAATATGAACCACCAACAAATGAAATATGCTCTTACATCGAAAACAAAACAAAATAAAATAAAATAAAATAAAATAAAATAAAATAAAAAATGAAATATGCTCCTAAGCATATAGAAGTACCTGATCTTTATGCTTCTTACAACAACAAAATATGATTGATGTCAACCCATAGTACTTATGTTAATTATGATCACGCATAAAAATCTGCCAAAAATTGAAATGAAGATATTAATCATGATAGATGCTTTATAACAAATATCTTGGGAATCATAATCCTGAAATTAGACTATCACAATTAAAACATTGGTGGTGTGTTTCGAAAGTGATAAAACTTTTGGAAGGAAATTTTTTGAAATTAGAGAAAATGATGTGAAAAGATAGAGGTTATGATGAGGATTGATGTAAATAATGTTAAAATAGATAAGTTAGTTATATGGGCAATTGTGTAAAAATAATTGAAAAGTAAAGTAGTTGTATAAGAAGATTGAATAAGTAATTAAAAAATATGGTAGTTATGGAAAATGAAAAGTTTTAAATTAAAAAGTTTTGATTTGTAACTTTTAGGTATAAACAAACAAACCTTGGATATAAATCTTTGGGAGTTGCATCCCTAAATCCAGTGAAAGTGACTTCCTATTCGTCTTCATGACTTTCCAGAGTTCTTTGGATGGGAAGGCACAGACTTTCTTGCCTCCTTTGCATTCACCAGCTCAAGCGCAGCCTGTGTTAAAAATTCCTCCAAAGGTTGATTCAAATGTTGGTCTCATTGACTTGAATTTTGCTGAAGTCCCTAAAGCGACTAGCATCATAACTTCTTCACCAGAAAACTGGGCAAGATTCGACTGTATGTATGAAGCTCTCTCTTGATCTTTCTCACTAATTTAATGTGGGAAGTTCAGCTTCCCACTCTCTGATGGGACTAAAGTAGAATTTCGCTGTTGCAGGACGAGGCCTATCCCTTGCTCAGAGGCTGCAGTATAACAGGTGAATGGAGCCATTACATCTTCTGTCAGTGATCTTTCTCAGGCAAAAGTTTTGAGTGCAGGTGTTCATCCATTAATGACGTGGGCTAATGCTCATTCTCATTTATTATGTTTATCTTTTCACTTAAATTAGTCTAAAAGATAGACTTATTAATTTCATATTCTGATCTACAAATTTGCATCTGCAGGAGGAGTGGATTGTTCGATGAAAGGTAAGCAGGATTGATTTCAAGTCCATGATAAACGAGAAAAGAAGAATTTTTTGATTATGAATGATGAATTCGAGGAAGATGTATGTTTTTATAGTCGATGACAAATGAGAAGAAAATTTTTTGGTAGTCCATGGGATAATACAGCCAATCCTCAAGTTTGCTGTCCAGAAATGAAGAAAGTAAATGATGTCAATCAGTCAATTTCAGAAGATCTTCACAGTGGTGCATCTTTGTAATTATTGTCATTTTTTTCACTCTTTGTGAATTAAGTTGTTGAAAACATTTACAAAGGTGGAGTAGTTTGTTTTTTTTTTTTTTTTTCCAAAAATTTTGTCCTACAAGATATGAATTTGTTTAACGAATGTCAAAAAATCAACTTGTAAATGCTCGTTTTCTTGACTTATTGCTTTCTGACGCACAATTGACAACTTTCCATGTCCATGTCCCAAGACAAGGTGATGAGTTCCTTCGACGTTAATTAATTACTTGTGGTTAGGACAGTAATTGCATGCACTCCACAATAGTACGATAACATAAATTAGATAATTGCATTTGCTATGCGCAAAGGAGGCTTGGTATTTGATTATAAGTGTGAGGGGCAATCTCACTTCCGAGGTTAGCTTTCGAGGTTAAGAAGGCCTAATAGCACCCAACACTGCTATCAAAGCTTAGGACGAAAAACAAATTCACACCAAGAGATGGAAGAGAAGGTTAAGGGGGGAATCAACCATAAGGCTTGATTTGCGAGAGGGTGATTGTTAGGGTATCCCACATTTGCGTCTCTTATATTGTAATATTTTTAAGCCATGAATCATGCATTTTGATGGGATTTAACAATAAGAGGAGAAAATATTAAAAAACAAAAAAAACAAAAAAAACAAAAAACAAAAAAGAGGGGAACCGATCCATCATTTGGGTCTCGTATAACACAATGTTTTTAAACCATGAAACATGCATTTTAATGGGGTTTATTCCGCAATAAGAGGGGAAACAGAGGGGCAATGTTTATCGGCCCAAGTCATCCATCGTCATTGTGAAGATCAAGGTCTCTGGCATAATTAACAGACAGTCATCACATATAAGAAGAAATAATTCCCAGGAAACTTGCATTGCTTATATATATATATAATAATCGACCATTTTTAAATTTTTATAAAATTATAATCTAGGTGAATTTAAAATTTACCATTTTTTGGAAATGTATATATAAACATAAAGTTATTTTGGTTCCCTATATTTAAAAATTCAAAATAAATATATTTGCATCTTCAAAAATAGTAAAATTTATTTATAGGTTAAATACACTTTTTTAATTAAGTCGGTTAAATACACTTAAAATAATGATTTTATTAAAAATTATACTTGGATGATTTATTGCACCAGGCGCACTAAAGTCGAAGTGCATTAGGTGCTCTGGACCTTAATAAAAAGAGAAAAGAAGCCACCTTCCATTATTAATATTATAGTCGGATAAAAGGAAATGCATCTATTGATCTGCAATGATATTCTTAGCAATAATATTATGCCACTCGAGAGGAGCTAAGAACTAAGAAGACCTAAAGGAGACCTGTTGAATGGTGCTAAACTTTTACAAAGCCCTCTCGAATGGTACAGCTCAAACCAGACGCCAACCATCAAATCCATAATCCAGTCTAGTTTGTTTTAATCTACCAACGTAGGTTTTAATGCCTTAATTTTATCCGCGCGACAGAAAGAATATAAATATATAAATCAAGTGATATAATTTATTGGAAAAGGATCCATTCATTAAATTATAATGTATAGTTCAGTTTTTTAGATTTTAGTTATATTGTTGGTAAATTATTTTGAAAATTTTGAATGAACGAATTTCAATTACATAGAATAAGATTAGCAATCAAAGTAGCGTTACGGATCCACAAGTAAACAAATATAAGCAAAAAAAACACTACAGAAAATTCAGTTTGAGTATGAAGAAAGATTAGTACGAGAAGTACAAAGCTCTTTCTTAATAAAGGAATGACCCCTTGCTTCACATTATTCAAACATCCCGTAAGTGTCAACTATGATTAGTGATTAAAATTAAAATAATTTTTTTATCAATTATTAGTAAATCTTTATTTAAAAATTATTTTAAATTTTTTTTAATTTAATTGATAAAAAATTAAAGTAATTTTTAGATAGAAATTTACCAATAAAATAAAGAAGCATGGAGATTTTATACATCTGGCGGCATAGCATTTCTTATTTTTTATTTTCTCTTGAATAAAGTCGATTTTTGGCAATCCTTATGGGCAAGCAAAAAATCTTATTAGCAAAAAAAAAAAAAAAAAAAAAAACTAAGAAAATTTTTCTTGCTTATAGTGATATTTTGTATAAAAGTAAGAAAATATTTTTTTACGATTATGCGCTCATAGGCAATGAAAAATTTTACGCTTATGATAATACTTTTACAGTAAAAACAAAAGTTGGTTGCCTAAGTATTAAAATGATGAATTATTAGTAACTGAATTTGTTTTTACTGGTTGCCATATGTCATATACCAGTAATAATTGCTAACTAAATTTTCCTTAACAAAAAAATTGTAACTTTTTGCAAGAAAATTTTGGTTTCCAAAAATGAAAATTTTGAAAAGAGTTTTCGAATTGTGGCCCACTGTTTGCCCCTCCCATGCGTGTGAATATATCAAGCTTGTCATTTGTATTTTTAAATTTTTGAAAATAAAAAACGTAGATGAATGCATGTATTGGTGCACGCAAACATGCCCTTTTATTTTTAAAAATTAGAAATATAAAATATTACAAATGCCAAACTTTGTACGTGGGTCTATAAATTTTAAAATATATGAGTGTTTGTTTATATCAAAAAATTTTCAAACTAAAATTTGTTGTTGGATTTTTTGGATTTGTATATATATAATAATTATATATACACTATCATAAATAATGATCTAAAATTATAAAGTGATCTCATAAGGTTTATGAGCCCAAATTGGTCTCCTACGCGTAGAAATCTTATTGCCTATTTTCTAATTTCTATTTTTATGATGAACTAAATTAGAAATTAGAAAAATAGGTACGCTATATAAACGGTTGTGGTTCTTAGGTTATTCATTTTTTAAGGTTTCTTTTCTAACATCTTATCTTTAGAAATGAGGAATTAACTTCTCCAGAAAACCTTAGGGCACTAACTTGGATAACCCAGAAACCTCTAGATTTAACAACAACAATTGCTCATATGGATTCAAGTACGCTTCCACTTATGATTTATTTTCTTGGTAATTTAGCATAGAGGATCTTGAGGTGATTATGGTTTTAATCAATAAAGTTTTTTCGACATTTTTTTACTTTCTACAATTACCATATTTTTAATTATTTCTTTACATTTTTTATACAACTATCCTTATATTTAGCCTATCTATTTTAACTTTATTTTCTGTATTCATTATCATTACTCTATCATATTATATTATTTTCTTTCGTTTTAAAAATTTTTTACATAAATTTTTTTATCATTTCACAAACAACTGTATATGCACGCGGTGTGTTTTTTTTAATGAAAATGGAATTACCCTATCTCAACTCCCTTGCACTAAGAGGGGAGGGAGGGATAAGGTGATCCGAGCAATTCATTGCCAAAAAATTGTCTGTACAAATTTTTTCCAAAATAACTTGGGGAGGGTTACCCCACCAAACCTGGCTATCCAAAAAAGATATAGATACAAAATCTGCTAGAGAATGTGCAACAGCATTTCCTTGTCTTAACACGTGATAGGCCAAAATATGATGGGTAGATGATAGGAGAGATTTAATCTCTCCAATGATAACTCCAACAGGTGATAGTATATGTTCATCATTCAACAGATAATTGAAGAGAAGGAGAGAATCGGTTTCTATCTGTACTTGCCTCAACCTAATCTGAAAGGCCCATTTAAGTCCCAAAAGAAAAGCAGTTGCCTCCATAATCAAAGGTCCATAGGTACTTCTTCGTCTCCAACCCTTAGCAGCAATGAAACACCCATTGGAATCCTGAATGACAGCCGCAAAACCCAAAGAGTGGTTATCTCCATGGTTCCGTGCATCTACATTCATCTTGAAAACCCCCATTGGTGGTTTGGACCATCTAACCAACAGAGGCCGATCAATCACCCCATCCTGAATGAGAAATTTTGCCCTCCTGTGCTGCTTGAGGTAGTTCTCACACCAATCGATAGTGTTGGTAAAGACCGGTTGAACATTCTCTTTCCTGAGCTTGTTACGCAAATACCACACCCGCCAGCAATACAGGATGAAGAAAGCAAGATTCTCCGGACTGTTTTTTGAAACAAGAATTCTCAAGATATCTTGTACTGTTGCCCAGGATGTGGTAAGTCTTACATCTTTCAAAAATATCCCCCTGGTGTGCTGACACCCCGTGAAAATGTGGGTTGCATCCTCTGTTTCGGTCCTGCAAAAAAAACAACACTGATCCACCACGATACCCCTCATAAGTAAATTCCGCAGTGTTGGAAGGGCATCTTTGAATAGCCTCCATCCGAAGATGGTAATTTTACTCGGTAGCTTTGTCCTCCATATTGCTTTATAAATGCATGAATTGGACGAGTTGTCAACAGCCAAGCTTAAGAGCTTGTAGGCGGATTTTACAGAATATATGCCATTTGGTTCATGTTGCTAGAACAATCGGTCCTCCTCGTCGGTTTGGGGTAGGGGAACTTGGTTGATTTGTTGCCAACCCACCTCCCCCACGGCCGCCACAATCCTATTCATATTCCATGACTGCTCACTAGCATTTATGAAATGACCGATCAAAACATCTTCCGGGATCAATAGTGGTAGAGGGCCCGCTTTGGTCAGCAAGTCGTCAAGCCACACATCCCTGAAAAAGTGCACCCGCTTCCCATTACCAATACGCCATTTGCACCACTTCTGGATCACCTCTCTTGCCTTTAGAATACTCTTCCAGGTAAAAGAGTAAGAGGGTTTTGCCTTACAATTCCAAATATCACCATGTGGAAAGTATTTAGCCTTGAGCACTTGATGCATAGCGAATTGGTAAGCGAAGTGAGTCGCCAAACTTGTTTGGCCAGGAGAGCATAGTTGAAAGTGTGTAACTCCCGGAACCCCAAACTTGTTTCCGCCCGATAACTTGGACTTGCACATGTCCCTCCATGAGACCCAACTCATTTTGCATTTGTTTTCCTGTTCACCCCACCAGAATCTGCTAAGCATTCCATTAATTTCGTTGCAGAACGATTTTGGAAGCAAAAAGATATTCATCGTGTAGGTCGAAATAGCTTGGGCGACTGCTTTGATTAGGATCTCTTCCCCCCCAAGAGAATAGCCTACCCTTCCAACCTTGAATTTTGTTCCATATGCGTTGTTTTAGTCTTTTGAACATGCACTTTTTGGACCTATCGAGCCATGCAGGAAGCCCAAGATAGTGGTTGAAATCATGTCCCATAGATCTAAGCAGATAGGTGAGGTCTCCCTCAAATTGCTCCTGACATTTGAACTGAAAAAAATAGCTGTTTTATCAACATTTACCACCTGTTCAGATGCCGCCGAGTATTGTTGAAGTATCATCATAAAGTTTCGAACATCCCGGCTCACCGCTCAGATAAAGATGAGGGCATCATCCGCAAAGAGGAGGTGGGTGAGGGACGGACCATTGGGGTTTATCTTGATGCCGTGGATGCACCCGCGGGCAGCCGCATTAGAAATGAGGGCTGAGAAACCTTCTGCACATAAGATAAAAAGGTAAGGGGAGAGCGGGTCCCCTTGCCTTAATCCCCTTTGAGGTCGGAAGTATCTTGTTTTGAAACCGTTCACATCAATCCGATACCTTACCGTTGAGATGCAACACATAATCCAGTTTATCCAGATCGGGCTAAAGTTCATAGCATCCATGATCTGTTGTAAAAAGGCCCACTCAACTCTATCATACACCTTTGACGTGTCTAATTTAATTGTCATCTCTTGCTTTTTACCCTCCCTTTCTTCACCGAAGTGAGCGAATAACTTCATATGCGACAAACATGTTATCTGAGATAAGCCGGCCCGGGACAAAAGTACTTTGTTGTTCACTGATGACTTCATGGAGTCACGATTTGAGTCTGTTTGCGAAGACCTTGGCCAAGATCTTGTAGGCGACATTGCAGAGGCTAATCGGGCGAAAGTGAGCTAAAGATTGGGCACCCGCCATTTTCGGGATCAAGACAATGGTGGTGGAGTTCAATTGCCCGATCTGCATACGTTGGTGGGTCGAGTCGGACTGTTCCATGAAGTTTTTGCACCAAGAGAAAACTTCTTTACCCACCGTTTGCCAGTGCTTTTGAAAAAAACCTGCTGACATCCCGTCTGGGTCAGGAGCCTTTGTTAGGCACATCGCCTTCACAGCTTTAGCAACTTCATCAAATTCGAGGGTCCTAGTCAAGGACTGCCTTTGCTGAATATGCATGGAATCGTGACCCTAAAATAAATATCCAAATTAAGCCTCGTCTTTGAAATAGTAGGCCAGACAGGAGAGATTTCCACCAATTCTAGTAGGAAATAAAAAATGGTAAGTTGAATCTTTCCTGGTTGCCTTCTCTTGTCTGCACTTGTGATGCATGCGTTATGAAAATAATGGGTTAGAAAAGCCCGTTAAACAAAGCAATCCAGAACAGGGGTAAGCGGCCGAACAAGCCACTAGAAATTGGGAAGATAATATTAATTAATTAATTAAACGATCTGCTTTCTCTCTGCATATATCCGCACAACTCTAAAAAACTGTTTTACTTTTTTAATGATTGTAAACAGCTTAGGTCAGTGCAACATCTAACGAGGATTGGTTAAAATTGGTAGCAATCAATACTGTAAATAACCCTTCTTTTTCAAAACGAATGCTTTACAAGTCGATGACACCTACGTACGGATGGGAGAACAAACAAAGAAAAAGAAAGGAAGACCCCTTTGGAAAAGCGCTACCATCGTCTTATCCTTTCCTCAACTGCCAACCAAACCACCAGCCACGTATCCAGAAATCCCACCGGTTAAGCAATTCAAGCTACCTAATTAACGGTCCCTGCACGGAAGAATTAGTTCAAATGTAGCTATTGAAAAGTTGTTGGCCGATCCAACTATCCTATTCTCTGATCGGCTGGGATCGAATTTTCAGGCCGTGGGAAGAGATCAGAAACGACCAACACAGCAGCAACTTACGTTGTCGAATTAAAAAAGGTGGCAAGCTTTTGGGGCAAGCCTCTCTTTCTCTCTTAATTAATTAATTAGATATATATATGTGTGTATAATATTTCAGTGACAAGACATGTCAGCAGTTCTCTACCTCTTCTTCTTCTTTTTTTTTTTCCTAAAAAAGTATTATTTTAAAGAACCAATATTAAAAAACTTGGGTAGGGACATAAGACGTGATTTGATTATTAATTCCTTTCTTGTTGACCATTGACTCACTACAAATATGTGGGACCCACGTACTTATTTGACTTCTGTTCGTTGATTTTGAAAAGTCTTGTCTGATTTTTGAACCGTCCATTTGGTAGTAGTCTGCTTAACATGAGCTCTACCCACGTGTATTACGAAGAAGCTGGCACCGCTTGCCTTCATCAGATAACGGAATATTTACAAATTTGATTCTGTCACTTTGAATAATTTTCAATTAACTTATGTTTTTTTGGTATTTTCTTAATTAACCAGCTTACAAAGTCCAAAAATATAAAGAATCCAAGTACCCCATTTAGTTATGGGGTATAAACTCTAAAGAGATCAGCAATCAGGGTTCAAATGTAAAAATATGAAATTAATTCCCGGAATTTTATTTGTAACATTATTTACAAAATAGACCCTCTATACTTTTTTATTTTATATTTCAAACGTTGGTTCTATTTATTTTAGCTAGAAATATATGGGATGTAATTGTAGCTTATGAAGCACAGGTTTGACTCAACCTTAGTCTAAATTTTATTTATAAAATTTAAATCTCAACTCTGATTTTAACTTGTATTTCTAAAATCTAAACCTTAATCCTATTTATGTAAATCTAGTTCTGATTGAAATTTTGCATTAATAAATTTTTATTTAAGTTAAAAGAGACAAGTTTAAATTTTCAAATAAATATAAATTAATAAATAATCTAAATAAAAATTATACAAAATTCAATTAAATTTAAGAAAAACTCATTAATATAATATCCTGAAAAATTATCTTTTCCAAAAATAAACGGAGAAAACCAATAACTCTAAAAAATAAATAATATAGACACGAATATAGTATAAATTCAACACAACAAATATCTACGCAAACATGGTTATAAATAACATAAAATATATAAATATGAAGAAATATTATTTAAAATTTATACTAATATATTTTATATTAAATAAAAATAGGAAAATCGAGTTTGGGCTCGTCAAGTTTGGGCTATGGGAAAGCAGGCCAAAACACTAATTTGCATCAATTTAGTAGGGCAGAGTTCAAGCTTAACCTGATCCAGGTTGTACTCTCTTGGAAAAAAAAAACATATGTATTAGTTTATAATTATTTGAACTAGTGAGGCCTATTCTGCAAAAATCCCATAACTAACCTTCTTTACAATTGCATGCATGCAACGGAAGTTACGCGACGCGGTTTTATCCTCGAGGGAAATGGCGTTAGTTAGGCATCTTATTCAAGGAAGGATCACGTGGGCCCACGTTACATGCATAGAAATTTCCAGGACTAATCCCGTAATTACCAGAAATTTCCGGACTAGTCGGATGTGAAACATGGGTAGGCACGCGGCAAACTTCGAGGGAATGGGTTAGACATTAGCCTCTTATACTCTTACAGACGGCCATGTATTTAAGGTTTCCAGTTTCCACACCTCATCTGCATCTGGAATTTTGTCTTGTCGGTCGGAGAAGTCGTCAATCTGTTAAAGTCCGTCAACCCTCAAATAATAAAAAATAAATAAATAAATAAATAAATAAATAAAGAGAAAAGGTTTCTTATCTGGGTGGAGGAAAGGCACCGAAAATTGAAGCTTTCAAGATCATGTGGGGCACGGCAGTTGTAAATATCTGATCAAGATCGATCGCTTTCATGGTCACTTCCCGGATGCTTGTCCTTCTAATTTCGTAGCTAGTTTGGAATTTGGAGTTTAACCAGGGTTGGGTTGGTTGAATACAAATTCAGCACCGCTGATCATATGAAAGTTCGAGGCAGGAGTAGGAATTTCTATAAAATTGAGGTATGTTTCATAGAAGTATAACAAACTGTGTTGTAAGAATGGTTTCAAAATCACATATTTTCAATCTAATATATAATATAAAAATCAATAATAATGAAAAATGCGACTGATGGCTTTGGTGATAAAAAGTTAAATACTTTTTTAGGTTGTGTGAGGGTGCGGCTAGCCACAATTTAGATAAGTTCTGGATGGCTACTGCACTCCTTTTTTATTTATATTTATTTTTATAAAAATGTGAGCTAGGTAAGGTTGGTTCATATATCAAGTTTTATATTATTGATTTTTTTACCTATTCTTTAAATATAAAATTTCGTATATGAAACAATTTCACTTAAGCTCACTTTTTTTTTATAAAAAAAAAGCAAAAAGTGGTACCGCAGCTATTCGCACCTCAACACAACACATACTTATACATTCTGTATTTAAAAATTAAAAATAAACATATATCCAAAAATAGTAAATAAGATTTATAAATTAAATCTAATTAAATTAATATGTTAATAAAAAAATTTCAAAAATAAAAAAAAAATATTTCAGACTGATCTAAGAAGATCAGCCAACACATATATAGTTAAGTAATTTTAGCTTCAGAATTAATGATTGTTTGCTAATAAGGTGTTATCCTAGCTGGTACACCCAGTTGCCTCGATTGGGGAGGTTGAAAGTTCAACTCCCTAGGGTGGATATTTGGGAGCTTTTGTCTTCTTGAATCTTTAGGTAGAACCGTGTCTTTAAATTTTTAGGTGGAATTATGTCTCTTTCAATTTATAAGAAAGTTTTAAGACTTTATTGTAAGAAATATTGAAATATATGTAAATATACCACTAAAAATGATTACTTGAATAAAGTTTAAATAACCACAAATATCAAGCTTGATCTGCGTTGTTTAGGTAAATTTAAATTCAAAATTAAATAAATTACTTGCCAGGAAATTTTAAATAACCGCAAACATTAAGTCCAATTACTTTTTTAGCCTAAACTCAATGTAAAAATGTTGAGCTGGGATTGAAATTCAGGTTTCATAAAGTATAAAATCCATTCCTCTTTTGCCGTCCCAAAATTATGGCAGTACGGGGAAAAGAAAAGAGAAGGTAAAAAAGAAAAAAAGCGAATGAGAAGGTAGTCGGCAGCAGCAACGACGAAATTAAAGACCACGAGCCGGCATTTGAGGTTCTAGACTCTTTAATGGTGGGCACCACCGTAGAACCGCTTCCGTGGGCACTTGGTTCCCACCATTTCAATGAAAAATCCTTTCAAAAATTAATTTTTGATTTTTTCACAAAAATCTAACCACATATATTATTTAAAATATGATTTTGACCGTTCATAATGAAAATTAAAGAAATCAGATGTTATTCTGACCTTAAATATGTAAAAATCATAAAATTTACATATTTGACAAATAAAAATTAGTATACAATATTTTAGCAAAATGAAAAAAAAAATTAGACTCATCTAAACCAATTTTATGCATATAACGTTTCAGATCATACAAGTATTATTTTGTACTTGTAATCTAAAAACATATACACCATTAATATCCTTATATTATAAAATTTTAGTTATCACTAATATATTTGAATTATTTTTATTATGAACGGTAAAAATCATATTTTAAATAATCTGTGTGGTTAGATTTTAAAATTAAAAATTAATTTTTGAAAAGAGTTTCTATTGAAATGGTGAGACCGTTGCACCACCCACAGCTATGCATGCGCTAGCCGTGCCAAAAAAAGCTAGTGAGATATTTGCCAGTGAGCGAGCAACCCAAGGCCACTTTCGAAGTCTTCGGTTGGTCTTTTCCGATAATGCATGGCTGGCCAGCAGGATGCTTACATCAAGAAGATAGATTGCATATATGTTTAAGTTATAATATTTATTTTTATTTTAATTTTTAATTTTTTCTTATAAATATATTTTTCTAAGTGTATTTAATTTATATATCAAGTTTTATTATTTTACAATACTTTTACCTATTTATTTTTTATAAGGGGCTAGAATGACCTATATGCTCCTAAAATTGATGATTTTCAAAAATAAAAAATAAATATGTAAAATTATTGTAAAACGATAAAACTTGGTACATAAATTAAACACACTTACGAAAACAAATTTATGAAAAAACTAAAAAATAAAATAAAAATGAATATTGTAACTTAAGCATATATATAATATTTCCATAAAAAAGCATATATATAATATATTGTAATATAAGATTCCCATTCCTACAAAACTTCTTTTCTATGTAACTTATTCTATATATTTTTTATAGAACCACTTCTATATTTAAAATCTTGATAGTTAATGAAAAATTCAATTCATATTTGTCTCATATTTTAGCATCATTTATAGTATATTTGAAATCCTCTTATTTGTCTAATATTATTGTGTATAGGCCATATTGAAAATTAACGTAATAAAATTGTTTAAAGCTAAGTATCAATTTTAAAGTTGTACTTTTAACATCTAAACTGTCTAAAATATTATTTCTATGTGGATAAATAATTTTATAAAGTATATTACATTCTAATAAATGTGTAAATAGATCTAACTTTTTTTCATAATTTACACATAAATATATATTTTTTAACAAATATCACCCGTAAGCATACTTGGTCGGGACGAAACTTAGTTTCCTTGATAAATAAATAATATTAAATACAATAAATAGAATGTATTTTCCATTAATAATCCAAATTTTAAAATTAAAAGAGTTACGATGGCTCCACTTCAGTCCATTGGATATAATCAGGCCTTTACATCCAAAGAATATATGATCAGAGATCAGAACTCAAAGAAGTAGCTCCCAGCATGTATGATCTAATGTGGGCGACAAATTAAAGGCTGGCCTAGCTCATGGCATGGCACAGACCAAATGATTGAACCTGCAGTAGGTCCCTGCACGCCTTGTAGTACACCCACTTTCCACTCAACAAAAGCAATAAAATGTGCTCGACAAAAGGACTCATGCATTGCTGCACTTGCATGGACTCTTCAACTTGCAAGCTACAATTAGTGTAGCTCGAAATGGCTAGCAATAGACCATGTGAATAAAGATACAGCTGGATCTAATATTAATGAAAATATTCCCTAGCTAAAAGCTAATCTTTAGTAGAGAATTTTAAAATTCCGAGACAATTTTGCCTAAATCAAATAGGTATATCTTAAATTAGAATTTTAAAAAGTTTTCCAAAGGCAAGAAAATTAGTTAAACAAGTTGATCGAATTGCAATTGGTCAACCTTAACCTAGTTTACAACTTGACCTAATGATTGAGTTATAAATATACAACAACGAAAAAAATCTACAACTTGAGTCGGGTTCAACATTATAATTTGTCAGCCACTCCATCGAAGTTCTAATTTATCTAACTCTAATCCAACTAGAACTAAGATGAGTTTATAGGTTTTGATTTGAAATAACTCTAATTAAGTTGTACTTGCACCCTTATTTAAGGTTCTTCAATAATTAAGAGAAAATTTGTATAGATATATTTTTGACAATGAAATACTTGGACTTCTCCATCTCCTCTCCTTCTGCAAATTCTTTTTCCAAGAGGGAGTTAGGATAGAGTTTGTCTCTACTTTCTCTTTTTCTTATCAAAAATAAGATAGTCCATTGAACTCAAATTATAAATGGAAAATATTATCGAAAAAATTATATATGGAAAAGATGCCTACATCGAATCAATTGAGCCTAGCATCCATTGCGATATATATATTTAATAGGGAATGCCTCTATGCAACTTCCCTTTTATTTAACTCCTTTTATTTTGATTATTTTGAAAATTAATGAAAAACCTACTTCATCTATTATATTAAACACCATTTATGTTATGTTAGAAACTCATTTTGATATAAAAAAATATCAAAAAGAGTTTCTAACATACTATAAATGACACTTAATATAATAGATGGAGTATGGTAGAAACTCTTTTATTTGTCTAATGTTACTGTCCATAAGCCTCATCTACAAACAAATAAAATGAAAGTAATAAAATAATTTAATGTCAAATATTAATTTAAAATTATATTTTAACATCTAAATAATCTAAAATATCATTTCTATATGGATAACTGATTCTCTAAAATATTATTATATTCTAATATATATGTAAATTGATCTAAGCATTTTCCCAATTTACACATAAATATACATGTTTCTGAGCAAATGTGACCATGCATATAGATTTAGATGAAATTTGGTCTCCTAGATAAATAAATATTGTTAAATACAACGAATAGATTAGAATTTTCATCAAACATTAAAAAAAAGAGTTCAAAATCTAAAGTAGTTATATAAAACAGCTTCCATACAAGTGGACCCAATATTTAATTCTTATTAAATGATTCACTTTTGGACACAAATCAAATTAAAGCCAATGCGCAACCTTTAAAATTCGTGAAGCATGATAGTTGTGCATTTCTAGATAAATCTACCTTGCGCATTAGGTAACGACTCTTCTCTGAACCTTACGTCTATCGTGCCCAGCTATAATATGATATCTTAATTATACGTGAAACATGGAGAAAATGATCTTCACCTCCACGCTGCTGATGTTTGAATTTCTCACTAGCTTATGCTTTAATCTGTCACTATAATAATGAGAATAAAAAAAAAGTTAAAATACATAAATTAATTGTATAGATAATTATGTAAAAATAATTCAAAAGTAACATAATTGCATAGGCCGAAAATGTGAAGAATGGAAGAGCCTAGCACAATTAATTATATATAAATCATGCGTCGTTTTCATCGCAACTCATCTACGTTCAGGAATTTTTTTTTTTTTTTTTTAATCCCGGGACTCGTGTTGAAGATAATAAGATGGATAAAGCAGTACTGGCCCGTGTACAAAGCATATAGATATCAAAAGAACAAGAAAACTGAAATAACGAAAATATATTAGGTTGATAATTTAATTAAACTCATCATAAGCATTGACACTTCACGTTTACTATTAATTTTTTTACTTTAAAAACTAAACGATTTAAATTATCATGTTTATCTATGTCCATTTACTCGTGATTCTAAAAATTATATGTACTGAAACTTTTATACCATACACTTTTCAAAAATTTTGTTAACTATATATTCATTCTCAAAAATTATATTTTTTATGAAATATAAGTTTTCAATGAAAATAATTTTTGATAGTTTAATAAAGCAAGATGGTTAAATATGATAATTCAAAAAATTTATTTTAAAAATTGAAAACAAAAGTATAAGCACGAAGCGTTTGTGCTTAAGGTAGGTATTGAATCAAGAACAAGATAAAGTGAAATACAGAAGACAAAGTACGCCTGAGTCAATAAATTAAAAATTAGAAAGTTAAAAATTAATATAAATTCTGCTTTTTTTAAAACAAAATATTTTGATTAAGATCTGAAAATTCAAACAAACTTCTGCAAAAAAGTATAGTGATAATAACATTACTTATAATAATAGTAGTAATTACTATGTGATTGAGAAATTATATGGAACAAAGAAACATGGCAAAAAAGATTTACCATGGCATGTTAAGTGTGAGCGCGTTACGAGGAATATCTAAAGATTCCTTATGATCACTAGTGCAAAGTGAGACCTACGGGTATATTTTGAGTTCATGTATATACATAAAAAAAAAATTTAATATAACGTATTTGCAAGTATGTTATAAGAGAAAATAGATTAAGATAGTTTAGTTATGTTAAGAGGAGGCCTAAAATAACAACGGTTAAGAAAACAGAGTATATCCAAATAGAAAGTGGTAGGAGAATGAGGAAAACCTAAAAAATAAGATTTAAAAATATTATAAATTACTGAAAATTTAGTCTTAAATCACCAAGAATGACACAACAGAATATATGCAGTCGATTCGACTAAAGTGAAAAATGGCTTATGATGAAGGTGGTGATGGTGATTTCGATCCTTTACTATTAAAAATATTTGAACTAAAACGCAGTTGGGCCATATACAAAATATCAAAAATGGATATTTAATATCTCATCCACCGTGTGGAAATTTTTGTTTCTATAAATACGACATAAGTCACTCAAGATCTCCAAAAAAATCAGTCGAATGCGTGCACGGGAAAAAGCATTAACGTCACTCCGTAAATTTCTTTACAAATGGTGCTGTAACTATTATTTAAGTAAGCTTTTATCTTAAAATTAAGATTGTTATGTGGGGTTTTTTGCATTTTGGACCCTTTAAATTCGCATATTTGCTTTTTAAACCTCGAAGTTTACATATTTGCCTTTCGAACCCTCTAAGTTTTATTCTTTTGTTTTTTAAACCTTGCTGTTAAGTTTAGCCCATCATGTACAGGGCTTAAAAAGCAAAAGAATGAAATTTAGAGGGTTCGAAAAGTAAATATGTAAACTTTAAGGCTTAATAAGCAAATACGCAAAATTAGAGGGTCTAAAATGCAAAAGACCCTTATGTGTGGATTTCAAATATGTTTTCGAGTACTAAACAATTTCTTATAATTATTGCATGATATTGACTGCACGGCGGATGCGCATATTCAAATGGACGCCTGTGTGAGCCGGGCAGTGACTAGAAACAGTTGGATCGCTGGACTGTGACTGGATACGAATGGGATGGAACGTGGATTCGGAAGAGGAGCTACCGTGAAAAAGTGTCGTAGGGTGCCGAAAGTTATAAAATAAGATCGAGAAGGAGAAAAATAATATTGAAAATTCAAGAATATATTTTTTAAGAAAAATTTAAAAATCTAAAATTTCATGTCATTTTCGTCTCGGTTCTAATCCTGAACAGTCACGTGCAGATGCGGGAACACTGTCTGTGGGAGACCACGTCCAAGCGAACAGGGCCATTCATGCCTTTTAAATGAAGCGAATGGGTCCATGTGAATAGGCAATTCACAGGAGTGCTGCGGAAATCCTGGCTCCGCTGGCCTCAGTGCCGTTTGCTCCCGCTTTCAGGCTTAGCTGCCCTTGGAAGTGCTAGGTTATAATTAGAGGTGCAACTCGGATCGGGTTATACTAGGTTAGAGTAAACCCGAATTCTAAGCCAACCGAATTAGAGTAAACTCAAACCCAAACTCTAAGAATTTAATCTAAGTTCGGACCGGGTTCGCGTTAGTTTTGGTTTGGTTTCGGGTTAGAATTCGGGTTACCAATAAACTGTTTTTTTCCAAATTTAATTATAATCTAAAAGAAAATTATTGGAATATACATATCTGTGTTTATAAAGTCAAGCCTCATGCTGAATTCTGCAACATCCTTTCAAAGAATTCTGCAACATCATGCTGAATTCTGCAATATTCTTTGAATAAACTTCGCAAGCAATTTTTCAGCACCCTATAGACACAAATAAATGGCAAATTAGTTAGTTTTATGACTAGTTGGTCATTTCTATTTAATAGCTAATGGAAATGATTCAAGTGTAGCAAATAGAAAATGAACATATCATACAAACTATTATAATTAAAACTAAACATTATCATACAAATTATTGAAATTGAATTCAAACTGAATGTTTATCATACAAATTGCTAAAATAGAAATTGACCACTTGTCATACCAATAAAATTAAAATATGAATCAAATTTATACTACAATCTGAAATTCAAACTAACAGATTTCTCATACTAATAAAAAGTATAATATGAAATAGATTTATCATGTCAACTCAAATTCAAACATAATCCACATAATAGTTATTTAAAACAACTAAATCTAAATACATTAAGCATAATGGTTCAACATTCTAATCTAATTTAAGACTTTAAGTGCAATCCAAATTTAAAATAACAATGTAAACAAATCTCAAGTTTAAATAAGTTTACATCCACTTTTAAATAAATTCAAAATTCAAAGGAGTTCATGTCTACAAAGTTTCCAAAAAAACTAAAAAAATATTCGAAGACTTCCAAGTAATTTCTCCCTTGATTTACATCTGCATTTCTAATGTCAAGTTCTTCCTCCTTGATTTACATCTTCGAAAATAATATGCATCAACCTAGACAAAAAAAAATGCATGCAACTGTTAATAATAAGAAGATAATAATCATAAAAATTCATCCTAGAAATTAAGTTACCTCAAGCATGCTTTGGTAATGGAGGAAAATGTGATTTGTCTGAACTAAAGTTGGTAATGCCTAAAACATTTAATCTAAATTATTATAAGAATATTAAAAATAACTTTAGAATAAAAAAATATGGTATCTAAAAACATAATTACCAGATATAAGTCTCTCAAATTCAGTAGCTTTCTCTTCATCTTCAGTTATTCGAGATGTAGCTCTAAGTCAATCTTATGCACATATCAAACATTCAACTAATTTACAAAAAAAAAATATGTATAATTTATGAAAAAATTATATAAATTACACCGGGTTCAGACCGGGTCTAGTTTTGGTACCGGGTTGGGGCGAACCCAGTTTTGGTTTCGGGTTTATACGGGTCAGGTTGAAACCGAGTCTATTTTGAAAAATCTAAAAAATAAAATTCATTTTTGGTTTTGGTACCGGGTTGGGTTGGGCGGGTTCGGACTGATCCGATACCAAGTTGCACCCCTAGTTATAATCCCATGCAAACCTGTTGATTATATTTTTTTAAAAAAATTATTAAATCATCTATAGGTATTTATTAAATTTCAAAAAACCATACATCTTGGAAGCTTTTATACGTTAGGTATTTATTCCAGAGTTTCATTATGTTTAAATTTTGTGGAACGTATAGTTTTAATACATTAATATCTGAAACATTAAGAAAATGCATATTAATTAATAGTTCAAGTTCTATGTATATCCATGAATTTTACTTTTAATTCCACTTATACCCATGAATTTTTTTAAATTTCACGTATATTCTCGCATTTTGGCTAAATTTTCACTTATACCCACGTTATTAGGGATTTGTTAAAGGGCTATTAGCACCTTAGTAAAATGATAAAAATTTTAACACTTTTACCGCAATAAAAATATTTATTTTTTAAATGTAAATTTTTAGCTTTGAGCAAATGAATCTCAAAAAATATTAAAGTTTGGTCATATTTGTTATTTTACAAGGGTGCTAAAGGACCTTTTAACAGATTCTAAACAACATAACTACAAGTGAAATTTTAGCACAATACCTAGTTATGTGTGGAAATTTTGAAAATTATGGGTATAAGTAAAATTTTAGATAAAATTAATAGGTACATGTAGAATTTACCCTAATCAATATTATTAATTTGAGATGTACTTATATGCAAACCCATGCTATTGAAAACTTGAGTATCTTTGCCTCATTTTGATTTACTTTGGTAATTAAATTAAAATTTATCATCTATTATATTTTAAAATTTTATTTAATTAGCATAATAAAAGCTTCATCTACATCAAATATTTATGTAGGCCTTGTTGGGTAAAACTAAATAAATATGTAAATTTAGTATAATATATCGTTTGATTTATATTTCCGTTTTATAGTATTAATTCGACATCTATGCCGTTTAAAATATTTTTAAAATAATCTTATAAATTATTATAAGATGCTAAAAAATTTGTGAACAGATCTAAGTGATTTTCATATTTTATGTATGATTAGAGAAAAGGAGAGTTTGTCTGCCATTTCTAAGGAAGGGCTTGTGTCTCTCATTTACGTTAGAAACATGTTCTTTTACTGTTTGAAGTAAAAATTCAATTGAGAAAAATAGTAAAAACGTACCTCGGATGTGTTCGTCTGTTTCTGAACTTTATCTCGGTAATCAGGGCCGACGGCTGGAACGACTTTAATCAAGTGGAATCTAAAAGAAATTGACCGAAAATGATATGGGAATGATAAAAGCTACAGAGTACATACGAATTAAAATAAAATGAAGTTAGCTGATTAAATTTGTACTTTGCAGGGTCCTAATGGGCAGTGATGATCCCGTGGACCACTGCTGAATTTGTATTTGGAAAGTAATATAATTTTTAAATAAAAAATTTTTGGTATAAAAGTTTTTGAAATAAAAATATTATATAATATGATAAGGAGTAAAGGAAATAAATTTAAAATAAATAGATTAGTTATATAAAAAATTTAAAAGTAAAGTAGTTTATAAAATGATATGAAGAAATCATTATAAAAATAAAATAAAAAAATTTAAAAATTTGCGTGGTAATCAAGCCCGCCCCAAGTTATATACCCCTTTTTGCGTAATTAGAATTTTCCATGGCCACCAACAGCCATGTTGTAGTTAATGTGGGTACAGGTGCAGAGCTGCTATCGCTCAGCGCACATGCACGGCAAAGCGACGTAGCCACGTGTGGGGAGATCTTTCATCACCGTCTTCGATCTCCGTCATCCTCTGTTCCAAGAGTAGCGACTATTGCATGCGTCGCCCACTGCCCACCTTCCACGCATCATCTGCAAGCCCCCAGCAGGGCCAGCCCGATAATAGAGGCCCGGCCTAACCAACGTCCCCAGGCCAGAAGCCGATCCACGCCCACGTGTCATGTCCCCGTCTCCTCTAGACGTCTTTCAGGGGACCCACGCACGAGGCGTGCCAGGTGCATCGCACAAGCAGCAAGTTGATCCCTACATGGGTAGGGCCGACCGACCGTTTGTTGAAAATAGCCGTTCTTCTGCGACGGCCTTTTCCTTTCATCCGACTGCATGTGCAGTCGAAAAGCACCAGAAAATAGGACTCATCTGGAGCCTGGATATGACTTTTGCTGCGGTGCCTAAAACGGATATTTTGATACCAGCTAATTCTTCTTGGATTATTTTATTGGTGGCTTCCGAAATGCTTCTGCTAGTTAGTTGGCAATCGGCATTAGCGGAGCATATCTTGTTGTAAAAGATGCGCTTTCCACTTCCAATTTTACTAGACAGGCAGGTTGGGAACGTACACCAGGAATTTTTTGTTTGTTCGAGATTGGACGTACTGTCAAATTTGCACTAAGGGTGGAGATAGCAGTGAGTCGATCGGTTATTTGCCCTGAGGTAACTTATTTACCACAGAATAAAAGTAGTATCTTTATAATTCAGCATTGGGATGGGGGAAAAATTTTTAATCTAAACTCAAAAATAAGTTTGGAATTATTTCATCATGTCCAGAACTAAAGAATCTTGACTACCTCACCTATATTCATTTATAAAAATTATAAGCATATTTTTAAATTTTCTTTTCTTTTTTACTCAAAATTCTCACATTATTTATAAGTAGCTATATCAACAATCTAAAAATCAATAAGAGACATTTGCATGTATATATGTATAACTATCATGCATAATTGTAATTTTTCTAGTATTTTGAAAACACTAGTAGAAAATACTATTACATTAGAAAATATTTTTAAAAATACCAAAATTTATTTTGGATAAGGTATGTTCTAGTAACTTATTTAATAAAGTTCTATTATAATTATTTTTATTTTACTTTATTTATGATATTTTACTTTTATTAATTAGTAAAATATTGAAGTATACGTCATTTAAATTTAGCATAAATGTATTTTTATGTTTAATATGGGTATAAAAATTTTATTTGACTCATCATCCTAATATCAACCCAAGATGAGCCGTTATCTTTTACGGCTCAAAGACATATTTTTTTATTTTTTATTTTTTCATAGATAAATAAAGCTAAGTGTATTAAATTTATAAGTCAATTTTTACCTTTTTGGATTTTTTGTAAGTATTTATTTTGAATTTTTAAATACAATGATATTTTATATAATTTTTTGTGTCCACGAAAAGAAATGAAATTTTTAAAAAAAATATGTGTTTTGCGTCCGACCATAAAAGATCATTTTACACTCAAGATTAACTCAAAGTTGATCTCGTAACTTATTAAAAAAGATAAAATTTAAAGTAACATTGTTATTACTTAATATAAAAAATATGATCGGATCAAATTTTTAAAAAGTAGAGTTAGAATTAAACAAATCCTAATACCTTAACCTGATATATCTTCAATTTCCACTCCTAAATTAAACACAGCGCACTACGTTTGAGAAGCAAGTCTTATGGCTTCCTTAAATTGAATTTCCTGTCATTACAACAGTAATATTACCCAACCGTGATTAATTTTTAAAGATTCCACCAAACTAGCTGCATACGCCCGCGTGTGTGTGTATATGCGCGCGAATTTCAACCCATTTGCTTGTTATAAACCCTGCAGCCGAAGTGCCTTCTGACACCCGTGTCCCGCCCACCAAATGAGTGAGCTCAAATGATATCCCAGAAGTTTTTTTGGAAGTTACGATGGGCCCAAATTTTGAAAGGAAATAGCTGTATACAATTAGCCGTACTAAAAGTTTATAATTAAATATTTTATTTGATATTTTGATTAAATTACAACTGATCTTACTATTTGTTTATATATTTAAATAGATAACTTTTATATAAAAATATAAGATGAGAGTTGAAATATAAAGATAAAAATGAAAAAGTAAAATAAATAATTAAGATATTAAATCCGAGCAGAGGAGGAGTAGGATGAAGCGAGAAATTTACATTTTTTCTATTTTCACCAGTTACATGAGGCCTTATGCTCCCTAAATTATAAAAAATACTTACGTTTGAAATTCATGCCGATCGCACGAAAGTAACTTCATGTAAATGCATAAATTTTCATTGCTACGGTGGCATAGCCAGCATGGATTTCTTATCAAAATGATTTTTACATACTCATGGTTAAAACATATAACAATAAATTATATAAGTAATTTATTATAAAAGAAAATATCATGGTGGCTAAAATGGCGATAATACATAGATTTTTTTTTTTGTGAAATTGATTGTCCATGAATATTTCTCAAATATCTTCCCACTAGCCCAATCCTCCATCATTACCTTCCTCCAGCCCTAACGTAAGCAGTTCAACGAGTCAATTTAAAAATTACATGAGGTTAGAATAGATAAATGTGAAATGTTAATAAATTAATTTGACCCGGTTGAAAGGTCATATCTTATCTGCTCAATTCCCCGTAATAAAGCAGAGCTTATGTCAGCTAACATCAATCTGCTTGCGCGAACCTCCATCATAGATCTAGACGGCTCAGATTTGGCCTGTTGTAATCAACGGCCAAGATTTCACCACGGACGAGGAAGTGAAAGCTATTTATGTTTTGTAAGCGCCAGCTTGCAAAAGGCGCCTTCGGCGTCGAACCCTCTCTTCGCTCCACTCTCCCAACGTAGTAACACCAGCACTCACTCTCTCTCTCTCTCTCTCTCTGTTAGCAACAGATATTCAAAGCATTTTTCTCTTTTCGTTCCTTTCCTTATTGAAAATTCTCTCTTTTTGACAGCTTGATTCTTCAAAGGTTCCGAATCTGTGTTAAAGAAAACGATGGCCAACGATAGCAGATTACAGGTGGCTATCTGGACCGTCAAGCTGGCGTTTTACTCGGCTGGAATTATCTTCACCGCCTTTTTCCTCAAGCACGCCATCCCCTGTTTCCTTGCTTCGTCTCTCTCCGCCCTTCCTCGCCTTTGGATCTCTCTCCGTAGCTGGCTTGATCCTCCTTATCTCTACATTGTCGTGAATTTCATAATTCTCACTATCGCGGCCTCTTCCAACTTCCAACAAAAGCTCGCTGAGAAGAATGCCCAGGCAAAAGCAGGCGAAGTGCTGGAAAAACAGGGGGATCCCGTTGACCCGGCACCAGAAGTCGACGCCGTCGAAAAAATCCCCGCAGATCCCGAAGAGAGAGCGCCGGAGAAGACCTCTTCCTTCCCCGGCACGGCCGCGCGGAGACGCGTCAGAGCGTCGGCTTCTTCCAAGTCGCTGGGAGCGACGCCGAAGCCGGAACAGGCCGATACGCTGGACGACACGTGGAAGGCGATAACGGAGAGGCGTCAGCTTAAGAAGAGCGACACGTGGGAAGGGGCGCCGCGCGTGGAGGCGGGGCAAGAGGAAAAGAGCTTGGGCCGGGCCGGGGGTGGGCGCGATCTGAATAAGTGGGAGACGTTCAGGGAAGTGGCGGCGGCTTCGGCGTCGGCGTCGTGGGTGGGTCTGCGAAGGGAGATATCGCTGAGCAAGGAAGATCTGAATCGGCGAGTGGAAGCGTTCATAAAGAAAATCAACAACGAGATTAGGCTGCAGAGGCAGCAATCTTACGAGAACTCTCTGGGATTAGTGAGCACGTGAGAGAGGCGGAGGGAGATCGAGGATGGCGTTCTTGCCATTTTCACCAAGACGCCCTCAAATTTTCAGGTACCCCTACGTGCGCTTCTCGTGCAACCGGCTGTTTTTAGTTTTGTATTCAAAAACATATACGTCAGCAGCACTACTGTGATCACCTTTATGATTTTGGGATTGCAGGTTTTTAATTGCTGAGGATGGGTGATGAGGTTTAGTCGTCTATTTACAATCCCACCAATGGGACGTGGTGATACGCTTTTAGATATATGGTGTGTTGCTTGCTTGTGTCTTTAGTTTGAGTGCTTTGATCAAGGTATTAAGATGGATAAAACAATCTCGTTGTATATACTATGTATGGTTTGCCGGCTTAGACTGGCTAAAGCCCAGCCCTTTCGTGGTGCCTTCATAGTCCAAGTTGTGCTCCATGCTAACTGGGATGATCTGGGGCTTTTTGGTTCCAATTGCTTTCTAAGTAACGGTATGTATGTTGTTTGTTTTGGCATGTAATTTGAGACATGTTTCATCGTGCATATTGTATACAGTTTAGGACCATTTGCATTTTCCTTTTTAGAATTTTACAATATTCATCCATAATATGGGATTTTGTAAAAACGCTGCTATGAACGAACTATTGTTTGTCAAAGCATTTTTGTAATTAAGGTCAGCTAGTCAAATTTTTTGATTAATCGATCTTCACAAGATTTTGCAGTCTGCACGAGTATCCGAACATCAATAGTCGGGATAATACAGGTGAAGCTTTTTTTCTCCCTCGGAATAGCAATCTGCTGCTCCCGGGGAGCTTGAGCTCTCACATCTCAAAGGTGCAGTACAATTGCACCAAATCACTGGTACATTTGATCAAAAGTGGGTCTCACATATATTAGAATATAATTATTTATCCATATATAAATTTTAAAGCAAATGGTTTACAAGTTGAAAAAATCACTTTAAAGTTGTTATTTACAACAAACTATTTTATTACGTTGAATTTGTATCATTTTCAAATGAGGCCCATATACATATCTGATTGGGATGAAAATTGGTATGGTAATAGAATATATTATTCTAAATACAATGGGTGGAGTAGATTATGATTTAATGATCATGTGGGTCTTATTTCAGCGATGTTACACCGGAAATTTTGGTGTGGCATGCTCCACCTGAATATTTGATCAAAAGTAGGCCCCACACACATTAGAATGCAATAAAACTTTATACAATCATTTATCCATGTATAAATTTTATAGTGAATGGTTTACATGTTAAAAAAATCACTTTAAAGTTGTTATTTATATCAAACTATTTTATTGTGTTAAATTTGTACCATTTTCAGATGGGACCCATATATATATCTGATTGGGATGAAAATTGGTATGCTAATAGAATATATTATTCTAAATATAATTGGTGAATTAGATTATAATTTGATGATCATGTGGAGCCCATTTCAGCGATTTCCGGTGCAGCATACTATACTTGAATATCTCTGTGTGTGTATATATATATATATTCGGATAAGCGTTTTTGAATTAATTATCTAACAAAATTTTAATTTCGTAAGCCGTTGAGGTCAAGCATGGCACAATATAGCTCTAATCATGTCGTGGGTCCTGAAATTCGATCAAATTAAATGACTGAGGAAGGCTTTTACCATTCAGATGTTGAATTATAAAAGAGGTGTTCTCGAAATAAGATCTCAAGTACTGGGGGTATTTTTGCAAACTCCACAATTCTGAGTGGAAGAAATATAATAGATATTGTCTAGACTTGAGTGGGACCGAGAGATTGACGGAAACTATTGAAACACCTAACTTTCACTGTATCTAGAATGGACGTGTTAGAATAGGACCTGGAAGATCTTTCGCGTTTTCTTCCAAATTCCAATAACACTCGGAAGTCTGGTACGTTTTGAGCCGGTTCGAGATATCTTACCGGGAGAAAAATTTGGGGTGGGGGGGAATTAAAATAGTGAGAGAGAGAGAGAGGTAGGAGAAATGACTTTTTTTTTTTTTTTGATTGGAGGATATTTTATATCATATCTCAATTCATATTACATTCAAATCCTGAGACAATTCTAACAAGCTTACAATAGAAGACGACAACAAGCTTCCACAAATCAAGTGGAGAGACCACTAGCTCTCATCAACGTATAAAGGGGGACCACATGCCCCCACTACAAATATGATTCAAAATCCCATGAGAGATTCGAACCACGCACCGGCTGAGAACGGAAATCCCGTTACGCAGCTGGTGACCAGACAAGCGGAGCTCGTTTGGCAGTAATGACTTAAGAGTGAAGAGAATAGATTAAAAATATACAGGATAAAGATGAAAAGATATAAAAAAATTTTTATATTTAGAAGTAATAATAGAAAAAGTAATACATTTAGCTAATTAAGATGTTAAATTATATCAAAGGATACATGTGAATAAGAGAGAGGTTTTTTTACTCCGAAAGCGGTTTAGCAAATGGAAAAATTGAGAAAAAATTGTAAATTTTTTTTAAAAAAAGAAGAATGTAATAAGGGTAATAATTAGAAGTAAAATAGTAAAATGAAAAGAAATAAAGTAGTTATATGAAAAAAATTTGTAAGGAAGATAATTGCATACGAAAGTGGGTAGAAATTATTGTATTGTAAAAATAAAAAAAATTATATGTAAAAATAAGAAAAGTAATACTATTTAAGGTTCTTATATATTTGAAGATGAACAATTATATTGAAGATAAAAAGGTTTTTTTTTTTGGAACAGAAAATTCCAGATGTAATGATCCTTAAACAGGCCCTATGTGATATCGTCCAGACCATCAATTTAATCAGCTACGCCGGTGTCATTGTCTTTTATCACTTGCCGGTGTTATTATCTTTTATCACTTGTCAGTTTGTCTCTTTGCTAGAGCTAGTGGATATTAATTAATTATGCATAAAATAAAAGCATATTAGGTCGGCGCGATTGCTGTGCTCCGTCGTCTGATTTCAAGATAAACGCAAATATGCACTGCATTACTTCCAATTCGACGACTCGACAGACGACCAAATATTATCGGATAGTTTGCTGTACCGGACGAGATTTGCTGTGTTGAGACTTGAGACTTGAAAGACTGTACATGGACCAGGAAGATAAAATAGGAGGACGTTTGGAAATCTCATGTGGGAAATATGGGAGGGAATTTGTGGGAGCACGGGTTTCAAGGCATATCATCCATCAATCAAGCATCATATTTTTCCACTTTTACCCTTATATTCTAATTATTTTTCCAATCAACTATTTTTTAACAAACCTATTTATTCCAACTTTACCCCTATCATTTCATATCAATCGCACAACTTCCAAAATATTCCATTTTCTACACCCACCAAATATCATATTTTCTACAACTTTTGCATTCCCAAACGTCCCCTAGATCACTGGGGGCTGACAGCAAATTAGCAGTTCATTTGTCAACTCCGCACTGATTAAATGCAGCTTTTCTCAAGTAAAACCGCAATCCTAGATGGGAATGAATCCAAAAAGAGCTTTTGTCTTCTTTGATTACATATCGTGGTACGCATGCGCCCATCCTAATCAGTGCTGATGAGATTCCCGGCGCATGTTTTCTTAGAGTTTGTGCAATTAATAGTGCTGGGTCTGAGTCAATTCAGTCTAATCACAACTCGACTATTATTAGCGTTGCAAAGGCAGTTTCGCAAACGCCAACGTTTCGCCTGTTTGGATGGTGTTTGGAGGCCGCAATACCCTGACCACCTCCGGTTGCCAGCTGCCACAAGACCAAGCTCTGGTGGTTGGTCTGGTTCGCTACAAGTTAGTTGCTCGGCACGCTCGGGGCCTATGGACACCACACCGTCCAACGTTAATTTTGTACGCTGAATGTTATGAGCAAACATCGATCGTGCTCTGGAACAGAGGAGTTAGATAATGTAATGCATGTATCACACACCTTCCCCTAAGAAAAAGAACCAAAAGATAATCGTAGACCAGAAGCAATTGCTTGCCCTGTGTAGGGGCTGTCAGAGTGCTTTTAAGTTCTTTTGAAGGTAGGCCAACTGGGCTCATGCTGTTGTTGGCCCACGGGTTCCACGACCGCAACAAAAGTTCTTCTGGCTCCCAAAGCTCCATCTTCTCATTTAAAACCCAAAACTCATTCTAACATATCCTAAATCCAAATCATATTAATACACCTACGCTTATCAGGGCTGTCAAGGTTACCCCTTAGCATGCCTACCAGTGATTTTAACTTGACGTCCGGATCATCTCTGATCGTTACATCTAAAATCTGTCCTACAATATCTCATTTTACAAAGCAAGTCCTCATTATTTTTCCTATAACCAACTTATATCATCAAGAAAAAGACCGAAGCTCTTTTTGAACGGGAGACAAAGCTCCCAACTTGGAAGACAAATCTCCTACTAGAATCTGATCCCTCACCAGCTGGGAGTTTGGGACAATGCCCATAGGGGGGTACCAACCGGGTTATGCCCCTGTTGGTCTGAATTGTCTCTTTTGAGAGTCAAAATTTATGAGCAAACAGCTAATTTCTAATTAAGCTTCAATAACAACGAATAATGATCCAAGTTATATATAAATCGCCTCCTTGGAAACTCAGGTTCCGAAGAAGAGTGCCGCGGCTTTCGTGTTGAATTAGAACAGAAGAGATTGCGATGCGGACACTTGTTAAAATGAACAGTGGCCTTCTCTCCTTAAACAGTACCAGGCACGTGCCCTCGAGCCCATCCCAAATATGGGCACAGACCCTCTTTGTAAAGGCGTGTTCAGGTGGACAAGTTCTACCTAAAAAGGGTGGGCGAGTGAGGATCCAAAAACAAATGCACAATACCTTGAGCTGTAATAGGCCCGAATTTTCATACATAAGGTCCATGCCAACCCAAAATATCGATTGGTGCTGCTGCGCTCCCCACCCACCCTGAATTTGACAGATATCCCTAAAAAAGAGATCCCACAGGATCAGCGGATGGGATTGCCGGAGACGATGACACTTGTTATGAGTGGTTCAATACTGCATGTGATGTGATGAGACCTTTTGAAGTTGTGAAATGGAAAGCTGATGCAAGTTCCTCACCAAACACCATCCAAGTCTCCCACCGTAGATATATGTGTACATACTTTAATGGTACAAACGTTTGCAGATCACAATCAATGGCGATGCAAAGTCGCTTGAAAAGGACCCAAAATGAATAGGAGTGCTGCCCTACAAGCTCGTGGAGTTTTTGAATAGGTACATCCCCCGGCTTTTTAAACCTACACTAATGGACCACCCACGGACGTTGCTTTACAATAATCTTCAAATCATATCAGTTGAGAGTTCAAAACTCCCATTTCTGATTGCTTGTTGGACAGCCATGCCATGGCTTTAGAACGAATTATTACTTCCAATTTTTGGCAGTCCAATGGATACGGTTACCAATCGAGAGGAAGGCCAATAAAGAAAAGCAGTAAATATCTCTTTCTTTTGGGTATCTTCTTTTTTTTTTCCCCCTCTGGGTCTTGGAAGCCAACCACATTTGGAAGATTTAATCAGTTAAGCCAAGAGCACATGCAATTGCCTGACATTCACTCACCCCAAAAGCCTGCGCACCTTCTCTCAGTCTCTCTCAGAGTACAAAATCCTCATCTAGCATTATTGCCTCGTGACAGTGGGCCATGCTTATATACATCTAGGAGTTGGGCCTTCCCACTTTCTTTTTCCCCCTTTTCTGACTGCGCACCTCTCAATCATGGAGCATACACATGGGTGGTTAGTCGTGAGGGGATGGAAGTTGTATGCCTTCCTCCACCACACCCAAAAGTGGATTATCTTTCTACTTTTGAGTTACTTCAAGTGAAGCAGACTATTTAAGATTTAAAGTCAAGAGCTGAGAGTGCCATCTTACCCATCTAATATTTCACCTTTCACATGAGCGCGACACATACAGCTGCTCTGTTTCCTTTGGGAAGCAACCGCTTTCAGGTCTCTGGTTGTGAGATTGGGATCTTTCAGGGGGAGCAAAATTTTTAGCCATGCTAAGAGTGTATGACTGTCAATGGTTATGATCAGCACATCAACTTACTCATCTAACTTATTTATAAATGTGTTTCGATTGAGATTTTTAAATAAATGGATTATGATCTATCAACTCATTTAACTATTTAATTAAATAAACGGATTAAATTCTTTATCCTTAGTACATGTTTAGAGAAACGATGATACTGTCGTCCACACTCTGCAAAACATGCTAATAGCAGTGGAAATTGTGCAATGAGCTGGTGGTCTACCCCACCTGCGCTCATTGTCCCCTTTTCTGTTGTTTACAGTTCCTTGGTATAGTTGTTAGGGTTTATATATGAATCCTTACTTTTCAAAAATAATAGTAACGAATTAGAATTGAGATTTTATAACCTACTAACTCGTTTAGTAACCCATTTAACTTATTCAACTCATTTAACTCATTTAACCCTTTAAAATTAGATATATAAAGGTAAACCACTTGATTATTTTCCTCCACTAAGGTTTTCTTATGCCACCTAATTTTTATTTTTTCACTACTACTTTAATTCTATTTTCTCGTTACTATCTTAATTTTTATTTTTCTAGCACCAAAAACACCCTCTTTCTTGTCCCTATGAAATTATCAGCTACCAAAATTTAGGTTTTTAGGTAATCTGTTATACAATCCACTAACCCTTTTATTAAATGATTTATAAATGGATTAGGGCTGAAGTTTTTAAATATGTTAATGAACAAATCAGAGTTTAGATATGTTAAATGAATTAAGATTAATATTAGACTCCAACCCGTCTAATTTGATCCATTAATACCCTAGCTGAGAGACATTAATTTATGAGTACAGTTGGTATCTAAATCTTCCCATTGCGAAGTTTAAGAAATAATGGAAGGTTAGTTTGAATCTGTTATATTAGAAAATAGTGCATTAGAAACATAATTCTGGAAACGTTTATTTGAAACGTTTTCAACCTCCACCCATAATGGGAATAATGCATGAAAATACCAGTGCATTTGAACATTTATATATAAATGCAGAAAATTGATAGAAATAGCAGTAGAATCAGATTTTCCCGGACCTTTCAAAGATTAATGACATCTGAGCTATATATATATATATATATATATATATATATATATATATAATTTTTTTCTCTTTATGATTTCATATTCAACTCGTGAAAAAACTTGAGCAAAGAAATCTTAACAATTTTACATTTATATGAAGATAAATGATGTTTATTTTGATGCATTTTTAAAACATAATGAGCAATTATTCAATATAACCGGCTTATGCACTCTTTTTTTATTTAAAACTTTTTTCCCAATTTTAAACCATTTATTTTATTTAAACTTTTCTTGCTGAATATATTAGGACTCATGCAACACCAATATATTGAATCATTACCCAAACGTGATATACTATCCAAGTGAATGGATGGTATGTTAACCAAGGGAATGGATAGCAATGGAATCCTTGATCACGTAAATAAATTTATTAAGCTTTTAAAGCAAGATATTCCTTTGAAATTTGGAAGAAACTTATTTTCATATTAGAAAAGATGTTAAATTGTTAACAGCATTAGGTTTGTGGATAAAATATGAGGAGAAATAATTGGAAAATATAATGAATGACAAATAATTTAGCAGAATTACTAGAAATAGTTCAAATTTTATATTAATCATATATAGAGGGAACATAATGGCTAATCTGCAGTTTCTTTTAAAAAAAAAATATTCTACACCCGATCCTAAAAGAGCCGAAAATGGAAGAAAAGTGAGACAGTGGGTTAGCTCAATCCCACTTCTAAATAAATTCCTTAATACAACCGGGCAGTTGTCTGGTTCGCAAGTCAGGGGCCGAATTGGGAACTTTCGTCTCCCCGTCTATTTGGTGGGATTTGTTCCCCTAAAATTGATATGCAAAGCTTATTTTCTATCTTTACAGATTGTAAGAATATGTCAGAGCAACATCGTAATAGATATTAATATTTTTGTAAATATACACTGATCAGAATAAATAACTCAAATTAAATTGTGCTCCTTCCCCTTTATATTGCCATTACTTCTACTTTTAATCACTGCTTTTCTATTAAAAGCTATAGTTGTTGATGTAATTTATTATTTTACTTCAGCATGTATTTATTCATGGTATCATGGGATGAGCTTCCATTTGCAAATTCGAAAACTCATTAGGACAACTAGCGAATGAAGGGTTTTTTTTATTATTATTAGGCGAGCAATTCAATGCACTCAGATGTATTGAAGTTTAAGTGCATCAGGGTGCAAAAATCATTTTTAAATTTTTGTTATGGAACAATTAATGTATGTGTATTTATTCTATGAATCAATTTTTCGATGATATTATATATTTGATTTTTAAAAATAAGGAGGTTTTAGTCATTTTAAAAATGACTAAAATACTACTGTTTTAAAAAATTAAATTTATATAATTTTCAAAAATGATAAAACTTGATTTAGAGATTAAACGGTCATGATTCTATGAAACCTCTTTTTTGTGTAACCTATAGGTGAGAATTGGGACGGGTTTACCCCTGATAAATCTTGACCTAATCCGTTTTTAATCGGGTAAAACCAATGCTTTTTTGACCCGGTATATGAATGACTAAAAAATTTTGACCCGAATTCAAAATTATGGTCGGGGTAGGTCGACCATGTCTTGACCCAAAGAGTTCGACTCGCCCTCGTATACATTAATTTATTAAAAATTACAAGCCTATATTTAAATCTCGACATTATTTTCTTTTAAAATTTTATTTTTTTATAATTAATTATATCAACAGTAGAAGAATCAATTTATCCAAAAAATATAAGAATTAATAAGAGAAATTTGCATATATATATAACTAATACATATAATTGTACATTAATCTCTTTTAATAAATTTATACTATATTTTCTCGTGTTTTGATTTTGATAATGATGTGTTTTTTAATAATTAGTAAAATATTAAAATATATAACATTTAAATTTAGTATAGATGTACCTTTATATTTGAGAGGTATATAAATTCTTAAAATCATCTTATTTTACCTACATTTTTTAACCCTCACTTGGTATTCTAAAACCGATCTAATATCAACCCGAAGTTTGTCCTAAGACCTATTAAAAAAAATGATGGTCAACCCGATCTTGTCCTGACCCAATATAAAAATATTGTCAAACTGAATTGTTAAAAAACAGGGTCAAAGTTTGGCATACCCAGACTCAGTATAGCCTGCCTCGATTCTCACCACTCATATAATCCCCTCTATTTTTAAAATCTTGATAATTAATGAAAAATATGAGTCTTCAATTGTATTTAGCATCATTTAATAAATGAAAACTCTTTTATTTTTAAATTTCACTATGTGTAGGTTTCATCTATAAATGTGTAAAATCAACGTTATAAAGGTTCAATGCTAAAATATGAATTTTAAAATATTTTTTTAACATCTAAACTATCTAAAATATCACTACTATATGAGTCAATAGTTTTACCAATATTATTATATTCTAATACAGTGTGAATAGACCTAAACATTTTTCATGATTTACTCATGAATATATATATATATATATACGAGCAAATGTGGCTTATGCACATACTTGATTTGGATGAAACTTGGTCTCCTAAATAAATGAATAAAGTTAAATATAATGAATTGATTAAATTTTAAATCAATCATAATCTCTTAAAATTTAAGGGGTTATATGGAACCACTTCTATGTAAGCGAAACCCTGGATTAAATATATTGACATTAACAATTTTATTAAAAATTTTCAAAAATAATTTTAAAAATGAGTTTTGCAACTAGGTGCACTTAAATTTCAATGCACCCAAGTGTATTGAATCACTTTCCTTTCTATCCCAATTTTTAAGTATAATTATACATTTATGAAATGGCGAATGTGACCACACACGTCCATCATATTTCCAAATAAGACCATGACGTGAGTTTTTCTCATCAAAATAACCTTAATTTTAAACTTGGACCTTGACACAAAATACGTTAGTGGTGTATATGGCAACCAAAATACAAAATTGAACAAGTTACATTAAAAATCATTCTTTACCAATTGCATATGAAAATGGAGTGGATTTGGATTTTAGTTGGGAATATTTTGTTAAAAATACATGGACGTTGGTTGAATGCACCCAACTTCACCCATTTTTTATTTTTTTTTCATGAAAACGTTAATTTAAGTGTATTTAATATGTGTGTAAATTTTTACCATTTTTGAATATTTTCGACATTTTTTCGGATTTTTTAAAATTCAGTGGCATTTTTAGTAATTTAAAAATGCCACTGATTTTAAAAAATTCAAAAAAAATCTAAAAATCTCCAAAAATGATAAAAATTTATATTCATGTTAAATACACTTAGATTAACAATTGTATAAAAAAAATAAAAATAAATAAATAAATGTGTGAAGTACACCCGGGTGCCTCATGGAACCAGTGCTTTTACATAGGCAGTTGTTATGTTGAAAATACGATGAAAATGTATTGTTATATTTGTAATTTTTATAGATGTATAATACATCTGTAAATAGATATCAAACTAGTACTAGTAGTCATATTTGTTCAATAAAAAAAGAGAAGGTTTAAGATAAAAAAAATAATAATAAGATGACGAAATTGCCAATGCAATGCCCAGTTGAACTCGGATCTAACTGGTAGGTGGCCCACTTCAGAGTCCTGCTGTAGTTGCAAGAGTGGACTTTTCTTGATGGGGAATCAGTCATTGCTTGCTAAGTCATGCTAAAGATAAACAGATACATCTGTCTGTATTTGAGTTGAATCTAATACATCACCAATGCCTTGAATATCTTAGCGACCAACCGCTCACGCATGCATGAGCATTGTCAATTACTCTGTCTCAGAAATCAATCATTTAGGATGGTTATCTGATTTCAGAGATTTTAGGATGTTCTAGACAACTGCATAGAGAAAGCAATGTCTCCTCAACAAGCTCAAAAGTACACCTCTTGCGTATGTGTTGCGTTGGTGCTAGAAGCAATGTATCAATGCCCTTCTTTTTAATTTTTAAAATAAAAATAAAATATTAAATAGATTCAAAAATTATTAAATTTTATTTTAAAAAAGAATATCTAAGTAAAGCCTATACATTTATAAAAAATATATATATATTTTCCCCATAATATGGGGGGCAGCCACATAGGATCTAACTTCTTTTTAGTTAAGTAAATGTATAGATTTTTTATTTTTAAAAAATGGTGGGTATTTTAGTCTTTTTCAAAAGACTAAAATAATCCTATTTTTGAAAAATAAAAATTGACTTATAGATTATATACACTTAAATTAACAGTTATATAAAAATTTTAAAAATATTAAAAATTAAATTTTTACACCTAGGTGCACCGAATCTAAGTATACTCAGTGAATTTAATCATATGCCACTTTTTAATTATATTTTCTTTTATAACGCTCTAACGTAAGAAGTCCATTGATCCATTGGATGTAAAGGATTATGATATTATAAAATGAAACCTCATATATTTTATATCTTTATATACATTTTTTTTTTTTACTTTTAATATTTTATGTGGGCTCAAATATATTTAATTTATATACCTAATTTTATCATTTTTAAATTATATATTTTTTACAAATTTTAAAAAATAAAATTTGGTATATCATATACTTAAACTCACATAAAGTGAAGGAAAAAACAAAATAATATATTAAAAATTTTAAAATATATGAGGTTGTTATTTAGTTAAGTAACAACGCTTTATAGATTATCCTAACTCCGATTTAAAATATGCATATATAACATTTTAAATTTTTAAAGAACATATTACTTCATATTTGAAAATGGATAACTTTAATGTTTTTTTCTTCTTTTATATATCCAAATTGACAATGCTTTGTATTTTTTAATCATTTTGATTTTGATAATGTGATTTTCTATGAGAATGAAGGTTGTGCGGAGAATGAAAAATAAAATATTTTAATATTTGTATAATTGATATAAAATGATATGAGTAAACTTTGAATAAATAAAATTGTTGGAGGATAATTGTAAGGAAAAATGATTGGAACATATGAACAAAATTTTAAAAAGTTATTTTTAAATATACTCATTACGTTTCACCTTAGTCCCGAATATACCAAGTACGTTTTCAAAATTTTAAATATACGCATTACGTTTGTATCTAAGTTAGAAATGCACATTCTGTGAGTTAACGTCGTTAGAGAATATGTGAAAGTACTAATATGCTCCTTAATTTTATTTTATTTTTATTCATTTTATCATTTATTATTTTATGATAGAGGTATTTTGGATATTTAAAAAAATTTAACTGATGGATTTCGACGGAATGGATATTTTTGAAAATAAATACAAACGTAGTAAATATATTTGAAATTTTGAAAACATAAGGTGTATTTGGGAATGAATAAAACTTTTGATGAAAAGTTGTAGAGAGTAAAAGTTGTCAAATGATGTGATATAATAGGTGTAATGATGAAGAGTAAATAGGATAAAGTTAAAATAGATAGGTTAGTTGTGTGGGTAGTTGTGTAGAAATGATTGAAAAGTATGATAGTTGTATAGAAAAATGTGAAGAAATAATTAAAAAATAGGATAGTTGTGGAGATAGAAAAGTTTTAACTCAGACAACTTTTACTCATTAACAAATACACTCATAATGAGCATATTTAAAATTAAGATCAAACTTAGTGAGTATATTTAGGATTAACTCAATTTAAAAAATGATGTTATTAAATAAAGAAATGACTCAAGCCAAAATATCATTCTTTACTATTTAACAAACGTCCCCAAATATGAAAACAGAAACCTACAGTTCGAATTTCGAAAAAGTTATCCTACTAGCATCTCTATAGCCGACCCACCTACCAGGGGGGTGGAGCGGTGCTCCATTTTGATCCGATCTCGTTTTAATTGATAAAATTCACGCAGCACGGCAAGAGGCCTGTGCTTATCATGTGCACGCCTTTATAGAGCCCGTCGGTCCATCTCTTCTCTAGGTACACTGCGGTAAATGGGAAAGAGATGTTAAATAATTAAGAAGGGGAAAAAACATAAATAGTAAAAGATAAGAATACAGACAAAAATAAGATAAGTAGTTTTAAAATATAAAAAGTAATAAATAATCACTAATAACGAAAAAAAGTTGTTCAGTAGTTTGAATATTACATCATGTGAAGTCTTGGAGTCGGACGGCAATTAATTGAAGGGTTGAAAACTTTTTCACCCCTTTGGGCTCCTACCAAAAGATATCTTTTTGCCTGCAATCATGCCAACCAGTTTAAAATTCGAGCAGATGAAACAAACTATGAAAAAGTGGGGGGAAATGTTTTGATTCATGAACACTCGGTCGTGAAATAGACTGTGTGCCCGCCCTTTCTTTTCTTTTCCTTTTTTTTTTTTTTTTTTTTTTTTTTCCTGATAATTTATGCCCGCCCTTTCTAATCATGTGGAAATCTCTGATTTATTATTTTACCACAGACCATGTGCTCTCGCTTGGTCTGTGAAAGGGACCGGAGATGCGTGTTCGCCGCGATGCTTTTCTAACTGCGACGGTCACTACTCTTTACTTTACTGCCATATATTGGCCATCTCCCTTCCTTTTAGAGGGTGAAGAGTTGAAATGGGTAGGTGTAGTTTTGTTATGCTGCAGAAACTCGGAAAATACCGAGCAGGGTAGTGAAATCAAACACTCCAAAGATGAAAAACACGGAATGGGCCAATTTAGGAATATCGAGCGGACTAATGAAATTGGAAACTGGTCTCCGCACGAGGTAGACACGTCAAAATATAGTGTCCCATGCTGGCCCCCATGTATTTAGGCTCGTATATGGTTGTTAGTTGTTCTCCATGGCATGACTTGCTCACCGATACATCCAATGCGCGAATTTCACGTTTTTTTTTTTTTTTTTGCATCCCGACAGATTTGGCTGCTAAATCGATTTTAAGAATTACCTCTTTATATCCCGATCTTGCTCACTAACATAGGCCATAAATAATAATTAGAGGTTAGTGAAACTAAAACAGCTAAAGTTCCATCGAAGGAAAGCGTGTGCTTTGCTTGCATTCTTCCAGCAATCAGAATGGAAGTATTCTGAATTACTGGAGCTGTTGGTGAACGGGCTCTTTTCCCGTGCTTCTTTAAAAAAATATAAAAATTGCATCCGCCTGCCCACCTGATCCATCGGTCGTGAAAAAAACAACCGACACGGCTGCGTGACCAGGATCTTTTCTGAGTCTTCAGCTTTGTTTTGGTCTCACTGACGGACCCGGTCATCTCTGGGCCAGCCATCGCTTATTCGCTTACCAACACCAGTTCAAAACTCGAACGACGTGCGTACATCCGAAGGGCTTTGGATAAAAAAGGGCAAAAATGCCATCAACGTCCAACTTCCACCGGCCAATTTTGACATGCAACCCATCCTCGGCCCCATATTGTTTTTGGTACGTGGACAATAGCTGGAGAGCATCTGCCGCAGTTCGGAAATCGATATCAGCGAAAACCACTGACCAGGATAAAAAGCCATCATTGTACAACCGCCGTCGGACTCGGACCTAGAGATATATGTCCGCTTCCAACCAACTCGTTTTTTTACTATTCAGTGTTACTTGCAAAGGGACGCGTGTCACTGTTCTAGGACCCATCCCATGTTTTATGCTTATAATTTTTCTGATGAGCTCAATAAAACTACGAATTTTATTTGTTGCAGCTTTTCAGAAAGAGATAATTTCACGATCCACTAAAAATTTCAATAAATTAGATAAATATTTAGAAAACTGCTTTTTAGTTGCAAAGTTTAGGGCCGCAGGTGATGTAATTTCGTTTCATGTAAACAGATTTAGCTACAAACACACAGTTGCTTCGAGGCGATGACATTTGATTAAATCCAGTTATTTTATATCTGAAATTAATATTCATTCAGTTATTTAAAATTTAATTACAAACAGTAAACTTAGCTATAATTAAAATACTTTTTAACTACATTTGATACTAAGGGTGTGTTTGGTAATGGATAAAACTTTTGATGAAAAGTTTTGAAGGGTAAAAGTTGTCAAATGATTAAGTATGATAGAGGTAATGATTATGAGTAAATAAGATAAGATTAAAATAGATAGGTTAGTTGTGTGGGTACTTGTGTAGAAATGATTAAAAAATATGATTGTTGTATAGGAAAATGTGAAAAAATAATTAAAAAATATGATAGTTATGAAGAGTGAAAAGTTTTAAATTAAAAAATTTTAATATGACATTTTGTGTGCATTGGCAAACACACCCTAAGTACAGTCAAAGTTGGGCATATATGAAAAAACTTTGCTGTAGTAATTTACACTGACTTTAACATTGGATGCTGACATCAATGCACTTATGCAAGAGGTACGACTGAAAGACAAACTTCAAGGATACACCGGCAGGCAGCATAGAGCTATGGCTTATGTGCAATTTAATTAACTTAAAAGAACGTATAACAATTACCTTGTAAAAGCTATGCATGGAAAAGTAAATAGTGTATAGAAACGAGAAAGTTAAGGACTCGTCATGCATATTATCTTATAAAAGATTGCCATTTTGAAAATATGCTTAATGATATGTATCATAGATAACTCTAAATTTATATTTGAATTTACGTGTCAGCAGCCCAACACGCTAATCAATCAAACAATAAAAGACCCCATTCATATCGCTTCGTTATATTTCCAGCAAGAAAGGACAACAACTATCATAAAATGCGCCTTCAACAAGTCATATATATATATTCGAAAGATCACGGGCTTGAATTAAAAAAAAAAAAAAAAAAAAAAAAAAAAAAAAAAAGAGGCAACCCTGTCTAACATGCAAATTCTGCTAAAGCTAGCAAGATTACCGCCGCACCGCCTCCCCCCGCTCCTCCTCCTCCTCCTCTTGCCGGCCGTACTGTCATCCAAACCCTCCAGATTCCATCCACAGTGCCCGCGCAAAAATTAAAATAATAATAAAACACGTAGCACGTGTAGAACCACCGAGGCGAGTGGGCGGGATGATTAGAGCAGCCACGTGATTGCCAGGGAAATGCGTCGTTATTTTCTGCAAAACCCGATTTTTTGCACTTTCTCCTAATTCACACGTCCGCACGCTGTACACCCGTGCCAGCTAACCAACAACCAAATGCCCAAGCAATCTTCCCCATTGACGCGGAGATGTGGGCCCCGGCTGCTATGACTGGATCCATGGAGTTTCGTATCAAAATTCACAAGCCGTCGGCAGACCTACTCCGGCTAGGATGCATCCCATCCATCAAAATTCAGGGCCGACGGATGAACGGTACCGAACGACGAAGACGACCGCCGCGACGTCGATACATTTTGAAAATTTGAATGCTCGGCTCGTAACGTAACTCCTGCGATTCGGGAGATTTTCCTCAGCATCGACGAGTAATCCGGCTGGAAGCCTGGAACCAAGTCGCTGAGCACAGCTGAACGGCATGGATTCGAAACACGCCAGGTACGACAAGTCAAAGGAGACAGACGAAGCAGGCCCTCTCTTGCCGGCTTTTCAGAGCAGCAGGACCGCTACGTGCCTGCCTTCTAACCGTCGGATCAAGGTTTTCGATGTTTGGGATTGGGACCCACTGTGATTTGCAGCGTTGTTGGTGGCCTTTTATGTCGATGTCCCTGCCTCTTTTGCCATATGAAGCATTTACAGACAAGACCATTACTAGTTGCCAACAGCTGCGGGCGGTGGTGCCCACCTGCAATTGTTGTAAATGTCCAACCGCAACCTCCAATTTCAAGTCCAATCTTGGAGCACAGATCGGACACACGTGACGTTTCTTCCACCATTTGGTGGCTGCATTGGTCCAAATGCAACGATCCAAATCATGCTGTTGGAACAGTAATTGGATCGCTTTTATTAACAATTTCCTATCACGGCAAGAAATAGTGAAATACCCGCGGGATGGACGCTTTTGCCCTTGGATCAGTGCCTGATATGCAGTACTCGATGACTGGTGTTTTAAATTTTGGGAGGATTTCTTCTTTTGATTTTTTTAAGAAGCAACGGTCCCAAAAAAATGACATTTACGGCTTATCTGCCAAACTTTATTAAGTGCAGAATTACCCAATTGGATGGAAGAGGACGAGTTCTTAATGAGGAGGGACTGTTATGTGTTTTAAAATGAAAAAATAGCATTTAAAAATATAAAAATATTATTGTTTAGTAATGGAACATGACGGGTTAGGCTGAAATCTGAAAACTTATCATAACTCATCAAATTTATGTTATGATTTTGAATAGGATACCAAGATATCATGTCCTACTCTTATGTGCAATTTGTAAATATATTCACTTAGTTTAAATAAAATTGTAAATATACCTACGTAGTTTCAAAAATTGTAAATAACCTCCTGTCATTACAATATTGTCTTGGTATGCGTATATTTGTAAAAATATATAAACTATATAAGTGTATTTCTAAATTTAAAAATTAAGTGATATATGTAATTTTTGCAAATAATCTCACATAATTTAATCGTAATTACAAATAACCCACATGTCATGATGATACAGTAAATACATCATAAGGGCGTAAGAGTTATTTACAATTATAATTAAACTATGAAAGGTTATTTATAATTTTAAAATCATACAAGTATATTTGCAATTTTGATTAAATAAAGTAGGTATATTTGCAAATTATCATACCTAAATTTAAGTATGAGCTGGCATATTGCGAATGAGTTGCACATTGAGTTCACGACTTCACAATGGGTAATCAAGAGTCAAATCTGCTAACCTTGAACGAAACCTATCTTGCATGGGTGATTACACCCTTGGTCGGAGTACCCTATTCGAAAAGAATAAGAAAATTTGATGGGATAGAAAAATTAGAACGAAAATATAATGAAAATGTAAATTACCAAATTGTCTTGAATTCTTTGAAACATTTTTTTATCCTTTTATTGTCGATCAAATGAGCTTGAGTAGGATATGTATGTGATGAAAGATTTTCCATTCTCAATGCGTTTTTCGAATCAGTATTTTATAATTTTAATATAATTTTTTGTTCTCAACACGGATTGTTGCGTACTTGTATCACTTTTTGATCTCATTCACGCCCATCGGCAGGCCTTTATTTTATGATTCCGGCCTTTCCTTTTTTAATTTAATGCTATTTTAACCTTTTTAGATAACGAAGGGATATTTATTTACACACAAAATATTTCAAACTAAAATTGTTCAATTTAAAATTTTTATTTTCCATAATTATCATATTTTAATTATTTTTCACTTTTTCCTATACAATTATCATATTTTTAAATTATTTTTACACAACTACTTATATATCTATTTATTTGAACTTTATTTTATTTATTTCTTATCATTACTCCTGTAATATCCGTTATTTTATTCTAATTTAAAAACTTTCCAAACACACTTTTAAAAATATATATGATAGATTGAATTCATTGTTTTTATCTCTATAAAATTGGAACGCAGCACGGAAACGGCTGATAAAATCTCTTGTCAGAAATACAACAGGATCCACCTTCCCGATTGCTATGTGATTAAAAAATACGTCTGCATATGTTGATATTTTAATAGTGTCGGTACTATAAATAATATTGGCCACCAACCATGCATTTTAAAATTTCAATGTGTAGCACCATCTTTCACCTCTCACCAATTTCTTTAATTAAAAGGCTTATTTTTTAAATTTTGTCATGAAAAATATTGTTTCAAGGTATTTAATTTATATATCAAAATTCATACACATCTATGTATTTCGAATTTAAGAAATTAATAGTTTTTGGGATAAGATGACTAAAATACTCCAAATGATTTTCAAACATTTTTTTGAAAAATAAATACACTTGAAATAATATTTTTATAAAGAAACAAAAGTGATTTTTACAAATACGCTTACAAGATTTGACTACTATTACATTTGCGTCTCTAAGTTTGTTGATATTGTAAATATATCTGTAAGATTTATATGAAATCGTAAGCGTGTTTCTTTGTTAAGATGCTATTAGAATTTTTTATAAAATGATGATAATGTTCTTTTAAGCCAAGTAACACACTTAAAATTTTTGCAAATATTATAAACATATTTGCAAAAAAATCTAAAATAATAATATATATAAAAATATATAAAATAATAAAATAGAAAATATGTCTATAATTTTAGAAAATTACAACAACATTATAATAGAAGAGGCATATTTGTAATTTCGTGCAAACTTTATAGATATATTTGCAGTATCGGCAAACTTGTGGATATAGATACAGTATTAGTCCAACATTGTAGACATATTTACATAAATCCTAAAACAAAAATATAAAAATTGTGTAGGTGACTAAGTGTTGGGTAGGGGTGTAAATCGGGTCGGGTTGACTCGGGTTGGGACAAATACAACCCTAACCCACATTGTAAAATTCCAACCCAACCCTGCTTTCAACCTTACTTTTCACACCTTAACCCAACCCTATTTCAATCCACCTCAAATCGGTTCGGTTCGGGTTAGAAATCGGGCTAATCTCACACATATTATCAATGTTAGTTAAACTTTTGTTCATCGAAATTTCTAAAATAACAAAAGCAATGATAATTATAAAAAAAATAAGTACTAAAAAGTTCTACGTAACTCAAAAGTGGAGGATAAGTTTAGTAATCAATTTATTTTTTTGCTTTTGTATTTTTTGAGCAATTGATGTCCTCTGCAAGTCAAAAAGTGAAAGTCAAGCAAAAGTATTGCAGTAAATTATGCAAAATGAAAAAACGAATATCATAGTCTTACTTACCTTCTTAGTTGGCTTCCAATCAAAGCTACAAATATTTCAAATTCCCAATTAACCTGTTCGGTTATTCCAAATCACCAATGCAAGCAAACATCTAAACAACCTATTTACAATGCAATATAGGGTATGTTTGGCAATTGAAAGAAAAAGTCAATTAAAATTTTTCAATTTAAAACTTTTCACTCTCCACAATTATCATATTTTTAACTACCATATTTTTAAATTATTTTTTCACATTTTCCTATACAACTACCCTACTTTTCAATCATTTATATACAACTATCCACACAACTAATCTATCTATTTTAACTTTATCCTCTTTATTACTCATCATTACCCCTATCATATCACATCAGTTGACAACTTTTACTCTCCAAAACTTTTCATCAAAAGTTTTATTCATTACCAAACACACTCATAACCAAATAATTCAAACATAATTTCACAACTAATTAACCAAATATATTTCCAAACCAAATAAATTCAAATAACATTTCACAACCAAATAGTCAAACATATTTCCAAACCAAATAAATTCAAATAACATTTCACAACTAAATAGTCAAACATATTTCCAAATTCTACACAATTTTATTTAAATATTCAAACAACATGAATGAAATACACTCTCATAAACATATCTAAATACATATCTTATGAAATCGAGTCGGGTCGGGTCGACCGACCCCCTAACCCGGCTCAAACCGATTTTGAAAATCGGGTCGGGTTGAACTTGATTGTCAAAAACCGAATTTCCAAAACCTCAACTTAACCATGGTATAAATCGGTCCGGATTGATGCGGGCTCGGGTTGAACCCGACCCTATTTACTCCCCTAGTGTTGGGTAATGTAAAGGAGAAGAGGGGAGATAAGAAATGAGAAAAATTTTAGAAATTATAAGAGTTGCAAAATATGATAGATATAAAGTGAAAATAAATAAGGTAGTTATATAAAAAAAATTGAAATATATATATAAATGGGAACATTATAAGTGTGTCTGGGAAGTGATAAAGTTTTTGATGACAAGTTGCTGGTGATTTTTTTTTTAAATGTGATAAAAAAGAAGTGAGTGATAGAGATAATGGTGAAAAGTAAATTGAATAAAGTTAAAATAAGTAAATTGACCGTATGAGCAATTATATATAAATGACTTAAGAATATGGTAGTTGTATATGAAGAAGTGAATAAATAATTAAAAAATATATTAGTTGTGAAGAGTGAAAAATTTTATATTAAAAAGTTTTCGGTATTAACAAACACCTCATATAATAGCTAAATATATAAAATGATTGGAACATCTAAAAAAATCACGTTTCCCTTTTTCTTTCCCATTAACTTTCCTAAACACGCTCTAATGCATTTAGCCAAGGCCATCATAAGCTTTTATTTAGAGGCTAATATAATTTGTTTAAAATTTGTTTATTTATTGTCATAAATAATTTTACAAATTTTTTAAGGCCATCATAAGCTTTTATTTAGAGCCCAACATAATTTGTTCAAAAAGTTGTTTATTTATTGTCATAAATAATTTTACAATTTTTTATTGCACCACTTAGCTTAAATGAGCAAGTACTTAAGGGAGGTATACTTTATGAAACAGGCAAGACCTTCTGACCTAAACACTGTCTACACATTATTGTTGATTACTTGACAATTTAAAAAAAATAAATTAAGTGGAGTATTTTGTTAGCCAAGCATATAAGAGTTTGATTAAGGCTCTCTGTTTTTATAATATTTAGATGCTCCATCTTTAAAAAATTCCAAACAAGGAGATAAACGTGCAATATGTGTAGCGGTATGTATTAGGGGTGTTAACGGATCGGGTTGAACGGGTTGGAGCTTAATCGTAATCCTAACCCATTTAATATATCTCAACCCTAATCCGTTTATTAATCCATTTAAAAAACTTCAATCCTAACCCATTTACAACCCATTTAATAAATGGGTTAACGGGTTGTATTTGTTACTAATTTTAATGCTAAAAACTTTTAATAAAGTCTGTAAAATTAAATAAATTAAATAACTCGAAGTTAACATAACTGATTTGCCGAGTCTTCGTGCGTGCGGCGCCGCAAATCTGAAGGTCGTAGCGTGCCGACATCTGCCGAGTCTTCGTACTGCGGCGGCAAATTGAAAGTCGCAGCGGGTGCCGAGTGCCGATGTCTGTCGAGTGCCGAATATGACGCCCGTTCCTTTGCAGTTTGCAAGCAAGCCCTTCAATGACTCAACGGACTGGAGAGGTACACAATGGCGAGATGAGGAGGTGAGCTAGCCTTTCTAGTGGTGAGTAAAAGAAGATAGGAGAGAATAGAGAAAGGGCGATCAAGAGAGCCAGCACAGTCCACAAATCGATGACAGGCGAGGAGCGAGAACCGGAGCGAGCAGGAGAGAAAAGGAAGAAAAGGAGTGGGCGAGGGAGACACTCTATGCCCTTGAAGAATGCTCTGGTTGATGTAACTGCGGCATTAAATGCGATTCATTTATTTGTATGTGGCTTTGTTGACAACGCAGTGCAGCGCAGTTGTCATGGGTCGTTAAGCAAGGGAGTCAAAAGCAATTGGTGCTTTTGTAGAAGGGGTCCCAGCTCTGAAATATGACAGTGCGTGCGGCGGCAAATCCAAGGAAACTTTATATTTCAATCTCGGCTGCGACTGTAGAAGTTAACATCATGCGCGAGCGCTAGGTGGGACAAAGTGCCAAGAGCGGGAAGCCGGGAACTGACTAAATATATATATATAATTATATATAATATATTATAAATGAGTTATACATGTTGGATGAGTTATACAGGTTGGACGGGTTATATAAACGGGTTGGACGGGTTGTAAAGTCTCAACCTTAATCTATTTATTTAATTAAATGGTTAAACGGGTTGGCCCATCACAACCCATTTATTCAAAAATTTCAACCCAAACCCATTTATTAACGAGTTGGACGAACGGGTTGAACATGACCATTAACACCCCTAGTATGTACAAGTATATTTGCTCAGAAGTTACAATTCAAAATGAGAGAGCGACAATATCCACTGTTATGCGCACGTAGATCCTCGTGTTCCGGACAGCTCAAAAAGGCATTTATTATCCTCGCTGCAGTCATTTGGATCACCAATTTCCAGTCCTGCAACGCACCCTAGAAGTGACACCCAAGGAAAGGAATCCTGGCCAATCCCTTGCGTGTGTCATTCGCCGGCCTCCCCCACCGGCTTCCCACCGTTTGCTCCTCCATCCAACGGCTAATCGAATCACTACTCATTCAACAACCATGCGTGAGGATATTCCAATGGATGGCCGATGCATCGGAAGCTTATCAACCGTCCATCTGCACACGAAATGACGTTTAAACCATCGGATACGCATCGTCACCACCATTTAAGAAACCCTGGAGACGCACGCTTCATCCCATTCTTGCTGGGGTAAATTTATAAAAAAGGATAAGAATGTTGTCGCCTCCACGGCAAACGAATCCGAGGGCATTCTCGTCATCTCTCCGTCATTTAAATCCGATTTTAAATTTCATTTGAGTGGGAATATAAAACCCACGCCGCAGCTGACGAAACACCTTTTCCTGCAGCCATAAAAAAAGAGAGAGAGAGAGGAGGAAAAAAAAGAGAAAAAAAAAAAAGCAAATCAGGAAAAAGAAAAGCTGTTCTCTTCCTGCTCGGCTTCTGATCTTTGAAGGCTCTTTCAAAAGCTTCGGAGTTCGAGCTTCTTCTCTACTCCGAGACGGAAGAAAGAGCCGAGTCGCTGAAAATCTCTAGGGTTTTGATCTTCCAGTTCGGAATCTCTGCTTCCGCCCGCCGCTATTTCGCTCAACTCGCGGGAATTTTCAGATTTTCTTTTTTTTTTTCCTTGTCATTTTGGAGCGACTTTTTAGGGGGTTTTGATCATCCATTGGTATTATTCCTTGCATTTCTTTCCTCTATAGTGGCGTTATTGAAGCTTTAAAATTGTATTCTTCGGAAGAGAGTCATTTTCAGCAGATTCTTCCATTCTTTTCTACGTTGTCTGGACGTTATCGGATTTCTATGTTCAAGTTGAGTTTTCGCAGTAGATCGATTAGAGCTGTCATCAGTCCCGGCGGGATTTTTGAGTGTTCTTACGGTCGGAGATCTGACGATCATCGAGACATTATGGCGAAGGTTTCCCAACGCTTTTGGATAATTAAAAAGCAGAAAGACTGATCGGTTTGGTGTCTATAGGATTTGTTGAGAATGCGGCCAAATTTCGGAATTTCAGGTGGACGTTGCGGTTTTTGAACTCTAGACCTTGCAGAGAAATTTCCTGGATCCTCACTCCAGAAGGAAAGAGCTAAATTAGATTGAAGGGGTCGTCCCAATCATTTCTTTGGATTTGGATGGATTTGGATTACGCTGAGACCGCAAGTTCTTACTGATTTAGATACGTTTTGTATGTTTTTCTTTGAATTCACCTTCGATGATTGAGGAAAGAAGGCTGCTTTTGCGCACAACTTATTCAACGAGTGTCCCCGCCGTGGAGTAGAAGAGCTAAGCTGGATAGGGGACCTTGTTTGGGGAGGAGGAGTTTTCTTTTATCCTACACTTTTCACGGCATCAACAGAGATGCCTCTCGTGGGACCGCAGACGAGGAAGACGCCAGAGTATTCAACCCCAAAATCTGGGCTTACACCTTCATTTAAGGCGATAAGCTCACTGCCTGCCGATTTGAAGTTTATTCGATCACCCGATTCTCTTCCCGTTCAAAATTCCGTTGCTGTAGATGGTGACGAGGATCAGAAAACTTCACCCTACATTCTCGAAGATAATACTTTAGCTGGAGAGAATGGTGTTGGCAACGTGGATCAAATCAGTGATGATTCACCCTACAGTCGGAGAGCCATATCTGTTGAGGGGATGCATTCTGAAGGGGAGGACGAATCGGATTCTGAGTTATCTAGGCCTACTCCTTTCAAGCCACTACATGCTGAAGGAAGGTGGAGTGACACTAACTCTTTCGGTCCTAAGAAGGTAAAAATTGGCCCCTGTTCCATTTGGTTTTGCTCTTGACTTTAATTGATACTACTGTCAATGCCCATACATCCCCAGTTATTCAATCAACATACTACTCCCGTGGCAAGCAGAACTTCTGCTTCCCTTACCTACTCTACTGGAGATGAGAGTCTTCTAAAAATGGTTCCTAGCAGTTCTTTCCGTGACAAATGTGAATGCTTCCTTGTCAAGCTACTAATGTTTGACAATTTTATGCTTTCATGGTGTTATTGGATTATGATTCTCTGGTAACTGTTGACAATTAGCAAGATAGCCATCCAACATATTGAAGTTTATTGTTTCAGACCCTGCATGCTTGGTTCCAGCTTCCAAATGGTGAATGGGTATTGGGAAATATAATTTCGACTTCTGGCACAGATTCTATCATTTCACTTCCTGAAGGGAGAGTGAGTGTTTTTGCCCAAAATTCTGGTGATTTGTTTTGGTGGGTGATTACTTTCTCACTGCATAAACATTGACAGCATCTTTGACTTCAGGCACTCAAGTTGAATGCTGAAAGTTTGGTGTCTGCAAATCCTGAGATTCTTGATGGTGTTGATGATCTGATGCAGCTTAGTTACTTGAATGAACCATCAGTATTGTACAATCTCCAATACAGATATTCACGAGATATGATCTATGTGAGTCTGTTTTGCCCGCAGTTCGTCTTTTGGTTTGTTTTTTCCTCTTTTTTTTTCCTTGATGTTCTTTTAACAGTTCTTTTATGGTACGGTTGTCTCTCCTCTAGACAAAAGCAGGGCCAGTGTTGGTTGCTATTAACCCATTTAAGGAGGTTCCTTTATACGGTGATGGTTACATTGCTGCATATAGGCGGAAGTCTTTGGATAGTCCGCATGTCTATGCCATAGCAGATACTGCCATTCGGGAAATGATTCGAGGTGATTGACTATAGATTTACTGGAGCAGTTTCATTTTCAGTGCTGTGTTTGTTTGCATCATTGAGTTGAATTGCAGGAAGTGGTCGAGCAGAATACTCATAAAAAGTATGAAATTATTGAATATAAATTACTTGGTATGATGACATGAAATACTCTTCAAATTTCAACTAGGAAACCACGTTAGTTCAAAGTTGAAAGCGCTTTACCGAAGATTGATATCATTTCCTTCTTATGAATACAACTGAATGCCATTTGTTGCTTTCATCTCTTCAAGATTAAACTGCATGTTTCCAGTCTCAAGATTCATCATGATTACTCTGCTGACTGTGGGTTTGGACTTTTTTCTCTTTTTCTTTTGTTGCAGATGAAGTCAATCAGTCTATCATAATCAGGTTGGTCACAACTTCCTGCATTCATTTCTGATAACAGCAACGTATATACTCTATTGCCAACATTTTGGGTTTCATGACAATCATTAATCTTTCATTGAATTCTGTTGTACAGGTTCTTGCTAAATTTATTTGTTATTGGCATGCAATATTTTCACCTACTTTCTTAGTTGTCAAAGGCACAATGTTGTAGTGATAACTGACCTTGCCAACTTCTTTCAAACTTGATGTAAAGATCAATGTGGTCCAAACGAGATTGGCTTTCCAATGGGAAAGCCAACTAGTTCCTGGTTATTCCAGATTAACCAGCTCCAGCTTTACTTGGTTGAGTCACCCAACCGGGGATATAACTGGTTCGACTGATTGAATCAGCTGGTTCAATCTAGTTTTGATAACATCAAGAAAGACGATTATGCTGGGTTGACCTTAGCTAGATAAAGGTTACAGACAACCTTCCGAAAGGTATGTCATATCATGGAGAAATGATGCATCTTTTAAAGTTTCGTCTGTGTCTGTTTGTTCCCCTTCCAGTTCTAGTATACTTGGTTTCTTTACTCCACCTTTCATTTGTAAGGTTTTGATTTTCTGCTCTTTTAGTGGTGGTTTGGCTGTTTACATAATTTTTAGTGTGTGATGGTGGCCAAATTATTTCTCTTGGAACTAGATACTTTCTTAATTGCATGTTTACATTCTTTTTAACAGTAGTCATGACCTAACTGCGTTACCTGCTACATAGATGCATGGCCTTTTTAATGGTAATCATTAAGCTTCTTTATGTCAGTTTCAAGTTAGGAAGCAACATATTTGCGGCATATGTTGAGAAATGGGTGGCATTAAATTAGTCTAATACTGAGTTCTTAGGATTTGATTCACAGGGATTGTAGAATTGGTTTCGCATTTTACATAGTTTTGCTTTCCATTCAAAATTTTGACTTACTCCTGTCTCTGTATTCCATATTGACGAATCTTCATCTTTGCCAGTGGTGAAAGTGGAGCAGGTAAAACTGAAACAGCAAAGATTGCAATGCAATACTTAGCTGCCCTTGGGGGTGGCAGTGGAATAGAATATGAAATTTTGCAGACAAATCCAATATTGGAAGCTTTTGGCAATGCTAAAACTTCAAGAAATGACAATTCCAGTCGTTTTGTAAGCCACTAATTCTTATCTTTTATTTGTGAGTGTTGTTTAGTTCATTCACTTTCAATGTATATTATGGGTGTGTTTGGTTGGAGGTAAAACTTTTTGATAAAAACTTTTCAGAGTAGAAGTTGTCAAGTTGATAGAAAATGATGTGATATAATAGGAGTAATAATGAGTTGTAAAGAGAATAAAGTTAAAATAGATAGGGTAGTTGCATGGGTATTTGTGTGGAAATGATTGAAAAGTAAGGTTGTTTATATAGGAAAATGTGAAAAAATAATTAAAAAATAAGGTAGTTATGGGGAGTGAAAAGTTTTTGATTAAAAAGTTTTCATTGACATGTTTTATGTGTAACCAAACGCACCCTATGCATGTTCTTTTGTAATTTTTTTTCTAAACTTTGGGATTGTTTGCTCTTTTATGGATTCTGTCTTTCAACCTTCTAAAATTTTTGTTGGTTTATGTATTTAAATTACTTTCAGGGAAAGTTAATCGAAATCCATTTTAGTGGAACTGGAAAAATTTCTGGTGCCAAAATTCAAACTTGTAAGATCACATTACTCTTGGAGGCCACATCTAAAATGATCTATTTGAGATCTGTAGCATTAATTTCATTTTCTGTTGAAACTAATTCAGCCTTCACCTGTTTTTGTATTTGCCTTTCATCTACAATTACTGGAAGTTCTACTTGAGAAGGTAACTTCATTTCTTAGACATTCTTGTTTTTTTTTTTTTTTTTGGTTCTACGCAAGACCTCTTCTAATGTTGAATAACAACGTCTCTTTCTTGCAGTCAAGAGTTGTCCAATGTGCTGAGGGTGAGCGTTCATATCATATTTTTTATCAACTGTGTGCTGGAGCTCCAACAGCTCTTAGAGGTGCATGGTTCTTTCTTTTCCCATTTTCTTTTGATGGATGAGATTTTATTGCTAAAAGGGAGAAGACAATGGAAAATATATGCAGACAAGAATGTATATTTATTGTTGTAGGGTGCTTTTTTGATGGGTGTGTATTCTTACGATCATCTCAACTTGCATTACAATTAAGTCCTGAGACTTTCTTACCAATTTTCATATAACATTTTAACAAACATCTACCAATATCCCTACTTTTCCCCTTGGTGGCACTCCCATGAAATATATCAAGGAGACAGCTGCCACCACTCATCTGTGTTTCAAACACTAGACCACCTCATGTTGGGCCAGTGGTGTTACCACCAGGTCACCGAGCTAGTGGTGTTGTAGGGTGCTTAAATTGAAATTTAATTGCAAAGTTTGTTTATAGGAACTATTTTGTATTTTCTCTGTAGGGGTTCATATGAAATTTCTGTGGAGAATCTCACATATTTTAGGGTTTTTCAAATTCAATTAACTTTTAGCTGCGCAAAATTTTCCTATCAGTTCTTGAACCCTTCTTCTCAAGTTCTTACCAAATCTGTTGTTAAACCCTTCAGTACTAATTCTTTTTTGAGGATATAAATATAGGGCTGCTTCTATGTAATTAGGTTATATAGAAGCGATTTCGTGTAACCTTTCTTAATTTTAAGATTGTGATATTTGATGAAAAATTCAATCTATTTATTGTATTTAATATTATTTGTTTAGCTATGACACTAAGTTTCATCCAAATCAAGTATGTGCAAATATATATTTAAGTGTAAATTATGAAAAATGCTTAGATTCATTTATTCATGTAGTCGAATGTTATAATATTTTATAGAATCATTTATCTACATGGTAACAAAATATTTTAGATGGTTTAGATGTTGAAAATATAATTTAAAAATTGATATTTAGCATTAAACTATTTTATTATGTTAATTTTATATATTTTTAGATGAGACCCATCCACTGTGTTATTAGATAAACAAAAGGGTTTTCATGGTAATATTCATGATGCTAAATAGTTTTTTTTCCAAATCAGTCACGTATATAAGCCTCATCTTAAAACGGTACAAAATCATTTAATAAAATAATTTAATGTAAATATCAATTTTAAAGTTATATTTTCAATATCTAAGCCATCTAAAGTATGATTTTTTTTTTTTTTTGATAAATGATTGTACGAAGTATTATAACATTAATATTTGTGGGGCCCATTCTGTAATTGAATGCAACATAATTATGTTGTATACGGACTGCATTTGAATGATTCTCATATAGATCTTGATATTTGCACCCGGGTACACTTAGCTTGGATGCACTTGAGTGCAAAAATCTATTTTTAATTTTTTTTTTAGAATTGTTAATTTAAATGTATTTAACATATGCATCAAATTTCTCCATTTTTAGAAATTTGTAGATATTTGTTTGGATTATTTAGAAATGGGGGAATTTTAGTAATTTGGAATTGACTAAAATGCCCCCATTTAAAAAAAAATTTAAAAAATCTACAAATCTCCAAAAATGGTAAAATTTGATATATATGTTAAATACACTTAGATTAAGAGTTTTATAAAAAAAATTTCAAAAAATAAAAACATAAAACACGGGTTAAGTGCACCTGATTCACCAAAACTAAGTGCACCCTGGTGCATTTAATCATTGGATACTCTAGTAGTGCTTCTTGTTTGTTCTAACTTCTTCTCTTAGGGTGCGTTTGGTTGGAGGTAAAACTTTTTGATGAAAATTTTTCAGAGTAGAAGTTGTCAAGTTGATAGAAAATGATGTGATGTGATAGGGGTAATAATAAGGTGTAAAGATAATAAAGTTAAAATAGATAGGGTATTTGTGTGGAAATGATTGAAAAGTAGGGTTGTTTATATAGGAAAATGTGAAAAAATAATTAAAAAATAAGGTAGTTATGGGGAGTGAAAAGTTTTTGATTGAAAAGTTTTCATTGACATGTTTTGTGTGTAACCAAATACACCCTTATTCTTTAACCACTCCCAAAAGAGAGATTCCCTGTAACATTCACAAGAATGGAGACCATTAGGTGGTGGCTATCTTATTTTGTTCAAATGTTAAACAATATATATATATATATTTTTCTTTCCATGAGGGAGATTAGCAGATAATCTATGATATACGTTCAATTTTGCAGAATCTATTTCTTATATCCTGCTTTGAAACACAGAGAAACTGAACTTGAAGAGTGCAGATGAGTATAAATATCTGAAGCAAAGCAACTGCTGCTCAATTTCGGGGGTTGATGATGCTGAAAGGTTTCACGTTGTGATGGTAGAACATCATCCCAGTTGTATCTAGCAAATTGAATGTTTGACAACTATTGTGAATTTTGATTTCTTATTAGGAGTAAAGTCTACAAGTTGACATGCATGCTGTCTCCAAATAACTTCTTTCCAGGAAGCTTTGGATATTGTTCATGTCAGGAAAGAAGACCAAGAGAATGTTTTTAAAATGCTTGCTGCAGTTTTGTGGATGGGCGACATCTCATTTGCTGTGATTGACAATGAAAATCATGTTGAAGCTGTTGGAGATGAATGTAAGGTCACTTCTGGTGTTCATCCAAGATTTTTATTTTTTGTATGTCATGCATTGATTGTTATTTTCATAGTTATTACTAATACAAATGGCTAGTTTTTTTTACATTATTGAAATGCGTTCATTTTCAGCCATAAATACTGTTGCCAGATTGATTGGATGTGAAGTTAATGAGCTAAAGTTGGCCTTGTCAACTCGCAAAATGAGAGTTGGAAATGATAATATTGTCCAAAAGCTTACTTTGTCACAGGTAAAATTTCTACTGTGGTGCATTAATAGTTTTCTTTGCTATCTGCTACTAGACACTAACTTGTTGTTTTCCTAGGCCATCGATACAAGGGATGCATTGGCAAAATCAGTCTATGCTAGTTTGTTCGAATGGCTGGTGCAACAGATCAACAAGTCGCTTGAAGTAGGCAAGCGACGTACTGGACGGTCAATCAGCATTCTTGATATTTATGGGTTTGAATCATTTGATGTATGCTTCTCAACATTCACAGTTGCATTAATTTATTTTATCATATTTTCATACATTGTTTTTATGTTGCAGAAAAATAGTTTTGAACAGTTCTGCATAAATTATGCTAATGAGAGGCTGCAGCAGCATTTTAATCGCCATTTATTCAAGTTGGAACAGGAGGTAGTTATTATTGCTAACTCGTCAAACTTGATGCTTTCTTGCTGATTCTACTGTATTGGTGGAATTTATTTTTGTTAGGAGGAAGTCCCCCATAATGCATAGCAATTACTGGCCATCTCCTAGAAACGGTTGTCTAGGGTGCAGAGTGGGTAGTTTAGTGTTCCGCAATGTCTTCTTTAACCTGTTGTTGCACCATTGATGCTTTACTTGAGTGTTGTAGCTCTCACCAAATGGGCCCTCTTGAACCTCGATCATTAGTTGCTTTCCTCCATTCTGTCCCTCAGTTGATGGCCAATAACAAAATCATTTTCTAGGATTAAGTGAACCTCTTATTTCTACTTTCTTGTTCCTTTTTTTGTCTGCATTTTTTAAGGATTTCGTGGCCTTCGGTAGGATTTTTGCCTCCCTTCAGCCTGTGCTTACCTGTGTTTGTGTGTAAGACAATTTTCATGAACTGTTGTTTGGACCTATGGGCTTTCTTTTCATTTCTCTTCTAAGACCTACACTGCAAGATCTTCATCCTACTTCCGGTACTAGTTTACCATTACAACATTTGACAGCCACATGGCCCAGCAGGGGCGATCTGCTAAGTGAATTTCTCTAAATGGTTTGCTCTCATAATCATAATAGGTTTGGACTTGAATTTATAATAATATTTCATTAAGGCCATTTATGTCAATGCTGATACCAACTATTTATGTTAGCCTTAGCTTCTGCTATATCTTTGCCATTTTCGTCAGAAATGGTGGTTTTCTCTTTCTTCATTGTAGCTTTGTAACTACACCTTCATTTCTTTTTCAGGAATACATCCAAGATGGCATTGACTGGGCAAAGGTTGACTTTGAAGACAACCAAGATTGCTTAAATCTTTTTGAAAAAGTTGGTATCTTGTTGCTAGCAACCTAGCATTATCCATTTGTTTCCTTTTTTTTTTTTTATAATAGCCCTGAAGTCTCTAGCTGTTCATATGGATGGAATTTGACATGGATAGGCCTAGGGTTTAAAACCTTGGTAGTGTTATACGAAAAATATAGCAAAATATAAAGGAAGAGATATACAGAGAGAATTTTTCTAGGAGGCATTACACATAAAAGCAGCTTATTTCAGCTGTATTAGCTATTTCACTTTTGGATTATGGGCAGGAAGGTGCATGCCTATGTCAAAATTGCACAAGGTGGATGGAGGCTTTTGCCAAGATAACATAACTAGTCGCACACATGTATGGACATAATATATGAAGTGAGATGCTAGATTGCATTGCACTACACCCTAGTTAAGACTGCACTGACCATATTAGCATGCCAAGTATGAGAATTGGCATGCTGACACAGCATAAGTCTTTTCGGAGGCTTCAGGCTGATTTCTAACATGCTAATTAATGAGCCATACTATTTTAGGCTGATTCTAGCATGCTAATATATGACCCACTCATCCTCTAAATGTGATTAGTATGTCACTTTTTACACTTGGCATGCTAATACAGTCATTACACCCTAACTAAGGTGCACTGTAATATACTCTTAGCATCTCCCATGTACGGAAAAGAATGACAAATGCATGTACAAGTTAAAAGAAACTTTAGATATGGAACTCTATTGACAATTGAAACAGTATTGTTCACGATTAAAAAAAAAGAAAAACAGTATTGTTGTGGTACTGCATGGCCATTTTCGCATAGCATTCTCTTAACTTTCAATTGCACATTGAAATTTGATAGTTTTAGGATAAGCTTGCAGTGATAATTATGCTTATTCCTTAACATGGTCAATAAACAAGCTGCTGGATGTCTGCGATAGTATCATTTCGGAGAACCGGGTGGGGCCTCTTTTTTATTTTTTTGGGACAGTGGGTGGGGCCTCTTTTGTTCATTCATTTTTTTAATGTATATTTGAGCCAATCCGTCCAAGGAAGCTTTAGTCGAGACTGCTTCCGTTAATACGTGGCTATTATTATCTTTTGCAAATGTGAAGTACATTATTTCTTTACTTGTTCTTCTGTATGGTTTCCCCTTTCTTCTTGTGGTTACTGTATATTTCAAAATTCACATGGTAATATTGCCATCTTTTGCAATACAGAAACCATTGGGCTTGCTATCATTGTTGGATGAGGAGTCCACATTTCCAAATGGAACTGATTTGACTTTTGCTAACAAACTTAAGCAGCACCTCAATTCTAATTCTTGCTTTAAAGGACAAAGAGATAGAGCTTTCAGTGTCATCCACTATGCAGGAGAGGTTGTCACTAAACAATGAATATTTTTACCTTGTGATTGTTATTGCTTGCAGCTTGATGGTTTTCTTGGCTGTTTCCAGGTTACTTATGACACTAGTGGATTTTTGGAGAAGAACAGGGACCTTTTGCATTTAGATTCAATACAACTACTTTCTTCTTGCACCTGCCCACTTCCTCAGAAATTTGCATCGAATATGCTTACTCAGTCTGAGAACCAAGCGGGACATATATATAGATCCACTGCAGCTGATTCACAAAAACTTAGTGTGGCCACAAAGTTTAAGGTAATGCAGGTTTTAACTTCAAAGTCTCAATGTCAATGCTTTAGAGGATGAGTAGTCTTGGAAATATAATTGTGGAGTCATCGATTTGTTTACAGAACAATAGCTGGCAAACAGGTTGCTTTATGTTTTCATATGCGAATTTTTGAAATATCTGACCTCCTAGCATAGAAATTGTAAGACAATTTCTGGAGATTGAATCTATCAGTTGCCACTCTTACCTTGTTGGGGAAACTAATCATTTGACTCATTCATGGGGCAAATCTCTCTTTCAATTAAGGTGCTTTTAAAGTGAGAGGTAAAAACCATTCTCCTATGTCCATTACTGAAAAGGAATAAGGAATGTTACTGTACCTAGTTCTTTGAAATTTTTTTTTTTGCGCTAATGTTAGAGCTTGTGTATTATAAGTCTTGATCAATTGCAGAAGGTAAATTTAAAATGAACTGCATGGAAATAACTTTTCTGATTTTCAGGAGGGTCAGTTTCATGTGGATCTGCCCATTGATGTGTGTCGTATAATGATGATTACAATGCAAACTTAAGAAATTTAAGAATATTTTTAATGATACTTTCTTGTCACAATTCTTGCATTTTACATAAACTGTTTGTGTGATATTTTTCTAATTTTCTACAAACAGGGTCAACTATTCCAATTGATGCAACGACTAGAGAACACAACACCACATTTCATACGTTGTATCAAGCCAAACAACTCTCAACTTCCTGGCCTCTATGAGCAGGGGCTTGTGTTGCAGCAGCTTCGGTGTTGTGGTGTCCTAGAGGTGGTTCGCATTTCAAGGTCTGGCTATCCAACCAGGATGTCACACCAAAAGTTTGCGAGAAGGTTAGCAAATAACTTCACTATAATTTTTTAATATTTATTTATTTCAGTTTCGTATTTTTAAATTGTTGAAGTTTTTGCCCATTTCTTGCACTTACCTTTTTTCTCTGAAAATCTCATTAGGTATGGTTTTCTTCTTCTGGAGCATATAGCATCTCAAGATCCCCTCAGCGTATCAGTTGCAATTCTCCATCAATTTAATATTTTGCCTGAAATGTATCAAGTTGGCTATACGAAACTTTTCTTCAGAACTGGACAGGTATATTCCATGCTTCTTTATTAAATCCACAATTGTGAGCTGGAATGAAATCTGATATCTGGGACTCTGGCCAGATATTACAAGTGGCTTGTTCTGTGACATATTTTAAAATTATCTTATTCTATGTTTGTAGCTGACAGATGATGGTTATTGAAATTCTGATGTATTTGCTTGGTTCAGGAAATGTCACAAGCTGAAATGTTGCTTGGTTTACCACTTTACCTTACTTGATATTTAAATTCTTATCAGTTTTATAGGTTTTATTTTTAGAAGCTGAATGAATGCATGAATGAATTTGCACTCTAGATTTAGGATTTAGCTAAATGGTTCTTAAAGATGTCATGCTGCTTTTTATCGAGGATGGTGCATTATGTGTACTTTTGACTGTAGGGAAATAGTCTTAACTTTGTGTGGTCTTTTGCAATTCAAACTTGCTGTCTTGATCCGTCACCTTGCAATTGCATGGCAACAGCATTCAGGCATCTGTTATGAACTTCACTGAGTTGGGTTATTTTCCGGGATACTTTTTGTGATTAGTCCTAATGCTTCTAGTGACAAGTAAGAAAAGCATCCTTTTTGGTTGCTATTAAGTTAACCTTTCTGAAGGTGTTTTGATGTGTAGATTGGAGTGCTTGAAGATACCAGAAACCGTACACTCCATGGCATTTTACGGGTCCAGAGTTGTTTCAGAGGGCACAAGGCTCGATCTTATCTGAGGGAGCTTGCGAAAGGAATTTCCGTGTTGCAGTCATGTATTACCTCTGTCAAATCTCTGTTTCTTTGAGAACAAGTTCCTAGGTTTTTTTTAAACATTGCTTCTTTACTGTGTTCTTGCAGTTGTTCGGGGTGAAAAAACAAGGAGGGAATTTGCAGTTCTTGTACAGAGATATCGTGCTGCTGTGATTATACAAAAGCATAAGAAGAGCCAGGTGGCTAGAAAAGATTTTGTAAATGCTCGTGGTGCCTCCATAGTGATACAATCTGGTAAGATTTAAGGTTAAAAATGTTGAGATGCCATCTACATTGGCTTGGAATTTGTCGCTGGTAGGACGCATGACATGATGTTTTCTAGAAATAGTTTTGAACTGAAATTGTTGTCATAGAAGTAACTGATGCTCTGTATCTGTTATAGTTATTCGTGGCTGGCTTGTTAGGAGGTGCTCTGGAGATTTATCTTTGCTAACTTCAACAAAGACAATTGAGAGCAAGAAGGTAATCTTCATCTGAGGTGCCTTTTTTCTTTTTCTTTGCTAGTATTGATGAATTGGCTTGTCGCCATATTGTGACTAATGATGATTCTTAAGTATTAGATGCTAAATTCTGCTAATATACCTTATCAGGTATCTCAGACAGATGAGGTGTTAGTGAAATCATCTGTCCTAGTCGAACTACAGAGGAGAGTTCTAAAAGCTGAGGCGGCCCTTAGGCAGAAAGAAGAAGAAAACGACATACTCCACCAAAGGCTTGAACAGTATGAGAGCAGGTGGTCGGAGTATGAGCACAAAATGAAGTCAATGGAAGAGGTGTGGCAGAAGCAGATGAGTTCTCTGCAATCTAGTCTTTCAGTCGCAAAGAAGAGCCTTGCCCTGGATGATGCAGAAAGGAAGTCCGATGCGTCAGTCCATGACAAAGATCAGAGCTGGGATGTTAGCAGCAACCATACACGAGTCAACAGCCATGACACTAATGGGGTGAGAACGGGATCACGAGCAATTGAAAGGGAAATGAGTGCAGGTCTTAGTGTCATTAGCCGTTTGGCACAAGAGTTTGAGCAAAGGACGCAGGTTTTCAGTGATGATGCCAAGTTCTTGGTGGAGGTGAAATCAGGGCAAGCAGAGGCAAGCTTGAATCCTGATCAAGAATTGAGGAGATTGAAGCAATTGTTTGAGGCATGGAAGAAGGATTACAATCTGCGCTTACGGGAGACGAAGGTGATTCTACAGAAACTTGGAAGTGAGGATGGGAGCGCTGAGAAAGCACGGAAAAAGTGGTGGGGACGGAGAAACAGCACGAGGATGTAATTATTGTTTGGTTATATGTATAACATCGATCTCTGTTTTAGGCATATGTTGATAGAATGATTTGATTGAAAAGAAAATTCTGTTTTTGCCGGTGAAGAGCTATATTTCCCCTTTTTTCAATTGGATGCCTTCCCCCCCTACTCTGTAAATTTTTATGAGAAAACAGAAGTTAACCTACTTAATCATTTATCTCTATTATTGTTTTAGACATAGCAGCTGTTTTGTATCAGCATTGAGATTCAGTTCAGCAATTGGTGTTCATTTCCTCTGGCTGACAATAAATGTTTCTGTTCTACACGTACAATTGCAGTAAGCTATTATTCCGAAGGAACGAGGCTCTGGAAAATATGGAAGTGGATTCTTGCTTCAATTCATTTAGTTCTTGGAGAAGGATATTATTCTTAAAGACGGGAAATTAACGGAAACAGGCTAGTTTGTCCAAGGAAAACGTAAGAAATAATAACAATGCCATTAGGCAGTATACTCATACGTGTTCATTTGGAACACACTGGTTTTTTCTTGTAGGAGTGAAATCTGGTTACTACTGTTGCTTTCGTAGTTTGTTTAAGGCAAAGTAGTATACCGTACAATCTAACAGAAAACGGAGAATTTCTTATGCCCGTAACACTTGTTCCTAATTTATAGTGTTCTACAAATTTCTCTCGAAACCCTAATGTTTCACCGTTTCTATTATGCCTACAAAGCTGTTATTTATCCCGAAAATTTTCTAACTAAAATAATTTAGCCATCATATGACTCTTGAATTACTTGATGCCATGAATTGATAATTTATCATAATTAATTGAGTTATATTATGGCCTAATCATTTCTATTAAGAAAATTTGTAGGTGCAGAATTGTCTTTGTAGTTGGATAGATATTAGATAGTAGCTGTGTCGACGGTGTAGCATAATAGGAATTTAGAATAAAATATTAAAAGCAGGAGAATTTGAGGCAAATGTTGTGTTATAGGATGAATTTTTTGAACAAACAAAGTTATTGGGTGCTGCATGTCAGTTTAGTGAGGGATGCAGATTACAATAGTTTGAGATGCGACAGTTTTCAGATAGCTAGCATGCTCACTAAAGTAGCATGCTACCTTTGTGAGACTCGTTCCTTCTGTGGAGATCGAGCCAGGTGGAGCATTGGGCAGGCGGAAGCACGGAGCTCCAAAATCAGGATGTCAAGCCAGTTAAGAGTCGTCAAAGCCATTGACAATGAGAAAAGTCACGCACCACACTGTTATTTTCCTGAATCAAACGTCTTATTCAATGAAAATTGTGAAATTGCAAAAGCATCACATACAATGTTTTCTTCTTCCCTCGACGAGCAATGAAAATATAATTGGTTTGATTTTTGTAGCCTGGACAATGGCCATTTGCCAGGCCAAAATTATCCAAGGACAAGACAGTTAACAATATGGAAATTCAATCTCATTCTAGCAGCTTTGTCCGGAGCACATCCCCGAATTATTTTTTCAGAATCCAATGGCTTTAAGCAGCAGGTTGCACGAATTCACCACTTGCCTCTACAACGAATTTGACTTAGCCACTTAAATGTTCTTGATGGTGGAGGAGAGAGATTATGGCAGGTAGCGATCGAAGGATAACATCTCCGGATCAAAATCCGGCGGCGAAGACCTATGGAACTGGGATGGCCGACTAGCATCTCTCTCATTCCCGAATGCGGTGTTCGTTGGAGATGCTTCAGGCTCAGCTTTTGGAGTTACGAAGCTGGCACCTTCATATTCCTTGCACTGTGGGCAGATGACCGACTTCCCTCGATTGTTCTTTAGCTGCTGCTTGCTGGAACTTCCTTTCTCTGAGTTTCCTTGCTCTCTTCTGTTCATTTCTGCTTGGTCTATGCACTGCAATCGCCTGCATGCCTTTTTGCCTCTAACAAACTACAAAAGTCGCAGTATTAGCTAGACCTTATTCCCATGTGAAGAAAAAAATCAGAAGGTTTCAAATAAATACGTATGCTTTCTTATGGTTCTCCTTGCACAGAGTAGCCAATGATATCCTTCCCACAGAACTGAATGAATTGCTGCAGGGATGCACTTACATATTTACCAGAGCCTTGTTCTTTATAAATAATGAAGAAGTCGCCTGCTTGAAGCTCATGCATTTTCACAAAATCTCCTGAAATTTTTGAAAGCGGAGTTGCAAATATCAGTTGTCATTTATTACATGCATGCCCTCTAGTGGTAACGGACGCGGAAACAATGAGTCAAAAGGAATCGAAGTTCTACACATGCCTGTACTTTCCATGACATACATTCTGCTTTTGTTATTTGGCCAGTACCTGAGGACAAAAAAAAAAACTTATTTAGCCCTTTAGCTTACTTTCTCAAATGACAAAACCAACAATTTGCAATATGCTCAACTGAAGTTTTGGACTAATCTTCAATGCCATAAAGAATGGCTAGAGAAATGCGATATGTGTTCAAAGAAGAAAATGCAATATTCATTGGGTGGCGCCTACTTGCAAGTTCTAGAAAGAGGGTTTGTACAGCTTCAGGAAATACAAAGAAATGTTTTGGGTGTTGAACAATTTTGGGATACATATTATATATATTCAAGTTGAATTTACGTTATGCATTCACATACCTGTATTTGAATTCCCAAACAAGTGGGGGCAGTAAATCCTCCATCACCAAAATCATCCCACTTCTTTCCAATAATGGAGGGAGATTGGCCTCACAATCCCTCTACAAAACCTCATCAAGGAAAAAGAAATAAACGAATTAGCACTTACAATGGCTTCAAATCGTCAATGAAGTATCATAAAGAGTGACACAATTTTTTAAAGTAATCATATAAGGTTTACGGGCCTATATAATCTAATAGAGTATGAATTTCCTATGCATAAAAATCTTATTACTTAATTTCTAATTTCTATTTTTATGATGGATTAAATTAGAAATAACAAAGATAGGTACTCTATATAAACAGTTGTAGTCTCCTGGTTATGCACGAGAGTTTCTTTTATAGGGGTTGCCTGGCATTACGAAAAAACAGTGACATTTTTCAGTCTTAAAAAAAATTGTCTAAACATCAATGATCGCGGCTCATGTGTAGCCATTGTCAATGATGCATTAAATGTGCATCTTTCATTCGTGTGGGACCCATAGGATTAAAATGCATGCATAGCTTGTGACAATAGAGAGGGCGACCTACATTTGGAAGGCAGCTGGTGGTTGAAAGAAAACAGCGGCAGAAATGATGATATGAAATGATGGATTTTTTACCCAAACGCCCGCCCTAAAATCCTATCATTAGAGAAGAGGGAGCTGTCTTCTCAAGAAAATCTTAAGGCACTAACTTAGAAGACAAGAAACCACAGCAACATTCTTTCTCGTGGATTTAGGTATGCTTTCACTTATGGTTTGTTTTTCTTGGTAATTTGACATGAAGGATCTTGAGGTGATTATCATTTTAATTAATAAGATTTCCCAACATGAAGAACATGACAGAAGCTACATCAAAGCTTCTTCGCACATCAGATTCATTTAGTAGATGCAAACGTATCTTACTTTTGGCAGTACTATCCTTCCAAGGCTACCAACATCACTGTTCCGCAACTCTTTTTGCAAAATCATCATCCATCCATTATCAACCTCCTAAGTAGATCACAAGAATAATCTGTTGTCAGTTTGCGAGCCAAATCAAGAGAATCGAACATAAAATATGAAACTACAATGTCTGTAACTTATTGACTCAAATCAGATTCTGAATTTTTTATGTTAAACAGAAGTATGCAATCAGCAAGGCAATTTTGCTGCATCCAATATCATGAAATTTTATGGAAGTTTGTGATTCAAGGTGTAGAATAGCTTACCGTGTCATGCTCACACAAATTTGTTGCATTTAGATGCTCAGGGAGGTGCACCAATGAAGGAACCAACGGCTGCTTCAAGTTTGGAACAGGATCTAAACCATTATGATCTCGCAACTGCAGACAAGGACTTGGAGATCGAGTTGAGAAGCAGATATTGTTGCTCCCATCCGGAGCAAGGCACCAGCTCAGCTTGCTTATTTGCTTCTGGCGGACAACTCTTTTATGGATTGGACATGCAGTCAAAGAAGTGCCGCTGATTCTCAGCTCCTGAGAAGCTGACGAAACGCTCATGTCTTCATTAGCAGAGACTTCAGGCTTCATTGGTTCATCAGCAGAGTAATTCAAACTCAAGGGTCTTCCAGTCACAGGAAAAAGAGTTTGTTGTAGGACTGGTGCAGCTACAGAGCTAGACTGGAACACTGTTTCATCGCAAGATCAGGTGAAAATTCACTTGTATGGGATTATTATTAAAGGGAATGCATTCATGGAGAAATTCAAAATAACCACCCCATCAAGAAAGTTCAATCAGAAAGTCTTCGATTTTCGTGGAATTCATACCTGAATCATGACAAAAGCAGCATGTCATCTGGGGTACTGTGCTTTCCCCGTACAGGGGAAGAGACTGGGAATTGGATGGATCGCCAAAAACTTCGAGCTTTCTCTTCAAGTTTGGAAGAAAAGCAGTTGGAAAGCCACTTATGTTGCCGTATTGGTCATAAGGAAATGGATACGGATTATTCACAGGTTGTGATATAACTGAACTATTGGTCACGGTAAAAAGTGAGTTCAAATCAGAAGTCCCATGATTAAGAGCTGAGGTTTGTGAAAAATGTCCTGCAAAAATGATAAAAATAAATTAAATTTAAAAAGAGCATCACATTGTTGGAATTCCTTCGAAATCCTAAAAACTAGGATTGTATACTTGCTGGGACAATTCCAGATTAACCTAGCTCAAGCTTAAGACAAGTAGGCGGAGACGCCCTCAAATTCGAGTGACCGTTTTCTAAACTCGAAGTGACAAGCAGTGCTCGAGATTTGAGCATTACCAATGTAAGCCGTAATCAGGTTTGATTTCTTGCAACAGTGAAAATGTGAGGGCTTATCAAATTCCGGAAATCGACGCGCTCACTACGTTGTTGTTCTATGCATCATTCTCGTTGTTAGTGAGCCAATCGATTCCAGAAGTCTTAAAATGAATGCGACACACATCATAACGAAAATGAGTTAAACAATTCGGCAAAACAGTTGCTGTTCAAGCGGCGGACAACGCCAATGGGCGGTGTGAAGTACTCTAGGAAGCTTACACGGTCTTGGGAATTCCGATAAGCCCAAATTGTTCACAAACCCAGCTTCCCAAAGCCTATGGGCTATGGGCTATGGGCTAGATGTCGCTTGCAAGGCTTACGTATTGGACGGCCTAGATCCTAGACATGCGGGAGCTAGGGAGCAGCTTAGGATGCGCATCTCTGCTGGAATTGCAGTGCAGCGATGTATGTGCAGTAGACAAGCTGGAGGGGGAGCCAATAAATAAGTAGTCCCCAAAACGGCTTTCATTCTGGCTCTGACGACACAATCCTAATTACATCATCAATTAATTTAATTTAATTTGATTAATGGCTTAATGACAGTCCATTAAGTGTGGTGATTGCCAGGAAGTCTAGGGGGTACAACGGTCGGCTTCGGATCCGGTTAAGTTTCCTAATTCAATTTTAAAATTCTTTACCCAATATAAATCATAATTCATTTTTCAAAACCCACATCAAATTTATAAAATGCAGATTAAAATTCGGCTTAAAACATGTGAAAATTTTTGGCTAATAATTAGGGTTAGTGTTCAGTGATCGGTTTTTATAAATGTTCTACACTACTTTAGATAAGCTTTGTTAAATAAATTTATTATGTCAGTAAATAACTATGAAGATTTGAAATTGCTAAAATTATTTTTCTATATCGTTAATCATTAAAATATTATTAGTAATCTTTCAATATGTATATATATATATAGTTATATCTGATTAAAAGTAATATAGAAAAAGACTACACAGTTTTTTTTTTATGAAATTAAAAAGACTACACAGTTAAAAATTATTTTAAATAAGATTCAAATTTGTAGTTCATTAACAAATACAATCAATTTAGTATTACATCTAAAGTTATTGCAGCATATATATATTTGAGTTATTTAAATCATCTGCATTGAAGTTCTATGTTATTTAGATTATATAATTTGGTTAGAGTTTGGGTTAATTATTTGGTTCGTATTATACTTAATCCAAATCATATTTCAATTCCGTTCAAGTTAAACATACCATTATCGTTTGAAATTTGGGTTACTTAGATCTGTATTTGAGTTACACGAATTGAGTAAGAGCAACACTCAATTTAGATTTCCCAATCCAGCACTTTCGTTGAGTCAACTTAAGACTGATGAAGCGAATTATTTTTTTTTATTTTTGAAATCGAGGAAGCGAAAATTAATGCAATATTGAGCACTACAACAAAATTTCTTATTTGCGATCAACTTTTTTTGCTATAATTAAATGTGGCGTATTTGTGGCTAATAGTTATTTTTTGATTAGTTATTTGAACAGTGATTTGCAACTAATAGTTATTTGAACTACAAACAAATTTAAATAGCTGTACCAAACAGTAATTTGATGCAACAAGTGGTTGCATTTAACTAAATGGCACCACTCGAAAGCAATTAAATATTTGCAGCCAATTTTCAATTATAGCAAAATCCATTTACATGTAATCAAAATTATGTTACATGCAACCCAAAAATCAGCTGCATTCAACAACATTCTTGCAATGAAAATGACGATCGAATTGCAACTTAATTAGTTGCATAGAAACATGCAATTGATAATTAAAATATCTTGATATTAGATGGCAATAACATGCAGCAACAATCAACAAATTAATTTAGATGGAAATGTTGGGAAAACCTTATTCATTAAAACCATTAATTATCTCAGGATCTTCCATGCTAAATCATTAAGAAATATAAATCATAAGTGGAAACGTACTTAAATTCATAAGAGCAGTCGTTGTTGAATCCGGAGGTTTCTGGTTTCAAAATTAATGCTTTAAGATTTTTTGGAAAAGGTGACTATCTTTTCTCAATGATGATATGTTAGAAAAAACCCTAAAAGTGCATTGCCCGGGGACCATAACCATTTATATATGGAGCTTATATTTTGTATTTCTAATTTAATCCATCATAAAAATAGAAACTAGAAATTAGGTTGTAGAGTTTGTACGCATAGGGGACCCATACTTTATTAGATGATTGAGACTTGTAAAACTTTATAAGATCACTTTATAATTTGGGCCGTTATTTATGATAACGTATATATAATTATTATATATGTAAGTCCAAAAATCCAACTGAAAATTTCATATATTCATGCTTGTTTAATTTATGCAGTGTACATGGATTCCAAAGGGAAGTTGTTCTAGATTATGATGTCCAAAATGAATTGTTACAATTGCCACGTTTGGTTCCTATCTTAGTAATTATTATAAAATCTAGTCCATTGATTATATTCAATGATATCTATTCAACTAAGATACAAAAAAAACCAGTTCATTAGGAATCCTCTATACAATGAGCAAATACTTTAGAAGTTTTAAATGTTTAATTTATACTTTATAGGCTGTTTTTTTAAAAATAAATAATTTTAGTGAGTTAAAGAGTCATTATAAAATGATTTTTATTTTTTTATGACCAACATGAGTTTTTTGATGAGCAAAATGATGAAGTTAATGAAGGCGTACAACATGAACTAATGAAGTGTTTTCCTATTTGAAGTTCTAGTAAAATAGGCTTTTTAATGAGAAAAAGTAAAAACCAAATAATTAAAAATTCTAATAAGAAAAAACGGGGTCAACGAATGCGTAAAGAAAAGTATACTCCTGGCCCCAGCACATACATCTTGAGAAAAAATATTTTGAAAAGCAATTCATACATCAATTCCAATATTTTGATATTCCAACTCGATCCGAGATTAGTCGGAAAACACAATTCATTCTCGCAATTTCAAAATCCATTGTGATATTGTACAGATATAGCATTGATTTGGTATCAGTATCTTATTAAGCCTAGCCATGATGAAACAGATCGTTTTTACCCCTCTTGATGCAACAAAATAAATACATAACCAACAGGTTTAAAATCTTGACAAGGCCCTACTTGGGCTTTTGGAATTGCTAAGGTTATTTTTGGATTTGAATTAAGACCAAATGCATTATTTACGTATTCAATAGGTTCCCAAATATTTTCCGTATTTGAAACCTTCCATTTAACGTTTCCAATTTTGCTTTATATATAGTCATGTGTTTTCGCAACAATGAGAAGCATATGAGAACCCAGAAAATAATTCATCGCAACATTGAAATTAGGGAGCTAACTAAAAAAATGAATATTAATTTAGATCAAATTAAATGGAAAATGAATATTAAAAAAAAAACAGTTGATAAGTAGCGAAAAATGTCTTTTCAAAAAAAAAAAAAAAAGTAGCGAAAAATGGAAGAAAGGAAGGAATTGTATTAGACCTGGCTGGGAATAAAATGCCAACGGAGCTGGCACAGTAAACCTTCGGTTGACATGGACAACCTGCTCCACATTGATAGTATCCCCCACGCCCACTTTCACATTCTGGGTGATGTTCACTGACGTTGCTGACGCCGCTGCCGCCACGTTCGACAACGAGATCAGCTGCCCACCGTTGCCGATGCTGCTGCTAATGCCAGTACTGCTACTGCTGCCAGCAAAAGCTCCGAAGTGCTGCTCCCCCATCAACCATTCTCCGCCTCCAAACCCTGCTGCTCTCTCCCCCAGTAGATCGATGGTGGCCCGCGGCGTCATGGGAAGGACTGGAGAAGGCGAGGAAGCCAAGGAAAGGGAAGAGAGAGAGGTCAAGGAAGAAGAGAAAGGAGACGAACACGGGGAGCTTTTCAGCTTCGCTTCGTCGATGCCACCGTCTTGCATCCTGCTGCTTATGATATTAAATAGAGGGGTAGAGAGGAAGAAAGCGATGAGAGAGAGAAGGAAGAAAACTTGGGTGTTCTTAATATAGAAGAGAGACAAATTTAGGGAGGATTTTGGAGGCTACGAACATAGGATGCTCTACTGCAGAGAGAGAGAGAGAGAGAGAGACGTTGGACAACTATGGGGGGTAAATACTAGCTAGAGGGGGTGAAAGTTTACAAATATGAAGATGGCGTGAGAGAAATGGGGAATGAAAAGATATCAACCTTGGAAATGAGATGGGGGGAGGGTGTGTTGGAGAAGGAAACGGATAAGTGGATTTTAGTGCTTTCCTATTCATTGCTAATTCCATTTTTTGAAAATAAAATAAAATATATGTACAGGCTAGGGCGGAGAAACGGAAGAGACTTTCTACTGCGACGCCAACTATACGTTACAATACCCGATTCTTAGAACTTGTACACCGCTTCTCAATTTTATTAATACACACCGTAAAAATTTCACATCTAAACCATTATTCTATTTTTCTTGAAACTTTTTATTCATAAATTTATTTTCCTTAATCTATCGGGGCATATCTATTATCTATGCTCCAAAAATGAACGGCTGAAAAGAATAACGTAAACTGTTTGCCCTTGTCGTGATATATATGGTTTTGCTGGCTGCTGAAAAGTCGTATAATTTCCACATGGGTTTTTGTAGTAATGGATTGAAAGTGTCGATTGTAGAACCATGGGCGAGATACAGTTATAAATCGAAATCGAGTATCGTATGGATGGATGCAGGGCATGTACTAGAGAGGAGGGAGATTCCCTGAGGTTGATGAGCGGAGGTGGAAAAGAGGGTTTCGGTTGGCGGGCGTTTTCGTTTTCTTCGCTCTTCTTTTATGGGCCGCTTTCATTATGGTATTGGTGGCTTTGCTGCCTAGCCCCGCTAATTCCTTCTTTCATATATATATCCCATATCATTCCCTCCTTCGTACGTCCGGCGGCAATTCAAATCTCAGGTGTATTAGAACGAGATCATGTCCGTTGCTCTCCTAATTCAATTTCCCACTCTCTCAACTTCAACCGATGGTCATGAGTACTCATTGGAGAGAGAGAGAGAGAGAGAGAGAGAGAATACAAATTAAATGGACTGTTGAAAACAAATTCGGTGCGCGTACGTATTGCTGGCCACTTGATGGCCAATGGGTCATTCGAGACCAGAAGATCAGGCCGTTGAAAAATAAAGATTGCCCATCAGAATAAGTGGAGGAACAAATGTTGGTGGTCCGAAAATGATTCTTGTAGTTAGGCTTGAGTTGTGAAAGGCCGACAAAAGCGGCCTTTGTTAAGGAAAGAAAGCACTGTAAAGCGGTCAGGAAATAGCAAGGCTGGCAAGTTGGTATGTTTTCAATGCTCGAAATTCGGGACTTGGTTGGACTGATATGGTCACCTGGACTGATAATGTAAAATATATAAAAACCCATTTTTTGAATTTGCCAAAAAAAGCTCTACAGACTAAATGAAAATGAGTCAAGTTAAAACGTGTTTTTTCATTTGCTAGTGGATCTGTTTGATGCTGGCATTGGAATTTAGGCTTATAGGTTAGCAACCGCGTGAACAGTTGAGAGTGTCAGCTGCTTGTGTTGTATCTTGCCATTCAACTCCTCAAAATGAGTTCGTGCGAAAACCTGAATCAGATTAACTAACTCCTTTCCTAAATTAACCTTTTTGCATCAGTGACATTGTAGAAGAAAATTGAAGAACTGGTTGGCTTTCTGTAAGTGGTAGCATGATCCCTCTTTCCTATCAATTATTATCATGTGGCAAAACCAGATCAAGAAGCTCACTTAAGGGCAATTCATGGATGGTGAACTTGTTCATATCTCACATATTAGGTCCTCACTTTTTGGCCGCATCATTGAGGTTGCATGATCTGTAAGGTAATGCCACAATTCAATGTGCCCTAACCTTGTGGTTTTGGCATTTGCCTTTCTTATTACAATACATGATTCATGAACTTCCAGTATACTAATTTTGCTAATATAGACCTGCAAAGAACCACGTCATTGTCGACTCGATGGCCTTGATTCTTGGTTGTTTAGCTACAATGACCTTGCATCAACCAAATTCATTGGCAAAATCACAATGAGCTGGACTCACAAACTTAAATTAATGTCGACGCGTAACATTAGCAAATAAAGCAAATGCGGTACGCGCAATACATTGTACCAAATTTTCATGAGGTTATCACAGAATAGAAGATCACCTGTAAAATTCATGTATCTAATCTTCTCCATGAGATATGGAAAAAGAAAAATGGTCAAGGTTTATTGTAGAGAAAACAACTTCAGACTTGGTATGTTGCATAGAGTTTCCCTTTGCTCATGTGCTCACATTCAAAATCTTCTTAGAAAAGAAATATTTAATATCTAAAGCTTCATAGTTCTTGTATAAGAAGGACACCATATTGCTGCATTGTGCAGTCTAATTACAATACATCTTACTCTTCATTCCTTTGATAAACAGTGAAAAGGAAATGACCTTTTACTCTCATGGGTGAAAATTTACTGTCTCCAATTCAGTTAATGAATGGCACATTAACAATCCAAGATTAGATGAAACATAAGAGAATAGATACATGAACGAGAAATTTCTATTTATACCTAATCAAACTGTGAAGACGCAAGCCCTTAAGTCAACCAAACAACAATTTTGGGGCCTAAAGTGGACCAGAGGGTAAGGGTATGATAGTAGCATTTTTCTTTTCGTTTCTTGTTACCAGACATATAGTGAAAGCTTAAATCTCAAAAATGCTTTTTAATTTCATTTCGTTAAAACTATGAAACAACAATATAAATATGGAATTAGCAAGAGATGCATTTGAGGAATTTCAAGAACAGTACCAGTGTAGGCTGAGAAATGAAATAGGAGGAAATACACTTTGGTGTTACTGTTGTGAGTTGTGACACCCAAACACCATGCTTATGATGATTGGTCATGCAAGTTAATCATTAACTATATCCATGGGTTTCACTTCCAATACTTACATCCTAATTCGCAATGTACATAATTCCAAATTCTGAAGAAACAGCACAACAACTTGTATCTTTGGCAACCAATATGATTGCTGATGGAAATCAGCAACGAAATTGCTGAATATCATTTACTGATGTTGCTGAAAATTGTCGCCAAAGATAAAATTTGCTGCAGCGAAGAACATCATTGGCAAAAAGTTCCTCCAATGAAACATTGGTTTGATCTATCAAAAGCAGTCACATTGGGGTATTTCTTAATTAATAAGATTGTTCTATTTTTGTTATAGCTAAGGATATATCGCTGCTATGATATCTTTAAAAATGGACAGTTAAGAAATTAACTTTAATTTGCATGAAAGAATCCATCACATTTAATTGTTTTGTATTACAGAAAACAAAAGAGAAAAGTATTTCAACAATAAAAATTGTGGTAGCGGTATGCATAAGGAAGCAATATAAGTCAATAAAGGCCTTGTAGTTGTGTTTGCTGATTAATGAAATTGTCTGGTCATAATAAAGATTAAAAACTTATCAGCATAGTATTTGACTAGAGTCACCAGACACCCAAGAAGCATGCTTTAAATCGTTATTTGGAAATCGAGGAAAACATCCCTTCTTCGAATTGTCTTGAGTAGTGGAAGTACGTCCTCTATGATTAATGTACTATGCAAGAATAAAATTGACCCGACAAAGTGTCTAGTAATTATTACAAGGCTAAAAATATATCAAATTATTAAATTTTAAATTCTGTGGCAAAAAAATCAATTTCACAGTCCTTAATTATTTCAGACACTGATGTAAAACATGCTAAACGAATTGAATCCAAAATAGTTATTTGTATAAATTTTTTGCCGGTAACATTAACGTCCCTAATATAACCTCTTACGTGGATAGATGATGCATATATATGGGCCCGTGAGACTGACCTGGCAATCTGGTGGGCTCTTGGGTCTAGAAACAAAGCTTCCTCATGTGGTTATGGCAGCGAGTTTACACGGGAGAATTAAGTTAGCAAATAGTAGAGAGAAAAAAATACGGTTTCTATTAAAAACGGAATCACGAGAATTAAAGAAATATTTATACGGTAGTACTAATAGCAGTTACTTTCTGTTATCCTCGGGAGTGGAAAAAAGTGGATTTTATAAAGGTTAACTTGGATGACTCTTTTTGTTGGGGAAAAGGATTCCCGTTTCCAAGGAATGAGAAGATGATTTGACATGTGAAGCAGGTGGTGAAGAAGATATGTTTGGAAGGTGGAAGAATGATATAAAATAATACGAATAAAATGAGAATAAATAAATTAATAGTGTAAAAAATAATTAAAATATAAAGAGAAAAAATGAATAAAATAGGATAGAAAAGTAATTAAAATATCAAAATAATTTTTCAAAAGTGTGTGAAGAATGATACGAGAGTTTGCTTCCCATCCATTCTCCTTACCAACAGGAGCCTAAGTTCTTTCGATATTTATAATTATGGCTGTAACACAACTAGAATTGTTCATTGAGTAACACTGGTGGAGAAAGAAAGGATGAACAGATCAAAGGCATGTCTGAAACTCCATTATTCCAACCATTCGTTAATAATATGAAGCGCCAAATGTTAACAGCGCTCATCATCATCCATCCCATCCCAGCCTCAACTTCGTTATTTACAACATTCTCCACCGAATACTCGAGCAGGAAAAGATGGCCTAGCCTAGGGATCCTCAACCCTCAAAAAACATCAACCGCAAAGTACGACGTCGACAACCATCTCCTCCTTTCCCGAGATGAAGGGTGTGTTTGGGAATGGATAAAACTTTTGATGAAAAGTTGTAGAGATGAGAAGTTGTCAAATGATATGATATGATAGGGGTAATGATGAAGAATAAATAGGATAAAGTTGAAATAGATAGGTTTGTCGTGTTGGTAGTTGTGTAGAAATGATCGAAAAGTAGGGTAGTTGTATAAAAAAATGTGAAAAAATAATTAAAAAATAAGGTAGTTGTGGAGAGTGAAAAGTTTCAGATTGAAAAGTTTTAAATTGACAACTTTTTGCTGTTGCCAAACACATCCGAAATTACAAGATCAATGCACGTAAACTTTGCAAGACTCGCATACGCTAGGGCAGTGCAGAAGCAGCTCCCGGCCCTGCTATATGCACTGCCAGGCCTCTCCTCCAATCTGCGAGCCCCCCATCTCATGGAGCATCTGAGAATTGGATGTTTAGGTCTGTGGACTCACAAATTGATGCGTGCGAGGCAACAATCTAGACATCTCATCGCTTGAGCGCTGCATGAAAGGCTACATGGTAGTAGTCCACTCCTAATTCGATCGCGTTGCCGTCACCGTCCAGAACTGGAGGATTGTGGGATGAAGAGAGAACTACTTACGCCCACGCAAAGAGGGATCGCCATCTCCTACATTAAACCCATTTTAACCTATTTTTTATTTTTTTGAAAATTTTTTTATGCAAGTGTTAATTTAAGTGTACTTAACATGTGTATCAATTTTTACTATTTTTGGAGTATTTTAGATTTTTTTTTGAAAATTAGTGGTATTTTAATAATTTTAAATTACTTAAAATCAGTGTTGTTAGAACCGGACCGGTTCGACCGGGAACCGGTCCAGTTTCCGGTTCATTTGAAGACGGTTCGGTTCGTTTACATAAAACCGTCCGAACCAGCAAACCGACGGTCGAACCGGAATTTCCGGTCGGACCTAAACCTAATATATACTTTAAAAAAAAGGAAAAACTAACAAGCCCGCTCGCCCAATCGCCTGTTCGCCCTCTCTCAGAGCCTCTGTCTCGTCCCCTCCATGAAAAACCCTAGCTGTTGCCGTAGCACCCACCCGCCTGCCTTCCTCCGTGACGCGCACGCTCGCCAGCCGACCGCAGCACGCCACCCGCCTCGCCTACAGCGCCCACCTAGCCCGCCTCTCCCGCCGGCCTTCCTCCATGACGTGCATGCCGCCAGCCTTGCCCGCCTAGCCCGCCGTCTCGTCGCGCCTGACGCGCACCGCTGTCGAGGATGTCGATGAGCGGTGTGTCGGTGTAGCCGCAGTGGTGGAGAGTGGAGCAGAGCAAAGGTGGCTGGTGGCGTCCATGGTAGCAAAGTTTTCCTCCAACACCGACGTCATCTTCGCCAGGGCGGTGTCCCAGATCGTCTCCACCTGTTTCGAAGACAATAGCTCGCTGGTGGTCCGCAGCATGCGATCCTCCACGATGAAGAAACCGACAATCTAGGAGAAGAAGTTCTGATGGGATTCGAGGAAGGGCTGCATGCACGAGATCTGGAGGTCGAGATCTGTACCTTTAATCCTTCTCATCAGTGGCTTAGTGGAGCTTCTCGCCTGCCCCCGTCATTGCTGCGGTAATTATTTTTATGTGTAATCTGAAAATTTATTTTTAATATTTTATTTATTTCATAAAATTTGAGTGCCCCTTAAATGTCGTTAGATGTCGTTAGATGCTGTTAGACGCTGTTAGATTAAGGTGGACTTCATTAAATCATATTATCTGGGTTTTAAGTTCTATAATTAAGGTATAAATGACTTATAAGGAGCTGATGACCATGTTATCGGTGTTAAATTAAGATTAACTTATTAATATCAAAAGTTAGATGTCGTTAGATCCGGTTAGATGTCGTTAGATGTTGTTAGACGCTGTTAGATAAAGTAAATTTTATTAAATCCTATTATCTGGATTTTAAATTTTGTAATTAAGGTATAAATGACCTTATAAATGGCTCAGAATCATATTAAAGGTGTTAAATTAGGATTAACTTATTAATATATTTACTTAAAATTTTAAAATAATTTAATATTTATGACATCATAAACATGTCATGCTGACGTCACCGGTTCAATCACCGGTTCGGTTCTGACAACATTGCCTAAAATGCTACTGATTTTCAAAAATTAAAAATAAATATCTAAAATACTCAAAAAATGGTAAAAATTAATACACGTGTTAAATACACTTAGATTAACACTTTTATAAAAAAAATAAAAAAAATAAAAAAATAGGTTAATGCACCCGGGTGCATTGAAGCTCGGTGCACCCGGATGCAGGAAATCGCGATCCGCAGAGAGGGCCAAAATTGAGAATGTCGAGAAGCTAGGGAACAAACTCGACATGGTAATCGCTGCTTTTCAGTACTTCTAAAGAAAGTTTTAGAGAGAAAGTGACTGAGAAAGAGAATGATCCTGTTAAAAATTATGTTAATCATAAACCAATCTTATCCTGTTAAAAAATCTCATCACAAACATAAATTAATGTCCTTGATTTCTCTTTTTTCTTTTGAGAATAATCCTTGATCTCTCTCTCTCTCTCTCTTGATGTAATCCTTGATCTCTCTTAATTAAATTCAAATTAGCCATTTGAATTAATCTCAAACTTATTAGTCTTCTCACCTTTATTTTCAGCTCACTTCAAATTAGGAAGCTAAGGAAGGTCAAGTTTAGTCTTTAGTGAAATAAAAGAAAGATGTAGAAGAGATCGATAAAGATACTTGTCAATTGTATTTGGAAATGAGCAAAAGATGTAATAACATTTCTTAATGTCACTTTTTTCTTAAACAAGTAATAATTGACTTAGTACGTTTACAACGTGCATGAAAACATGATAGATAATCGTACCAGAACATTGAAGATGAAGAAAGACACACATTGATCTCTCAAAACATATGTGAGCCACACAAGTTCTACCATTGTGGAGGCCATTGACTAGCCTTCTTCTATTACTTTTGAGCACTCCAAACAATAAGATTATTGTCAAGAAATGCATAATGACTATTGATAGACAAGGGTATGAGTTAGGTCGAAAGATCCAGAAAAATTTAGTTTTAACCCTAACCTAAGAGAAATAGGGTCGAATTAGCGTTTATGTGAACCTGACCCAAATAACCTAAAGTCAATACCAAATCCAATATAAGATTATTTTATATATTTTTAATATATTCTTTTATGGAATCACATAGGTTTTAGATATATTCTTAAGATGTATTTTCAATTATATGTATATTAATCAATGAAAATATCTATTCTAAGGTATTTATTTTTAATAATCTTGAATAACTAATGTAATATTTTCTTTGAATAACTAATGTAATCTTGATATGTATATTTATCTTTTTCATCGTTTTAAATATTTTCATTAAAGATAAATTCAAAATTATATACAACATTATTTATATAATTAAAAATGTTGGACATGCTAATTCATTCAAAATAAAAACTTGCAAATTAGTGATTTCTTTTAATTTTTTATTAAAATTTAAAATAGTAAAACAAAATTTTGCTTTTCATTTTTAAAAAATAACTGTTATTTACTTTGTTTTATAAATCAAAGTTATAATATACTTTAAAAAATATTATTTTGATTTATTAATTTTGACAATATGTTACATTTTTTAAAAATATGAACTAGTTATATTTTCAAAACGAAGTAATAGAAAACTTAAAGTTTAACCCAACCGCAAAAGCAAAATTCAATTCAAAATCAAGCCTGAAACACACATGAACCCGAGTTAAACCCAACCTAAGCCCATTTTGTATAATTAGGGTTAGCGTTCAAATTAACTTGGTATAACAACCTCCTTTACAACCCTAAACCCGGCGATAGGAAATCCTCCCTAATCTTCATTGCTGCGTGCATAAAGATGAAAGCACTTGGACATCATATTGAAGCCCAAATGTAGCTTTTTCTTTTAAGTAAGGCAAAATTCTCTTGACTACATGAAAATGACTATATTAATAGCAAATGATGAATCAGGTGGATTAAAAGAAAAATATTTAAGTTCTTCGACCAAACTTCAATTCCTTGTTGAACTCAAGATGCCCATAAAATTTTTATAGTTTCTATAAGTACGTTTATATAAACGTGAAAAATATTGGTGAAACTGTAAGAGTATTTGCAAATATGTCCACATAATTGGGCCATAATTATAAATGGACGCCGATCCTATGCACCCGGGAGCATGCGACGCTCCATGCTCCCAGGCGCATACACCTAGTTTTTTATTTTTTTGAAATTTTTTTTATAAAACTGTTAATATAAGTGTATTTAACATCTTTATAAATTTTTACCATTTTTGGAGTATTTTAAATTACCTAAAATGCCACTGATTTTCAAAAATAAAAAATAAAATTCTAAAATACTCCAAAAATGGTAAAAATTTATACACATCTTAAATACATATAAATTAACAATATTGTAAAAAAAATCAAAAAAAAAATGAGTGTATGCGCCCGGGAGCATGAAGCGCTGCATGCTCAGCGCTCCCGGGTGCATAGGATCGGCGTCCATTATAAATATACTTACTTAATTTTCGAAATTGCAAATAATCATCACATAATTTGATCATAATTACAAATATATCTATGCTATTATAGCATCATTATACCTCCATTACTATGTCATTATGACATTGGTATCTTGGTAAAAAATATACATAAACTATGTGAGTATATTTGTGCCTGTTCTGCAATAGTGTCACCATGTATGGATGGCGTTATTACAACATAGGTGTATCTACAATTATGGTTAAATTATATGAAAATTATTTCTAGTTTCTGAAATTAAGTAAGTATATTTGTAATTATGACCAAACAATATGAATATATTTGTAAATTATCCAAACTATAATTATAAGTGCGTAAAAATCATAAGTTTGTCAAGACGCCCATATAAGAGAGTAGAAAAATGAAATAGCGGAAACTCTGGTTCTGAAGACACTAACCTGGGGAAAAGAGGACTGTTTGGGGGCCTCGAGTAGATCAAAGGGTATGGGTATATATAGGACCGTGGTTCAATGCACCCGGGTGCATTGAACCTCAATGCACCTGGGTGTACTTCACCCATTTTTTTATTTTTTTTGAAACTTTTTTTTATGAAAATGCTAACCTAAGTCTATTTAACATGTGTATAAATTTTTACCATTTTTAAATATTTTTAGATATTTTTTCGGATTTTTTTAAAATCAGTGGCATTATTAGTAATTTTAAATTATTAAAAATGCCACTGATTTTAAAAAATTCAAAAAAAATATCTAAAAATCTCCAAAAATTATAAAAATTTATACACATGTTAAATAGACTTATATTAACATTCTAGTAAAACAATTTTAAAAAAAAAATAAAAAAAAATGGGTGAAGTACACCCAGGTGCATTGAGGTTCAATGCACCCGGGTGCATTGAACCACTGTCCGTATATATAAGGGTGGCACTTTCCGGGTCTTGTTATATAGTACCAGATATACTTTGAAATTTCATTAAATTAACACTACTAAAGAAATAAAGAACAAGATAAATATGGAATTAGGAAGAGATGTATTCGAAGAAATTCAAGGACAACACCAATAAAGACTGAGAAATGATATAAGAGGCTCACAGTATGCACAGTCAAATTCCATTTTATGAAGAAAAAAAATATTCGGCAAGTTCCTCCTAGGAAACATTGGTTTGGTATATTAAAATTGGTCGCATTGTGGGATATTTCGTTTTTTTTTCTTTTTTGATATTATGTGGGATATTTCCTGATTTATAAGCTCTAGTCAATGGATAGGATTGCCCCTATACATCGATAATACTGGGAACAGTTGATGGGCCGCTGACAGCTGCAGAAGGGCCCAGACCCACACGAAGGAGCCCAGGCGTTCGCGCAAACCCAGGTAGGGGTTGAAGGCACGTGACCAACTCAGGACACGTGCGAGGTGGAGCCCGGGGACAGCTGGTCGGAAACGGACTGTGGATAAGTAAGAGAGGGAGGGAAGTAGGAAAGTTTTTGTCGCTTGTTTTGCCGAATCGAAAGATAGAGATAGATCATTAGAAAAAAAAAGGCAAAAAAGAAAGAGAGATAGGAGAGTTGAAGATTAGAACAGTCCTGCGAGGGGGATTTCGATTCTCTGTAAGCTGGGTGTTTTTCAGCTGTGATATTGTAATAAAATTCTTCGGATTGTCTTCTTGTTTGCTTGGATCTATCATCAATGTAGCTGTCTATTTCTGTTATTGCTAATTTAGGGACACCTCTACTGATACTCTAAAAAATTAATGGACAGCAGTTAAGGCATTAACTTGCCTTGAAAGTAATCAATACATTAGTAGTTTTTTTATAATAATAATACATAATTATTTTATAACAGTGTTTCAGCCATTAGAGTTGTCACGAGCATTACCAGCCTGTATTGAAGTCCCAATAGCAGCTAGCGACTACCCCAGTCCAAATTCATCGGCAGATTCTTAGGAGTGGCAGAAAAATTGACCAGGTATTATATTGTCCCATGTCATGCTCGTCTCATCTATAAATCTTCTATTCATGAATTGAGTCTAATCCGGCTGGCTAGCGTTAGCGTAGCCAGCAGACTTGGTTTGTGAGCTATGCACATTGGGTAGAGCTTCGTTTGTTGTCTAGGCTCAGCAGTCGGCCCAGTCTCCTAAACCCATCAGCGTGTTTCTTCTCAACCCTCTTGTCTACATCACGCATCGTACAGATAATCATGGCAGCTCTCCAAGTCCTTGATTATCATGCAGATAAATTCCAGCAGTCATGAGCAACGTTGTTCCCATCTGATCGAATAGCTGACAAGTGCCAACACGTGGGAAGCCAGCTTACAAAAGGGACGCTGGCGAAGGTAAAAGTTGTAGTAAATGTGGTATTTTGGAGGAGTAGAAAATGCAATATTTTTAAAATTGTATGGTGATATGAAATGATAGAAGTAAAATTAAAATAAATAGATTGGTTGAGAAGTAGTTGATAGGAAAAATTATTAGAATATAGGAGAAAGAAAGAAAAAAAAAAACGATTGATTGATTAATAAGATGTCTTAAAATCCATGAACCCACCATTTCCCTCCGACAATTCCCGCTCCTTATTTCCAAACGTCCCCGAAGTCAATTGCAGGCAATGAATCACGCCGCCGTCTCCCACGTAATTATTCATCTGAACACTCTTCCTCCTAATTGTTCAACATTCGTGCACTTACGTAGTTGAATTGAAACTTCTGGGTTAATTGGTCGCCGCGCCCTTATCCTTCGAAACTCTGTCCAAACGTCTAAAAAGTTACAAACTACAATTCTCTGGGACAAGCAATCAAAACAAGAATACAAAATGGACTTTTCATCCAGCTAGAAGTCTTATAAGTAGGCTAACCGCGGATGCGAAATCTCACAACCATTTCTCATTTTCCTCCCCCCAACATTGCCAGCTTTCAGAAAGACATGGCGAGAGTCCCTAGTTGCATTAGCGGCCTATTGCTGCTGGTGGCCATTTCAAGTTCAGCAGCAGTGCTGGCCCAAGATACGTCCAACAACACCAACCCAGCCGTGCTTGACGTTGCGGGGCAGGCGTTGATACCCGGAACTGGTTACTACGTGCTGCCAGACCCTCGATACGCAGGTGAAGCCTCCGGAGGCGGTCTCACCTTGATCGACCGCTACGGCAACCTTTCGTGCCCGTTGTATGTGGGTCAGGAGAACTCGAGCGAAGCCAGCGGTCTGCCCGTCATCTTCACGCCTTTCTTAAACGAGACTGTCATACACTTGCAGGCAGATTTCAGTGCCCACTTCGATGCAGCTTCAATTTGCGTCCAGACGACGACTTGGGCGCTCGACGAACCTGCCTCCGCAACCGGCACAGTCCTCTTGAGGACCGGCACGGACCCTGTTTATCTTAGGATCGTGACCCAGGGCGATGCTTACAAACTCTATTTCTGCCCCAGCACCGTCTGCCCTACATGCAGATTTGACTGTGGGACTGTTACTGTTGTGACCGAAGGCAACAATCGACTGTTGGCATTGCGTGGTCCATCTCTTCCGGTTGTTTTCAGGAGGGCCTAAAACTATTAAAGCCACACTAATTAGGCTTGGTACGTGGATTGCTCATCTGGTGGCCGGGGATATGGCATGTATAAGGAAGAATAATAAAGGCCTTGGAATGGTGGATATATATATATATATATATACATATATATTGAAAAAGTGGATATACATATTTTTGATTAATTGAAAGGTGGATATTTGGTTAACGATACTCGGGTAATTAATAGTAAAGACTCTCTGGCATCATCTTTTACTAATCATTTAGGGTGTTTGTTAAGTTAAGTCGGGTGTCATAAATTCTAGACTGAATTTTTTTTTCTCATAATCATCCTTCGGTCAAGAACTGAAGATCCGGCTCTTTGATTAATTTGGATATTTGGACTCGGTCGTTGACATTTTCTTGTCGTTGCTCTAAATCCTACAGCAGATAGTTTTTATATTGTTTAATTGATGAGGCTTTTTGCTGGGGCATCATGATATCCTTACCCAGAGATTAAGCATGTTTTAAACTGCTATATGTAAAGGTAAACATCACTACTTCAAGCATTTGAATTGTAACGGTTGTATTTAGTTGCAGAAGTCCAATTCAAAATGGTAATTTATTTATACCGAATGAAGATATAAAATCGTTAATTTTAGATGTTGTGACCAATAACTTGTACCTGCACCATCTTCTCTGGATTTCCCACGGCAATAGATGTATTTTTAGAGCATTTTTTTTGTTCCCAGTATGTTTTTGTGACTGAGCTTCTCGTGAAGTTTTTGACGACTAGTACATAGACTTTTGGGTGCAGTTGAAAAAATCCTAAAGTTCAGAGATATCCAGTACGAGTGGCCGCACCAGGCCCTTTACGTCGTCTGGTGACACGTGCTCGCAAAATCTCGGTGGATGAGGACAAGATTATACATTTCCTTTCGGTATTAAAAAAAAGGGCAGGCCGATCGTATGCGCTCTATGCAACAATTTATACATATATTGAATACATATATATTAATAATTTTGTAAAAAAAAATTCAGAAAAAATAAAAAAATAAGTGCATGCAGTGGTGCATGCTCTCAATCGGCGTCCTAAAAAGGGCTCTCGTTACCATCGAGAAAGTAATTTAAAAAAAAAGGGGGGGCCTGTCATTTCTCATACTCCTTCAACAGCAAGTCGAGAATTTAGGTTTCCCAGTGGAAGCTATATAGAGTGATCAGAAACAACGATAGCCATGTGGAGCTCGTCTTTTGTCTTTTCAATATTCTCAATCTTGGAGCTGGCCCTCTTTGAGTGCGCACAAGCAATCCTTCCATCATCCCACAATCCTCCAGTTCTTGACAGCGACGGCAACGCGGTCGAATCAGGGGTAGACTACCATGTCGTCTCCGCTCACAGCGGCGGTTTCTCTCTCGGCAGCAGGGGCGATTCGGGACTCCTTTACAGCGTCGTGCAGCATGCAAGCGATGAGAGGTCTGGAAAGCGGATCAGGTTCTCTCCAGCTTCTTCATCCGCTGGTACTGTGGACGGCATCATTCGCCAATCCATCCTTCGACCTTGGCCGGGTGGAGACGAAATCATCAACAGCTCCTCACACAAAACAAATCATCTGTCGACGGACCTAAATATCAAATTCTCGGATGTTCGATCGGTGTGGCAGATGGGGGAGCCAGATCAGTCGGGCAGGAGGTACGTGACGATTGGAGGGGAGGCCGGGCATCCGGGCAGCTCCACGTTGAACAACTGGTTCAAGACCCAGGGAGCTGGGGTTCATGGGAATCGGCACACCTACATTTTGGTGCACTGCCCCAGCGTATGTGAGTCATGCAAGACGATGACGTGCAGTGATCTCGGAATATCGACTCAGGAAGGGAGGAGATGGCTATCGACGTCGAGTCATCCGCTGCGGGTGATGTTTTTTAGGGCTGAGGATCCCTAGGCCATTTATCGCCCAGTCAGTCGAGAATGTGAATAACGATCTTGACGACAGAGGGATGGGCTATAGCATGTCCATCTGATAGGTGGTAACGCGCGGGTTCTTTAAATTGTAAAAATTAACATTTGCCTGGAATAATGGAGTTTTTTTTTTTTTTTTTGTGACAAGTTTGCTCGTTCTGGTGCTGTCACATCCTTTCTTGTTAAAGATCTTGTGGGTATTCGTGAAACTTTCAGTTTTTACTGATGTAAATCCTATTTCTGCAAGGGCCCGTGTAATTGGTACTAGGCAAAATCTCCGCTCAGGCAAATCCGAAAAGTTAAAACAAAGCTCATTTATACCAGGTGTTCATACCTTAACCCCACACCGGGCACGGATAACCTAACAATTTATTATCTTTAACATTATTTATTTATTTATAAGATTATTCATATCAAATGTGCCAATGACACCTGAAAATATATATTTGTATGAATTATGAAGAGAAATTATCATGCCCCAACTCAAAAAATTTATTTACAAGAATTTTTTTTATTTTTCCTTCATACGCTTATTATCTAAATATATTTAACATATAAAACAAGTTTTACCATTTTTGAATATATATATATATTTAAATATCTTTATCTTTAAAAATTTAAAAAAATATACACATTCAAAAATGATAAAACTTAATTTATATATTAAGTACACTTAAATAAACTAGTGTATGAAGAAAAAATAAAAAAAATTGTTATAAATGAATTTTTTGACGTGGGCTCATTGAAATATTTGTTTAGCCCGAACAAATAAGATCGTTCATCAATTATGAATTAAGTCAGCTGTCAGCTGGTAAGAATTTTGAGATTGAATAAGAAATCTAATGATTAGTAAGAACTATTTTTAAAATAAAAATATAATTTTAGTAATTCAAACCATTTGTTTGAATTATTTTTTAAATAAAATGTAATTTTTAGTAATTTGATTAAAAATCTTCTCAGTCAAACAAAAGCATTTCCCGTTAAAAGGATCATCTCATTGAACTCAATATTTAAGTTCATTCATTGATCAGTACAGAATTTGATGGGTGTTGTTTTACCTATTCGGTATTGCAGGTTCGAGCAGAGATTTCCCCAGACAGCATGACAGCAACAAGCAGCATGCATTTGCGGATACACCAGAACATTTCTATTTCTCACTAGAAATATTGACCCATTATTCCGGCAGCCATTAATTACAATCTGAAGAACCCATTAATAATACCTGCCAAAAATTCAGAGGATTTTGCCTCAAAAATCAAAATCGTTACTCACGTTCTCTCTGCTGCGGCTCCGGCAGCGATGGATGGCCTAGGAACCCAAAGCCCTGACAAACATAAACCGCAATGGATGACTCGACGCCGACAGCCATCTCCTCCCTTCGTGAGACGAAATACCAAGCCCGCCGCGCGCGGCCTTGCACGACAAACGTACGCTGGGGAAGTGCTGGAAAATGTAGGTGTGATGTTTGTCATGAACCCCAGCTCCCTTGATGTAGAACCAATTATTCACCGCGGAGCTGCCCGGATGCCCGGCCTTCCCTCCAATCATCACGTACCTCTGACCGGCCTCGTCGGGATCTCCAATTCGCCACACCGATGGAAATATTCGAGAATCGGATGTTCAGGTCCGTGGACTGGTGAACTGTTCTGCGTGAGGCCCTCCTGATGATTTCATCGCCTCCCAACCACGGTCGAACGATGGATTGGCGAACGATGCTGTCCACGGTAGCGGACGAGGAAGCTGGAGAGAACCTGATCCGTTTTCCAAACCTGTCATCGCTCGCGTGTTGCAAGACCCTGAAAGAGAATCCCGACTCGTCCCTGCTGCCGAGCGACAAGCCACCGCTGCGGGCCGAAACCACGTGGTAGTCCACCCCTGACTGGACCGCGTTGACATGGACGTCCCGAACCCGAGGAGTCTGGGACGATGGAAGGATTGCTTGTGCGCACCCAAACAGGGCCAAGACGGAGGAAAAGGTAAAAGCGAACGACGGGCTCGACATGGCAATCGTTCACGAGACTTGACTTCTTTCGTTCTCCGGTCATTGAGGGAACGCGGATGTGAGGCCCTGTTTATAGTTGTGGTCCGTTGCAGCCATTCGGTACCTCAGACAGTGGTGGAGATTATGTGGGCACGGAACCTGTCACTTAGATCGTTAAAGTCAGTAGTCACCTGCTGTGGAATGGGGTGGCCTTGCGTCTCTGTAGGTTCATTTGCAGAAGCTGCGCTTCACGAGGACCAGCCACTCAAAATGATTAAGCTTCAGCTAAGCAAATGTTCGCTTAGTTGATCTTAAAAAATTTATTTATTTTTTTCGTATACTTATTTATCTAAGTGTATTTAACATATAAACTAAGTTTTACTTTTTTAGATATATATATTTTTGAGATTTTTAAATATAGGAGTATTTTAAACATATATATACACATAAATATTTAAAATTTTCAAAAAATATATATATACAAATCCAAAAATTATAAAATTTAGTTAATATTCTTTTTGTTGGTATTGTACATCATAGCATCTGATATCATATCTCAAATCCCTTCACTCAGGAGACTACAAGCTCCTACTCATCTAAATAGAAATCATAAGTTCTCATCTATTTATTAAGGAAGACCAATTGCTCTCACCTATTTTCAATGGAGACTGAAGTTCCAAATTAAAATTTTAATCGAAATCCCACACCTGGGACTCAAACCACGCACAACGCGTAGCCACAGCCTTATTACTGCCGCCGTGACCAACCAAGCATTTGCTCGATTGGCAGTTTATATGTTAAATATACTTAAATAAATAAGCGTGTAAATAAAACAGTAAAAAAATGTTTTAACTGAATTTTTTTCGGATGAGCTAAGTGACCTGAGCTAACAAGGTCGTTCCTTCCAAATTGTGATATCAACAGAAAGCCCAAAATTGGTTGCTCATCTCTTGTGAGGCCCAATTGCTAATGGATTAAAATAACTGAATCCAGTCACCCGCTATGTAATGGGCTAACCTTGATAAAATCAAAATACAAATGTTTATAGAATATCAAATAATTTATTATTGTAACCAAAATCATCTCGAACAGAATCTTAGGTGGATTATATTTTCTTTAAAATATAAATAATCATGTTTAAATTATGTACAATAATGAGATGAATAAATGAGAAGAAAAGGCAATTACGTACATTGGGAATGAAAAATGCTGTATTGAATATGTAAAAAGTTATATTGGGAATAGGAAAAGCAATATTAAGAATGAAAAAGGCTTGCTAAGAAATAGATTGAATTTTTTTGGAACACTCCAGCAAACCCTCTCGCTGCTTATTCTTGTTCTGCTTCTGTAGAAAGAACAGATGACACATATTTAAGATCACTTGACATGCCAAAGCCCCTCTATTGAGCACGCTAGTTTTGACGAGGACCAGCAGCAGCACTTTTCACACGATGTGAGATCACTGACATGCCAAAACCATTCTATGGAGCATGTTAGTTTTCACTAGAACAGGCAACATCGCATTTCTAAGAAGGCAGGATTGGCAGATCATGGAGCCTATCTGTCCAATCCATATATGAAACGACATTGAACAAGCTATAGAATTTACTTTCACGGTGAGCAGTCATAGATTCCAAACAAGCAAAAATTTAGCCTCTGCGGTCGATTTACTCATACCTACGGATCCATTAAACAAAGCCGCCGATGAGAGAGGGCAAACAGTAAAAGAAGAAAACAAAAGAAGCAGAACCAATTTGCATATCGGCACAATTTGTGCTCAAACAACTAAAATGTCAAAACATTACATTGTCTTTTTACACATTTTCCCTAAGATCCCGTCTCTATGCACCTGAAAGTAATGGGTGAGAATAAACGCCACAGTAGAAATATAGTTTATCCATTAAAGCTGCCGCCTCTACACCAGAAGAAATATACAAAGATCTGTGACTCCCATTCATGGTTTATTCGGACATGGAATGAATTTATAGTCCATACTAGAACATACTTGCAAATCATAGATGTGCCATGCTTGCCTCAGCTGCCTTATTGTGTCCAAAGAAATGAAGACAACCAAATATAGCAAGCAGTCCATTTTTTCTGTACACTGGGAGCTCCAAAACTTTATCACCTGTTGGGTGTGGATGTATGTGGCATTGGGTATGTCACCGGAGGCATATTCACTGGTGCACCTGGAACCATGGCTCCAGGAACTGGGGCCCGGACCCCATAGGCCAAATGAGGTGGTGCGGAAAGGTTCACAGGAGTGCCAACAGCTGAAACAAGAGGTCCTCCAACAGGCTGACCAATAGTTGTTGTGCCATAAACACCGACTCCAGAAGTTCCAGGTGGGGGCTGAGATGATTGTTTCGCAGATTTACCAGAAGTCCCACCAGGTGCATTTGAGAGGCCAGTGATAGGTCCCTGAGGCGCTGTTGTATCGCCATTACCTACACTGGTAATATCATGAATGCTTGACCTCCTCCTGTCCTTGTTCATTGAGTTCAATCGAATGAAGTACTTCTGTGCATGGCTTGCCACCTGAGTAGGCGTCCTTGAGACAACAAAGTTTCTAGATATGCTCCGCCAGTCTCCTTTACCATATTTATCCAATCCAAGAAGAAACAACCTGTTTCCCGCAAAAAAAATATTGGGGATCATAGTCAGAATCAGTTTGTTAAAAAAAAAAAAAATCCACACGACTTTAACGACACTTCGTTTTGCATTTACCATTTCAACAGTTCTCTACAAACACTTCTAAGTTAACAGTTGGCCAAACTATCCTCACATCTCATGACACAATCCTATGCACCACCATTTAACTCCTCTGGACCATCAGCTAAGGTTAAATATATGGATCCCGTTGTGCCGTCGCTTTCAACCTTGAGTAGTTATATCCTCGGCAAGCCTAAGCACTTCTATATACGTTTTTGATGACCTCTACACATTTTCTTTTCAACTTCCTGTTCTTTTGATAAATTTGCTCATTCAACTAATGTAGGTTTTTGTTTCCATTTCACATGAATAAACCACCTAAGCCTTTTTTTCCCAGTTTTATCAAGTACTAATTCTACTTAGGTTATCGTGAATTACTTCTATTCTAATTTTGCAATTTTTCGTTTTTGCCGCCCATTGATGTGCACATCCTCAACTCAGCTACATTGTTCAAGGCATTTCAACCAAAAGTCTATACGCACATGCTGATAAACATATCCATCTTCTCATAAATGGATATCCAGGGCATCTCTTCAAAGAGTAGGTGCATTATGTAAAAGTAATCCTGGCATTAAAATCAAATCAGCCAGGTCTACACAAATGGTCAGCAACAGTGTGCATAAGTCAGACGATATGTCAGCATTATTTTATCCTGGATAACATTGAATGAGGGACAAGCCTTACTCTCATGCCAGGTGACCTCACTGTGCAACCTAGCTTATCCCTGGCTCAAGTCTCTAACATGAGTACTGTCTTCAAGGAAACACTACAGATACAAGTATTAGTTTAAATTGGCTGTTGATTCAGTTTCAAATAAACCATCAAAAGATTGGCTCAACCACAGGTCTGGTTGTGGTAGCATAGGGTTTCACATTACATGGAATTTTAAATTATAATGAACACGATAGAGGAGGTTTTCTGGAAAACATATTCTCATTGAACTAATGATACGTACAGATAGATAAGAAACCAGTCATCAAAAACACAAAAGAACAGAACGATTTGTGTCTTTGATAAACGTCTACATGCATAATCTACCAGCAAGAATAAAACAAAACAACCCAACTAACCAACACAAAAATTTGCAGCAATATCTTTAACAAGCATTTAAAATGTTGAATTGGTGGGTAAGTCAAATGCTACTGATATGTCAAATCAAAGATTTCATATATAACCCCATATGCAAACTAAGATTTTCCTTTTAATGATCCATGGATAAGAACACAAGGCAATCGTTAAACAGCCTTATAAGACCACAAACAATCAACATGGAATTCAAACTTCAAAACCTGTACATTACCTACTGAGAAATGCTAAAACCATATATGCCAAGAGACATTAAGTAACGCACCATTAAGTGCCCCACGCAGTCACAAGGCCAAGGTCCAAACAAAGGTCACAAGTCTGGTCAGTGTCCAGAACATGAAGTGGACAAAAATTAGGGCAGGACATGTGACTGGATGGCCAAACATTTAATATAGGATACACTAGGGTGCACTGTACCTAATTGAGACCCACCTAAATGATGAAATCCAAATCCATTCCACCCATTGTATTTAGAACATTTATTTAACTAATAAATCAAGTTTAATCAAAGTCGGATATGTGCGTGGGTCCCATCTGAAAAGATAAAAAACCAAAGTAACAACATTTTTTTATTTATGTACCAATGTCAAAACTGTATTTTCAAGATTTAAACTGTCTAAAATATCACTGCTATCTGGAATAATGATTCTATAAAGTACACAGTCTAGTGCACAATTTAGTGGATCTAAGTGTTGCAACTAAGTTGCACCATGGTGCACCATAGGATAACCCTATATACAGCATAAAACATATAAAGTCAAACCTGACAAATTTGGATCATGCCGGTCGCTCCAAATGTAACAATTATAAGTGAACAATCCAAAACATTCATATTTTCGAATGAAGGCTTCTGGAGTTCAAAGATTACGAACACATTATCAAAAAAAAAAAAAAAAGAGTTTACGAACACAAATAATCAATATGTAAGGTTGGCTATAACAAACACCACCAAATGGCAGCTGAAAAGGAAGCTAACTGTATTTCAATACTAAGAATTCAAGTTCAAGATTATGTTATTGATAAGAAAAATGATTTGAGCATATAAATTCAGAAAGACTAGTGCCAAATGACATGCCAGTAGGCTACTTAATAGCATCAACAACATAAATAACATCACATCCAAGGACGCTCCAGGCCAAGCATTAGTAGAAGATAAAACTGGAAAAAGATGATGCAATCATCTGCGATAGAAAAAAAGACCATAAAGACAAGAAAAGAAATCCTACTTTAAGGTGGATCACACGATGAGCCACAATAACACAAATTGAATAATTGCAATAGGAAATGAAAATGCATTCAGAAATTAGAAGTGTGTCATGTCATTGAGACCATCAGTTCATCTAGTCTTCATTTACATGATGCTGATAGTACACAGCGCCGAAAATTGCTCAGACATCTAAATCAATTTTGGCACACAAAAATGGGCCTATGCGATATGTGAATGGAGTTGATAAATGCCACCAAAATCCTCCCTATGTGTATCAATACAAAGTAGAAAAATGAAAACAAACAATGGCATAAATATATTGCAAAACAGTACAAACAATAAACTAAGAATGCTACGGTAACTAGTAGACTGAAGATTGCACATCAAGGGGCCCATTAGATGCCACATAAAGCATGCCAAAGAAACAGACAACTAGAACATAGTGGGCATTTAGGTTCAGCTGCATCTACATACCTTTTCCCACTATCACAGCTCTGTATCAATTATAGCCAAATCTAAAATAATCACATGGCTAAAACAGATGAATCAACATTTCATGTTACCCAGTCTTATCGTATTTAACATTTCACTTGTGTCTAAGCCAGTGAGTTGAACAGGTTAAAAATTGATGTCACTTGTACCAAACAGAGCAGAGTCTTCATAACATTATGGCAGAAAACAGATCACAGAAACGGATGGCAAACTACAAAGCAACTAATTATTGAAACTTTCAGCAATACATATATATTGAAACCATCTGCTGTGTGACGACATATAACTGGCTGCCAGCAAGAATTGCATCAGACAGAGAGTTTATGTGTGTGTGTGTGTGGGGGGGGGGGGGGAGGTGGTCGGTCTCAGCAAAACAAATCACATGAGCTTCCTGTTCAAAAAAAGAAAGGGAAATTTTCATCAAGCAAACACTTCTAAAAGCTTGCCACATCCAGAAACTTTATCGCAAAAATTTGACCCTTTACTGATTTTAGATCTCAAGTAAATTGATAAAACTTTCCATAGAACTTACCATACTTGGAAACTGTAGGTCTGACAATAACTTTTTTTTTATCATGTCAAACGCAGAAAAACCATATCATGTTTATTTAGGGCAGGTGACCTTTACTTTCAGAGCAGATTTGAAGATCTACAGAGGACCTTTACTTTCTTCCCTTCCAATGACGTTTGGTTCCACCGAATTTCCCATCCCACATCATTTGCTCGAAAGTAAATCCCAAAAGGTTTTACATAAATAAAATAGAGTTTTCAAGCGAAACAACAACAGCAACTGTATAGGTGCTTCACGCACAACAGTTTCCCATTTTCGGGACCAACGTTTTGAACCATTCCAGCCCTAAGAAACAGAAATGATTGCAAGTAGAAGCTTCTTAATGGTGATGACCGGCTAAAAAGATGCAAGTTTTTGAATTAGAAACAGCAATTTGAAAAGAAAATTCACGTACTGTCATCGGTAAGAGACAAATAGATCTGGGTAGCTTTTGAAAAGCCACTTTGAAAGTTACCATTTACAAAAGAAAAAAAAAATCCAGCATTCAATCGGATAGTAAGAGCCTCAACTTCGCGAGTAGCATCAATATATTTACTCGCATACGTGCATATCCACTAATCAACATTACGGTCCACAGTAATTAATCCAGATCCAAGAGTATTTTATTGGGAGGAGAGTGACAGAAAGAATAGGATGAGATACCTGTGTTCATCCTCTGTCCAGGCTATTCCCTTGCGACGTTCTTGATCTGACCTCGATGATTTACTGCCATGACCAGCATCACTCTGGGAATGGCCCCCATGCGCACCTTTCTTACCGGGCCCGCCTTCCGTAGAATGATCAGCTGAGCCCTCCGGGGAAGACGCATAGGAAGGCAGAGGGACCAGCCCAGCGTCGATATTGTTGACATCTTCTACCAAAAGCTCGTAATGGTGCTTGATCTCATCTAGGCTCTTTCCTGGCACGGCCGCCGCAATCTTCTCCCACCAATCGCTACAATTCTCGGGATGAGTCGCCAGCGCATTCTCAAACGCCCTATCCTGCTCCCTACTCCAGGAGGAGCTGCTGCTGCTCTCATCCTTGCTCATCTGGCTTCGTTCGAATCAGAAAACATAATCCTGCGCAAGTACGCGACCTCTTCAAAGATCCTCCTCGGACCAGATAACCACGAAAAAAAGCTCAATGAATAAACTCATGCAAGTAGAGCAGTGCGCCAATCCCCTGCCGCAATGTCCATACCTTGTTAGGAATTGTCAGGAAGTATTTGTACAGAAAGGCCTGGAATACTAGTGAGGATGACGCCAGCGCTCGATCGGCAAACGTACCAAAACTCAGAAAAAAAATCCTCCAGTGATCGAAACAACTACATTAAAATATTCCAAAAGCAAAGACAGGAATGGTGATTCCAGCTCCAATTACTTCAGAAAAGAAAGGGAATTCTCGGAAAACGGCAGGGAAAACATAGGAATTCCACGACTTACACTGAGAAATTCACCGAATCTTCAGAAGGCTGAAAGAAATGGAAATAGCCAATGGGTCCTGAGAGGGAAAGGAAGGAAATTAGGGTTTGGGCTGTGGAGATGAAAGAGACCCCAACAACCAGCCAAAAAAAATCAGTGTCCGGCAATGGTAAAAAGGATTTTTCAGAAAGTGAAATCCCGTTACCAGCAAAACCCTTGATAAGCACAGATTTTACAGCTCACACAAAAAAATCGTTGAAATCCAAGACAAAAGACTGGGGTAAAAACAGAAACCGAAAACCACCTTTTCTTGTTTTGTAGTAATAATCAGAAGCAAGACGGAGAAACCCACGGCAAACACCTTTTTCCCCCTTTCACTTTCTTAGAGGGCGTATGATATCGTGCTTTTGGTTCCTGCTTATAAGCTGACAGTAAAACACCCAAGCTTAAAAATAAAAATAATAAAAAACAAAGAGAGATTCCTTGTTTCCAGTTTTCACTGCCCGGCCCACCCCACTTCCCTTCTACAACGACACAATAAAACCCAAGTACAGATCTCGTTCCTGGTGTTAGTTAAAACGGGATGTTTTCTTTTAAGATCTTATCATTTCTTCCCTTGTGCTGCTCTTTCAAGTCAACTGATGAAGACCCCCTAAATAGCAGAATCCATGATAATGCCAAGAAGATGAGTTCTTAATAGCAGAAATCGCAAACCCACCTCAGCTTCCTTCCTTCGCTTTTACTCTTTATCATCTGAAATTGACGACGGCTCTTTGGGTGGCTGATGGCGACACTGGATTCAAATCCCCCACAAGGTTGAGAAATCGAGGTAGCCCAAGCAGCACTGCGCCTGCACAGACGTGCTTCGTCACAAGGAGAGGAGGGGATGAAAAAGGATTGCCGCGCAAAAATGAGGTACATAATATATATGGAAGTGGGGAAAAAACGAAAATATAGGAAAATATCTTTTTTTATTTGGAGGAAAATATCTTAAAGACGATAAACAAAAGTAAAATTGCCAGTGTGTGTTTGGTTGGAGATATAAATTTTTGATAAAAACTTTTCAGAATAGAAATTATCGAGTTGATAGAAAATGATGTGATATGATAGGGATAATAATGAAGTGTAAAGAGAATAAAGTTAAAATAGATAGGGTAGTTGTATGAGTTTTTGTGTGGAAATGATTGAAAAGTAGGGTTGCTTATATAGGAAAATGTGAAAAAATAATTAAAAAATAAGGTAATTATGGAGAGTAAAAAATTCTTAATTAAAAAGTTTTTGCTGACATATTTCGTGTGTAACCAAACACACCCGGAATAAATTTTATTTTTTTAACAGGACGCAATTTCGACAACAAAATCCACGCTGGCGGAAGAAGAATTCTAAAAGAGGAAGACGGACGGCCGCAGGTTTCTCGGAGAATGTTAATTGGCCCAACAAGAATCTCTGTGCACCGCGAATGCTAATAAAAGATAGCATCAATCAAACAAGTAAGTTTGGAAACCAAATCTCTAAGTGTTCTAATCCCACCTTTTATAATAAAAAAAATCTAATCCAACCTTCTATAAACATAAATAAAAAACGCCTTCCAATCCCACCGGAAAATCATGTGAAGGGTTATAATTTAATTTCTTTATTTTTAAGATTTTAATATTTGATGAAAAATTCAATCTATTCATTTTATTTAACATTATTTTTTAGTTAGGAAATCGAAATTTCATCCAAATTCATTATGTGCATAAGCTATATTTACTAAAAATAAGTGCATTCTTATTTAAATTAGGAAAGATGTTTAAATTAATTCACATATTTATTATAATATAATGATACTTTATAGAAAAATCTACTGACATACTTGTGATATTTTAGATGGTTTATATATTAAAAATACTACTTAAAATTTAATGTTTAATATTAAATTATTTTATTACAATGATTTTACACATTGTAGATGAGACTCATAGATAGTGATATTAAACAAATTAAAGAGTCTGCACAATAATATAAATAATATTAAATATAATAGATAAAGTAAATTTTTCATCAATCATCTAAATGTTAAAAATAGAGAGAATTACATTTTAAAAAAAAAAGCTCAATAGAAGCGCTCCATATATTTATGCCTACTTTTATGGGTTACCATGCCAAATATTTTAAACATTATTTATAGACTTTCCAATAGTGGAAAATGAGACTGAATGAGAGATTTGATTCTTACTATGGGTGTGTTTGGTAATGAATAAAAATTTTAATGAAAAGTTTGGATAGTGACAGTTGTCAAATGATGTGATATGATGGGGGTAATAATGATTACTAAAGAGAATAAAGTTAAAATAGATATATTAGTTGTGTAGATAGTTGTGTATAAATTATTAAAAAGTATGGTAGTTATATAAGAAAATATGAAAATATACTTAAAAAATATAATAGTTGTGGAGAGTAAAAAGTTTTAACTTGACATTTTTTATCAATAGTCAAATACACCCTAAAGCCGCAGTACGTTGAGGACTCAATTACGGTAACATTTGGTATAGCAAATAAACCAAAAACGCTCTAGATTTTATTTTTTAAAAAAAGCATTTTTCAATGTATTCAGAAAGACCAGTGTAAAGTGCGTAGCCGAGCCGGATAACATCCTAACTTTTATATGAATTGACCTAAATTTGAACACGAGAGTAGCGTTTGTGTTCCATTTTTTAGTAAGAGTCTGTGTCTCCCATTTGTATTCAGAAGTATAGTCTTCTACTGTTTGCATAAAAAATTTATTAAGTAACATAGAAAAAAATATACTTTTGGATGTGTTGCAAACATAACAATAAAAAAAAATCCATGTGCAAAATGTAAAAAGATTAAACTTCTTTTATTTAATTAAAATATCTCAATTCTTATATGTCAAGGGAAGTTGGAAAAAAATTATTCTTAATTTTTCATATTCATTTTTCACTCCTAGATCCTAATAATATTTTTTAAAAGTGTTGGATAAAAAATTTCGGTACGGAGATTTTTAAAATGAGAGAAAATTGTATGATTTGATTGGAGCAATGATAAAGAATAAAGAAAATAAAGTTAAATAAATAACTTAATTATATTGCTAGCTACCTAAAAATCATTGAAAAGTAAGGTAGTAATTGTATATGAAAATGAGAAGAAATAATTAAAAGATAGAATAATTGTAGAAAATGAAAAGTTTTAAAATAATTTTTTTTGAGAGATTAAAAAGTTTTTAAAGCCAAACATGCCCTTAGAATATTAAATATTCAAAGAATCCCACTTTTTCTTATCATTACTATTACTTATTTTATCTAAATGAAGGCTATCACCAAAGTTATATATGAACTACAGACCTCATACATGCACGTACTCACATGTGCATGTCAACTACTTAAATAATTTATATATAAATATATTATTAAAGCAAGTAAAACTCATATATATTTTTTATAATTTGGTATTAATTGTCAAGGTTAAAAATAGATTGAATTGTATAAAATGACTTCTATATAAGTTAGGACTCTAGATAATGTGGAAAAATGCTTGGACGCAATGCTGATGCCTCAAATAGAATCATGTAATTAACGCTATGATATCAAAAATGGTCTTAATCAAGGTCTTGGATGTGCGGAATTTGCTTAAAATTTCATATGTTCATGTGTTATTATCATTGTCATAATTTTTTTTTGACACACATGGAGTCATCTGCATGAATACTGTTGTATCATTATTGTTTATGACCATGAATCTCTGGCATTTTTATATTTTTATTTAATAACTTTTATCTTCAATTTTTAGATCTTTCTTTAATTCAATTACTTTTTATCCACATTTTTTTAGTTAGTTATCTCATTCTTTTGTCATCTTACTTAACTTTTATAATTGGTATCTTTTTAGGGTTTGGTTAATACACCCAGATCACTTAAACCTACTTGTCTTATTTTATTATGTAATAGCTTTACGTATATCATCTTGAATTACTTCATCTGTATTTTTTCACTAGTCATCTACCTTAATATTACCATTTCTTTTAATTTAATTAAAACCCAACAATCACATAGAATTGTTAACACACTGTTATCTTTTCCACTATTCTTGGATTATATCAATAATGTCATTTTTGATTTTCTATTTTTCGGAGATATCAATCCTAAATACCAAAAAAAGACTAGTTTTTAATATTATTTAACTTGAAATCTTAATATGTTTTCTATTATAATTAATTTACACACAAATATGTAAACTACAAAAAATGTTTAAATTAATTTAACGATGTATTAGAATATAATAATACTTTATATGAAATCAATTATTCATATAAGAATAATATTTTAGATGGTTTATATATTGAAAATATAACTTTAAATTTGATATTTTAAATCAAATTATTTTTTTACATCTGCTTTGTAACATTTTCATAAGTGACCCATTCACACATCTGGTTCACATGCACGAACTAAATAATTTATTCTAAATATAATTGGTGAGCTAATTTTTCTTTTTATCATCAATGTGGCACCCATTTGCATGCGACTCCGCCATAGTGTTTTCCTATATATTACCTCTATTTACTTTATTTTTAATTATTATCGTCTGCTGTATTATATTGTTTTTCTTTTTTTTCTTTTAACTTGGAAATATTTGACCCCCTCTCTTCACTAATTCCTGAAGATATACTTTTTATTTTTCACTAATTTTAGGACGGTCTATATAAATCATCTGGCCAGGCAGAGATGGGTTTAGAAAATGCCGAACATGTTATGGAAAGGCGTTCCTGAAATAGTGTGGGAAAAAACAAATGATAATTCTAATATGCAATATAAATGCCACGAATATTGATGATAGGAAATATTAAATTAAACATGTTATTAAATGATTATAAATTTTATTTTTTTGATGGGTATATTTACATATTGAGAGTTGAGACCAAACGGATAACAAACATCAAATGTCTTTATGTCACTGGGATGACCAGCTGAGCAGAGCTTGGTTGGTTATATGGATATAAATTTTGATTTTTAAAAAACCACGTTCGTCTAGGAAGTTGATGTAATCAGTCCATTGCCCCATCCAATAATTTAAAGTCAAATGGTCCTTTCGGACCAATTTGAAATTCATTGATTTTAAACCAGTTCAAAATCATATTTTTTATTTTTTAATTTTTTTTTATAAATATATTAATCTAGTTGTATTTAATCTACAAATCAAGTTTACCATTTTTGTATACACATATATATTTATTTTGAATTTTTAAAAACAAAGGTATTTTAGTCATCTTAAATAATTTAAAATGACTTAAATACTTGTGTTTTTAAAAATTCAAAATAAATATATACCCATATCCAAAACGGTAAAACTTAATTTATAGATTAAATACAACTAGATTAACATGTTTATAGAAAATTTAAAAAAATAATTTTGGACCGGTCTGAAAAGATCGCTCCTCTAATTTAAAATGATTTAAATACCTTTGTTTTAAGAATCTAAAATAAATATATATACATATCCAAAAATTATAAATTTTGGTTTATAGATTAAATATAACTAAATTAACATATTTGTAAAAAATTTCAAAAAATAAAAAAGGTTTTTGGACCAGTCTAAAATCGCTGAATTTCAGTTTTTTTCGGTGCTCTTAAAATATCATGTCTTCTTTTGATTTGTTACGTCTGAAAACATATGTTCTTTTTTCAGTTTTTACAACTCAATTTTTCTAAGTGAAATTTTCTATTTTTTCAACGGATTATATACCCAAACATAATTCACCTAGTAAACGGGGAATATTATGCTTTTTTAGGGTTGAAATCTAGAGGCATGGTGAAAGTCAACCAACTAGGCTAAGCCATTGACATATCTTAATCGAAAATTTACGCATAATAGAAAATCACAATTATTTACTAGTAAGTATTATTATTAAAATTATTTTATTTTTAAAGCTCCATGAGCTTGGCATTTAATTAGTATCCTTGTCTTTTAATATAAAGTATTTAAATATTTTTCGTCGCCTACACATAATTATTTCATATATAATTATCATTATTCTATTCGTTTTTTATTTTATCAATGTCATTCCTTCTCATTTTATCCGTTTTCTACTTTTATTTATTTTTTTCCAATCTTATTTTTCCATTAAGTTGCCAACAACCTCTCTCAAATATTTTATAGAAAAATTAAATTAAACTAAAATTGTCAATTGCACGTGTATTTAACATTAAACAAAAGAAAATTTTCACGTTTTAACTTTTTTGATATGATCCGAAATTATCAATGCCATACTGCCTTACTTTTTTCTATTATTATTCACATTTTCAATTATTATCACGAAGATGATTTGAAATTATCAATACGATGTTGACTTACTTTTTCTATTATTATTTAAGATTTTTTGTGCAACTATTTTACATATTTTTTTTACTTATAATAAAAGCAAGAAACACCTTAACATGAATAGTAGCCAGATTCAGTTGAGTTAAAACTTGTGGAAAGCTCAGCATACAAAACGAAATGGACTAGCGACCTCCAGTATTCCAGCCCCCAAGCTCAGTGCAAGTGTGCAGCCACTAAAAGGCCATACGGAAAAGCAAATGTCTCATGATCGTAAATATAAATAAACTAATGGCACAACGGATGATCGATCACATCTTTATCTTGGATATAGAGCAGACCACCAGAATTTCTGGATATAAAAAAAAATCTACATTCCTCCTGAACTTACACAGAATTAGCTTTAAATGCAATGACACATCAGATGCCAGCGAATCCATACGATCGACTGAGGCTAGCTGTAGAAGTAGCTTTAGGGACTCTTCGGCTACAGAGCTTGAGTGAGACGCATAATGCTATATATTAGAAATGAAGAAAATAATATTGGAAAATAAGAAAATGCATTAAAATTTTAAAAAGTTGTCGTGAAAATCGAAATCACATCCTATTCGTGTCCCATTCAAGCCTCTGAATACTCTCTAGAACAACGATACAACTTTTGCCATCAAGCGTGGAGAAAGTCACAGAACACTGCCTTTTTTAAGAGAAGGCTCCGAATGGAAATGCAATGAGAGGAGGCGAGATAGGAAACTCATTTTCCAATCATAATATCTACCTTACTTATATTAATTTTCTATTTTTATTTATAAATCTAATCATTTTTTCATACGACTGTCCTGTTCATTTTTACTCTACGTCTATAACATTATATTATGCTTACGATTTGTTAAAAAAATTTCTACTTTACCGCTCCCCACTTGCATTTGGGAAGGGTAGGCACCGGTGAAGAGCAGACAGACGCTTTGCAGTTGGACGGACAGCTCCGGGACTCCCAAGTCGTTAAAGAGAATAATTTAAATTTTGTATAAGGCCTTTGGCATGCATGCATCATGACTGCCACGAGTTGTACTTGTATGAAAGATCGAGACGCGGAAGAGATTAATCACGAACATCTCTCCATTTAATCAAAATTTTCACACAGGACTAGTCTTTCCCCTCGTGGCTCGACTGGCGATTTTTCGTGCTCGGAGCCGGGTGAAAGAAATCGGAGATTTTACTGGGAAAGCGGGCAAACTGAATTCGGAATTTGGGAGTGAAGAAGGAAACGGAGTGAGGCGTCGCTGGAATGTTTTGACGAGGGACACTGAATAGGGGTTATCCGATAACGATGAACCCAAGCATCGATGAACTACTAGGTGTCGAGTTACAGACGATGGCCATATCGGGTATGGCCATAAGGATGATCACTCCCGGTGACGACGCAACGTGTTTATGTTCAGTGTGGACTTCAAAGGCCTACAATCGGGAGCTGTTCAAGTCAATGATGCGCCGGTTATGGAGGACGAGTGGGAGTTTTCAATTCGTAGAAATGGGAGAGAATCTCTTCAAGGTCGTCTTTGCAAACCAGGACGACAAGGCTAAGATTATGGCGGGGAGGCCATGGTTATTTGACAGACAGCTCGTCATCTTCATTGATCTGAAAGAGGAGATCGACTATGCCCATCTGGTGCTCGCCAAAACGCCCATATGGGTGCATGTTTTGGGTGTTCCTCCACTGGTTGATAAACGTATGCTGGGATGCCGAATTGCTGAAACTTTTGAGGCAGTGGAAGAGATTGTAGCAACGAAAGTGGAGCTTAAGATGAAAGTGCTCATCGATTGCAGGGAGCCACTGAGGAGGGGGCTGTTCATCCAAATATGAGAAGCTGCCAACCTTCTGCTACTGGTGTGGAATCATGGGCCATGCCCATAAGGATTGTTCCAAACTGGCAGGACGAGGAGAAAAACTGGTAGAAGCTGAAATGCCCTTTGGGAGTGCTTTGAGGCTGGGGTCCCAGCCTATGCGAGTGAGAGACGCCTCTACTCAGGGAAACAGAGTCACACCGCGAAAGTATTTGGGCGATCGGGACATGAGTGTTGGGGAGCCAATTGCTAGCGGAGGTGGTTCACAAGCAGAGCCGGACCCACATAATTCTACAGCACAGCAGCAGCCTATGTCTAGTCCGGCCATTCCGACCCAAATTCCCCACCCTCTACAGCGACACCTGCCAAAGACAAGCTATCCACCACAGCAGCAGCAGCCCGTGCCCAATTCGCCCCAACTCTCTCATTCATCACAGCAGTTCCTGCCCATGCCACGACCGCACCTAACTCCTCATCCAGTACAACAGCTTCTGCCCAAGCCATGTTCGCCTCAATCTCCTAACCCATTACAGAAGCAACGACCAGAACCTAGTTCTGAGATGTTATGCCCGCCCCACAGTCTTCGTCAGCAACAGCTAATGGACGACGCCCCTCCACACAGCCATCTGTTACATAAAAATCCATCCAGCCACCCGCTATCTTCAACCCTCAACCCACAGTCTCAAACTCCTATTCACCAGATGGATCGTAACCAACAGTCATCTTCCTGCAACGATCCTACCTATCTGCTGTCTCCTGCCATGGACTGTGACCAACCTAATGTGCAGCCAATTCCTGTCCAGACACAGCAGTCCTTGCATCAATTGCCACTAGAAGAGACCCACCTTCAACAACAACAGCACATGCATCTATCCAACCCAGTTCAGATCCATATTCGGGTGCAACAACCTGAACTATGCAGGGACCTCTCCTATATCTACCAGAAGGAAACCCTTGGGTGCATGAAATCAGATGATTCAAACCCCCATCAGCAGCAGCAAGACCCAAACAGGGGACCGTCATGTACACTGGCGCAAGGAAATTCACTGTGCAACTGTTTGGATGACTCAGAACTGTCTGTTTCTGATTTTGGCGAGGAGTTGTTGCTGGTTGATACAATTATCAATCAGCACACCGTACAAGTTACAGAGCCTACAAAGACCTAAGCAGAAGGCGAACCAACTCGGATAGGCAGAGGCAGGTGGAAGCGAATGGCGAGGGGTATGGCAGAACCTGTCAGAGATGGTCTATCTGAATTACCTGAGGGGTCCAAATGCAAGAGGAAGGTGACAACTGAGAGCGAGGAGTCTTTCCGCAATCATAAACGCTTAAAGGAGGAGATGATTTCTCATGTTAAGGAGGTGGCGGCTGAGGGAGTTCCTCAGCCCCACCTCGGGTAATATGGCTCTCCTAGCTTGGAATTGTCGTGGGCTTGGGAACCCACGGGCAATTCACTGTCTTCTTGATTTGGTTAAGAAAAAAGATCCCAAACTGGTATTCCTCTCCGAAACGAAACGGTCCGCAAAGGAAATGGAGGGAATCCGACTCAAACTCAAGTATGACTGCTGCTTGGCGGTGGATTCCATTGAAAGAAAGGGAGGATTAGCGCTGCTATGGAACAATGAATACAATGTTATCATCAACAGCTTCTCCAACCATCACATTGATGCGAATATTCAAGGTTGGCGGTTCACCGGTTTCTACGGTCATCCAGAAACGCATCACAGAGTTAATACTTGGAATCTTTTGTCCTCAATGTGCAATCGGGCTGATTCCCCGTGGCTAGTCATGGGGGATTTCAATGAGGTAACGGGTTCAAATGAATACTGGAGCCATAGGCAAAGATCCCAAACACAGATGAGACTTTTTTGTGACACCTTGGACCGCTGCAGCCTGGTGGATCTTGGATTTGTGGGCCCGGCCATGACGTGGAGTAACAATAGGAGGGGACGCGATCGGGTGGAAGCCAGACTGGATAGGGGGTGGCAACACCAGCATGGTTGTCTCTTCACCCGCATGCAAAAATTGTTCACTTGACTGTGGCCTCCTCCGACCACTGCCCTCTACTGTTGGTGCTCAACACATTGATAAGCAAAAGAAAGCCTCCAAGGGAGTTCAGATATGAGCTGTTTTGGGCGAGAGATAGGGAGACGCACCGTATTGTCCATCAGGCCTGGACTTCGCATCCGAGTAGGGACACTTCCTCTCCGGTCCCCATTGATAGAAAGATCAAGTCTTGCAGCGTGGAACTCTCGAGGTGGAATCGTCTGAAGAGGGGGAATCTTAGACGAGCCATTGAGGAAAAACAGAGGAAGCTCGATAATCTGATGGGGCAAACACCCTCCGATCGAAGAGATGAATTCATAAAACGTACAAAAGCCCAAATCCACATTCTATTACAAGATGAGGAGCAACTGTGGAGACAGAGGGCGAAGACTCATTGGCTACACGAGGGGGACAAAAATATGGGCTTCTTCCACCGTATGGCATCAAATCGCAGAAGGTGTAATATCATTAACGGTCTACAAGACTCAAATGGCCATTGGGTCCGTGATCAAGACAAAATAATGGAAATGGCTGTGGCACACTTCTCATCTCTATACACCTCATGTGGCCCACTCCCTTGTGATTGGTTGGATAATCTCATTTCTTCAAAAATCACTTACAGACAGAGACAGTCTTTGACCAGAACCCTTGATTTTGATGAAGTAGCAAGGGCAGTGAGGGCAATGAGCCCAACAAAAGCACTGGGGCCGGATGGAATGTCAGCGGGGTTTTTTCAAAGACACTGGCAAACGGTTGGTCAGGATGTATTTCTCTGGTGTAAGAACTTCATGGAACAACAAAATCTCGACCACCAGCGCTCTCAGATTGAACAGCTGAACTCCACAACCATTGTTTTGATTCCGAAACTGGTGGGTGCCCACTCTTTGACCCAGTTCCGCCCGATTAGCCTATGTAACGTTGTATATAAGATTTTGGCAAAGGTTTTGGCAAACAGACTGAAGGTGTGCCTTCATGATGTTATTAGTGAATACCAGAGTGCTTTTGTCCCGGGCCGACTCATCTCTGACAATATGTTGATCGCTTACGAAGTTATCCATTCGCTCAAGAGGAGAAAGGGAGGCAGGAAGCATGAAATGGCCATCAAACTTGATATGTCGAAGGCATACGACAGGATTGAATGGGCTTTTCTTCAACGGATTATGGAAGCTATGAATTTCGGCTCGGTTTGGATCAAATGGGTCATGAGCTGTATTTCAACGGTAAGATACAGGGTGAATGTGAATGGTTTCAAATCCACATTCTTCAAACCCCAAAGGGGTCTTAGGCAGGGGGACCCACTATCCCCTTACCTTTTCCTCTTGTGTGCTGAAGGTCTATCTGCCCTCATTTCAAGCGCGGTCATCAAGGGGAGCATCCGTGGAATCAAATTAAATCCTAGGGGCCCACCTATCACCCACCTTCTCTTCGCAGACGATGCCATCATTTTCCTTCGGGCAGAGAGGAGGGATGTTCAAAATCTCATGGCAATTCTTCATCAATACTCGATGACATCCGGTCAAATGGTAAATGTTGACAAGACTGCAGTGTTTTTTAGCTCCAATGTCACGAGTAACTTGAGATGCGATCTCACTCACCTCCTTGGATCCACGGGTCATGACTTTGACCACTATTTGGGGCTTCCTGCTTGGTTTGGTAGATCCAAAAAGAGAATGTTCAATGGCATCAAACAAAGAATTTGGAACAAAATCCAAGGTTGGAAGGGGAGGCTACTTTCTTGGGGGGGGGGAAAGAGGTCCTTATCAAGGCTGTTGCCCAAGTTATTCCCACCTATTCGATGAGCATATTTTTGCTTCCAAAATCTTTCTGCAAGGAAATCAATGCCATGCTTAGCAAATTCTGGTGGGGAGAACAGGAAAACAAAAGGAAAATGAGTTGGGTTGCTTGGAAGGAAATGTGCACATCAAAGCTATCGGGCGGTATGGGGTTTAGGGAGCTACATGCCTTCAATGTTGCCCTCCTTGGCAAGCAGGTTTGGCGCCTCATTACGAACACAAACTCACTCTGCCATCAAGTCTTCAAGGCCAAATACTTCCCTTTTGATGACATCTGGAGCTGTACAGCAAAATCATCCGACTCTTTCACTTGGAAGAGTATTCTGAAAGCCAGGGAGTTGATTCGATATGGTTGCAAATGGCACATTGGCAATGGGAAGAGGGTGCTGTTCTTTAAGGATGTATGGCTCGACGATCGATTGACTAAAGCGGGGCCTCTCCCACGGACGATCACGGAGGATGTGCTGGTCAATCATTTCATTAACCCGGTCGGCCGCTCTTGGCATTTGGACAGGGTGGAGGCGGCTGTGGGGCCTGTGGGAAGACAACATATTTGTCAAGTTCCCCTTCCCCGCAATGATGAGGAGGACAAAATGTTCTGGTCACACGAACCGAATGGAATCTATACTGTGAAATCTGCGTACAGGATGCTATGTATGGCTGCGGACAACCTTTCCAGTGCGGGCATCTACAAGGCGATTTGGAAGACAAAATTGCCGAGCAAAGTACTCATTTTTGGATGGAGACTTTTCAAAAATGCTCTTCCAACAAGGTGCAATCTGTTAGCAAGGGACATTGTGGTGGACCCGAGTTGTTTGTTTTGTAGGTCCGAAACTGAAGACACTACCCCTATTTTCACGGCATGCCAATTCATTAGGGATTCTTTTCTGAAAGCCGTGAGAATTCCCAATTCTTGGCCAACGATTCAGGATATTTTTCGATCCCTGACTGCAAGACACAATCTGGAGAGCCTCACTTTCTTCATCCTTTTTTGCTGGCGAGTGTGGTACTTGCGAAACAAGCTTCGAGAAGAGATGATCCAACCGAATTTTGACAACATTATTGGATGGTGTGAGGATTATCTTGAGCAGCACAGGAGAGCAAAACCCCTTAGCTTAAGCGGGATCATTGACAGGCCTTTAGTGGTAAGATGGTTAAAGCCGCCTTCTGGTTTCCTCAAGATGAATGTCGACGCTAGGAAACACACTCATAATTTGGCCCTGGGTTTTGCTGCTGTTATCCGTGATTCTAATGGTAGCTTCGTTGCTGCAAAGGGCTAGAAACGAAGCGGTAACATGCGCCCTCTGTGTATGGAGGCGAATGCTCTTCTTTTGGGACTCCAATGGGCCCTCGACATCGGGTTGAACAAGGTCCAGTTTGAAACCGATTCTCTTCTCCTAACCAATTTTATTGGGATAGATGAACACATTCGTTCGCCTGTGGGTATTATCATCGACAAAATCAAGACCCTTCTTTCTTCCTCTCGACACCTTTCGGCACACCATGTGTTAAGACGGGGCAACTCGGTAGCCCACACTTTAGCTGATTTTGTGTCCAATTTTTTGGTGGATTGTCAGGAATGGTGGGGAACTCCCCCCCAAATTATTTTGGCAAAACTTTGTACAGATAATTTTTTGGCAATGAATTGCTTGGATCTCTCTATCCGTTCCTCCCTTCCTATTCTAGGGGAGAGGGGATAGGGTGTTTCCCTTTATAAAAAAAAAACATCTCTCCATTTAATCAACATCATCATCGTTATTGAAAGGCAATTCCTAATTTTAAAAGTAATAAGGAAGACAATACAGTTACTATCGACTCTATTTTTTTAGAAACCAACTTTTGATATGTTAATTTGAACCATCCAATGGAATTAGATGGGATAAGAAGATAATTAAGTTGGAGTTGTTTTGTTCGAAAAATGAAAAATTGGATTGAAAATGAGAAAAGTGGTATTGAAATGAGAAATATAAGACTATTATATGTAATAACTAAAAATAAAAAGGGCATTGATTGGTCAACAGATTATATGTTCACTGACTTTATATACTGACCAATTGAGTGGAATTGTGGGCTAGGAGCGAAGTAGAAAGTAAGTCTTTAGAGGATAAACCGACTAAAATCCATTTAGACCTAGATAATTGAATTAAATAAATAAATTTAATAATTTATTATACTTAGATGATTCAGATCATGACTTGCACAGGATTCAAGGTAAGCCAATACACTTCGTCAATTTGATATGGGAAGAGTATGTAAGAGTTACAAACTCCCAGTAAGGGGATTTGATGAGACAATTTGATTGAACAAAGTGGGCTCAGCAAGTGATTCAAAGATCCAAGTTGGTAAATTTATCAATTCAATCTTTTTTTTTTTCTGATTCAATCAATTCAATCTTTTGATATCTCAGATAAGTAAGATATTCCATTTTCGACATTTTATTACTCAATTTATGCAAGTTTTATAAGTCATATGATTAATTTCGAGATGGTAGTTTAGTATGTCATAATTTTACGAAGATGATTATTTTTCCACATGCTTACGAAAAAAAAATTCAAGTTCTGCAATTAATTGTGAGATTATTACTAATTATATGATGATGTTCGTTTATTGCATTGATTATCCGAAAGATTTTATGTCATGTAATTAATTATGAGAATGGTATTAATTACATAAAAATGTATATTTTCACATGATTAATTAAAAAGAGGCATTAGACCAAGTTTACTAAGTTTTAGGATAAGCAAGCCACTGATCTTGTAAAATTTTTTATAATATGCAATAAGATTTTATACAAGTTATTTAATTGAGATTTAATTCAACGAGTAATTAATTAAGAAAGAAGATAAATATATTAGAAGAATGATTTTGTTAGTCCAGACTAAGCAATTGTCTAGCTTAGCTCGACTTAAAAAATTTATTTACAAATTTTTTCTAATTTTTTCTTCATACACTTATTTATTTAAGTGTATATGACATATAAATCAAGTTTTATCAATTTGAATATGTATATATATATATATATATTTGAGATTTTTAAAGATATGAGTATTTTAAATATGTATATACATGTAAATGTTTAAAAAACTCAAAAAAATACATATACATATTCAAAATTGATAAAACTTGATTTATATAATAAATACATTTAAATAAACAAATGTATGAAAAAAATATATTGTAAATAGTTTTTTAAGGTGAGCAAAGTAAGACATTTGCTTAGCTAGACTAACAAGATCACTTCTTAATATATTATATTAGAAAAGTTGTTCACTATAGATGCATTGCAAACCGAATACTATTTGCTAATTTCATTTTGTTTATTGTTCCAAGTGGATTCTTACTTATAACAATCATATTTTGCATCTTATATAACACATCAAGTTCATAAAACCTTATAAAATTCCTATTATCAGTTTGTGAATAACCCATGAAACCTTACAAATTTCTTTTAATCGACTAACATATTAAGGAGAATATCAAATCTCCTTATCTAGGAGATGTAGATCTCATTTGAAAGATATTCCTCCCATGGGGTTTTGAACCTAAGTCACTAGGGAGGTTGCTTACGTCCAATACCAATTGAACTAAGATTGATTGGTGCTGATTTTGTATTTTTTTAGAAGCATTGCAATTCAACCACTTGAGATCTTTTGAAGAAAAGAGTATATTGCAATGTAAATTATAACAATTACCACTATAAAGTTACAATTTGGCATAAGCCAGGCTTAGCAGAGGATGTATACAAATGGTGCCCAACAAGGAAATAACAATAGATGTCAGCACCAGTAAATAAATGCACTGGGGCCTAGAGTTGCAGGCCCAATAATTGGTGCCCAAAGAGAGCTAGGTTAGGTTAGAAATTCATGCCTAAAGAGGAGAAGGGTACAATTGAAAGAAATTGACTTTGATCTATCCTTTTTTTACTAAATAAATATAACATTTTTATTACCTAATATAGAGATAAGCAAAAAATTTTAACTCGATTTTAAAAAACAGGATAAAAAAATATCGATCATATCCCAACCAGAAGAATCTTAGTCACTCCCCATGTATTTATTAAAATTATAAGCATACTTTTAAATTTTATTCTTATTTTCTTTCAAAAATTTCACATTCTTATTGATGAACAATATCAACAATATAAGAATTAATTAGAGACAATTGCAAATACATATATAATTCTTACACATAATTGTAATTTTTTCAATATTTTGGGAACACTTGCATAAAATACTATTATTTTAAAAATGTTAAAATTCATTCTAAATAAGGTATGTTTCATTAACATATTTAATAAAGTTATATTGTATTTATTTATATTTTTTATAATTACTCGTGTTGTATTTTTAATAATAATGTTTACTTTTATTAATCAATGATATATTAAAGCACATAAAATTTAAATTTAGCGAGAATATAAAATTTTAAAATTATCTTGTTTTGACTCATATTTTTTACCTAACTTGTCATCCTGATAATGACCTAAGGCCAATCCAAAGTTTGCCCATGATATATTAAAAAATGAGGGTCAATCCAACTCTGATCTTGACCCAATATGAAAAACATCATCAAAGAAACCTAACTCTATACAGCCTTATTCGAATTTACATACTTAGGCGAGATGTCTTATAAAAGCCTAAATGATGGCCCAAATGGGCGAAGGTGTGCAAGCAACATGTGGTGTGTATTCGCGCATTTGAGGACAATGTAAATTGTGTTTTTGATGCCCAATATGATGATTCAGAAATCTATTTACATATTTTTGTATATTTTTAGTTCAACACAAGGGTCAGATTAACCTAAAAAGGCTTATAGAACTAAGTCTAAATAAGCGAGATATATTTTAAGGGTTTAGAGCGTTAAAGTTTTAATTATGGAAGTCCCCATACTCTAGAAATGATATTTCTAAGCAATATATTTGAAGGAATAGAACTGCAAGACAAACATGAGACCTAGAAGATGTTAGTTGATTTCCATTTCTTAATTAAATGTAAGCATAGTTTTAAGCCTTAAAGTGAAGCTTATATCTTATTGAAAACTAGTAGCCCAAGCAGCTGATTCTAGATACTGCATAGCAACTACACCTAACCAACAAACGAATGTTGTAAAGCAGATAGTGAAAAAGTATGAAAAGTGAAAAAGTAAATATTTTGAAAATCGTGTAACTGAGATCATATGATAGGGATGAATTTGAAATAAACAAAGTAGTTTGAGAAAAATAATTGAGGTATTGTGGTAAAGTTGAAAACATAAGATTATTAGATAGTTAAGATGTTAAATGATCTAAAGAAAAATGTGTAGGAGAAAGAGTAAAACATAAGAAACTAACTGTGAGGGTCAATGACCAAACATGCCCAACAAAAATATAGAGTAACAACAGCAAATGTCTTTTTTGATCTCTTATATACAAGAAGACAATAGATATTACAATTAAGTAAATTTCAAATCCTCACAATATGGAGAAAATTTTCTATAAAACAACATTGTTAAAGGGAAATTTAAACCTCCACAACAGTTGGGTTGACTGTAGGTGGAGAGACTTGAACATTTCACCATGGGCAAACATGTCAACCATACTACTATTGCGCCAAGACGCTAGTAGCAACAACAACAAATGTCTTGTCTGCAATGTATATGTAAGTGGGAATGATTTGAAAAATATAATTTCAAAAAATTGAATTATTTATTAAGTCAAGAAATAATTTTAATCAGTTACAGTAAAAATATAAAATGATCAAATTATGTTAATTAATAAAATATGATTGAAGGATTTCGATGGTTGATTTTTTTATTACAAGTAACATATTTAATATAACCTAAAATGTCTCCTTCAAAAAAAAAAATAACCTGAAATGTTAATACATCTTTCTATGGTGCTAAAATTATGTCCTGTTATTTTTGTGTGAAAATGTTTGTTTTTATAATAATTTTTACTTGAGTAATATTTCAATGCATCAAGACGTAAAATCCTATTTTTTTAAATATTTTTATAAAATTATTAATCTAGTTATATTTAACTTATGTATTAAGATTTATTATTTTTTGGAAATGTATAAATATATTTTTTAATGTTTTAAAAACAGGGGCATTTTTTTGAATAACTTAATTAGTATCATTCTAATATCTTATGTGAATAATCAAGTTATATCTTAAATCTATTTTTTATCATTACATATTTAATCTACTTAATGATCGCATTTTTGGAAAAAGGGCCCAAAGATAGAATTCTGGATGGGTTCCCACGGAATCCCAACGGGGAGTTTCCAAATTCCGAACAAAAGCCGCTTGTATGCATACATAATACATTAGGGTAAAAGTAATAAAAAAAGTATATGAGGGTAAAACATCTAACATACGCCTGTATATTTATTGAAAAAAAAAAATTAACTTTTTCGTCCCGTCCACGTGAATTGCTTGATTTATGGGCGGTTATAAGGTTGCAACCCTTGTTACAAATGGAAATGGCTTGTGCCCATGATTAACTATATATATGTTCGCATAATTGCAATGTACATATTGCAGAACGATCAATCTATGCATGCACAGTGGAATTTGATTTTTCATCAACTTTTTCAACATCGACTTTTTCATCAACTGACAAAAGATAGAAAAAAGAACAACAAGACTTCTTTTAGGTTATTTGCAATTATACCTCAAACTTGGATAAAATTGTATTTGACGCCATGTAGACTTACCTTTTGCATGATATTCTGGAAATCTGTCTAATCCTCCATTTAATAGACTTAGATTTTTAGTAAGAAAATGATTTCTGGCATTAAAATTGGTGTAGTTTAACATAAATACTTGAAACTCAAAATTTTTACCAAACTAACAAATGATAAATTTTGAGTAACAATTAAAACATTTATGATAAATAGAGACTTATATTTTATTTTTATTGAGATAAAAAATATGTATTTTAGATCTTGGAGGCATGAGGTCTTGGAAGCAATTCACATTTCACACTAATTTTTTCATTATGTATTAACTTCGTAGCCTTTTTTCAGAACAACAGAGGTATTCATAAAAGACAGCAAAAATCTCAAGTTGCAAAGAACGAAACTACGATCAAGTCCAAATAGTCTTCGAAGTGCGCTTGATAAATAAGGGCAAAATAATGCTACGTAAAATACAATTTATCAAAAGTCATGGGTGCATGTGCAAATAATCCATCTTCTACCCTTCTGTTAATTTTTGATTTCAGCAAAATAAAATTTCCAGGATTTAAAACTCAAATACATCAATACTGCCATTCAAAAGATAAATATGAAAATTTAGAAAATTTAAAATCCAAAAAGCAAATGGTGTGAATAAAGGCAGTCTATCGGTTACACTAGATGTCGCAAATGGCGGGCGTGGGAAATCTTCACATATCACTAGGGGTGATATTCGGGGTGGGTAGGGACGGATTACGGTGTGCTTAGCTCTAATTTTATTTTTCTTAATTTTATTTAAATTTAATTTTTATACTCAGTCCAAAGAAGGTGACTCTATCTCTCACCTTTGTTAATAAATCTTGAGACAAACTTCATATTACTTTCAAATCCGTGTCAGGATAATGTGCTAAGTTAAAAAAGGCTAGTCAAAGTATGATAATTTTTAAGAACTTATATGCATATCAATATAAAATCACTTTTGTTATAAACCTAAAGGGGGAATGCTCCAACATTTTACTATGTAGTAAAAGTAAAACATAATTACCATATAAAGCTTTAAAACATAATTTCAATTACAATTTCGCCTTAATGCGTCTACAAAAATAACATATATGTAAAATTCCAAATTACAATTAAAAATATTAAAAGAAAAATTAAACGTTCATTGCTAAAAGGTGCAAACATTGATAATGTTTTTATTTCTGTTGATAAATCTTATAAAAGACATAACTTGAATAATATCTATGCAATCACAAAATAAAAGTATACCCACATAAACAAGTACTGTATTTAAATGCATATCCACGTGAACCATACCACATTAACAAGTCATAATGTTAAATATATGTACACAATAAAATCATATTTACATAAACAAGTCATTAATTTATAAAAATATTCTGCACTTATGTGGAGCGGGCAGGTTAGGGTTAGGATATAGTTGACTCGCCCCGTGCTTAGAATTGAAGAATGAATTTTAAATCTTGACCTAATCTGCCTCACAAATTAAAATCCTTAACTAGATCTGTGGTCCAGATAGATGCATTAAAATTTAAATGCATCTAAGTGCATTAAATCATTCAACTCCATTTACGATGTCTTGTTTCAATGCATTTGAATGAGTGCAAAATCTTTTTTTATTTTTGAATTTTATATAAAAGTTAATCTAGGTTTATTTAACTTATAAAAGTTTTACCATTTTGAATATTTTTATGTTTTTAAAATAGGAAAAGTAATTAAAATTCACTATTTTTAAAAATAAAAATATATAAAAAATTTACAAATTAATATTTAATTTACAAATTAAATACGCTTGGGTTAATTTTATAAAAAATAAAATTTGAACACAGACGAGGCTGCACTTTCTTTCAAATTAGCTGAGACGTGGAATGGGCGCGCGGAGACAAGCATGATGCAGGCGGGTTAATTAATGCCAAATGGGAGAACCGAACACGGAACTCACGTTTTACGTGGATTGACCTGCAGCAGGAATGAGCCGGCAGGTGTATACCTTTAATATTTGTACGTCTAATCAACCTTTTAAATTTTAAATTTTTATTTATCTTCTTTCCACGTTAGGCCCGAACATTTTTGCCTGTTCTTGTTCGCATATAACTATAAACAGTGAAAACCTCGCATCTTTCGTATTTCATATGCACCCTTTGGGCTTTTCGAAAGTTAAAAGACTGAGTTGAAAAGTTTTATTTAAAGGTGTTAATGGATTCGTTTGAACGAGTTAGAAATTAACTCTAATCTTAATTCATTAAAAAAATTTCAACCTTAATTCTAACTTATTTACAAATTATTTAATAAATGAGTTGTCGTGTTGTTAATAAGTTATATATATATATATTGCAAACAAATTAAAACTAAATTAACTTAAAGTTGATTTGTATTGTTTATAATTGACCTGATGAATTGATTTACACTGACAGAACACATGATATTATTAGATCTTCATTAGGAGAGAGGTGTATATTCAACATGGTTGTACAAAATAGGACACTGACTCAATGAAACGGAAAGAAAGATGAATGATCAAAGACAAAGAGGAAGAGAAAGAGAGAAGCAAAAAGAAAAGAGAATTCTTAACGGTGGTAGGGACGATAGTGGTAATCCACAGTACAACAGCAAGAAAGATGCTATAGAGTCGTAAATAAAGGAAAAAATAAGAAATTGAAATGGAAAAAATAGATTTAAGTTTAAAAAATATATACTCCTTTTCAACACATTATAAATGGATTGAAGGTTAAACGGGTCGAATGAGTTATTACATGGGTTAATAAACATGTTGACATGTTGTAAAATTTCAATCCTTATTTATTTATTTACTTAAATAGTTAAACTGGTTAGAGAATCATAAATAATTTATTCAAAAATTCTAATCCAAACCCATTTATAAATGAATTTGACGAGCGGGTTGACGAGTTGACCATGCCTATTAACACCCCTAGTTTTATTTCTTAATTTACAAATATATCTACATAATTTGATCATAATTATAAATATAATATATAATTTCAAAATGTATAAATAATTCTATTTAATTTGACCGTAATTATAAACATATTTACTATGTCATAGTGCAAATAAATACGCAAACTATGTAGGTATGCAAATGCAAATATATCAATATAATTTCTATATATTTGCAAAGATACTCATGTTGTGACGGAACCCTAATGACGTATATATTTGCAATTATGACCGAACTATACAAATATATTTGCAAATTATCTATTTTTTAGTTATATAGTTTACTTCAAAAATTTTGAAAAACTGTAATACCATCTTAAAATCTTAAAAAGTATTTCAGAAATACGCTTAATTTCACTATAATTGCCTCCTCAAATAACAATGGCCTCCTTAACATAACAAAGTAAAGTGATTAGAAATAGAAATTTTTTGCTTTTGTACTTCTATGGCTTTAGAAATTTTACAAGCGTATCATGACTTTTGAGGAAGTTGCAAGCATCTCTTGATTTCACTGAAATTGAAGGTGTATTGCATTCGTTAGGAGCACGTTAATTAATTAGCATAAGAATTTTATGGAAACGACGAAAATACCCGTGTGAATAACATTTTTCTATTTTACAGATATTTTCTATTATTGAAAGATTAATTTTCATAATTATCGATCATAGAAAATTTTTAAATCTGAATGACACAAAATTAATTTATTATGAAAATTGAAATTTTATATTTAAATATATTTTCTTGCAATTTTTATTTAATGAAAAATATATTCAATTAATTATGTTTTATTATTTAAATATTTACTGTTGCAATTTATTATTTAATAATATTTTTATGATACTTTCGCAATAAAATAATGATTTTAATTTGATAAGGACATTTTTCTCATTTTAGTATTTTTTTAATGCTCATTAATCTGCCCCTAACAGAAGTACTATATTTTAAGAAAATGATGTAGTTACATAAGCAATTTTATCAAACTTCATGATACGCTTGCGAAATTGCCCGAACTGTGTAGATACACTGCCAAAACCTCTTCAAAGCTGATTTTATTTCAATACAATGTCACGAGAACTTGCAACTGCTCAATTATGAACTTTAAAAAAAGTTGTGCAGTAATAATAGCTCATTTTTGTATCTTTTTTATTTTTAAGCAAATAACCTATAGTAAGCTCTAAAAAAGCATCTGTCCGCGAAGGAACCACACAGGCTAGGTTAATAACATCAAGAATCGTGCCTTTTACCTTGTATCCGTCATCTACACCGTTCATGGGTGGCTCATAAAACATCACAATGACATGCATGAATCTTAAATGGGATGCGTTTGGTATGAAATTTTTTGTTCTTAATCTTTTTTTTTTTTCAATGTATTTTTTTTATATTTTTAGTAATTTGCAAATATACCTACATAGTTTAACTACAACTGCAAAATATACCCACATAGTTTCATATTTTACAAATAACTTTTCAGATTTTGACCATAATTATAAATGTACTGATGTTGTTATGATATCGTTAATGCACCGTTACTATGTAAGTATATTTATAAAGATATGAAAATTATGTTGGTATATTTACCATTTCAAAATTTTAGTACGTATACCCACGCAGTTTGCATATCTTTGCAAATATATTCGCGCTTTAACGGTGCAATATGACGTCATAACGGTGTAGATATACTTGCAATTATAGTCAAACTATGTATGATTATTTGCAGTTATGACTTGTAATTCATTTGCAATTATGATCAAACTATATAGATATATTTGCAAATTATCCTAATTTTTTATGTTCTCAGTACACATCATTGCATTCTTATCCCATTTATCAATCCTATTAAAGCCCCTTTATCGGTACCAACAGGCCCTAACTCTCACACCGAAGTCCATCCTTTGATCTGCCATCGTTATGTAACCCTGTTATTTCAATGACCCAAAAAATATACATTATTTTGAATGTAGAAATTAAAAGACACATGCATGTTGGAACTTTTAAGTACCAAAGATGATCATGTTTCATAAAAAAAATTAAAAATGATCATGTGCACGTGGAACTGGAGCCGTAAATCTTGTCTCTGTCCACTACAATAGTCCCTGGCTTCCTCGATTATTCCCCTTTCGTCATTATTTTAACAGAATCTCATAGCGATTCAGTATTTAAATATGTTGATTGAGATCTGATTTCATCATTAGAACCTACTAATCCGAGTTCTTTAAACCCCTGATTAATTTGACTAACAATATTCTAATTAACTAGGGTGGTATACGTGCACGCATGTGATTGGTATTTCTTTTGTCGGGCCCACCAACTCCATGCCAATCGCAGTCCATCCATATGCATGTGCGCGATATTCATGCGCGTCGATTGGGAGCGGAATATTTGGCTGTTTTGGTGCTGGATTTTCAATTTCTAAGTTGAGGTACAAACAGATTCTGATTTCCGGATTCTTCGTACTTCGCTGGTTGGGCATGAAGGGCAATCGGCAAGAGCGTGTGTCATGATTGATGGGTGGATAAGAGTGAATGCGTAGCATAAAAAGCAATCGTCGATTGTTCACGTATACAGCCACGTGAGTGGCCGCGGCCTGAATTTTTTGCACTTGCCAGCCATGTATTAATTAGACGATTTGACAGTCTGGATAGGAAAGCTGTCGTTTTCTTTCCTGTTGGGTGGAATCCACTGGCCTGTCACGGTCCTTCGTTTCAGCGGTTTTGATATGGTTACACCCCCCACCAAAAAACAATAGTCCATGTATTTTTGTCTAGTTGCATAATAAATCCTTTCGTTTTTTGGGCACTTCTAATTTAAGTCTGGGATAGGACGGCCTAATAAACCTGCTTTTTTTTGTTTTTTAATTTTTTCGTATTTAATTTATATATCAAGTTTTACAACATTCGGGTACGTGTATCTGTTTATTTTAAAAAATACCATTCTTGGCAATATTTAAGTCATTTCGATTTTCAACTTGGAATTTTTTTTTTTTAAATATAAATCAAAACATGTCAAAATTATAATATTTAATATATAAAGTAAATACACTTGAACAAAATAATTTTGTAAAAACCAAAAGGATAGATGTATTAAACCAACCTAACATAAGCTTTTGTTAGGCGAACTTAACAAGATCATGATATATTTAGATTTAAAACTAGTTTAGTATCTTTTTTTAATGCTATACGATGTATTTTTATTGGAATGTAGCACATCACATCTCAAATTATGTTATAATTATGTTCTGAGATAATTTTTATAATTTTTCAAAAATGATATCACAAGCTCCCAAATATCAATTAAGGAAGACCACCTACTGCTCTCGATTTTTTAGATCAACCGAAATCCCGAATGGGATTTGAACCATTGAACTCATAACTCCTCATTTAAAATGAGAGTTGATACATTTCATGCTTGTAAACATCAATTGTGGGGTTCATTTTGTAATATTTCAAAATATTGAGAATATATATATATATATATACCATCTCAAATTCTATTACAATAGAGATATGGGATGTTCTCACAAATTTTTAAGTGAGATACATTATACTCATCTATTTTTTGGGAATACGTACTGCTCACACTCTATTTTGTAGGGAGACACATTACTCCTAAATATGTCGGTTCAGAATTACCAAATGGGATTCAAACCAAGGACGTGCACATGTTATGCCTACCGCCCTCATTAGGTGGGTGGCACCCGCTTTGCCATATAAAATTGGTTTTGTAAATAGTTAAACTGTAAGGTTTACTTTGCAAATCTACAAAATTGCATGACTTTTTTTCAGGAGGTTGATGAAATATTTTACAAAGATCTCTTTTTTCTTACAATACAATTAATTATTCTAACTAATTTTGTCTAAATTTTTACCTAATAGATGGACCGGGCTACATATAAGTGGTTCCATGTAATCCTTTAAATTTTAAGATTTTGATACATGATAAAAAATCAAATTCATTCGTTGTATTTAATATCATTTGTTTAGTTAGAAGATCAACTTTCAACCAAATCTAATATGTGCATAGGTTATATTTGCTAAAAAATAAGTACATTTATGTGTAAATTAGAAAAAATACTTACATACATTACACATATATTGAAATATAATAATACTTTATAAAATTATTTACCCACGTAGTATTGATATTTTAGATAATTTAGATGTTAAGAATAATACATAAAAAATTAATATTTAGTATTAAATTATTTTATTAAGTTGATTTTACATATTTGTAAATAGAGTTCATATATAGTGATATTAGACAAATGAACTAGTTTCTATCACAATATAAATTATGGTAAACATAATAAATAAAGTAAATATTTCATCATTTATGCAGATGTTGAAAATAAAGGAATTACGGAAGGAACATCTGCGTAGATGGATAATATCTGTACAGGTCTCTTCAAAGTCAAACTCAGGAACTTTGACATTAACGCTAGGCAGGAGCATGAACCTATGGGCTCAAGTCGGGCTTTTACATGTTTGTAGACATGCATGTACATATGCACTGCACCCGTATCAGGTGTCTGCTACTAATCCAAATGTTGACGTGGCCTATCGGACTGGATGCAGCTCAAAATCGAAATAGCCGATGCCAATCGGAATTCGATGGACAGGGCACGCATATTAATGCACAGCAAACATCTGAGCTGGAGGAGGTAAATCGCGGTTGTGGGCATGCGACTCAGTGCAATGGATCCGGTCAGCAGCTTAATCGTCCAATTGCATAAAATGTGATATTATTTTTTATTAAAAAACATTTTATATAGAATATTATTTTTTATTCTCAATATAAATGGCATTTCTCACCCCTGCACTACTTATCTAATCTTCTCATCAAATGTCACCCCGTTCCATACAATTAAATGATTTGAAGTTCTGAGCAAGCTAGACGGTTAGCAAGTATTCAGTGATTTTTGTCGATGTGGGAAAATAAGATGAGAATGTAACAACGTATGTTGAGAATAAGAAAAATTATACTAGAAAATAAAAAACTAAATTAAGAATGAGATATCTCATTTAGTACTCAACTACTCATCTCATTCGAGGATTTTGGATGAAATAAAATTTATTGGAAGTGTGAAATCTGTTTTTGGCACCGAACGGGTGGAACTGTTTTCTGTTCACATGGTTACGTTGCCTCCTTTAGACATTTTTTTTTCATCCAACCTGATTTTAAGTTTTAACCAAATCCACTTCGCCCTCCATGCCATTAATATCAAATTAATCCTATTAAATTTAGGCAAAATATTATTCTTGGTGTCATTTATTTTAATTTGCTAAAGTATCCAATTTTATCACGAATATGGAAAAGAACTTAGGCAATCTTTTAATGTATTATGACTCGGGCCAGTATTCAACTAAGGTTATCTTTAGTGTCTACGGTGTGTTTGTTAATCGTGTAAAAAATTGATTTTTTACATAATTTTTCACACATTTTTATGTAGTTAACTAATGTACCAATTAGTGTTCGCATCTTTTTGTATAGTTATCTTTGTCTATTTTAATGTTATTCACTTTATTCTTAATCATTATTTCTATCATAAGACATTATCACTCTATCTATTTGAAAGAATTTTTATAATTTGTCTGAACAAATAAAAATAGATAAGATAATAATGCAATATTATAGAGACATTGATTCGGAATAGACGAAATATAGTTCAAATAGATAAGATAGCTATATGAAAACATGTGCAAAAAATAATTACAAGGCATTTGTACAGACAAGTACATGATGCTTTTCCAAACATCCCCTCCATATAATGAGTAATCAAAATAAACTTGGATTGTGTTCGAGTATAGATTATTACACACGTCTATCATCCACGCGTATCACATCTCTATATTGCTCAAATTCATTTCTAAATAATTTCTTTCTTTCTTGAAGATTTTTTTTCCCTTTCAACTTCTCTCTTCAACATCTTATATTTTATTTTTATTGAGAACTAAATTCATTATTTCAAAGGTTAAATATTTTGTTTGGAAAGAACCCATTTGAGATCAAAAAATAAACCATAGAATAAGATTTTTAAAGCATGAATACGATAGGCGAAGAGTCAAATGGATTCAACTCAAATTGTACTCCTCATCTTATCCTCCATCCGTGCTCCCAACTTCTCCGATTTTCGTGATTATTGAATTTAACATGTATATAGAGTTCGTTGATAAGCTAATAATTTATACTATTCTTACTTTTTAATTATCATGTAAGCGTTTTCAATTCTTTGCCTATTTGCATGTGCTTTTTTTTAACAACACATCCAGGCCCTGGCTTTACCACTACTAATTCGTAATTAACTCAACAGGTATTTTTATGATCTAAAATTTTTGTATGAAAAATTTTGGTATAAAAGTTTTTGAATTTGTAAAAAATTGTATAATATAATAGTGGTAATGATGAAAAGTAAAAAGAATAAAGTTAAAATAAATAAGCGAATTATACAGGTGGTTGTTTAAAAATGATGAAAAAAAAGATATTTGTATGAAAAGATTTTTAAAAATAAGAGATTTTTACAAATATACTTACAAAATTTGACCAATATTGTATTCGTATTCCTAAGTTTGCCAAAATTGTAAATATGCGTATAATGTTTGTATAAAATTACAAGTGTGTCCTTTTCGTTATGATGTCATTAGTGTTTTTCTATAAAATGACAATAATGTCCTCTAATCCAAGTTATTACACTTGCAATTTTTGGAAATATTATGAGTATATTTGTAAAACAATCTAAAATAATAATATAGGAAAAAATATATAAAATAATGAAATAGCAAATATGTCTACAATAGTTGGAAACATTATAAGTGTATTACTTGGTTTAAAGAGTATTTTCAGCAAATTTTATAGATATATTTGCAAAAAATTAAAAATAATTAAAAATAGGCAATTGTGGAGATTGAAAATTTCTTATTGAAAAAATTTCGCGTTTGTACATGCTCCTTGAATAATTTTTTGAATCCTGTCTTATAATCTTGTCCTGTTCAATAGTAGGTTAGTTGGGTAGATATCCTTGAGTGTCAAAGCCAATATTTATGGATAATTTGCATCATAAATCCTTAAACTTTACATATTAGTATTTTGGACTGCGAAGTTTGCGTATTAAACCTTTCGAAGTTTTGGTCTTTGTATTTTAAACTCTCACTCCTAATGGTGTTAAAAAATACCGTTAAACTCGTGTTAATGTCGAAAATACTGTTATATCTATATGAAAAGCAAAGCAGCAATGACAAAAAATCAACGTCATCTTCTTAAAAGTCATCATCTTCTTAGAATCATGAGACTTCATTGCACAAATGATGTTTGTTTTTAGCTATGACTGCATTGCTTTTTATATATATGTAAGGGTATTTTTGACATTACACATGGATTTAACGGTATTTTTTAACACCATCAGGGGTGATAATTTAAAATGCAATCTTCAGAGTCCAAAATGCTGATATGCAAAAGTAGAGGGTTTAGGACGTAAATTTCTCTCTGTATGTAAGATGATGTGGTTCTCCCATGGCTGCAGATGGCTGATAGCCACTGGCAACAAGTGTATCGCTAAAACAATCTTAGCGTTCAATCTGGGATGCTTGAGAAAGTAAAGAAAAGGGAAAGAAGAGAAAGCTAAAACTTAGTGCATTGTAATTATTTTAACTATTTCATTTTTATTATTTTTATTTTTATATTTTAATTATTTTTACATAATTATTTTATTTATTTCTACTTTATTCATATCATATTACATCACTCTCACGGTCCAAAATTTTCACATTCTGCATTTCCTACTCATATTTCCAAACACGCCCTTAAACCCACGTTAGGGGAACAGCGACTGTTTGACCAGGTTTGAGAGACGGAAGTACTACCGTGGGGGAGGAGTATCTAGCTTTGCCTGTGCTTTTGTAAAAATCTTTTATCATAGAAGTCATCAAAAGCAAAGTCACGGATGGACCCATGTGGAGATACTTACTGTCTGGTAACGTTTCTGTGTCGGGTGGAGCGGGTTGATTTATTTTTTCCACAAATCATTTAATGATTTAACAATATTATATTCCTATTTTGGGCATGTTTAGGAATGTATAAAACTTTTGATGAAAAATTGTAAAAAGTAGAAGTTGTTAAATGATATGATATGATAGGGGTAATGACGAGGAATAAATAAAATAAAGTTGAAATAGATAGGTTAGTTGTGTTAGTAGTTGTGTAGAAATGATTGAAAAGTATGGTAGTTGTATAGAAAAATGTGAAGAAATGATTAAAAAAAATATAGGGGACGTTTGGGAATATAAAAGTTGTGGGAAATGTGGTATTTGGTGGGAATAGAAAATAGAATATTTTGAAAATTGTGTGATTGATATGAAATGATAGGGGTAAAGTTGGAATAAATAAGTTTATTGAAAGGTAGTTGATAGAGAAAATGATTAAAATATAGGGGTAAAAGTGGAAAAATATAATGATTGATTGATTAATGAGCTGCCTCGAAACCCGTGCTCCCACAATTTCCCTCCCACATTTCCCACACCTGAATACCAAACGTCCCCATAGTGTGTGTTTGGAAATGAGTAAAACTTTTGATGAAAAGTTTTGAAGAATAAAAATTATCAAATGATGTGATATGATAGGGGTAATGACGAGCAGTGAAGATGATAAAGTTAAAATAGATAGGTTAATTGTGTGGGTAGTTGTGTAGAAATGATTGAAAAGTAGGATAGTTGTATAGGAAAATGTGAAAAAAATAATTAAAAAATATAATAAGTGTGGAGAGTGAAAAGTTTTAGATTGAAAAGTTTAAACTTGACATTTTTTAACCATTGCCAAACATACAAATAGTTGTGGAGAGTGAAAAGTTTTAACTTGACAACTTTTACTTATTACCAAAATCACCCTTTATTCTTATTTTAATCATTTTTCCTTCCAAACCTTATTTATTTCATCTTTAGCTATATCATTTTACGTCAATCACATATTTCTTAAAAATATTATCTTTTCCATTTCCTACTCATTTCTCATAGTTCTATCAAAATCAACATTACCAAATATCTCCTTAGTTTTGAATTTTAAAATATATTTTAGCCCTTTGAAATTAAATGAATATTTTAAAGTATAATTAAATTCAAAACTACTATAAAACAAGTACCCCCATTAAAAATCAAAGGTCTTAAGTCCATCCATGAGTGCACCTGCGTTAAGTTTGAAACTTTAAGCTTCCCACTCAAGATGTAGCCCTTCCATTTTTTCACAGCTATCCACTAATCTAAACGGGTCTTAAATATTCATGAGCTAGACCATAATTCCCTGTTGGGAACTGTACAGCATACCAAACACAGAGCCATGATTATATACGATCAGTCACATGTAGACTCTCCGTACATTTTTTTAAAATTTTTTTTCATAAACATGTTTTCTAAGTATATAATTTATATATGAAGTTTTACTATTTTATAATACTTTTGAGTATCTATTTTTAATTTTGTAAAACTAAGTTTTTTAAAGGGTAAAATTGACTGAAATAAGTTTTTTAAGGGGTAAAATTGACTGAAATACTCTGAAATTGATGATTTTTAAAAGTAAATATATATATATATATAATTATTGTAGAGCTGCAAAAATTGTCACATAAGTTAAATACATTTTGGTTTATGAAAAACTCAAAAAATAATATATAAAAAATAAATATTGTATATATGACTAGTCGCATATATATGAACGTGGCTCACCAAGCATATATTAGCCTTTATATCGACAGTAGGCTAGAAAAACCAGCAACAAACGCGTCCTGGTAAGAGATGGGCGGATTTGTGTCGGGTATATGAAATTAAAGCCATTCCTAACAAACCGAACGAGTGGTCTGGTCGCCGGGTGCGGAACGAAGCTTTTATTTTCGCCGGCGCGTGTTAGAATTCCAGGTGGGAATTTCGAACCAAATTTCTGTGGGGGCATGTGTGTGGTCCTCCTTATTTGGTTGGGAGCTGATGGTCTCCCCCGTTGATATTTGGGAGCTTGTTGTCTCCTTTTGAAAATATTATTAGAATTATCTTAAAACTTTGAATGTGATATGAATTGAGATATGTTGTAAATATACTTCATCAAAAAATAAAAAAAAACCATTCCTAACAACAACAGTGCCCAGTGGAAAATAACTTATTCACACACCCAATATTAAATTATTAATATCCAATGCATACTATATTCATCGTCCATGTAAGCTGCAGGTAAAATGCAAATTTCCAGTCGCTTGGGCGGCAGGTGGAACGGTTTATAGGCGGGAAGTGTGCATAAAAAGACAGTCTTGGGTAACCTCACTAATTCTGTCCGGTTTCCAAAATTGGACGATCCTCCTCTGGTGCTTTAGCTACCCACGTAGCCCTCGCCGTGCGTGGTTTCAATCTCCTCAGAAGATATACGTCTTGGAATCATTAACATAAGCATATATTTGGGAGGTAATAAATTTTTTTGTATAAAATGTGTTTTTTTGTAAAAGTTTTTGAAATATGATAAAATGACGTAATACGATAGAAGTCATAATGAGAAATAAAGATAATAAGGTTAAAATAGATAAGTTAGTTGTATGAATAATTATATAAAAATAATTGAAAAGTAGGATAATTATATAGAAATATGCGAAGAAATAATTACAAATATGATAATTATAAAGAGTGAGAAGTTTTAAATTGAAAAATTTTAGTTTGATAAGTTTTATTTATAACCAAACCTATCCTAAAAGATAAGAAATTATAAAACCCATGGTAGAAAGAAATTAGAAGTTACATGAAAGAAAGTAAATTAAGTTAATCTGGTTAATTATTTGGCCTACTTGACCATCAAACTTTAGCCCAAACCAATTAGTTATTAGTTAAATTGATTTTAAATGAATTTCGCTAGCATGCTTTTCTTTTCTTTTTTAAATTAACCCAGCCGCAACCTTATCGAATCAAGTGGAGCTTATTAGGGGGCCATTAGATTAAACCTTGCACCCCTAAAACAAAACATTTTTTTGATCTCTGGTTCAAGGAGGGCCAACTATGTACCTTCTATCTTACCAGGGAGGCTTGATGGAAAAACAATGGCTGCTTCAAATCATGCAATTTTAGCCGTCTATCAACTCGATATTAGCCGTTTGTTACTGGTAATCAAGAGATGATGAACTTGGAAAAGTGTTTGAATTCTAGGGGATGCAACTCAAGTAGTATACCTGTGGTTTAATCCATGTGGGTATTCTAAAATAAATAAGGTAGGTCTCTGTTTCCTTATTTATATGGTAAAGCAAGTTACAAATTTTAAAAAATACTCAAGGTAATTAGGATACGATGATTCTAAGATCCCTTTACCAGGGGCTACCCCAAATTATCAATATATATATTCAATATATCTCTTATGAACTATATTATATTTTTAAAGGCATAAAATAATTTCTTTAATTTGTCTATTATTTAGTAATTTAATAAATGCATTTTAAATTATATTATTATCATATTGATTATAAATTTTTAAGTAAAATTAATATCAGGATAATGATTTTTAAATATAATATGAAGATTAATGTAAAAAAATGGATTTGGAATTAAAACTGAATCAATTTTAAAAAATAATGTAAAGTAGGTTGAGAACTTACGTGACATATAAAAGTAGGTTAACTGGACCCATTCAATTTTGCACCCCTGTTGATTTGAGAAAGGAATAGGAAAAGTCGTAAATATCTCAAAATGCTGCGATTTCTTTTGCCGGCTTTTCAATGGAGTATTGTTGCATCTGCATGAATTGAGAACCTTGATTTTACAATTTAACTCCGAGCCTAATCTAGTCTCGCGTAAGCATTAACCTTAATGGTGAGCACCCTCACGTCGTTTCTTTTAGGCATCATTTGGTAACAATGATTTATGAAAAATCATCTCTTCTCACACTTTTGAAAAAATAATTTTACATCTTAACTATCTAATTATCTTATTTTTCATTTTTCTGTATTTTAATTTTTTTCTCACACACCTACTCAATTTTTTTTTCACACTTATACACCAATCATATTATGTTATTCTTACAATTTTCAAAAATATTTATTTATTCACTTCCTTACTTACCTTTTGTACTTATATTGCCAAATATTGCCTTAATTTTTTAAACTTTTTCGGACACAAATTTTTAAGTATATAATTTTTATATATTTTTTTAAATTTCCAAAACAAAAATCAGTGTTCAGCACTTTTCGTGTTAGAAACTTTAAAAATTAAAAGCTAAAAAATTGTATTTTTTAGAAGTTTGTGCTTGGCCAGCAAATAGTGTAAGACTTTTCAAAAAGAAAACTCATATGAGCCAGTGCGAGCATGAGCACTGAACGTTAATGCTTTTTAGTTCCAGCATATAAATTTATAAATTACCCAAATGTATCTTGACTGGTAAACTATCCATATGCAACTTCATTGACCGTTTCCATCATGGTTTGCTGCCCTTATTGGGCCGTATACATCCAACCCAAAAATATGTATTTTTTATTACATTCTCATAGATATGTGCGCCGTATTTAAATCGGTTTTCACGTGCGTTTGGCAAATGATAAAAAATATAAATTAAAAATTTTCAATCTATGTAATTATTCTATTTTTTAGTCATTTCTTAACATCTTTCTATATAATTATCCTACTTTTTAATCATTTTTACACAACTAGTCGTACAACTAATTTATTAATTTCAACTTTATTCTTTTTATTTATTATCGGTACCATTACTCTGTCACATTATTTTCTTTCAATTTAAAAATTTTATATTAAAAAATTTTCCAAGCACATTCTAAATTTTATATATGGAAAGTGATAATAGATGAAAAGTTTTTGGATTAGCAAAAGATGATATGGGGTGTGTTTGGTTAGGGGTAAAACTTTTGATGAAAAGTTTTTGAAGTAGAAGTTGTCAAATTGATAGAAAATGATGTGATGTAATAGGAGTAATGATGAGGAGTAAAGAGAATAAAGTTAAAATAGATAGGTTAGTTGTATGGGTAATTGTGTAGAAATGATTGAAAAATATGGTAGTTTGTATAGGAAAATGTGAAAAAATAATTAAAAAATAGAATAGTTATGGAGATTGAAAAGTTTTGAATTGAAAAGTTTTGGTTGACATTTTTTAGTGCCAAACAAACGCACCCATGATATGATGAGGTAATGACGAGGGGTAAACAAAATAAAGTTAAAATAGATAATTAATTGTATGAGTATTTGTATAAAAATGATTGAAAAGTAAGACAGTTATATAAGAAGATGCGAATAATAATTTAAAAAATAAAATAATTGAGGAGAGTGAAAAGTTTTTATTATAAACAAACATGCCCTTAAAAATAAACAAAATGGGTGCCGTAAACATTGCAATATGACGAAATTGTATTAAAAATTGAAAAAATTATCTAGAAAATTGGAAAATTATTTTGAATATAGGAATATGAATTCAATTTAAGAATCTTGTATAGCTTGAAATAGACATTTCATTTAAAAAAAATATATAAAAATTGAAAGTATAGAATTTAATACAAGAACAGAGCTACATAGAACCTACATATTTATAATTATAAAAAATACAAATTTATAAAAAGATGAGTGTTCCTGTTAGCCCGGACTAAATAAATGTTTCACTTAACGCACATCAAAAATCCTATTTAAAATAACTTTTTTGCTTTTTTTCTTTATACACTTTTTTATCTAAGTATATGTAAATATGTAATATATAAATCAAATTTTACCATTTTTGAATATGTGTATATATTTTTTTAGATTTTTAAAAATAAGGATATTTTAAATACATATATATACATAGATGTTTAAAAATCTTAAAAAATAGATAAAAATATTCAAAAATGGTAAAACTTGATATATATATATATATATGTTAAATACACTTAGATAAACAAGTGTATGAAGAAAAAAGTAAAAAAAATTATTGTAAATAAAATTTTTAAAGTAGACTAAATAGCACATTTACTTACCCTAGAATAACAGTATCACTACTCTTATATATATATTTTTTCAGCAGCCGCAGTGGATCGCGGTATAGAAATTTGGCAGATCGTTAGCGGGGGAGAAAGCAGCGAAAAGATAATTTTGGGGGACCAATCGACCTCGGGACAAGTGGGACAGCGACCGTATTACTTCATTTGAAAGCTCAGTCGTCCAAAATACAAGTGGATATACATCCAATTACAAGGATATTAAGCACCGTGGCCATCAACCTTCGAAGAAAACAATCCAAGTATCTGGATTTGGCGATTACGGACCCACCCGTACTTATCGCGGAAATTAAAATCTCCAAGACATACGTATATGTGGTGGCCAGCAGCGAGTCTCCGTGGCACCAGTTCGGAATGTGTTCGTATGCCGTTTTTAAAATTTCTTTTTATAAAACTGTTAATCTAAGCAGATTTAACATGTGTATTAATTTTTGTAATTTCTAGAATATTTTAGATATTAATTTTTTTTATTTTTAGTGACTGATTTTTAAAAATAAAAAATAAATATTTAAATTATTTTTAAAATGGTAAAAATTGATACATATGTTACATACGTTTAAATTAACAGTTTTATAAAAAAAAATTGCAAAAAAAAATTAAAAAAATAGACCCAAGAGCATCGAGAGCCCAAGAGCATACAACCAAGGTCCCACAAGTTTAGTAGATCGAAAATTATCAATAAATAAATAAACAAAATTCGGTAGATTGCAATTCCAACGACACCATCCATCAAATTTCTGCCATCACGTGTCAGAGGGCTTTTCAAATTTCAATGATGCAAATTGTGGACATCATAAAATGGACGGTCAAGATCAAATCTAACATTGCCTGATGAACTGTAGAGCAACGGCGCAAGCATATTTTTGGGTTTCAAATTCCTGCCTCGTACGGGGTGATGTCATCGGATGCCTGCCTTCCTGCCCATAGGCCCCATACCATCTAAAGCGGTGTGTCCGTTCCAAATTTTGTGATTTTTACGGGATACAAGTCATCCATCGAATTCTTCTTCATTTACATTGGTATAATATTAAATTTATTTTAATTAAATTTATTTATTATTAGGAGTAAGTGCAAATGCATAAGATCCTTTGTAATTATATTTTCTAGTATTACAAATCATAAAAGCTTTCGAGTTGACTTTTTTATATTTAGTTTTAAAACGTATTTTCAAACCCGATCTATGAGCTAGATCTTTAGAAATTTTTTTTGTAAAAATAGAAAACTCGAAGAATTGTAAATTGCATCTTACAGGAGAAGCCCTCGTGCATGCATGCAAGAACGGAGAGGAAGGTGCGCTCGCACTTGGTCTAAAAAGTCGGCAGTGGCCCACCTCGTTTACGACTTTCTAGTCCACCCATCGGCCCAGAAAATGACACCGCCGCATTTTTGCTAGGGCCACTCGGCTTCGCCTCTAGGAAGGACAAAGGCTAAGAGAAAAAAGGAATCAATTAGTCTTTTTTTTTAACTTCTTTAAAATATTAAGAGAAATCAGAAAAGAAATATTAAGAGGAAAAATAAATCGTAATCAGTTATGTATTTATGACGTAAAATAGAAAATTAGAAAATAAAAAAGAATAGTTACTTTTCATTTGAGTACTTTATAGCGTGTACTATTATAATTAATGTTTTGAATCAGGTGGAACGAGAAATAACTCAATTATGATGTGAATGATTCAAAACAACTTTGAAATGGCTATGATGTGAATGAGAAAATTATGATGTGAATGATTCAAGACAACTTTGAAATGGCTATGATGTGAATGAGAAAATTATGATGGGAATGATTCAAAAACAGTAAGGTAATCCACGTCCATTTCTTGCACCGCAACTTTGTAAAGGGGGCAAGCAACAAAGGTTGGCTGGCCCGCGCATGAGAAAACCACGTGGTGGCAAGCTGATTCCAAGGCTTCTTTGGCATTACCGTACTGTTTTCAACTCTTTAATCATCCACATTTCGTCAAACACAAAGAAGCCAAAACCCAGCGTGGCTGACAGATCGCTCGACACGTAAGGATGCGCAAGTTCTGGAAGCGGCTATGGGCCAGTTGTTGGTGGAGCTGAGTCCGCCTGCCTCTCTGTTAGAAACAGAAGAATTCCTCTCCAACCTATCTAGGCCTGACCAGAACATACAACTCCCCCAAAAGCCATGGTCCAGCTACAGGCAAAGATAGGAACAGACATAAGTGTATTTAAGTATATTATTCAACAGAAATAAGTGTATTTAAGTATATTATTCAAACAAGGACTGAAATGAAAGAAAATGCTATATAATTAACATGTAAAATGGGTGAAAATTTGCAAATGGGTTTCACCGTTATTGCCAACAAATGTGGATGGGAATGAAAATAAATGGATGTAGGCCCAATCCTGCGAACCCAACAACTGGCCAACCCGTCCAAGTAGCCCCATAAAAATTAAAAGCAACCTTCTAGGCGAGTAGGTCCTTGAAATCTTGAATCTCCCTTGTCAATCCGATTACAAAGGGCAGCCATTCTGATCTGGGTTACTAGGTATAAACTTGCATTTCTGCCCAGCACGCCCAACGTGGAACTAGAGGCCTCGTCTTCCAACTGGGTCAGGCAGCTACTGCAATCCATCAGTATCTGATGGAGCATATAGGAATGATCGGTGTACTCCAAGAAAACCCAGTTCTGAGGATGTGCTTAAATCCTCCTGCACAAGACATGCATGTTCTTTCACAGATCGAGTAGCTGGGAAGCAGAACTTGAATAGAATTAAAATGGATCACTACACAGCATCTGCCCGAAGGTTTCGTGGCTTCATCAACTAATGAGAGAGAATGTTAACGATTGTCCTCAGTTGATAAGCATGACAGCCTACCAGCATGGATGGCTAAAAAGAGAGAGGATAAGAAGAGTTTTTAGTTTTATTATTATCTTTTTGGGTTTGTCTATATTAAGTGGAAATATGCGTAAGCGCAACCTTTATGGGTTCATCATGCCTCAATTATTTGGAGGACATGCATTATCCGTTAGTCTTCCGATCTTAAAAGCACTGCCTTTGTTGACATCGCCACTCTTCTCTTTTTAATTGCAGCAGAGCTGGTAGGACTTGTCGTATTTTCAAGCACTCAAATATTTATATTTTCCCACTACAACATGCTGTTTATTTAATTACTATGCAACTTACAACCTAAATTTGCAGAACACTGAAAACCGAGGATATATACATAAGCTTTCTTGCGTGGATCATATCTAACATCCACCAATGGTGCAGATTACTGACTGAAGACCAACACATGGAATTGGTTACTCGTATTTTCGAGCTATCCGATTTCATTAAATCTGAAGAGATCCAACTTGAACTTTGGGCCTGACCCACCCAAGTTGGTTAGATGGAATTTGACAATCTTCACAAACCAATGCGCAACTCAGGAAATTAATGCTTTTGAGGTTTGTCTTGACATTTTTTAGGGTGCTAACTATTACCAACTAAAATACCGACTCTCTGCACTATACGTTCTTCCTCTATTCTCATCATTTTCCTAATGCTTCAACACGCGAAGAGGGCAGTTGAAATTGTTGGTTCATGATGAATTTGTGGGGAAACAGAGAGAGAGAGAGAGAATAATCCAATTATATGGGTAATTTGCGTATATCATAGTTTGTTGCCTCTTTGTTCTAATAAAATTTAACCTAATATTTCATAAATTAATTTGCAGTTTTGCATGTGTAGCTACAAGGTTAATTTGTTTCGTCCTTCATAAAAACAAACGGAAATTAAATATTTTTATTTCTTAAAAGAGATTTAAAAATTGAACTTATTGGTTTTGGAGCTGGACTTTTTGAATGTAATTTCGTCGACTCAACAACGGTTTTAGTGCTGCTGTCGTGCTAAGCTATTATTTTTTGACTGCTTGTAATATTGTTCTTTGTGAAAGGGGAAACATATATGGTTTCGGTGTACTTAGAAGTAAATTTATCGAAAGCTCGAAACTCCTGAGAAATTTACAGACGACACCTCATGCAATTAAAAAATGGTCTTATCAGGGATTGAGTGACGTGCAGGCAGATCATCTCAGTAAGAAATCAACCTCGTGCCCACCGACTCACCAAGCGAGTATCTTAACAAGCACATTTGTGGGTTCCATGCACTTTAGAATATGCAAACAGAAAAAGCTACAATCTCCATTTTAAAAAAAGAGAGAGCTTTATGCTACTGTTTCAAAGGAACGAAATTGGCAAATTGCTTTTCTTTATTGTATGTACGAGCTTGTCCAATATTTAAAATTTCATTGGAAAAGTAGAGAAGATAAAGAGTCAGTACAGAAATTTTGGTTAAATTTTTTCAGATTTTGGCAACCAAAAATTTCTTGTAAAAGTGAAATTTGTTTTTTTTTTATTAGTTCATTTTTAAATCACATCTACATAAATATCAATAGAAAAATAAAGCTTCCAAACTACCCAACGGGAATTGGAACCCAATACCTATCTTAATAGAAACATTCTCTCCTACCACCCACGCTAGATAATAGTATATGTTATAAAGTAACTCCTAAGAAAAATTTACTATTATTAATAGCCAATGATTTTTATACTTAGGCAACTAATTTTATTTTAATTGTAAAACTATTATTATAAGGAAGAAAATTAGCTATTGATATTTGAGAGCCAGTGATTTTTCTATTGATACTTATAAAAATTGTCTAAGTACTTAATTCTAAGATGAATTGAGATATAATGTATAAATAACCTAATAAAAAAGTAAGGAAAATAATTTTTATGAAAACATCTTTATAATTAAAGAAAATTTTCTTTATAACCATTATTTTTCCTTATATACATATTTTTGGCTAACAAGGAATATTTAGTTGCTAGAAAGAGTTGGAAAAAGAAAAAAAAAAAAAAAAACCAACTTTCTTTTGTTTCGTGAGGTAATACTCCTGAGGAAGTAACCTTTTTTGTTTTTGACGAAGACATTAAACAATTATTTGGGAACTAACCATATTGGGAATTTCTCGTCAGTCGTCACCGCATACCTTTTTTTTTTTTTTTTGAAGAAAGTCGTCACTGCATACCTAAGCAAAGGGACAACAACATATGCAACATCACAAGTGGATTGTCACTTGTTGCTATTAAACTGATTACCGAGATGGTTTGTAAATTGTAACTTTGTTAGCAAAGGACTTCACGAAAATAGCAACTTGAGGGACGTTTCGTGTTTATCCTGTTAGATCAACGGTGTAAGAAATGGTGGTTTGGGAAAAGTTGCCTGATTTCATCCCTTTGTCCTGCACTAATTTACCATCCTCTTTTTACAAAGTTGGCTCTCAGATCAACGATGGGTGAATTTGCACAAAAGATGAAAAAAAAATGATATTCTAAACTAGAACATCACATATATATCGTACAGGTGACTCCAACTGAAAATAAATAAAAATAATTTATAATGATATAAAACATAGAAATTAATGTTACAAATAATATTATTGATTTTTTTGTTCACGCCTATTTAATATAAAACCAGTAGAGAATTATTAGTGTCAAGAAGAAATTAGCAGGGTAACGACATCTACTAAATTTGCCACATGTGAAGAAATTTTTGGAAAATACTAAAATTTTCTTTTTATATTTAACTAGATATATGATTCAGTACGTTTACATATACCATAAATTACAATATATTTGACTTAAAATGGATCCTAAATTTATTTAAATATATTAATACTTTATATACTTATTTCTCTTTCTATAAATTATGTTTAAATAGTTTACTTGTTAAAAAAATAACTTTAAAATTTTTATTTACATTAAACTATTTTATTATGAAAATTCCTCTTGCGCTCATAACATTTGTTTCTAATTTCTTATATATCCCTAATTTTTTTATAAATTTATCCTATACTTATGACATTTCATCCTAAATTCTTTCCATACTCATGCCATTAACACAACCATTATGTCCTAATGAAAAGATGATTTTGTTAATTTAAAATTTTCTAATTGAAACAATTCAACTTTAATATGACTTAATTGATGATAGTAAATTATCCATTCGTGACATTAAATGATTCAAGAGTTATATTGAGGTTGAATCATTTTAATTAGAAAAATTTTAGAGGGGCAAAATCGGCATTTCAATAGGTAGGTAATGATAGTATTAACTGCGTAAGTATATTAGAAATTTAGTATGAAATGTCATAGACATAAGAAAAATTTATGAAACATTGTAAGTATAATAGAAATTAGATGCAAATATTATTCGGTATAAAAAGAATTCTCTCATTTTATTACGTTGATTTTGTATCTTTTAAGATAAAGCTCATACGCATATCTAGCTTCAATGAAAATTATTATGCTAATAAAATAAATAATTTTATATAGAATGAGTAATATAGATTATATTTTATGATCACGTGAAGTAAATTTTGAGCCAAATGCACTGTAAATTATAATTCATGTAAGTATAATGAATCATGTCTCTTTAAATTAAACAAATTGTGTGTATTGATAGATACGGGAAAAGGCAAAAAATCCTAACTAGATGAAAAATGTCAATAATATTCAAATAATATCAATTATAAATATTACAACAAATAACAATTGCATATGCCACTAAAGCAAAATTTATTAACCTTAGTCGCATTTGATGCCAGATATGGTTAAGTCCTATGTGAGTTGTGGCTGAAATTTTATTAATATTTGCAGTTAAATTTTAATAATCACATCGTACATTACTTTTGAACTTTTGACTATATTTAATATAAATAGCTACATGTCACAAATATCACCATTCAAAAGTAATTAAATATGGGACGTGATACAGTGCACCCGGGTGCAAAAAAACTTATTTTTTAACTTTTTTGAAATTTTTTTATACAACCGTTAATTTATGTGTATTTAACATATATAATAATTTTTTATTATTTTTGGATAATTTTAGATATATTTTTTTATTTTTTTATAATAAGTGGGATTTTCATAATTTATGAATTACGAAAATGCCACTAATTTTAAAAAATCAGAAACAAATATCTAAAAATCTCCAAAAATTGTAAAAATTAATACACATTTTAAATAAACCTAGTTAATAATTATATAAAAAATTTCAAAAATTAAAAATAAATGGATGAAAGTGCATTTGGCCACCCTCGATTAAATATTTATAACTAAATAAATAATTGTAGGCAAAATGTATTTAAGGTTGTCAAATATATGTTATATGTGACTAAAAAATTAGGTACATAAAATGAAATTTATTATGGTTTATGAAACGACAGATGAAGCAAACTGTTGGCTCGTGAAAAATACATTTTACTTAATGATATTATTTTAAGAATTGGACCCAACCGAGCGGTTGAACTATGAAACCGGTTCACAGCCGGGTTTGGTTTTCAAAATATTGCTTCATAAAAGATAATAAAATATCCCAATTAAATTAAATAAGCCTTTTTTAAATTTTAGAATATAAATCTTTTTGAAAATTAACTATCGCATGAGATTCTTCCGAAAAGAAGAAAGAAGCTTTTACTCCCTTTTTTACTTCAAAACAAACGTTTCAATTTTAATTCTATTCGAAAAGTTTAGATGTCAAATAAACTCTTACGGTCGTAGTAATTGAATTTAATTACAAGAAGTATTTACCGCCAGTCAAAGGCAGAAGGCTCCCTCATACGGTCATGCCTTTCCGATTCTCATCTTTCAATAATTCTCACGTACGTGCTCGGGCCTCGAAATTCACGCGTGGCTGTCTTGCGGATGCGTGCGCACATGTGCTAATATGCATTTTCTCGGGATGAGAAAGATAAGCAGCCAAGAGTATGGTTGAAAGTTGGAACCTTTAAATAAAAAGTATAAACGAGCAGAATTGGCCTGTTTATCGTCTATGCCATCGCCAGAGTATCAATTTCCACTATGGAGTGAGTGAGGATGCCCTCCTAGTTCCAGATTTTAATAAAAGAAAACGGCTGGCTTCCTCTATTTTCAAATTCGACAAAGCCTTATTATTAAAAGAAACCTAAACAACTTTTCCATCGGCTTGCAACAAAAAGGCTAGAGCCCTAATGTCCACATTTTCTAATCCGAAAATGCATGACTATTTAAAAAAATGTTCTTGCAGTGTGCTAGTACCAAAACCTGACCGTACTACATACGTGGACCAACCATCAAGTACTCCATGGCCTTTTAATGCGTAGTTATGCAGACACTAATAAAGGTCCGTGATTGGACCCGTCTTTCTAGTGATCTCATTTTTTTTGGAAAGAAACCTGGGATTATATTCTGGATAGTCATCCAATTAAAGTCATTCGGCTAAGTAAATGTCTTACTCAGCTCACCTTAAAAATCTTGTTTATAATAATTTTTTTTTACTTTCTTCTTCATACACTCGTTTCTTTAAGTATATTTAACATATAGATCAAATTTTATAATTTTTAAATATGTTTATTAATTTTTTTGAGATTTTTAAATATCTATGTGTATATATGTATTTAAAAAACTCTGATTTTTAAAAATCTAAAAAAATATGTACACATATTCAAAAATATTAAAACTTAATTTATATATTAAAAACACTTAGAGAAATAAGTGTACGAAGAAAAAAATAAAAAAATAAAAATTTTAAATAAAAATTTTAAGATCAGACTGACGGAACTGCGGGCCTCTCTGTTTATCTCGACCTTTTTGAACCGAGGCCCCTAGCTAATATCAGAGAGAGCTGAGGCGGGGAAGCAGCGTTTTGTCTCTACTCGAGAAGCGCTGCCTCAGAAAGGCTTCACACATGCACTCAGGAAAGCAATGAAAAAAAGAAAAAGGCCCACAAGTCACAAACGAATACCTCTACTTCAATTTCAATCAACCAATCAGACCATGCGAAGAAAAAAAACCACCCAGCAGAACACAGCCCCCTCTCAATTATTTCCTTCATCCTCTCTCCTCCAAACAAACCCAATAAATCCCACCTCCTCCCAAGTCCCAACAGACCCCAAAACAATGGCATCCGTGGTGGCGCTACTCCTGCTACTGGTGCTGCCTCTCTCGAGCAGCGCCCCAGCCGGCGACCACTTCAACTTCGACGTATTCCACGTGCAGGACGCCATCGCTGGGACTGCAATCCGCACAGCTGAAGAAGCTGCGGATAGCGCCAGCGGTGCCAAGCCGCTGTGGAGGCTGAAGCTGCTCCACCGAGACGCGATGCCCGCCACGAATTCCTCCACCCACAACCACCGCCACCGACTCAGCAACCGCATTCGGAGAGACGCAAACCGGGTTGCTAGCTTGACCCAGCGCCTGTCCGCTGCTGGCAAGTTGGAGGATTTCGGGTCGGAAGTAGTATCGGGGATGGACGAAGGCAGCGGAGAATACTTCGTGAGAATCGGCGTTGGAAGCCCTCCAAGAAACCAATACATGGTCATCGATTCCGGCAGCGACATCGTCTGGGTACAATGCCAGCCTTGTGCCCAGTGCTACCAACAAGCCGACCCCGTCTTCGACCCCACCAACTCCGCCTCCTTCGCCGCCGTCGCCTGCACCTCCTCCGTCTGCGGCCGCCTTCAGAACGCGGCCGGCTGCCGTGCTGGTCGCTGTCGCTACGAGGTCTCCTACGGCGATGGCTCCTACACCATGGGCACGCTTGCTTTGGAGACTCTCACCTTCGACCAGACCACGGTCCTGAACGTGGCAATCGGCTGCGGTCACAGGAACCGCGGCCTCTTCGTGGGGGCTGCTGGGCTTCTGGGTCTCGGGGGTGGCTCCATGTCGTTGGTCGGCCAGCTCGGCGGGCAGACCGGCGGCGCTTTTGGGTATTGCCTGGTGAGCAGGGGGACCCAGTCGTATGGGTCGCTTGTTTTTGGACGTGATTCGTTGCCGGTCGGCGCCACTTGGGTGCCGTTGCTGCGCAACCCAAGGGCGCCCAGCTTCTACTACGTGGGTCTGGTGGGCCTCGGCGTCGGCGGTCAGCAGCTGCAGCTGCCTCAGGACATGTTCAGGTTCACTGACTTGGGTGATGGGGGAGTGGTCATGGACACGGGGACTGCCGTCACGAGGTTCCCCGGGGTGGCTTACCGGGCCTTCCGTGACTCTTTCGTGGCCGCGACGGCGGACCTTCCACGGGCCCCCGGCGCAGCAATCTTCGACACGTGTTATGATCTTTCCGGTTTTGTGACGGTGAGGGTGCCGACGGTGTCCTTCTATTTCGCCGACGGACCCGTGTTGACTCTTCCAGCTGCGAATTTCTTAATACCAGTGGACGAAGTGGGCACGTTCTGCTTCGCATTTGCTGCTTCAAGCTCTCAGCTTTCCATAATAGGGAATATTCAACAAGAGGGAATCCAGATATCCTTTGATTCAGCGAATGGGTTTGTGGGCTTTGGGCCCAATACTTGCTAGACCAGACTAGCCTCTTCCGGCCTTTCGATGGTGGTTCTTAATTTGGGTGATGGTGTAAGTATGTGACTGTGGGTTTTTTCGGTTGATAGGGATGAGAACAGGCAATTTATTTTGCTATTGTAATATGAAATATAGAGCCATCTTACAACATATACTAGCAGGAATCGAATTAAAAGGCAGCAATGTTCGTTAAACCAAAATATCCAACCTAGAAGATGATGCGGAAATGTATGTACTGCCTTCATTAATTATTGGTAAGATCGAATTATTTTCTAATTGATTTCGATTTGGTGGACGATTTTTTTTTCTATGTAAAAGGAGGTCAAACGTTTTAAATTGAGCTTGGGAGTAGTCAAAATTCCAAACTGCAAAAAGGAAAAAGATTCAAAACTCGGATCAACTATGATGTGAACAAGAGCTGCACCAAATAATTAGGTTGGTGCTTGTGAATTGCATTTGCCAATTCCAACTTTAGACTGCTCTCTCTCTTTCTCTCGATCTCTGTAAAGAGAGAAGAAAAGTAAAAGCATGCTGCATGCAATGATGATGAGGGAAGGAGGGAGCCACTACCTCCAAGGATCATAAGCAATTGAAGCCCCTCGGTTGGGGTCATTGGTCTGCCTTTAATATGACCGAAACAGGACACGTTCAAGCAATGGCTTTTACAAAGGCCTCTGCTTTTGTGTGGCCCCTTGAAGTTGAAATGACACCCTTGGTGTTTTCACACCTTCTGGGACGCCTGCTTCCTTGCTCGGTTAGGACTCCCCCTTTATGGCCCCCACCAAAGGTAAAGTTTGGTGAAATTCGGAGAAAGGAAAGTAATCCTCAAAAGCAAACACCTGACACCCCCCCACTTTGAATCTTGGTTTGGTCAGTGATCCATCCGGATCATCCAGGATATCCTCTCATTTCCTCTGGAAATTTTAATGGCAATGGACTTCCCCTTCAATCCCAACCACCCGAATACTGGGCCACATTGCAGACCGATGCCTCATCAATTAGAGAGACTGAATCATCAAGCATTCAGAGAACAGCCATATAATCTTGGACTCAGATAAATTTAGTAATTTATCAGTATTAGCTAGCTTAATTTTAATATATCTGTATTAATTCTGCTGGGCCATAATCCATCCATAAGAGGAGCCTATTGCTTGGATGGTTCACGCTGTAAGGATTTCATGAATGGGAGGAAATGCAGCGACAGCATGAATAGCCACCACTAGTTCCACGCCTAAAGCGCCGGATTAGATCAACATTCGAGTAGTCATAATTAAGCAGGGTGACTGAATGTGTCATTAGATCCCTTAAAGCTGTTACAGATACACTTTCTGTAACTATTCAGAGTGTGAGCCGCAGCTTTCCACACTCTATTATTTCTTCTTTTTTAATGAGGATGCTTTTGACATGTTCGGAAAGGACGGGAATGGATTTAGGGAGTGTTGGAAGCCAGCTGAAAGATTTGGCTGTCTGCTTCATTTTATAAATACATGCTTCACGTTATTTTTGGCGTCTGAATCAATGTACATGGGTAGCATTGCAACAAATTTCACTTAATGTAGTTAATTTCTTGGCCGCATAAAATGTATATTTGGTTGCATTTGATATATGTTAGCTACAATTGTTTATTAACTACAAATACTTAGCTACTTTTAAGTGGTGGCATTTGATCAGATGTAAACATTGTTTCCAGTAAATGCAATCAAAAATAACATTTAATGTGGTCATTAAATTTTGACCACAATCCGTACAGCATTTATTTGGCTCCATCTCACCAAAATATAGCCAAATTAAAATTTTGGCAGCAAAGAGTGGCCGTAAATGCTATAATTTTGTTGTGGTAATCAATAAATAGTGTAATTGTTTATACATAAAACTTTTTAAATGAAACTTTTTTCCATTTAAAATTTTTCGTTCTCCATCACTATGCTACTTTTATCATTTCATAACATTGTTCCTTGCAATTATCCTATTTATTAATCATTTCTTTACAATTTTTTCATACAAAAACCCTATTCTTCAATTGCTACCCCTATCATTTATATCATTTTCTCCTATTTCAAAAATTTTTACAAAAAAATTTTTCTTTCACAAGTTTCATCACTTTCCAAAAACATAGCAATGTAGTAAAGATGCATTTGAAATAGGGTAGTTTGTAAATACACTCACATAATGTGACTATAGTTGCAAATATACTCACGTAGTTTTAAATTTTGCAAATTACCCCTATCATTTTATCATAATTGCAAATATACCTACGTCATTATGACGCCGTTAGTACACCGTTATATCATGGGTATATTTACAAAGATTTGCAAACTATGCAAGTCTATTGGAAAAACTAAATATACCTACTTAATTTTTGAAATTGCAAGTATACTCACACTGTAAAGCTGAAGTAATGATGTTGTAATAATACTTAATTTTTAAAATTACAAGTATACTCACGCCATAAAGCTAAAGTAATGACGTTGTAATAACTTGGATATATTTACAATTATGGTCAAACTAAGCAAAGGTAATTTGCAATTTTTGAAACTATATAAATATATTTTCAATTATGATCAAACTGAGCAGGAGTATCTGCCAATCACCTTCTGAAATATATGATGTTGTCATGAATAAAACTGGCAACTTATGTTAGTATAGATAAATATAAAATAAATAATTTTTTATCTATGATTCTACTTCTAAATTAATTAATTTCTCCTTTTCTCTTTTCCTCTCTCCTTGTGTGCAAATAAAGGTGATTAGCAGCTTTTTCTGGGAATATTTTGGAAATGAGAAATCGTTATTTACGTGTGCCTTTTTTTCTCGGAAGTCACTCTAGATGTTTTTTTTTTTTTTTTTAAATTCCATGTCAATAATCAATCGCAAAGTGGAAAATCCAACAACTATCATCACTCATCGAAAATGATATTTCGGTGGAAAACCATATCCACTCTTGCCGTGAAGACTTGTAACTACTTGTAGCTCCGTCTGTGCAAGTTCATTGCTCCTCGTGCATCGCTACAAATGGTGGCAAATGCTGCTTTGTGCCTCTAACCTAGGAAAGGTTCGATCGTGACTAGAACGTTATCCCAATGCCCAACAAGACATTAAGGGTAAATTGCACATTCTAATCTCACATTTCTGTCGATAACTACAACTCTTCGCTAGTGCATATTTGTGGCAATTCGCTATATACAGGGTGGCAATTCACTATTAATCTACCTTATCCATATCTTATTTCCAAAAAGTCTATCTTGTCATATCCGCCCATGGTCAATTCCAAACTCATTCCTACAATAACTAATGACAATATATGAAATTTTTTTTATTATTTTAAATAATATAAAATAATACTGATTGAAATTTTAGACTTTACAGTTTATAATTACTTTCGTTTTGTTGTTGTTTATATCTATTTTTACATTATTTGTAGTATCGTTATCCATATTCATAATTACATTTACATCATTATCCGCATTCATATTATGATCATCCATCATTACAAATACAAATCCTATACAATTTATAAAAAAATAAATAAGAAAATCAAACCAACAATAATTTATTAGTGAATGGGGAATAGAAACTATTATGTATTTATTTATATATACATATTTATAGTTACTTATATATTATGGTACCCACGTAGGTACTCATTCGGGTCGATTCCGGGTACCTAGGGTGTGTACCCTACCATTATCCTGTTTAGGAGGCTGAATAATGATTTCTACCTTATCTGTATTCATGGGTAAAATTTTCTACCGTACCTTAATTTATGGTCGGGTCGGTGGGTACCCTAACCAAGTTGTACCCCCGGGTCTATATGGGCTAATTAATTTTTTCCCCTTTCCAAAAAAAAAGAAAAGAAAAAAAAGAGTTATTCTCGTGCACAACCGGATGCAAGTTGCAGCCTCCCAGGTTTCTCCTTTTTGAATATTTGTTAAGTCATGTATTATATTATTTTCCATAATATATAATTATGAAAAATCATTTTAATTAAATTCTTCTATAATCCACATCAAGTACGCGTATGAAATGATTTAAAATCATATTTTCAATATGGTAAGATTATTTAAAATCAGTGATTAAGATTGTCTAATCGATGTGATTCTGTCTCAGCCTAAAATTGGGCTGGAATCTTGACGACCGTGATGGGAGTTGTGACTTGGGATGCGACATGCGTCAGACGGTGGAGTGAATGAAAACAAAACTGCAGGAAATGTTACCCACAGCTAGCGCTGATAATAATGGAGAAGGGAGATTGCGCTAGCAGTTCTTATCGCCCTTGCTTACGATGCCTCACACTCTCGCTCATCCTCAGTAATTTTATTCTATCTTCTGCGTCATCCTCTCGGCCTTTAACTGGATAGCTCCACTTTGCTTGTCAGACTTTGATACAATTTATATGGAAAATTGGAGCTAATTATAGGTAAGATAGGAAATCCTTTTAATATCACCGGTTGTCATACCAAATGATTCATATGAGTAATGTAAAAATGTATTGGATGGGAGGTCTAAGTTGGATACAAGCACAAGTTGTCACATCATCCAGGAAGGTGACACGAAAAAAAAAAAAAAATTAATACAACTTTTAACCACGGATAGTGTAAGCGAACATAAGGGCTGTTTCGTAATGCATATATATATATATATATATAGATGGGATTCCACGAAATTTCATAGGAAATGTACACTTTTACGTTATTCAACTAATTACTTAATAATTTAATAATTTTATTTTCTCGACTTTACTTCGGCAATTCGATCATTTTTTTAATTATTTTATTTATTTTAACTTTACCTCAATCATTTATATATCAATCACACAAAGTGTGTAATATTTTTCTTTTCATTTCTCACCCCTCCTAAAATCCCAGCAAAAATCTCACCCCTCCTGAAATCCCATCAAAATCATCGTTATCAAACGTCCCCGTAGAGTTCCCCTTCGCTACTGGTGCTCGATGCGTCTACAAGTTTGGGTGGGGGCCGTCTCTCGCGCTCTGTCTGTCTGTCTCTGTAGCACATCATTGAAGATCGTAGCTGATTTCATTTCACATCATGAAGCAGGCGGAGGTAGCGGGTGTAGGCTAAAATCCCATCCTTCCCAGATTCCTTCCATTCCATGCCATCACCTTCACCTGCTACCCACCCGCTCTGCCTGCGTGTGACTGCGTGCGTTCTCGCCCCATATGGCCCTGCCCAACACCGCAAGGTGTTTTGAATTTCGACAGGCCGACACAGCCGAGCATTTTCGATTGAGGTTTAAGCAATTTTTGCAGGCCTCTCTCAACAGTTATTTGTACATGTTTCTCTTTGGGAACATATAAAAGGAAAAAAAGGTTTTCCCACTTCTTACTCCATACTTTTATATAATTCGACATCTAGCCTTCTAATTATCTTGCTTTTATATTATGTTTATATTTCAAATATTTTTTACATCTTTCCATATAATCATCGATTATTCTTTTTACTCATAATTATTATCCCTATCATATCACATCCTTATCTTATTTTTTTCAATTTTTTTTTTCTGTTTTTACTTACTTTTAATTTTACATTTTTCAAAGCACACATAAGACAAAGCCTTACCCTTGTTTTTTTTAAGGAAAAAATTTGGAGAAAAGGCGGAAAACTCACGTACGTATATTTCTATAATTCGTCAAAAAAATTGCAATCATACTAATTCAGTAATTCTATCTCTGTTTGGTAACCAGCCTTTAAAGAACTTCTCCACCACTTCTTACGCACCTATAATGTGATTTGAAATTTTAATTATTCAGCAATCACTTTTTTCATTGTTACTGGTGCATAATCTCATTGTCGCATTATTACCTGTATGTATAATCACTCTCTCTCATATTTTCATATACAAGCATTTTTTTTTTCGTTACCTTTTTTCCCCATCCCCAAATAGATAGAGGGAAATACCGTTTAATATTGCAGTCATGACGATCTCCAACAGAATTGATATGACTGCAAGCATTTTATATAATTTGTCTATTTTAGAAAATTTCTGGTGGTGCCATTTCACGGATTCCCATGAGGGGTAATTGCTGTCCTGATAGATCTTCGGAGAGGAGGAGCCCACAACAAGGTAAAAAAATGTACCTTCGATCGCAAATGATTCCATCTATCCGGGGTTTCCGGCAATTTTTGAAAACATGGTGGAAAGGTCTATGAACCGTAACCCGCACCCGGCGAATGGTCTAAGGGTGTGTTTATTTGGGGCTAAAATATGTTAATTAAAACTTGTCAATCTAAAACTTTTCACTCTCCATAACTACTCTATTTTTTAATTATTTTTTCACATTTTTCTATACAAACTACCCTACTTTTCAATCATTTTTACACAACTACCCATACAACTAACCTATCTATTTTAACTTTATTCTTTTTACTCCTCATCATTACTCCTATTATATCACATCATTTTTTATCAATTCAACAACTTTTACCCTCAAAATTTTTCATCAAAAATTTTACCTCCAACCAAACACACCCTAAATCAGAAAAAAATAGAACGAGAGATCATGCCCATTCTCAGGGCGGCGGGCAAGGATCACTAGGCCAGCCTCACGTGGTGCTGACAGAGAACAAACTCCAAACACATTTTTCTCGGAAGGAGTCACCTGCGATAGAAAATTAAAAATTATCAGGTCATCCAAGCTTAGAGGGAATGGAACATGATCCAAATCTCTCTCTATTAAAATATTAAAGGAATGGGCAAAGGACTGAAATATCTTCACAACCCTTGGGCCAAGCACTTAAAAAGTGTTTTTAAAAAATGTTATAATTAAAATATAAATAGATTGAAGCAAACAACTTTATCAGATGCTAACTTAACGAGTAAATATCTAAAAAATAAAAATAGATAAAAGTTATACTTTAGTAAAAAAAAACCGATGCATTTATGTTTTTATTTTATCTTTCCACTTAAAAAACTATTTTGTAAATATGTGTTCGCTTAGCGGTTGTTGATATTATTTCTAACTATTCAGTTAAAAAAGCAGAAACCTTAATGCCGAAAAAAAAAATTGCGGAAACCTCACATGAGACGGGAATGATTTGTATGTTTGGTATTTTGTGAATTATGCACCATTTGTAGGGATCTATCAAACACAGTTTTCTTTTTCATATCAGTCCCGGGAATTGCGGACTTGAAATTCCAGAGTCAAAAAAATCACGGGGAAAGCATGTGCATAACAAATTGAGGTGAACAGAGCATCCTTTTTTTTTTTTTAAGTGCAAATGTCCAAGCCTTTACAGCCAGCAGAACTGCAAGCACATGCACATGCCAACTGCAAGTCTGGAACAATTTTCCAGTTGTTGCCACCACTTGCCTATAACTAGTTATCCACAATTTTTCGCCGAATTTTTTGGCCCCATGAAGCGCCATGTACAAAACATCGGGTTCCACCATCCTACCTCTTGGCACAGCAAAAATATTCTCAAAATAATAATAATACATGGCACTGCAGGAATGGTACAAAAGGACCTGGATGACTGGAAGACAGGCAACGCAGGCCACTTTCACACCATAAACAGGTATCTCAGATCTTCCACTGTAAGACGAGTTGCAGAGCGCCCACTTTGGTCTTCTCCAAAAGCAGATGAGACCATTTTTCTTTTCTCTTCCTGCATAATGACATAAAGATAAATAAATAAATGAGAACAGAAACGATAGAACAGTCGAGAATTCTCAATATGGTTCATATACGGTAGATCAGCCACATTTTTGCTTCATAGAATCTTGTTGACGAACTGGGCCATACATGTCAAAATACAGCAAAACCAAATGCACGGTTGGCATTTTTGTAAACGTTCAAGTCCAAATGTATTTTGCAAATATCAAAAGTCTATCCCCCATAAGAGGCTAGAAAGTTGTGGATTAGAGTCTAGTTATTCAAATCCAAGTTTCATGGCTGATAGCATAAGACCACTGAGTAACAAATACATAACTAAAACACGCAGGAAGAACAATAAGAAAAATGGCACAACAGTGATCCAGCAAACAGCATCCGTGGACCCAAACAGAAGTTCTTGGCAAGAAAAAAACCATTCCCATTGAGCCCACCAGGAGCCCCAAAACCTTCTCTGTTATCTGCTTCGGATTTAGGCTCAAGGTAATCCTAGAGAAATGATTGGAAATATAGCTAGGGCTTGAACCTTGGGCCAGCATGCATGCCTTTGTTGTCTAAACCCTACAACAGGAAACAACTCTTCCTTGCTAATTTTTCAAAGATTTTTATTGTCGGGCCTATTAGAAGAGAGGAAGCTTTATCTTAAGTGGGTGGCCCAATCAGAAACTTTTCCCAAGGCAGTAGCCAACCACATTATGGGAGAAGCTCAGCCATGATAATGATTCAATACCATACCTGCAGCGCTAGTATTCGATCCTCCACTGTATCCTTGATAGTGAGTCTAGAAACCATCACAGGACGAGTCTGCCCAATTCGATGCGCCCTATCAATGGCCTGATCCTCAGTGGTCGGATTCCACCAAGGATCTAGTAGAATAATGTGACAGGCAGCAACCATGTTTAGACCCAGATTTCCCGCCTTCAATGACATGACCATGACAGTTACCTGACAATAGTCATTTCCATGGTTCAAAATTTACAGCAGAAAACAAAAGCAAGAAAAGTAAGTTGGAAGAATGCAAATAATCCATGTAATTGTTCATAAATCCATATACCTCGGGATCACTATTGAAATCTTTCACAGCCCTGTCTCTTGAAGCCAAGGACATGCTGCCATCAAGTCTTCTATAACATATGCCTGATTGTTTTAATGAAACCTCAAGCAAGTCCAGCATGCCAGTCCACTGGGAGAAAACGATAGCCTTGTCTGGCCGTTCAGATTGGATTGTAACTATCTTGTTATTGTCACTGGATAAATTTTGATCAATGATAGATTCACTATTCCTTTCTGCAAAGGCGGTCGCATCACTGAATCCCTTATAAGTTGCAGTATAGCTAGGATTCTTGCAAACTGACTGAAGAATTTCCATTGCAGCTCTAATTTTAGAACTGCAAATGAATTCTTGCCCGGCAGGAAACTTCTCAGCAATTTCAGAACAAATTGTAGAGTAACCGTCCAGCACATCTGTGAAACAACTTTGCAGAGTAGCTCTAGAAAACACTGCATCATTGGAAATTTGTTCACCACAGTCGGCAGCAGGGCACGCATTATCATCACCTATTAAATGTTCAGAGAGACATTGATAGCAGAAAACATGGCTACATAGTGTCACAACAGCATCCTCTGGTTGGTCCTGCCAAAGTATCACATGGCAAAAGCTTAATTTCTTGCAGTAATGGCTCTAAAGCTAAGCTTTAAAAGAATGCCTAGCTATCAGATAACTCCAAAAGAATAGCTTGAAAACAAGTTGTCATAAAAAATTGAGCATTCAAGTTTGAACATTGAAGCATGAAGAGAAGTCAGATTAGATGGGCTGCACAAGAAAGCAGCAACTGCTAATTAAAAAATCACAAATTGAAGGATAGAAACTGAAAATCTCCAGCAAGGGAAAAGGAAGGTGTTAGCCAGCCCTCGCATCATTCAGATATCTAAACAAGGATTTGTTTCAATGCATCAAGGTTCAAAAGCCCCTTTTTTTAATATTTTTTTTTTGAAATTTTTTTATAAGATTGTTAACCTAAGTGTATTTAACTTACATATTAAGTTTTACCATTTTTGGAGATATATAAATATATATTTTGGATTTTTTAAAAACGGGAGTACTTAGTCACTTAAAAATAGTTAAAGTACCCTTATATTTAAAAAGTCAAAAATACATATATACACATATCCAAAATTGATAAATTTTGACTTATAGATTAAATACACCTAGATTAACAATTTCGTAAAAAAAAATTCAAAAAAATATATTAAAAAATGAGATTTTGCACCTTGATGCATTGAAATTTCAATCCATCAGGGTGAATGCATCAGGGTGCATTGAAACATTCTCCATCTAAACATGGTAGGAAATAAAATCTTAGGAATAGATATTTAATAACATACAACAAAAGGAAAGGGGAAAGGGAGCAGGAGAGCAAAGAAGACAACAGACAAGAAAAATGAAAGGAGAGTCATGGCTGTGAAACTTCAATGAGCATACCAGATCAAATAACTTACAGCAAGTTCCAAATGAAATAATACACTTTGTATTCCTTCAGGTGATGGGTCTTGAATATGACACTTTCAAAAATTAACTTCGGAGATATGAGCCATGATCTCCAATGAAGCTCAAATGATCCACCATTGGGACGCTTTTCAGAAAATTGCTTGGAAGTAGAAACACAAGTGATCTGGGGTGATCACCTCAGACTAGCAGAACAAAGATCATTGCAGTGCACTAGAAGCCAAACCAATGCAGATTCATTATCTGTCTCAGTACTCAAAATGTTCAATCCTGTGTTTATTACCACCCAAAAGAAGATCCTGGAACTTAAACAGCTTCCTGCTATCTCTGCACTATTTTCTTTTCCCTTTCCTACCATTTTGCAGAAATTTTCCAGTGCATTGAGGGTTTCCATTAAAAGGAAAAGGAAAACAGTTTTTTTTTAAGAGTATGACAGAAACTGAATATACATATCCAAAAAAATATGTTTACTCTAGATGGTTAATTTGGTTGGAGAATGTGTTGCATTTAGCTAGCTTGCCGTTTAGATTTCTATAAGATTTTAACTGATGAGGAAAAAAAAGACATTGGGAAATTTATTTATATGGAGAGGGGGAGGGAGAGTTGCATATTAAAAGATGGTATTAATGATATCAAACCTTGATTAACTAATCCATTAGGTTGGACCTTGTAACTTTATGACAAGAATAGAATTGGTTATTGGAGTTGTAATTAAGTATGTGCATTTCCTTTCCTCTCAAATGTATACCTTTGAATAACTCTTCTATATCAGAAACATATAGAAGATATAATATCATGAGAAGTGTGGTTGGCACGAAAGCCTTACATTGCATATCCCACAAAGTGTCGACGAAGTTTCCGAGAGCTCTAATAAATTCTTCAGTATTTTCCTTGGGAGTTTCCTAGCTTTCTCTGAAGAAAGATTCCCAACATAATCCTGATTATAACCTTTAACAAGACAAGGGTGATCACAAGCTTGCCGGAGACGCAATAGTAACAACAATATGTTTGCATAGTTTTGATGCACTGTTCCAGCTGCTGCGTACTCCTACAAATTAGATCTTCAGATTAAAATGTATCCACATGAAAACTAGATAAGAATCATACATCTATACCAATTGAAGAATAAATAAAAGACATTAGACTACAGTGTGGGGACTGAAAATAAATTGTGGAATCTGAGGAATAACAGAGCACTTGCATCTTATTCTCAATGTGTCAGCAGTCATCAACCATCAATGGATTATATACATCTTTCATTTTCATCGATGATCCACTGATAGTACACAACATGGCACAGTTTCGTGCTTTGTACTCTATTCCAAAGGGAACAGGATTTATGGTTTACTATGAATTAAAAGGCCAGCTGAAATCGATAAAAATGGAAAATCCACAATTTCATTCATGATGGCAACCCTGAACATGACCACTCAATTTAATAAGAAAACCAAAAGCAAATTCAGGTGAACACACAAAGCTTGATTTTCATGGCCATGCATCAGAAAATTTCAAATGTCTGAAATTATGATAATATGCATGCAACTTGCCTTGAAACGTGAGCGCGAATCTGCTTCTAGCTTGGAATAGAAATTCCTCTCTTCAACAGTGAAGTTAACTTTCTTGAAACATATGGTCTTTGGTGGTAATCGAATAATAGGCTCCCCATCAATTAGAGTTCCTTTATCAAGCCCATAGACAATAATGTCAAAAACAGAAATCTGGAAATGCAAATCATTACATATATTCGCATATTCATATCAATTACATTGGTTCAAACTGGTAAATTGCATATGGATGTAATTATGATGAGACACTACATGTGAAACAACTTCAACTGCATTCAATCCCTCGACACCATTAAACAAACCAACTTTCAACCAAGACAACATCAAACTGAAAATTTTCACCATGATTGCATGGATCCAGTTAAAGTATGAACCCCCAGCCCTTTTTGGGCCAGATAGAAATAAGTTATAGTCTCTGTTCAACCAAGATAGTCCAGTCCGTGTTTTCGAAGAAAAAGAATTTTTATCAACAAAAAAGAATCAGAACAAAGTCCAGAGTTCATTTCCAAGACTTAAGTAGCAAGCTTCCATCATTAAAAACAAAGCATGTGGAGAAATACTGGGAAGTCACCTTTTGTGCGCCGCAGCATTACAGTTTTTAAGACTGCTTGAAGCTTCTTATAACCACTGGTTTCATCCCTGGATATGGGAAGCTTTATCGATGAACAAAAGGAGCCATAGACAGAATATGGATCATATTTCAGAAATCTGAAGTAGCTATATAGATCATCAATTGCATTTTGTACTGGCGTTCCGGATAAACACCACCTTCTTTTGGCCTGAAGTCCACAACAAGCTCTTGCCACTTGAGTTCTATGATTTTTAATAGTTTGAGCTTCATCAAGGATCACTCTAAACCAACACAACATTGCAAGTGGGCCACCACTGCAACAAGAGGAAGATCTGTCACTTCGTTTTTTGCTCTTCTTCCTTTTTTTAGCTGCATTAGAAGTCCTTTTCCTTTTTTTGGTAGTATATTTACCATGATGTAGGTGCTCCCCATCATCATCATTAACAAAAGGCAGCTTTGGAACTTCTTTACTCACAATGGAATATGTAGTCAGAACCACATCATATTTCACCAACTCAAAGGGATCACCAGTTCGGTTACTTCCATGATAGAGCAAAACTGAAAGTTTTGAATCATCAGTAACTTTTTCATCCATTTCTTGGGCCCACTGCCGAAGAACACTTGTGGGGCACACAACCAACGTGCCAGCTACTGGATTATCCTTGCAGGATGTGGAAAGTTGAATACCCTGGTGGTTTTCTTTTTTCATTGTCCCATGTTCACACGTATGACAGCCGTTCTCCTCCAGATGAAAGGCTTCAGCCTCAGATGGGAACATGTCATGCGATAAAAATTTGGATTGTAAAGGTCGTTGCATCTGTATAAGAGCAATTGTTGATACGGTTTTACCAAGACCCTGCTAGAAACATATTGATGAGCAAGCTTGCCTATAATGTAAGTGGTCCAACACACAACAGAAAAGGGGCAGATTCCAGATGGACAACCTGATCATCTGCAAGAATTCCACCAGAACAGTGTGAAATTGCTGACTCTTTCTGAAGCATCCATGCCAAGGCAATTCTCTGTAAGACAAAGCAATTAATTATCCCCATATCATGAACTAAAGAACAGAACTTGCAGTAGGGCTGAAGATCCAACAAACAGACCTGGTGCCTCAAGAGAGGAACAGATAAAAGGCCTTCTGGCAAACTGGCTTCCAATTTTGGCTGCTCAAGATCCTATGAGAGTTTCAACCATGAGTTTTTTTTTTTTTCCCTTCAGGAAGCTGCAGTAACCCATGACAGGGCAAAAAATGGGAGAACATAATTCCCAACCTGACAAAAAGGAAGATACAAAATTCTACCATTTCACATTTTTGACTCACATTGTGTAACAAGGAAGATACGCAATTAGACTACTTCACATTTTTGAATGAACATTATGCAAACTCAATTTGCAAAAAGTCAAGATATAAGTAATCATCTGCATTGAAACAGATGTCAACAACAACAAATGCATCTGTATTGAAACAGACACCTAAAACGACCAAAGCCTCAAAAGTTAATGCAAACATAAGCAATAAAAGATGAGATGAAAGTGTTCTCACATAAGCACCTGCAATGCTGCTTGAAAAATTAATCGCTCATGATTTTCTACAGGGTTTTCTTCTGCGTTCCCAGCTTGACAAGCAATGTTGCTCAAACCAGTAACCAATGAGGGACTGACAGAACCTCTTTGCATCAAGGATGATGGCAGAAGCCTACGTGAACCAACATTTTCATGAATGGTATCTCCATCTTTTGCCTTTCCTAAAGAACAAGGTAAACAAGACATGCAGTTAGCCATTTTGCAATCAGAAACTAATGATATGAGCTGAAACTGTAGCTCCCACTGAAATCGTAACCAACCATCCCACCTCAGATGTTCCAATTACAAGAGAGAAAAATAGAGGAAAAAAGAAAAAAGAAAAATGGATTCCCAGTAATGAGAAGAACTGTATTTATATTATGAATTTATGATGACCATATGCCCTCATAGATTTTCATAAGTTAGTGCCTTCTGATGCATACTTACCATTGAATAGCATGGGCATGATGTACTTTCAAGTTCCCATGAAAAAGGACCCAATCTTTACAAAGAAAATTAAGGAAATGACCCTAACCTTCAGTCCATTTGAAAGCTGTTGATTGACTTGTCGCTATGGCCGGCTGAATTGAGGGAGGGAGGACTCTTCTCAGCATCTGTTGTGATAATGACTTCCCATCGACTTGTAGAACAAGATCTTCGCATGCTTGCGAGGTTGCTCGGCCTATCTCTCCAGCCGTGCTACTCCCTCCTGTTTGTTCTGATGCGGACAAAGCAGGCTTAAGCAAGATTTTTGATTGAGGAACATTTTTTGCATTAAGTTGAGAGTATGCATGGCCTCTATGCTGATATGGGAAAACACCAGCTATCTCCACAGAAGCTTTTGAATAAGCATTTGACACAGGTGGCTCAATAGAAGGCAGAAGATTCCTCTGCAGAACATGCTGAGAAATCTCTGGTTCCCCCTCGCTATCAGGCAAAAGGCGACTTCCATCTTTATAGCATCCATGTCTATCAAAATCACTATGAGGTGTTTTCAGACCCGCCTCAAGTTTTTCAAATCCAGACTCTCTGCACTCTCTTCTCTGTACGCTTTGAATGTTCTTTCCAAATTCTAAGCCAGATATGCCTTTAACAGGTTTATCATTCATGAGAGACACAGGCAGGTTTCTGCGGCCAGGGATATCATCAGAACCAGTCCTGTCGGTATTGCCTATGCACAGATGGCCTACAGTCGGTTTCTCATTCTTATTCTTAAGTTGAGTGAGCCAATCAAAATTCTCGGCGCTACTACTTGAATTCCTAATATTTTTTGTAGAATTGGAAATAGATTTTGTACGGACAGGCGCCGGCGGCATTTGAGATTTGCTCTTTAAATTGGAATGGGAGCTAACTGCCCAGGATGGAAGCTTTCTAGAACTGGGGAGGACCCTAGAAACCGATGCTCCCTCCTCAACTGCTTTTGTTCCATTTTCATGGTCTGAGGATGACACATCCATCAAGCCTATGGAAGCCAGGGGTAGAATTATGTGTGAAAAAGTACTTCTAGAAAGCGGCAATAGGAACAGCACAGCAATCTGCCCATAAATCAATGCACCAATCAGAAAAACAAAAAAAACAAAAAACAAAAAAAGATTTTACAACCTAAAGCGGAAGAAATTAACTAAGGACTCTTTGGCAGAACTTAAAATCGATTTTGAGAAATAAAATTAAAATTCTTGCCTGGAGTCGCTCTGGAAAAGGGAGAAGGGCTTGTCTTGAACCAGTACCTGCCTTTTCCCGCCAAAAAAGAAAAGAAAATGAGAGAGATCTCCCGTCCTACTACTGCCGAGCAGACGCAGTACACACAGCGCAGCAAATGAAATGTGAATTAAGTTCCAGTTAGCGCGACACACGTCCCTAGTCTAAAATCGAAAATAATTGTAACCGCCCTTCTCCGAAGAATGGAAGTCCCGGAGCAAGTTTCATCATTTTCTTTCTTAATATATCTTATCTAAAACAGTATTTATTTTTCAACTGGGCATAGCCCAATAATAGAGACGTATAAGCGTTAATCTGACTTCGTGTGTTGGCAGGAGTAGGATCTCTAACGTAACCCGATTTAATGATAAAAAAATATTTTTTAAAAAAAAAAGAAAAAATTAATGATAATAATAATAAGGGAAAGAAATGTCGGTAGTGGTGGTAGTGGTGGTAATAATAATAATGTTACTGTTGTTTTTTATTTAAGAAAAGAAAAGAAAGTGATTAACTCATCATAACTATGGGCCCATATCCGCAGCCGTTTTCCTTGGGTACTGAGTTTCCCGGTTCACTGGACGAAGTTATCATCAATTGGATCTATCAGGCCCAGACAGTTTTGGGCTGACACTGCAGTATTACATTTCGGGGCCCTTTTAGTCCAAGTTTCCAAGATCAATGGTGCCAGTCTTTGAGGCTCTTGTAAAGCAAGCTTTTCTTTAATTTTAATTTCTTATTTTTCATTTTCTTCCGTGTTTCATACTATATCCCATGAGCGAAAATACGGTGAACCCCAATGAAATTTTATTACAAAGTATTCGGGGTTGTAATTGCTGTTCTTGAGCTCAATTACCCAGATATATCCTTTTCGGATTACGTCCTGGCAGCATTTATATATCTAAAATTTTTATTTGCCTGCACTTGATTTAAATTCTTAATATCTATATTTTGCTGCTTTAGAATTCACCATCTCAATGAGAACCATTTAATTTCTTGAGAAATGTAGAAATACAAATAAGCAATTGCCTGATTATTTGAGCAGCCAGATTAATTAATTAATTAACTTGTCAAGGCAGCATGAAATCATCATGATTCATGCAGAAGGGTCCCACATGAAGAAATGTACCAAGTTTATTATCATGGCGTGGTATTTTATTTATTCATTGCTCATCATTCCATGGGCGTCCTCATGGCGCATGCGCAAGCCTGGTGGACAATAAACAGGAGATGTTGATGAAATTTCACGACAAAAAAAAGAAAAAAAACAGACAACAAATCAATCATACGATTTGGTATCAGTCTTTCCTTCTCGTGGAAAATAAATGCCTCAATCAACAACCTTGAATAGAAAAATACGAGAATAGACAACGAAATCATGATCAAGAACAGAAGTCTAGCCGAAGGGATGTGGACAACCTATCTAGCTAGCTAGCCTGCCTACCCAATACAACCAGGAAAGGAATTAATATAAGGCTCCACCTAGTCAACCACCATCTTGATAAATTCCAGTACCTCCCTTGCTTTTGCAAGTTGCAGTCATTTCCAGCCATTGAAATTACCTAAATTGTGGACCACGTATGCAGTAGACGGCCTGTGCATCTAGATAGCTAGCTAGGGTCATCCAAATAATTCGTTTTGAGTGATTGAATGGAGCATCTATGCATAGCTAGTCTTCGAATGGATACTGTTTTCGTCCATATAACAGGAAAGCCCCATCCACATTTATGATTTAACAGCAAATGGGTATTAATAAAAGAGAATCAAAATCTTTTATAGATGAGAAAAATGTCGCAGTTGGCACTTGGTAGGCGTGCAGAAAAGTATAATTATCTAATTATCATGTGATACATGCAGCCATGTTATGGGCGCTGAAAATGTGTCTAGCTAGTCCTTCGGACGTGATATGCAGTCATGCACTGACCCACAAGCTAGCTATCTAGCTAGCTGATCACGATTCATGACGACCATTGTCTCTCGTTTCTCAACACGCAATCTTGAGACTCCATAATGCACTGATCAACTGCATTGCCTTATGGATTTTTTCACTTCGTAAAAGATTGCATCCATGATAATAGCTTATAGGAGAAAAAAAAACAAAACAAAACAAAACAAAAAAATGCATGGTCCTTGATCAATATTATCAGTTGTTGTACTAGATGATATTTCATGGTTTGTGGTGTAACCAAATGATTCATACAAAAAGCACATAAGAAATAAGTATGAGAAAAGAAAATACTTTAAAAATTATATAAATAATATGATATGATAAGAATAAATTTAGAATAAATAGGGCACTTAAAGAAAAATAAGTGGTGGATAGGAGTAAAGTGGAAAAAGTAGAATTATTAGATAATTAAAATGTCGAATAATTTATGAAAAAATGTATTAACGAAAGAAGAAAATAATGAGAAATCTTTCCCATTGTCAACGAGCATATCCTTAGGCCTAGGCTTGAGATTCATGGACACACCTAAATGTTGAATGATTAGATGTCAAATTGATGTAGCAAAGGAAAGCATAAAATAAGACTAGCACAAAACTGCACCTTAAGATTGATACACATGTCCCTCGAAACTCAAATATAAAGTTTAAAGAAAATATATGAAATATTATTCAAAGATAATCATCTAATAATAAGAGAAACCATGAAGTTATAGAAAGATAAGTAAACCCTACGATATCTACTACACATGTTCATATGCACATAAAACACGAACCATACACCTGCACACATTTTACTAAAATTTAAAAAATATGTGATCTACTATAAATAGTAAATAAATTTGCGTAAAACTTCAACAGCCTTGAATCATGCCGAAATAGTGGATTTTGATATTGAAAATGGACTTAATCAGGTTTACCCAGGTTGCTACATTAATGAGCTTAAAAAAATTTCTTGTTAATATGGTATAGCTTCCATAACTTCTTCCAAATCAAAAGTTATACTCAATTGAAATCGGCGTGTTCATTTATCGCTTTGGAACCCTTCCACGACGATCGGTCCGCGCTAGGAAGTCTTCCGCAATGGCGTCCACGTCACAAGTGAACAAAAATAAAAACGGATAACATAATAATAATAAATAAAAATAGTGTTATTACAGTAAATGTTTGTGAAATTAGTATCTTGAGGGAGAAATTTTGACTCCACTTCCTTCTCCAAGTAAACAGCTAACAAAGCTTATCCTCAGTGCATATGCAATTTTTAATCAAATACGCAGTAAATTTAGAATGTGTTTGGCAAAATTGCATATGATTTTGTGCTTGTTTGTATTTTTATGCTCAATTTTAGTGAGCAAAAATTCTAAATATGGAGGCTGGAAAACATTACTTTCATAAGAAGGACCCATGCATTATCTAGTAAGTAGAAGCCATTCTTATAAACATGCCCAAATAAGGCCTAAATTAGGACGGTTCCACTTAATATGTACATATTAGACGGCTCTAGATATTTTGAACTTGATATGTAAAATTCTTCTATCAATAAATAAATATTATTTTTTAAATTATGTTATGACAATTTAGATTTAGAGGAACATATATATTCTCAAATAAGAGTTCCTATCATATAGAAATAATTTTCTTAAATTCAAATTCAAGGAGGCTTTCTGTTTGGGATTCATCTCTTTTTTTTTATCTTATCCATTGTGATTAATATTGTATGGCATAACCACCAAGGAGTCTACCCTCGTGGTAACACCCATGGCCAGTTTCGGTGAGATCGGGTTTTCGATTCCGGTATGTGCATCTGAATGTTTATTTCTCTTTTATTTTGTGTAAGTTTTACTTGTCCCCTTTGGTAGGAGTTTACTTGATGAAAACTTGTTATCTCTCTTTGAAAATTATAAAAATGTATTAGAGCTTAAATTTAATATAAATTGAGATGGTTATAAATATATACATCAAAAAATTAAAAAAAAATATATTACATGGCATATAACCTCGACGTGGCCATGTAATGCATGCAGATTCCCCACCAACCATCTTAGTTTTTTTAGTTCTGATTAATGTGTACAAATTACAACTCATCTGTTATTATAATCAAGCTCAATAATCTTATACATAGACAGCAATAAGCTCCCGCAATTTACACGAAAGACAATAAACTCTCACCTATCTATACGAAAGACTATGCTCTCTATTATCGAGATGAAGACCAAATAGTCTCTATTATTTGGAATTCGTCTTAATGATAAGATGGAAATTCAACTAATGAAATGTGAAAAATATTTAGATTCATTCCCGGATATATTGTATTGTTATAATAACTTATAAAATTAAGTAATTCGTCTACAAAGGAATAATGTTGCGATGATTTTACACTTTTAGTAGATAAGGTTCACACACACCTTTGATTGCCATAAAACTTGGTTCCTCACTCAAACGAATAATTTTAAAGGTAATGAATGGGATAGATTTCATATAATCATCAAAGTGGCCTTCGAATGTAGAGGGTGAATTCGTACAACCAGTTCCATGAGATGGGAACCCGTCAAATAATTTTGGCTTGATCGGTATTACCCTGAGATTGATTGGAATTGAATTGAATAGCAATGAATTTAATTACCAACACAAAAAATAAGGTAAAAACAGATGCATGATAATTGTTGAAATTATTGGTAATAATAATAATTAAAAAAGATGATAGTGAAAATAATTTCACGGTAGTGATAAGGAATTCCATTGAGAGACGACCAAAAATCGAAAAAGCGTGCATGGAGAGTGGCCATTAATTCTACTACTAACGTGAGCTCACAGTGCTCATCCCGCCCCGACCAACACAGTCTCACGAAAAGTTGAAGTGGGCCAATCAGGTTGCAGAACCATGGGATTCATTGCATTTGCATGCAGTGCAGCCACAGGCAGGATTCGATGCTGCAATCACGGGCAGCACGGACAGGAAAACAACAACAGCCCCCGTCACAGACGCCAATCAGGCCAACTTACTACTGTTACTACGCGGAAGGAAAGCCCAGTTGCATTGCATTGCATTGCATCGTAGTGCTGGACAGCCAAACCAAACCCGCCATTTTTTTTCTCTCTCTCCCGTTTTCTTTTACCCTTATCCAAAGCATCTCTCTCCTTTAGTTCCGGCCCTAAAAAGAAAAACAAACATTTATCAATCTCTCTCCTCTTCCATCCAATTTACCATCCATGTCAACCATGGATTCATATCGAGGTGGGCCAATCTTCTATTGCCATTAGGTGAACAAATCCAAAAGGATAAAAAGATATACTTCAATGCATTGTTGCCTGGACAGGATGTCTATACTACTGGTCCAATTATATACTTAAAACTCAAACAGATAAGGACTTGTTTCAAATGATATAAAATTTTTGAATGATATCTGTATTTAAAATGAGAATGTAATGATGTGTATTGAGTATAAGAAAGTAGTATTGAAAATATAAAAAGTTGTATTGAAAATTAGAAAATTGGCATATGAATGAAGATAAAGATTCGATTCGAGAATTCGTAATGGCTTGAAACAGACAAATTACGTACGTAATAGCAGCATACACATTATTTTTCCAGTCAGATTGCAGCCAATTTTGGACAAAACAGGTTATGTTGGAGTGGAAATTTTCAACGGGATATGAGTTGATTTAACATTTTCACCCTTCACACATGCATTCTATAGATATGTTACAAAAATAACCTAGCCACCATGGTCTCCACATGGGTGCCCATTTGGGTTGGTTACGGAAACCCATGCTATATACTCTATTTTATCTTATTTGAAAAAATGGATCATTTTCTTATCATATCTATACTCATAGATGATTTTTTACATCCTACTCTACTCAAATTAAGGCTGTGTGTACTCACAAGTACCCCACTTTCACATATATCCAAGTCAACAGGATGGACAACATAAGATGGAACAACGGATACTGTGTGATAGTGTAATGAAACTCCAATACAATAGAAAAGTAGTGTGATTTTTTTCTCGTGAATTTATAATGAAAAGGTTTTTACGATAATATTAATAATATTAAATATAATAAGTAAAGTGAATTTCAAATCAAGCATCAAAAAACTACGAAAATACTACTGTGTTTAAAAATTCAAAAAAAAAATTAAAAACATCCAAAAGTGATAAAATTTAGTTTATAAATTTAATACATCTAGATTTTCTTACCCGTGAAAAAAAAATTTAAAAATAAGTTTTTGGGCCTGGTGGATGCACCAAAAGATCAGGACTCCAACATATATTAGAAATAAGATAGATTGCACACACCCTGTCTGTGTGAAAGTGAAAGAAATAAGTGTCGTTTCTACGAGCAGGAAAATGCATCAGTCCGAATACGTCAACTTGCCCACTAGGGTCATCTTTGTCATATCGTTGTTGTGGCGGCCATGATGAGATGAAGTCCAGCATCGCCGCCTAGAATGCTTTTATTGGAACTCTCCTCTACGGGCTATGGCCACTACACATAAAAACTCGTTTTGTGGGTGCTTAGGAGATCTAGGCCGTTCATTAGATGGGCCCCATCAAAAGTGAGCAACTTGCCGAAAATCACGCCAGCCGGTCCTTCAAATGGGCCATACATGTGTTGAATGAGGATCGCTAGTTCAATTATTTTTAGATGTCTTTTTCTTTATCACATTGATGACCAACTAACAAGCCTGACTTTCAGGCAACAAAACGCATTTACCAGTCCCAATCATTCTGCGTATCTACGTGGCAATTCGAGTGATTTTTACATGGCAAATGAAAATGGCCCAAATTCATAAAAATCAATCTTACTGAAAAATATAAAAATGATATCTTCTCAAATTGGTGTGCTTGCATTTTTTAAAAATTTTAGATTCGGAAGGAAAGATTTCGAATGGAAATTTTGATTTTAAGAATTAATTTCATACATAATTATCATAATAACTCTACCTTTTCGTTAATTAGTAAATATTTCAAATAAAGGAAAGATGTCATAAATATGTTTTCATTCTTTCAAGAATTAATCCTATATATAATTATATTCCTGATTTAAAAAGTTCTATATATAATTATCATAATAATAGGTAAGAAGTTATCATGTGTATTTACATGCATCATAAATTACGGTGCGTTTGACTTAAATTATGTCCTACATGATTATAAAATATACATCTACTTTATCTATTATATTTATAATTATTTCTTTTATTAGCATGCTAATTTTTATCCAAATTAGATGTGTGTATGAGCCTCATCTAAAAAAGTATAAAATTAGTATAATAAAATAATTTAATGTAAATCTCAATTTTAAAGTAATTTTTCAACATGTAAATTATACGAAATATAATTTATACATGGATAAATAATTACATAAAGTATTAATATATTTAGAGCTAAATGCACCGTAACTTACCGTGCATATAAATGCATAAGATAACTTCGCGTAATAAGTATATTTTTGGTTAATTAGTGTATATTTTCAATTACTATTACCCGCTTTTATAATGTTATTCAATCTATTGTGGATCATTTTCCATATGGAAATTATTTCCTTGTCCAATCTTTGTTGGTTATCAAAAGCTAAAGGCTATGGTGCACGGATGCCCTGACCATACCGGAGCTCATCCAGTCGGTAAAAGTGCACAACAACTATAAAATCTACGGTCAATTTTTGGATATAGGCTTTATTCTCGTGGACCCTTTTTAATTATAGTTCGTTTCTATATAGACTCTTTGCATACACGTACGTCCTCATACATGCATCTAAAATTCAACCGTCACAGGAGGATCGCAAAGTAGTTTTACATTTTTGGTGGCTACCTAAATGCACCTGAGGGAACTTAGGCTTTATTTATTTGGATGTATTTAATCTATTTTTTATAGAACTATTAATCTAAGTATATTTAACATGTATATCAATTTTATTATTTTTAGATTACTAAAATGCCACTATGTTAAAAAATCTATAAAAAATCTACAAATCTCTAAAAATAGTAAAAATTGATATACATATTAAATACACTTAGATTAACAGTTATGTAAACAAATTTTAAACAAATTTTTTAAAATGAGATTTTACACCCCAGTGCACAGAATCATGACTCTGCATTTTTTAAATTTAAGGTTTGAGAAGTGCTAAAAATTTTGAATTGTTATATAAGTTTTTGAATTGAAATACGCAAAGTGATATGTAGGTAATAACAAGAAGTAAAGAAAATAAAGTCAAAATAGATAAATTAATTATATAAGTAGTTGTATATAAATAATTTTAAAATAGGATTGTTGACTTATTATATGGGAAGAAGAAAAATAATTAAAAAATAAAATAGTTATAAAGAGTAAAAAGTTTTAAATTAAAAAGTTTTGATTGTTGTCAAATGTGCCCTTAGTTGCTTTACATTCTTGTATGGAGTGATGTCTAGTTTCAAGTTTTAGCCGAAGCTTAATTTTTATTTAATATTTTCAACATCAAAAATTTTTCAATTTAAAACTTTTAACTCTCCATAATTATGCTATTTTTTAATTATTTCTTCGTATGTTTATACAATTATGTTACTTTTAAATCATTTTACGTAACTACTCATGCAACTAACCTATCTTTTTTAACTTTATTATATTTACTCATCAAAAAATTTCCAATTTAAAACTTTTAACTCTCCATAATTATTCTATTTTTTAATTATTTCTTCATATTTTTATACAATTATGTTACTTTTAAATCATTTTACGCAACTACTCATGCAACTAACCTATCTTTTTTAACTTTATTATATTTACTCATCATTATTACTCCTATCATATCACATCATTTTCTTTTATTTTAAAAATATTTCATCTAAAGTTGCGATTGGTAATACCTAAAAATTTTCAAATCAAACTTTTCGGTCTAAAACTTTTCACTTTTCACAATTATTTTATTTTTTAATTATTTAATCATTTCTTCCTATACCACTTTCAATCATTTCTACACAACTGCTCATATAACTATTTTATCTATTTTAACTTTATTATTTTTACCATTATCATATCATATTATTTTCTTCCATTTCAAAAATTTTTACACCCGAAATTTTCTTTCAAAAGTTTTATCACTTTCTAAATATACTTTAAAAGTTTTATCATTTTCCAAACACACCCCTAGATTAAAAAAAAATCAATCTAGTTGTTACTCAATATATGAATTATTAACGGTTCAACTAATTATTAATTTAGGATGTGTTTGGTAAATTTTAAAACATTGAAAATTTATCAAACTTTATCACCGATTTTTATGTCATTTTTTAATATAAAATGTGATGTCTTAATTATCTAACTATCATAGTTTCCAACATGATTCTTCTACGAAGGCAGTAGTATAGATTGAGCATGATGAATAACCCAAACATTAACATTAGAATCAGCATAAGGACCCAAAGGGGAGGGAAAGAAGGGGACTAGAGGCACTTTCTGGTGCTCCATCGCCTCCTAAGCCAAGAGAGGGACTCAGAAAAATTAGACGATTCTGGGCAATGGATATATTCTTGCCTAAGCATCACATACTATGCTACCCACACCTCAACTCATGTTGCGGGTGAAAACTAGCTCACCATGCGCTCCAATGCATAGATGATTGAAAATAATTAATCTATTTTAATTTTATTCTTTTCACTCATAATTATCACTCTTGTCATATTGAATTATTCTCTTATTTTTTTCAAAAAAAATTCCTAAAAACTTTTTTTCCTTTTTTCCCAAATGTAAAACAAAAATGTTATGAATTATCTATTTTTTTAAAGGCCTCCAGCTACCGATCCTCAGATCCAAGCCCCTTCCTGCACATTAGGAGAAGGGTTGGTACCCTCATGTGTTTCATTAGAATGAAGATTATTGTACAATAGGTAAATAGTACATGCCAGTGGTTCCTTCCATTGTATGAAAGAAAATTCAATACAAATGATAGCAAGTTCGGTTAGATAATGTGCTTTCCTTCTCGAGGTTATGAAACATAGTAGCTCGTTGCCTAATCTTTTTCACCCAATGCCCAACAAGCGAATGAATAATACCTCTACTAAGCATAAGGTTGATTAAAAGAAAAGAATCACTCTGGACATGAATCCATTGGTATGGAAGCAAAGTCAACCAGTCCAAACCCAATAATGGTGTCATGGCTTCCATCAGCAATAGGTCAATAAGAACTTTTGGTGCAATAAATTTGCCCATGGACTTCCTACTGACAACCTTCAAACCCACTCTTCTCAGCTGCACATTGAATCTAGCATCAATGTTAAGTTTGATGAACTCTTGAGGTGGTTTCCACCACCTAGCTACACTATTATTGGTTACTTGTTTAACAACTTCTAGCAACTCAGCGGACTTGGTTTGGTAAAGGAACCCAATTGTCCAAGCAAATGCTTCTTGAAAATGTAGATTGATCTCCTCCAAATAGAATTTCTTGCGCCAAAATCATAGTCTCCAGCATAGACAAAGATAGAAAGTGAATGAGTGAGGGAGATTTGAGGGTTGTGAGCTGATTGAATATTGCCTATAAGCTGGTAGGATTCATACGCGTAGACAAACCCAAAAGTGTGTTTTGTCAAGTTGACGTCATCATTTTGTCGCGTGAACCTTTGCTTTCATGTGTCAGGCACAGGGGCTATTTGCATTCAAATCCTCACCTTCTTTCTCATTTTGGTAATTTTTAACCTATAACTATTATTTTGGAAAAGCATCCCACTTATAAATTTTATTTGGAAACACCTATATCAATAACAATTGCTAAGGCTTCTAGCAAAAGCCAGAGGTGAGAGGTGGACTGATCGAATTTACATTCGTGGACGTTATTTTGAAAAATACCATGACTCTGATTACATAAGTGTGCCAAACACAACCGAAGTCGATGAAGAAGGTATTTTTTAAATAAAGTTCATAAAGAAGGGGCACTCTGGCAAAATCAATAACTACGAATGAAATACACTACTCCCCAAAAGATTAATAGGAAAATCCAAATAGCCCATTATAGATAGTTAATATTAACGAAATTAAATACAAATACATAAATTGCCTTAATTATCACTAATAGTTAATTAGTTATCCTTTTTTTTATCCTTACCTATATTTCCATTTCCCAATCATTCATCTTCCAAATACTGAAATACGCTTTATCCAAATGAATTAATATCTACGAATGCAACGATAGAAATGTTTAGAAAGGTGTCCTCATTAGCAAAATGGATAGGGTGGGCATATTCTTGAAAAACAGCAGTTGCCTGTGACCAGCATCTCCCTCATGGACCCAGAAAACCTACGCATGACATACCAGCAGGCAACAACCGACACGTCACATGAGACGTACCTGTTTTCAGACGCCCATGTCGCTTTTCTTAGTCCGCCACCCACACCACTGCAATCTGGAATCCACATGCGTCCGTATGCCGGCCTATGGATCCCACCTCGCACCGGGTAAAACCGGGGTGCGTTTGAATTTTCATCGCCCTATAGTTAAAACCTTTCTTTTTCATTTGATATTTGTCTATCCCTACAACCTCAAGTTTACAATTAATACATTCTACTGGTTCTAGAAAGTAGCAAAATATTTGTCTGTCCTTAGATTTGATATTCTAGAAACTATTATTACATTTTTATTTTTTTTTGCTTCTCACATGATATTTGTCTATTTTCAGTAGATATTTTTATTAAAAATCTCTATTTCATTTTATTTACTTTATTGCTGACGTCTCCATTGCAAATATTAATTGCCCTTTGAGTTCACTTGGTAAAGTAACGAAAAAGTTTTCTTTTGCCCTTTCGTCTTGTTTTTCCGCAGCTGTTTTTTGGTGTTTTATGGTATTTTCAATCATTACTTCTATTATTATCTAGAAATTTACTAATTTTATCTTTTGTTATTTATTTTCCAATAATTACCCTTCATTCACATTGCACCGTTTGTTCTTTCCTCATTCACTTTGTTATATGCCCGTTTGGTTTTGCGCTAAATTTTTTTCTTTCAATGGTCACCGCTAAATCGAGAGATTTACAGGCTACCGTAAAAATTATTTTTTATTTTTTTAAGACGTGCGAATCCTCTTTGCTCTTGTACTCCTATAAATTTCCCAAATATACTTGGTAGGTTTCAAAATACCTTATATACTCATTAGGTATTAATATTAAGTATTAATAAAATCGTATTTATATCATTGCATGATGGAAGTCGATAATGGTTGTTGGTCATCAATGATACCGAGGAAGACAACTTTATCATTCTTCCTGGAGGAACTTAGCCTCTCCATTGTTGGCAAAAATTTAATCATCGCTCCTCCTATAGTCTCCTTTAAATATTCCTTGCCGTCCCTAGCTGCCAACCTTAACCACCCATTATCACGCAGAAGACTCCCTTTTTTGTCTTTCTACTTCAAAATTAAAACACAACTAGCATGGTGTTAACACCATCTCTGCACATGCCAACCTTCACAGGTCCAATGCCTACTGTCATCATGTATTCATGTGTGCTGGAATTTGACCCTTTTTGCCGGCCCCCGCCATGCCCAACTTTGACACCGACAACCGCATCGACTTTAATCGCCACCCACAATCCTTCCACCAGTCCAGTGAAGTCCTCGACATTGTCCATATCAACTTTGGCGACATGCTTTCCTCCATCTACTCCACCATAGATCCTATCCCGAGTTCAATCCACCTTCTCATATATGCCGTATGATCTTTACGGCCGGATGCATGGGGTCAACCATGCTTCTGGCCCAAAAGCATATATTTTTTTAATTTTTTTCGTTTTTTTCATGAAAAAGTAAATCTATGTGTATTAAATCTGTAAACCAAGTTTTACCATTTTTAGATATTTTTAAGTATTTATTTTTTATTTTTAAACATAATGATATTTTTGTATTTATCCAAAAAAATACATAAAAATATCCAAAAATAATAAAATTTAGTTCATAGATTTACTTGTCTATAAAAAAATTAAAAAATTAAAAAATATATGTTTTTGGGTCGGATTCATGGCTGCCCCCATGCGTCCGCCCATAAAAGATAACGGCTCCTTACATATTGACACCATCGTTGAGCACAACAATTGCATCGATCAATAATAAGGAAGATAACATCGAAGGAAATGGCAATGAGCATTTTATCCAATCTTTTTCTCTCCTATTTTTGAAGCTTGTTTGGATATACCAAAAGAGATCTTCAATGGCGAGACTTAGCCAGTTGTTAGGAGGCGGTAGCAAATGGATTTCCTCTTTTTTATGATGGCTTTTGACTATCATCAATGACAATGTTGTTTCCACCATCAAACTTGGAAGAGAGACGAAGGGATGTTACAATTTTGACATCATCACTTCGATGGTCAAGTATGATACGAGTGACTATTGGTGGGTGGCTATGCAGTGGCGTCCATAGAAGCTTAGTTTAGGGAAGAAATGGATTTGCGAATCTTATGCAGTGACATGATTCTACTGTTGGGATGATATTGCATAGTTGTTGATCAGGTTTGATCTATTATCAAGCAGTAAACAATTGTCAGCTAAAAATTGACAACCATGGCAAGCCAATGGGGGAAGAAAAACTTATTTGTTTTGGTGTACTAGTATGTTTGTGCACATGTCATACTTTGTCACGGCAAGAGCATTTTGAACATTTCACATGACACCAAATACCATTTTTGACCTTTTTGACAAAATTGGTTTAAATGAAATTTTAACAATACTTAATGGGTATATAAAGTATTATTGAAACTTGATAATTATATTTGGGTAGTTTACAAATACACGCATTTAGTTTGACCATATTTGTAAATATACCTACATAATTTCAAAAAATGCAAATAACTCTCACATAGTTAAACTATAATAAATTTAGTCATGTCATTATGATGTTGTTACTGTATTGTTATGGTATAGATATATTTACAAAGATATGCAAAATATACGAGTATATTTGTAAAAACTAAATATATCTGCTTAATTTTTGAAAAGGTTAATTTCAAATATACTCACTACATTTGCACTTAACTATAAATATACCCAATAAGTTTAAAAACTTTCATATATGCCCACTAAGTATTTCATTAATTTCAAATATACCTAATATGATGGTTAGGATGATTAATAATTTTAAAATTCCAAATACTCCTAATTGATCTAACATTCATTGTCATTAGCATAATATCCAGAATAATGTTAGTGTTTAGTCGTTATTGACAGAATGGATATGGATGAAATTTCACCCTTTCTTGGTAGGTATATGTAAAAAATTTCAAACTTAATGGGTACATTTGTAATTAAGAGCAAATATAGTGGGTATATTTGAAATTAACCTTTTGTATACTCACATGGTTTGTATATCTTTACAAATATACTCATTCTGTGACTGTGGAGTAACGATATCATAACAGCACGGATATATTTGCAATTATGGTCAAACTATGTGATAATTATTTATAATTTCTGAAATTATGTGGGTACATCTGAAATTATGGTCAAACTATGTCAGAGTTCTTTACAATTTTTGAAACTACATGGATATATTTGTAATTATAGTCAAACTAAGTAAGTATATTTGTAAATCACTCTTATATTCGGAATAAAGATTGAATATAATAGGTATATTTAGTATTAATACTAAAGTCATTTTTAAAAAAAAAAAAAAAACAATTCTTACCGTAGATTTATTGATTTAACGGCGACGGCATGGGGGGTTGTCCTTTTTTTTTATTTACAGTAAAATCGGAACTGGAGCCGGCCAATCGATGCCAAAATTCCCACATCAGCAGTGCCTCATAGCCACACACGCCCATCCACTTGGACCAATGTCGTATCCACCGCGATTAGCGTGAGGGTCTCAAAACAAAGATTGGGCTGGCATGAGCAAGCAAGCATCATATCTCTACAGGGAGGAGTGGGCCATGGCTTTGAGTGGGACAGAAACTAAGTATTTCAAAAAACTAAAAAAAAATCAAAGGTGCAATAGATTCTAACCGTTTGACTAAGAATTTTGATTTAGATTTGGATACAGGAGGAGGGGACACTGCTCATTGCTCTTCTTTAACACACAAATTTCAATAAAATCAGGACCGTTGAGATTCGACTTCCTTTGTCTCCTCTTACAAAATTCTTTCCCACGTTGTTAACAGGGTTATTATGGTTTTTGGAAGCTTTGAGGGGAGTGTAATTAGGAAAAGTTAGCCGTCATTGGCTATCATTGAAGCTTATTTTCGTTTTAAAGGAGATTTAGTGGGCCACCCATGCATTGTCGGTTCAAAAATCACGCGAATAAGGTACCCCGAAACATCGCTTTTACCACCGACTGCTGGTTGTTATTTTCTACAATTGTCTGATATTTGATTCTTGGATTAGGATCATCTCTCCGTCTTTTCTACTTTCTCAATTTGGGCGAACAATTGACGGGCTGATGTGAACGATCCATTTCTGCTGGTCTCATCAGTCGTAACAGTTTCTCCATTTGGATGATTGTGTGATATTTGGTATTAGAACAACATCAAATGTCAGCAGAACTTTACTGTGTTGAGGTGAGTTACTTTTCTTAAAATGAAGGAGACAACAGAAATAAACACTCATCTTTCAACTCTCTTTTTTCATAGGCATCAAAAAATCAACGAATTCCAAATGGTATGATTTTTTTTCCTTTTTTTTTTTTCATATTGTAGCTCGTGAGTCTTTGAATTTCTTGACACTTCTTCCCCAGGATCACATAGCCTAGTTGGTCACCTGCAAATACATTGCCTGGTTGTGTTCAAAATCATGTGATCAGAACCCTTTTAAAAGAAAAGCAGCTTTTTAGACGGAGCAGGTACTTCTCACTTCTCAGCAGACAATAGCAATGAACCATTGTCCAATTCTTTTGCAATTCCCTGATGCCGCGGCTGTGATTGGAACTTTTTCAAATTTTTAAATTTTTCTATGTTGCTTCTCAGTTCCCTCCATTGGAGCACTTTAGATGAATGCATGCAGCTTAAAGTATGCGAGTGCAGGAAGATGGAACGAAGAGTCCTGAGAGTAGTGGGAAGGTTGTAGGCTTGTAGCAAATAAATAATTCAAATGGCCAATCTCACATGAGATGTATCATGAGCCGAATAAAACCAACTGCCCAATAATCACAGTGGAGGTGGGATGTGACAGTTCCCAAGTGCCCGAATGTCAGGAGTGATAGGCCTGAGTATCAAATAAATTTCAATATCTACAGTTTACGCGCAGTCGAATTTATCTGGATGGCTCATGTGATAAACCAAGCCCTGATTGATTTCACAGGGTTCTGAAGCCGGAAATTTGAATCCAAACGCGCCCCAACGTTCCTAAGGAGTTAGAACCCTCGTGACAGAGCCACTGTCACGAAAATCCATGTGAACAGAATAAAAAGGATAGGAGAAGGCAATCCATCCAAATTCCAAAAAACATGCAGCTATAAATAAAGGGCCCCAAGTTCAAAAGCCTTCAGACAATGTCCCCTCCCATTTTCAAATTTCAGTACCTTTTTCTACTTCCCCTTTTCATGATTATACCTTCCTCCCTACGTGAAGAAACAAGCCGCGCAGCAAACTAGAAGAACAAACCCACTCCCGAGAAAACCTTATATTCTCTAAGCAATTCCCCCAAACAGACCCCCAATCCCACCTCCAAAATGCAGGACCTGAGACGGGTCTTTCAGCTTTTTGCCATCCTTGCAGCTGGCCTTGCCTTCTCCCAATCCCTAGCTCAAACAGGAAGCAGCCCCCCGACTTGCTCTGCAGCAGAAAGAGCTGCCCTTCTCAGCTTCAAAACCAGCATCTTGGAGGACAGTACAGGCATTCTTTCTTCATGGACTGGGACAGACTGCTGTGGTGCCTGGGAAGGCATCCAATGCAACCCAGACACAGGTAGGGTGATTGGCTTGCAGCTGCAAAGGCAGGATAGAGGGGGCACCCTTTACATGAAGGGCACCTTGTCCCATTCTTTGGGCAGCCTGCAGTTCTTGGAGGCATTGGTGATCAGTGGCATGCAGCAGATTAAAGGCCCCATTCCCGAAAGCTTATCAAAGCTCACCCACCTCAATCAGCTCTACCTTGAAAACAACAGGCTTGAAGGATCCATACCTTCAAGCCTGGCTGAGCTGCCCTCACTCAAAGCACTTTCACTGAGCGGCAATCGTTTGCAAGGGCAAATTCCCCCAAGTTTAGGACAGATCAGCACCTTGCTGCAGGTGAATCTGGCAAAGAATCGCCTTACAGGTCCAATTCCAACAACCTTCAGAAACCTCCATTTATTGCAATCCCTTGACCTTGGCCACAATCTCCTTTCTAGTGCGATCCCTGACTTGGTAGGGCAACTCCAAGGGCTGACCCTGCTAGACCTATCCAACAACCGGTTCTCAGGATCTATACCCAATTCCTTGTGTAACTTGAAAAACGTCATGGACATGTGGCTGGATAACAATAACCTGACAGGCAGAATTCCAAGTCAGATTGGAAGTATGAAATCTCTCGGTACCCTCTCCCTCAGCAGTAATCTCCTCACAGGTCAAATTCCAGACTCCATTACCACGCTGAAAAACCTATGGTATTTCAATGTCTCTAGAAATGATTTAACAGGTCCTTTGCCATCGGCCTTTTCCCGTTCCCTTCAGTCCATTGATTTGTCTTACAATAAACTGCAGCTGGGCAGTGTTCCTGATTGGATTAGAAATAAGCAGCTGACAGCCATCCACCTTGCCAGCTGCAACATCAAAGGAAGCCTCCCGATCTTCACCAATCCCTCTTCCTTGAACTCCATAGACCTCTCCAACAACGCTCTCACCGGAGACATTGCCCATTTCCTCACAAACATGACCAGCTTACAGAAATTGAGGCTCTCAAACAATTCATTGGAATTCAGTGTTTCAGCTACTGTGTGGCCTGATGGACTTTCTTTGCTTGAACTGCACTCAAACAAGGTCCATGGGTCAATCTCAAGTCTGTTGCAGCATACAGCCAATGGGTTTTTGGAGGTCCTAGACGTGTCTAGGAACCAAATTACAGGTGAGTTTCCTGAATTTAGCACAGAGATGGGCTTGAGGCAGCTTGACCTGTCAAGGAATCTGATCACAGGGCAGATCCGAAGTTCAATCTCAAAGCTGAATGCATTGGAGAAGTTGGATCTTTCCAAAAACAAGATCACCGGTATCATTCCTGCAAGCATGGGGCAAGTAGCAACATTGCAGTGGCTGGATGTATCAAGCAATGCGCTCACAGGCAAAATCCCAGACAGCTTTGTTCAGCTAAGGGGCATCAAGCACGTAAACTTCAGAGCAAATAGGCTGTGCGGGCTAATACCACAAGGATGGCCCTTCAACATCTTTACTCCAGCTGCTTATGCCCATAACCTGTGCCTTTGTGGCAAGCCTTTGCCACCATGCAGGGGAAAAAAGTAAATGGGAACAACGCATATGGCTGCTCACTCAGCTGCCTCGTCGTAGGAATTATTTCCATTTGTAACAGTTAACACCGATTCTTTTTTCTTTTTTCTTTTTTATTTTCTTTACTTCTTAGCTTTTCCTATATTATATTCTTGTAATTTGATCCAAATTACAATAGTTGATTGTATCAGTTATTTGGCATTGTTTTTCACAAGTAGATGTGTAGAACAAGACAGTTATTTGCATTGGCAGCCCTTAGTAGACATCATCATACAAACGTAGTTGCCAACAAGCATTAGACAAAGTTGCTGCAATAGCAGAAAACTTCAGCAAAGCAAGGACCAGAGATGAATGTCAGCAGGTCTAACAAAGACAAGAATATCTTCTTAGCATCCTTCTATGTATACATCTCTACTAGTGCGCCAGAGAAATTGCACAATGGCAAGAACAGAAAAATCCCCAGATGACTAGGTCTTTGTTCAAAGCAAAATGTGTCCAAACAAAAACCCCATTAACAAAAGTGGACATCATTGAACGTGTACAGAAGCTGTCATCTCTTTATAGAACCCTAAAATTGCAATTGGCATAGGCAAACATCACTCTTCTTTATCCAAAACTTCCTCCTGCAAATGAGAACCATATCAAAAAATGTAACACAAAAACGTAAACAAAGCAGTTAGTACTTCAGTTGATATTGAAGGAAGAGGAAGAGACCTCTAGATTTACTACATTGTCATCACTTCCTGCATTAAATTTCTCCATGGCCTGCTCATACTCTGCCTTGAGTTCAGCTGATTTCTCTAGGTAGGGCTTCTTTTCCTGATTTTGAAGCATTTAGATAGAAATAAGAATTCAAGCTACTAGTAAACAACCACACAAGAAACTAAAGAATCAATCAAATACAAGTGAAAGCAACTATCAAATGCTTAGAACTCACTTCTTCTGTCATTGATTTCCACTTTTCACCTCCTTCCTTTGCAACCTTTTACCAAACAAAAGTCCAAAAATTAATATATTTAGCCAGAAAACAAAGAAGCAATTTAGCAAGCAGGAAAAGAAAGCATACCTTGGAAACACTCTTTGACTCAGGATTAGCCTCTTTGTATGACTTCCTAAAATCATCCCTGCCATGAAAAAGCATTTACGAAAAATGAACATGGCATTGCTTCAGTGGGAAAATGCATAAAGCAAAACCATATAGATGGTAAATGCCCTCCATCAAAAACAAAGAAGAAGATGGTAAATGTCCAAACAGCTCTACTGATGAAATGTTGTGTGTGCATAATCCCAGCACCAAATCCAGAATAGAGCAATGTCTCCTTATAATGAGGTAATAAGGGGAAGAAGAAAAAAATTCTACTGATGAATGAGATACAACATGAGAATTAAAACTTATGGAAACTTGTACTTCAAACTTGTTATGCCAAGCCTTATCAGAAAAAAGACACAAGGACGCAGCATATGAGAGTATTTTCCAAGGTACAACTAACTTCCGAAAATGACAAGGTAACTCATCAAAAATAGCATATGAGAGAACAAACAACCATGATCTTGAATACAGAAACCCTACGCAAACCTGCATTTCGATTACGAAATCATAAATGAAATAAATAAATAACACAGATTAGGAAAGTGACACACATACATGAACAGGAAGAAGGCAGTTGGAGGACGCTTGGGCATGTTGGGATCCTTTGTCTTCTTCTCCTTCTTGCTCTTATTTTGCTTAGATTCGGTTGAGGCTTGCCTCTTCCTGTTTTATATTATTTAAATAAAAAAACCATTAAATAACCTTCCTAGATGAAATTTTAGAACAATTCTAAGGAAAATTTTAGAATAATTTTAAGGAATTCAAAATCCACCTTTCCGCAGGCTTTTTAACCTCCGCAACCCTTTCAACGACTTGAGCCTCTGATAAATGAGGAGAAAATATGATTTAATAAGGATAATGCCAGATGAAGATTGGCACTAGAAGCAAAAACATAAAAGATATCCAAATAAACCCTGACGGAAAACATACATACCCAAATTCATCTTGATTTTCGAGTCGAGACTGCAGCTGTGCATGTCGATAAGGCCAACAGGAACGTCCTTGTTGCATTCATCGCTGCGATAAGCACGAAAAACCAATTGATGATCGACAAATGAGCTCAAGCAAACATGCACGTTATCTGAAAATCCCTCGTGGAGATGTAAATGAGAAATACTTCGGATCAGTTTCCAACATTCAAACCCAAGAACTGCAAGGGACGAGACTTGAAAATGCGGAAGCGACGTGAGACGAAATACCATCGAGTAAAAGCGCTGCCATCCCTTGCCCGTTTGAGTGAGATCGTCTCCACTTCAACCCTCTTCCGTGTCCTTGGCGGATTCGTCTTCGAAGCAGGCGCCATGTTTTGTTGAGTGAGAGAGAGGATCGGAGAAAGAGATGGGGCCTGTGACGTTTGCTTGGGAGGGGAAATGTGGGGGTTGGGGTTTTTGAAGTGGAAAGAGTGCAAATTTTAGGTTGGCGGGTTAAGGAATGCCGCGCGAAAGTTTGAATTCGCTTTTGACGCGGATCGTGGCTTTTTGTTTCGTTTCGGGCTCTCCGTTTCGCTCGCTACGGTCCGGATGATTTTTTTCCATTTTCTATTCTTCCCGCGCTCTGTTCCTGCGCGGGGGTAGCGTTTTCAGCGCCCGGGTAAATGCCTATGAGCATTTCAATCGGCCCGCGGATTGAAATTAATAGTAATGGGCCCGGCCTAGTTAAAAAGGAACCCAAAAGAACCATGCGACGGATGTTTCGCATCTTCCACGCGTGCAACTTGGGTAGATTATTTATGGGTACCTACATACCTGAGTACACTAATACATAATAACTATAAATATATATATATAAATAAATTTATAATAGTTTCTATCTCTCATTTACCGACAAATTATTGTTGATTTGATTTCCTTATTTATTTTTTTATATATTATATAGGGTTTGAATTTATAACGACAGCATTACAGATAATCAAAATATGAATGTGGATGGTGATGTTAATGTAATTATTAATATGAATAACGAGGCTACGAAAATTGTAAAAATAAATATAAACAACAAAAAAATGAAATTAATTATAAACTACAAAGTCGAAAATGTAAAAAAGTATTGCTTTGTATGATTTAAATCAAAATAAAAAATATTTTTTTTAACATGTCGTCATTAGTTATTGTAAGAACCGATTTGGAACCGGAACAGTAACCAAATCCAACTCTATGGGTAATGGATTGAGTAGAGTATGGTAAAAACCAACTCTATAAGCAAGTAAAGTAAGATAGAATTTTTGAAAATAAGATATAAATAAAATAAGCTACTACCTGAACTTAACCAACCTGAATTGCGCCCTAATTCGATATACTTATGTCTATTGGAGCGCGGTATCGACCGTAAAGTCGAGCATCGAAGTCATTCTCTCTTTTAAAATCACAAGACAGGCTAGCATCTAGGCCTTTATAAGATCTAAATAGTAAAACAACAATAAGAATCCATTATCGTATTATCTACAAATAAGCCTCCACGAGGTCTAACAGTGAAACTGCAATATATGGCGCTGAATAAAAAAAAAAAAAAAACACGGCAATACAAGTCTCAATTACTATACTATTTACAATCACTCCTTTAAATTGTTAAAGCTCATAATTTGCTAATCTAGATAAAATATTTCATTATGAGCTTAATCACTTTTTTACAGTAAGCTTAATTGTTAGTTTGGTTCTCTTTTTTTTAATCAAAATAAAGGGTAATGTCCCAATTCAGCTGAGAACCTTACACCTGTTATATACACACTATTCTCAACCACTTCATCCTTCGAGCATTGAAAATAGTTATCTTAAATATAGATATATATGACTCCACTTCTAGAAAAAAGTCATATATAGCGGGGAATGTTTCAATGCACCAAGGTGCAAAATCTCATCTTTTATATATATTTGTCGAACTTTTTATAAGATTGTTAATATAGTTGTATTTAACTTATGTATTAAGTTTTACAATTTTTTGAGATGTATAAATTTATATTTTTAAATTTTTTAAAAACAAAAATACTTTAGTAACTTAAAATGGCTAAAATACCCCTATTTTAAAAAATAAAAATATATACATATATACAAAAATGATAAATTTTGACTTATAGAATAAACACAATTATATTAATAATCTTATAAAAAAAATTAAAAATATATATTAAAAAAATAAGGTCTTGCACCCTAGTGCATTCTGCACATGTGACCCCCATAATTTTTAAGTTACCGATAATTAATTTAAAATTTTAATTCATTTATTGTATTTAATATCACTTGTTTATCATCCAAATCAAGTATGTGCATAAGTCACATTTGTTCACACACACACATATGTGAATGATCCGGTTAACCTGAGCTAAGCAAATGTTTTACTTAGGTCACCTTAAAAAGTTTACTTACAATAATTTTTATTTTTTTATCCATACACTTGTTTCTTTAAATATATTTAACATATAAACAAAATTTTACCATTTTTTTAATACGTGTATATATTTTTTTGAGATTTTTAAACATCCATGTGTATATATATTTAAAATACTCATATCTTTAAAAATTCAAAAAAATACACACACATTCAAAAATGGTAAAACCTAGTACATATATTACATACAATCAGATAAACAAGTGTATGAAGGAAAAAACAAAAAGAAGTCGTTACAAATGAATTTTTTTAGATTGACTAAACGAGATATTTGTTCAACCCAAGCTAACAGGATCACTCATGTAAATTATAAAAAATATTTATATCTGTTTACACATATATTATAATATAATAATATGTTATAAAATTATTTATTCATGTAGTATCAATATGTTAGATGTCTTATATATTGAAATAACTATTTTAAAATCGATATTTTAGCATTGTACCATTTTATTACATTAATTTTACGCATTATAAGTGGTACCCATATATAGTGAAATTAAAAAATAAAAGAGTTTTCAATATATTATAATTGATGCTAAATACAGTAGATCGAGTTACTTTTTGTCAGTCGACAATATTTAAAAAATGGATGAAGTTACACTGTTACACAAAAAAAAGATGTTTTGCAACTTGTTTGCTTTTTACTTGATATAACAATTCAAAGAAAAAAAAAAAAAGGAAGCTGGTACTGTTAGCCTAGGTTTATTTTTGAGTATTTTCTTTTCACTTGCAACATTTGGAAAATAGGAAAAAAAACAAAAAAATCTATTTTTCCCAAATATTTTGATATAACCACCGTATTATTCAATTATTTTCTCGCATATTTATACATAACTAATATGTATATTTTAATTATATTCTCTTTTCAGTGTTCAGTGCCTTTGTTCACCATCAAAACTTCTCAAACTAACTATTTAGAGAGTGTTTGGCAAATATCCACACTTTTCAATATTTACAACTATTACATCATTTAATTATTTTTTACATATTCACATATAACTATTATATTTTTACTTGTCTATACACAATTACTCGTACAATTAATTAATTTATTCTAATTTTATTTTTCAACTAATCATTTCTATCGCTGTCGTATTACATTAATTCATACCAATTCAAAAATGTCTACACAAAATGTTTCATCTAAAGTTTTATCACTTCTCAAACGCACCTTTAATCTAAGACTTTTCACTCTCCACAATTATCATATTTTTTAATCATTTATTCACATATTTTTATACAACTATTATACTTTTTAATCACTTTTACACAACTGTTTATACAACTAACTCATTCATTTTAACTTTAATTTATTAACTATCATCTTTATCCCTGTCATATCATATTATTTTTTTTTATTTTAAAAATTTTTATGCCGAAACTTTACTTCAAAAGTTTTATCAATTAACAAACACATCTTTTATTGATAACCATTAGCCTCTCAGTTTTTTAAAAAATGTATTCGCCTATTTGTCCCGCCCGTTGTTTCCTACTCCCCAGAGATGTTATCCCACATTCCCATGCGTACCTGTGATCCATTCGTTGGTAAGCAAAATAAGAGTGGCAAAAATACTCGTAAGAATAAATTTAAAATAGTGGTGTGAAAAATACGGTAGTGATTAAGAGTAAAAAAATAAAAATATGATAACTAAGATAAAAAATTTAAAAAGTGGTTGAAATATAGATGGTAGCAAGAACCATAGACAATTAAGATGTTGAACTGCATTAAAAATATGAAGTATTTTACTGTTTTCCCCTTCACCAAATTCAGAGGCGGAGTCAAGTAGCTAGGATGACAATTGATTTTTCAAAATTTCTCACCAAAAATCCGAGCTTTGCAACTGACCAAACATCAAACATGTTCTTAATTTGTATGAAATTTTTTATAAAATTTAGATATTTACGTTTCTATTTCAAAAATAATGATCATAGAATGCGTTTAAGTAATATTCATATAGAAATTATTAATTTTGAAATACGAAATTTTTAAAAGGAGATACTCGTGACCAAAAACGCATGAAACTTTTGTTCGAAAAAAAAAGTATAAAACTTTGTATACAAATTAAATTCATATAAGATAACATCACCGTGAAAAGACAAAAAAAATAATAATACACTCATTTAGCATGGGAGATTAGTCCTATTCCAAATTCCAATCCGCACTCTTGTTGAATTTCTTGTACCCTTGAATTAGTTTCATTATTATTGTTATCATAACATCCATCTAATGACCAGCAACCAGATGGGTAGGGTAAATAAAGCAAAGTCTTTATTTGATTTCCGAAATATTGGAGATAAAGCAATGAGGAAAGGAGATATCAGAGGCAGATATGTGTTGTCCGACACCGGAGATAGAGGAGTGACACTGGCCAAGACGTTGCAAGGAGGAGGGAGAGATTTGCGTTCAGAGAAAGTAATAGAGGAGGGACGAAGAGAGAGAGAGAGAGACTGAGGACGTAAACTTGGAGTGAGGAGCCTAACTGCAATTTTTCTCTTCTGCTGTCGTTGCTAGATTCGCTTCTGTCAGGTGCGAATTTGAAATAACAAATCGACGGCCCCGATTTAGTTCGCTCCATCCAATGGCGGATGAGAGTGGTTTCAAAAGTCCGAGCTTTACGTCCGGAATGAAAAAATCATAATTCTCCTATATATGCATTATATTATATATATATATATATTTATCCGTGAAGTAAGAATATTTTATACGATTCAGATTTTGAATTATTAGATTTGAAATGGGTGGATAAATTAAATTTTATATTAATTCTATGCATTTACCAAATGGAGATCACAGCCAACTTTGATTTGGATTAAATTCAATTTCCTAATTACAAATAATTTAAAACGCAACAAACAGAGTGGGTTTCACATCATCGTCAAGTTAGCTTGGAATGGAACTTAAAAGTAATAATAGCATGCTTAATCGGAGACGTGGAAGATATTATCCTTTATATGGTTCATGGGATTGGATCTTCTGTCGTTTCCCAAACCGTTGGCTCTTCCTATCTGAGAGGTGCGACTATCAACCCATGCTGCCTCTTGGCCGTTGATCACGATCTCCGCGAGCCGTTCGTCCTTTGGATCACCTTCATCGCTAGGCAGCCGAACAGATTTTTCTTAAGCCGTCCGTGCGTCCACCAAGAACTTGCCATGCAACTTGCGTGACTATGGTTCACGGTACTCTCTACCTCACATTCGCGACATTATCCAGTTGGCTTCCGGTGTTGCTCCACAATCCGATGATCTCGACCGTCCATCGGAAACCCATCTCAATGATTCCCAAGGATGAGTAACCGTAGTGCCCAGGGAATCGGACACACGTCCTTTTTCTAGCAGTGGGAATTTTATTATGGGTTGCACGTGGATTCAGTTTGATTTTAACTTTTAAGGGGCCGCGTATAAACTTTAGGATGGCGGCCGACTAGCATAAAGCCGCATTTTTCTACCGCGACAGCCTCCATTTCCAGATGGACGTGTGTTCTTTTATCGTCGAATCCGGTAAGCTGCATGAGCGGGAGATCTCACCAGGCAGCAAACCTCCCAAGAAGCTGAAAGCCTGAAACTGAAGGACGGGTGCGCGGCAACTTACTCCAAGTCCAGCGGACGGGATCCCTGAAATCCACATTCTACGTGCTGAGCGCACGGGAAGATACGTACGCAATGAGCCTGCTTGCAACACGATCTTCACCGTCTGTTGACTACTGCATAAAAGCGTTCTGGAAACACAACCTCCACCGTTGATCATCGGCAGATCCATCAGCTGCGATTCTAATCTGTAGTTCCTTCGTTCTTCCTTTTATTACTACTCGTATCCACCATTTAATAATTATCTTCTCTGCAATTTTTGTTGGATATATTTTAAATTCAATTAAAACACAATCGACGGATTCGATCTTAAAACGTAGTTTTATCTGGTTATTCGTAAAACCATTGCGAATAACATTATAGGTATATGCGCAGGGTGTGTTGATCAGTTGATGTGGACCTGTGGTGCGAGGGAAGGCATGGCAATTGCCAACTGCAAAGTGCAATGGCAAGGCAAGCAGCGCGTGCATGTGCTCAGGTCGTGCGTCGCTTATTTTTACCGCATGAGGCGCGGGCCGCTTCCTTTTCCCGACTTCCGTCTCCTCGGCGGATGTTTCCCTCCAGCCCTTTAGACGGTTCCCACCCGCCGAGGCCCATTACAAGTGGGCCGTGTAGCTCTTCCACCGGTTATTTTGGATATCTGCATCCGTTGCCGTGTTGGTGAGCAGGTCGCCATCGATGGGTATCCCAGCCAGAGACGCACATACAGGTGCAACTTCGAGCAGCGTATTCGTGGCTCGACCGTCGGATATCCCGAAACGGTAGGGTATTTTCTTGCCCATGTGACAGGAAGGGCACGGATAAAAATTCCCATGCAATTAGGATAGGATGGTTCCGAATGCGGATTACTGAAGTTCAAGAACTGTTGCCCGGCAACAGTTTTCATTATTGGTCAGCATGGTGATTGGCATACTTCATTTGTAAGAGGACTGTTGATCCGGGACCGTTCATGGTTCCGAACATCTGAAATCGACTAGAAATATATTTAATATCCTCTTCAATCATTTAAATACGTAAAATAGATATTTTAAAAATATTAAAAGTTGATTAATTTTATCCTAAAGTAGGGTACCTGTCATTCAACCGTCGGATATCCTAAAAGAGGAGAGTATTTTATCGGGCAGGATACGAATAAAAAATCTTGCGCAATTAGAGTAAGATAAGTCCCAAATTTTGGAACGGATAGAAATTGCTTGCTGAATTGATTAGGAAGTGTTTAGAAAAAAGATAAAATTTTTAATAAAAAAATTTACGTTAAAGAAAATAATATGATATAATAAAAGCGATTACAGGAATTAAAGATAATAAAGTTAAAATAAATAGGTTATTTGTATAAGTAGATGTGTAAATATAATTGAAAAATAAGATAATTATATAAAATATGTAAATAAATGATTTAAAATTAAAGTCGTTGCATTGAATGAAAAGTTTTATATTGAAAGACCGTGGGCGGAAAGCTTTAATTCTAGTCAGACATACCCTTGGTATTTGCTTATGAAATAAAATATAATTTAAATACACAAAATATATCATTCAGAAATGCTGAAATTTGTTTAATTTATCTATTCTTTGATATATTTAATGGATACATTTTAAAAGTATTACAAAAATTATTTTAAGGAATCACTTAGTAAGGTGGGTAGGGAAATAAGTGGGAAGTAAAGAACAAATATTTTTAAAATGTGTGAAAGTAATTAATATAATGTAGTTCAAGTGGAAAGGTAACATAGTAATTGCATGAGCAAAAAATTGGAATATAGTAATAAAAATTTTAAAAAATATATAGTACTTGATTAATTAAGATATGAAACCACTATTTGAAAGTTTGTGAAAAACGATAAATTTTCACGTGCCATTTTACCAAACAATGCATGAATATTTAAATTACGGTAAAACTAGAGCTAACTAATACCATAACTGATACTACTATGAAGGAATATAGTATGATACACTCATAACCTATTTGACTTCAAATAATGTATGATATGAAACTTTTTAAAATAAGATGCAACTAAGGTGGATTCCAATTTTGTCCAGACGAAGTTGCCCTCCTTACATATAAACCCTCCTTACATATAAACAATGCAGCTAAAATAACATGCAAATGATGTTGCTAACACCTTTTTTTTCTTGTCGTTTTACATATTTTTGTATTCAAAATTGTAAATTTATTATGTGTTTAGTACTATGTGGTGCAATTTGGGTCAAGTTCGCCACGTACAATTTAGATCAAGTTCAACTCAAATTGGCCAGCCAAACTTGATTCCCAATGTTATATATATATATTTTTTTTTACACCACAGGCCTTGTTGAACTTAATTTGCAAATATTATAGAGTTATCATTGAAGTGAACTTGAATCCAAGTTTCATTTTTTATTTTATATTTATGGTGTGTTTTATAAATGATAAAACTTTTAGATGAAAAGTTTATAATGTAAAAGTTATTAGAATTAAAGAAAATAACATGTTGTGATATGGATAATGATTATAAGTAAATATAATAGAGCTAAAACATATATGTTAGTGACATGGATAGTTGTGTATAATTAATTGAAGAGTAAGGTAACTGCATATGAAAATATAAAAAAATAATTAAAAAACAGAGTGGTCGTATAAAATAAAAAGTTTTATATTAAAAAGTTTCATTTTAAAAAAGTTCTATATGCAATCAAACGCACCTTTGTTATAAAAATATATTATAGACATAGGGTGTGTTTGGTTGAGAGTAAAATTTTGGATGAAAAGTTTGTAGGGGCAGAAGTTGTTGAATTGATAGAAAATGATGTGATATAATAGGGGTAATGATGATGAGTAAAGAGAATAAAGTTAAAATAGATAGATTAGTTATGTGGGTAGTCATGTAGAAATGATTGAAAAGTGTGGTAGTTTGCATAGGAAAATATGAAAAATAATTAAAAAATATAATAGTTATGAAGAGTGAAATGTTTTGGATTGAAAAGTTTTTGTTGACATTTTATTGTCTTAGACAAATGCACCCATAATATGTAAGCAATATTTATTTCTATACATGTGTAATGTAAGAAAATAATTAAATAATAAATTAGCCATACACAATGAACAGTTTTATATTAAAAAATTCTAATTTAAAAAGTTTTATTTGCAAGCAAACGCATTCTCATTATAAAATGTATTACGAACATAATATCAAAACAATATTTATTTATAACTATATATTTTACATTATTTATATTTATGTTTGAATATATGCCTCTTATATTGCAATTATATTATAAATACAGTACTTTCATTTATATCTATATTTGTATTATTTACTTTTACTCTAGTTCATTTTCTTTCTTTATTTTGTTTTCGACATTACATTTTATTCCAAGATTATTTTTTACATTACTATAATATTTAAAAATATGTAATTTAAATACTATTATTATGTTTGTTTATGTGATTTATTGTTATTATATATTTATATGAAAATTTAAATTTATCACTATTAAATAAAATATAAATTCATTGACTTTGATTCTAACCCAATATTCACAAATAGGTTAAGGCGTAGGTTCTGCGAATATAATTAATACTATGATTAAAATCAATATGAGTTTCATGAGCTCGATTTGCGCTCTTGCTATTTTGTCCGCGCATGAAGTTTAGGACAAGACTATACGACGCGAGTATCCATAAAAAAAATTTGGTGTTTAGTATTCAATCACTTTTAATCGTTTATTAGTTGGATCACATCGTAGCTTGTGATGATGTTGAGCTGTATTTATCACTTGAAGCCGGTTCGTACTCGGGTAAACGCTCAATTGGTTCAAATAGACACACTTGCACCGTTTGAAGGGATATGCTACTTTGATTCAAAAGTAGACATGGATGTGTAGCAAAATATGTGTACTTTTATGACGCGCTTGGCAATAAGGATAAAATGTCAACTAAATTTTTTCAATTACTTTATTTTAAAAGTTGAATAGGAGTGTGTTTGGGAATAGATAAAACTTTTAATAAATAATTTTGAAGAGTAAAAGTTGTCAAATGATGTAATATGATAGGGGTAATGACGAGTAATAAAGATGATAAAGCTATAATAGATAGGTTAGTTGTGTTAGTAGTTTTGTATAAATAATTGAAAAGTATGGTAGTTGTATAGGAAAATGTGAAAAAAATAATTAAAAAATATGATAGTTGCGGAGAATGAAAAATTTTAGATTGAAAAGTTTTAACTTGATATTTTTTAACCATTGCCAAATATACCCTAAGTTTCAACTTTCAAGTGAACATTGCCAAACTTCCTTGTTGTAAAAATTTTATTATTTTAATCAGTAGCCACTGTAATTTCACTTGCTTCGTGGGTGACACTATTGTTATTATGCACTTGATGTAATTCCTTGTTTAAATCTACTGCAAATAAATCATCTCCGCCTTAAATAATTTAATATTATTATTCTCAAGTAAAATATTAAAATGCGTTCGGACCATATTGTAATTATGGCGCAGCCCACCAAATAACAGTCAAATCATGGAAATTGACATTTATGCCAATAATTGTATTTAGAATCATCCATCGTGGCCGCATATCAAAATTTGAATCTAAAATTGATATATGTACAAGTCTCATTAAAAATAATATAAAATTAAATTAGCATATGTATTAGCTTGATAGTTGCTTTTCAACACTATGTACGGGTAAATGATTTATAAAATATTATTATATTTTAATAAATATAAAGCTTATTTATAGTGGATTGTGCCACAATTATGATGCAATTTGACCGAGTATCAATTTTATATATGATTAAAGTTGAGTTCATTTTTATTTCTCAAAAAAATTGAGTTTATTTTTAGTTTTCACAATTTTTTGACATAGAAAACCCTAAATTATACAACTGCCATGTAATTTTCTTAGTATTCATTACCACGCAGTGCATAATTTGTTTAGTTGGACTTTTGCACACGTGATCTTAGAAATTTACTACGGCAGATCTGCCTAGTTTGAGTTTTATCCGTGTGATTTTGTCAAGTTCAATTTTGTATCTAGGAATGTTTATTTAACTTAGATACCAAAAATTACATCAATACATAATTCGAATCATTTTAGAATTATCTAGCAATGATTTTAATTTTATTAAAAATAATCAATTTACTATAAAGACCCATAAGATACAAATTCAATATCTAAACAATATAAAATATTTGTCTTAGAATGATTTTACATGATTTCGTAATATTCTGTAACTCTAGTGCACTCATTTAAATAATTTTTTAAAATTACACACACCTGTGCACATTTAAAAATTGGCACATATATAATTTTTTATATATAAGTAAAAGCAATAGCGTTAAATATAATCGACGAATTAGAGTCAACAAAATCATGACTCAAACAAAACAAGAATACCAAAACCAATTTATAACATCAGACGTATAAAAGCCGGATTCTAATTTGTTTTACACAAAATGCATCAAAACGGTCATAAAAACCTTCGTATTTTGCGTGGTCGATGATACACATTAAATTACTCAATGAAAGTATTTGTTTATTTAATCAATATGATTGAATTTTAGTGAAATTATTTTGTTAATTTTATGTCACGAGAAACATTATTCGAAGAAAATAATGAAACATATTTAATTACTTCATATTTTAAAATATAAATCTTGGTCTAGTGACTCATTATTGCAGCCGTTTAGTCCTGCCAAGCATTCTGCAGCCAACAGCGAATGTTATTAAGATAAATGACGAAATTAACGATTAAAGTGGATTGGACAATGGACATGTTCAATCCAACGGAGCGGGTGATCCTTGCGCCGGAGGAGGATTGTGGGGCGTCAAGCGCGACGAACAGGAGAATGGCTCTTTTTCCCCTCTTTATAAATAGCCGATCCCCACAACTTTGTTGATTTCTCTTCCCTTGCAAAGGGTTTTGATGAGTGAGGAGAAGCAAAACTGAGAAGGAATACAAGGAATTAAAACCCTTCGAATTTGATAGAAAACCCCCAGTCCAGGGCCTGTAATAGCAAAACCTTTCTCATTCTCACTCACTAGTTTTTGCAGCCCCTGCACTCTTTTTGCCCCATTCCTCCCTTCTCTCATTCGCTCAACGCGAATCTCAGCATCCCCGGGACTTGACAAAAAAACCCCATTCTTTCTCAACAACAGCTCAATCCATCCGTTTCCCACGACTATTGATCCGCATCTTCCCCCTTTCCGGGCCTGCTTTTAGCAAATATTCGGTTCTCTGATATTTCTAGGGTTTCATCAGATTGTGACACTGACCACGGCAGTTCTGCGGCCATATCTGGATCGAGGATCGAGATCGCGCCAGCGCGGATTATGGGCGCCGGTTCGGATCTCTCTCCCAGTCGGGGCTGGTGCGAATTTAGTAGCTAGGGCGTCGATTGTGCACAGTAGATTGCATTCTTTCAGTAGGGCTTGGCTGGGATGGTAAAAATCTGTACTTCTTGGACATGGAAGAGGACTGCACTTTAAAATTCATGCTTGGGAGTTGTTTGGATCAGCTGTGATGTGAATTCACTGCCAGATTTGGAGTTCGGAGGCATCTGAGATTGCTGAGCTCTGATCCTGTTCCGTTGCCGGGAGATGCCTGCCTTGTGGAACTTGGGACATGGTTTTGGCTGATTAGGCGGTGGCGTAATCTAACAGCCTGGTACAAGAGGCAGGCGATTTTATTGCTGACGAATTTTGCTTTTCCAAATTTCATTAGGTTATCGGTACAGGAAGGCATACGAAGCATTGGGCTTGTGTGTTATTTTTGTGATTTCTGAATTATCTTTTGGATTGGTTTGTGTAGTTTTTTTTTGGGGGGAGTGGGGGGGTCTGCCAGGAGTGATTTTTCAGTGATCTGGGCCAGCTACGAGCTGTTGATTTGCACTGATTTTGGTTGAATTCAAGCAACTGCAACTACTGCTAACTATCGGAAGAGGATTTTGGATTGTTCTATTTTACAAGGGCGAGGTTATCCTTGATTGTCATTGAAGCTGGAAATCAGTGAATGGGCATAGTGCATGGACGGTAGCAAGTTTACTGATTGGTTTCATTACTGGAACAGAATTCATTGGAGTTAAGTGAAGCATTTGAATTAGGAGGATCTTGTATCACTTGATCCAGGGACAATTGCTGTGCAATGTCTCGCTGCTTTCCATTTCCACCACCGGGCTATGAAAAGAAGGCTAGGAGTGATGATGTAGAATTGCTGACAAAGGTTTATCCTTTCCCTCTTCAAATATGCTATTATTTTCATCTATGTTGCAGTTTCTGCTGAACATTGACCAGTATTAATTATTCACATCAATGATCATTTTAAGTTGAACAAGTCTGTTATCTTTTATGGTATGTTCAGCGTACTGTATTTCATCTGCCACCAAGCTTATTGGGTGTATTTTGCTAAAATTCGTTATGGATTGGAAGAGTTAATGATTCACATTTTAATTGTGAAGTCCATGATTTCCACCAGACATTGCTATCAGAATTTAGTTACAATGACTTCTAAATTGAATAAAGGAAACTGTATTCAGTTGTTCTCATCAAACACAACAATATGCTTCTCATGTCTCAAATATCTCCAAAGGGTTCTGTTGTGTTGTAGTGCTCATTTAAACTTCGCATGGACTTAGCTTTGGTTAGCTTTTCCATGGCTTGATGACTTAAGACACTGGATCTGCTGGGCTTGATGATTCAGCATTTTGGTTTCCACGTGGGATTTCAAAGATTGTGAGTGTCGAATTAACAGCATGTGAGAGGGAAACATTTAGTTTTGAGATCAGCCCTTTTATTCCAGTGAAATTTTACTCTCAGGATCAGTTTCAGAGATTTTTATGGTGTGGGCGACTTCTGTGCACAGGTTTGCAGTTTTATGTCTCAGATATACATTCTCAGATGCTGCCGATATTTTCACCTAAGAGTAAATAGTGTGATCCATGTCCAAAGAAGGAAATCATGCGTGCATATTTGAACATTCCCATCATGTTTCTAGGAATTCTATATCAAATGTAGCCAATGAATCTAGTCTAGTCAGTGAATTTATTCTTGACATTTTGGCCATGAGAGAATTGTGTCATGAAGAGTACTGAACCAATTGATACAAAGGGTTCATGAATTCCTATTGCATGTATGGATGCATGCTGAGAAACCTGCTTGCAATTTTTTCCATGCTAACTTGATAAAACTGAATAGAAAGCTGTTCTGTACATTAAAATCTCTGGCTGATTCATTCATCTTTACGGATGGCATCCCTTGAGATTGCTTGAATGGTGACAGGCTGTGCCTCTGTATTCTCTGCCATGCATCTACTGTTTAGATCATTTAATACTATTATGGAACATATTGATTCATCTTCTTATGTGAATGCAAGTACTCACCAATCCAAATTACAACGAATTGTGTCACTAGAAGCATTCCAATGTTTTGATTTCATGATTTTTCTCAATGGAGAAGTTAGTAGTATGAAAAGTGTTTGTGAAGAGGTTTTCAATAATCACTCTGGCAAAAACTCTGCCCCTCGGTGCTGAGTGGTGGCCCTCTTGTTTGCCAAGCTAGCTAGCTTTTGTGTCCTTGGCCAGGGAAGTTAGGTTTTAGAAATCAACTCTTCTTGTTTCTTCCATAGTTGTCAAAGGCGCGCCTAGGCGCAGGGAGTGTGCCTGTAGGTGTATGCGCAGCTTCAATCAGGCGCATATAAGTGCGTGCCTAGGTGCAATTCCCCAGACGTTCGCTTCCAGCGCTTCATAAAAGCAGCCATGCGGTCGTTTTTTCAAAAGAAAACTGAAAAAAATGTGGTAAATATAAAATAATAAAAGCCAGCAGGCAGTGACCCTTTTTAAGGCATCATCTCCCGCTGAAAGAAAAAAAAAAGAGGGAAAACGAAGAAGAGAGAAAAAAAAAAAAAGGGAAAATGAAAATCTGCTGCTGCCTATTGTTCGGAGATTCGGAGCTGCTGGTCAGAGAGAAGAAAGGCTTGAAGAAAAGTTGTACTGCTGCTTACGGGTTCTCCTTTTCCACCTCCTCCTCGTCATTTTTCTTCTTCCCGCATGGCATCCTTTTTTTCCCACCTTAGCCAACAGCGGCCTCTGTTTTTTCCCTTCTTCTTCATCCTATTTTTTTCTTCTTATTCTTCTCTTTCCCTGCTGCAACAGTCGGTTACAGCCTTTGCCTTTTTCTTTCCTTCTCGCAATTTTTTTTTTTTTTTAAATTTCTTTTCTGCAGCAGTTGGCTGCAAACCTACAGCCCCTGGTTTTTTTTTTTTTTGGTCTTTCTTGCTGCACACGACATGGGTCACTTTGCTGCAGCCCCTTTTTCTTTTTTTATATTCATTTTTATCCTGCTGCTCTTTTTAATATATTATTATGTTGCTGTTGATGCTTCTATTTATGCCACTGTTGTTGATGTTTTTTTATTCATTTTTATGCTGCTGATGTTTTTTTATTCGTTTTTATGTTGCTGTTGACATTTATGCTGCTGTTGCTGTGCTCTTTATGTTGCTGTATGCTACTATTTTTTTATGCTGCTGCTTCTCATTATGCTGCTGTTTTTTATGAGTGATGAACCTTTATTTCTTTTGTATTATGAATCTAACACACTTTTGAATCATAGTACTATGTTTTTTTTATGGGAAATCGTATTACTATGTTGAATTGAGATTTATGATTATATTACTTTGTATGATAGTCATGAATTATTTTTTGTTCTTGATAATTGTAGGCATGTATTGTTTAATTCTTACAATGTTAATATTATTTTCTTACTCACTAGTTTTAGCCTTTTAGGCATTACTATTTTTTAGATAAATTTATACAAGGCCTTGCTTCAGTCAGGCCCGTGCCTTGAATGTGCGCCTTGCACCTAGGCCCCAGGACCCTCTTGCGGAGCCTCTGACAACAATGGTTTCTTGTACGGTCAGCCTGTCAAATGTTATGATTTATTTTGATAATTAATAAGTACCAATATTGAGTCATGGAAAATAGTTAGAATCAAGAAATAAAAGATAAAACCCAATGAATAACAGGTGCTATGATTACCGAGAGAATTAAGAATAATGACTGAGAGACATGGAATCATGGGTTACTAACTTCTCTCCATATGTATTCCATTTTCTGATGGAACCACTCACATTGCCAATTATGATAAGTTTCTCATGGAGGAGTCTGCTGCTTTGAATATTTGACAATCCAAAAGAAAGTAAATCAGAGACCCAAAAAGGAAAAGAAAAGAAACGAAAGCTAACTATCGTCTATTTTTGAGTGGTGTGTATCTCTCTTGATGGTTCTGCTCAACCAACAACCATGAGAGGATGCATGGGAGATCTTGGAAAGTGAGAAACTACTATCATCGAATGCTGGTAGCGTATGCAGATGCTCTTTGTAACTGAGGTTTTGATATATAAATAAAACGGTTTATGTTAATTTCCTATTTCAAACTGTCACTTTGTATTATTTTTAAAATTAGTGTAGGCTTTTTGACGCTGCATGTTCAATGGATTGTTGTAATACATAACTGTTTGCATGCTCTCCTTTGTCAATTTGTAAATTCTAAAATACAGTGTGGGGACTGGAAAGGCGGCATGCACAGTGATGCAAATTATATATCAGTTGCTTGCCTGTGCTTCTATCATCCATTATATATGATTTTTGTAGTTCCAGTCTGAAAAATAAGATGTAATTTCTCTATTTGTTTCCAGCAATAGGCCATGATTCCTGTATTCGTAGGCATCTAGTCCGGATGATTGTGGATACCATATAAGCCATCAGCTGTCTGCAGTTGTAGGGTTTGTTTGTATTTTCTCGTGCACATACAGATTTCTGAGCGGATTTACAAGTGAACTCATTGGCGGTATGGTGGTTAAGAAGAAAACTTGCTTGTTGTAGCATTAATTGTTTCCATGTCTGCACTTTTTGATTTGGAGAGCATCCAGAAGTTGCAGTTATTTTAGCTCCCTGAAATGTTATACTTTACTAACCTTGTGGTGTCTATTGACTGTTGAAGGAGATAGTTATGGCTGATGTGTTTTACTGTTACTCTCTCTTTCTCTCATTCATTCCAGAGATTACTAAATACCACAGAGTTTGATAATTACTTGGTCAGCATATCTAATGGAACCTATGGTTGAATTTGTTCCAGCATACAGCCAAATACTAAAGACGCTAAATACTATCTACTGGAAGCCTGAAAACCGAATGTCTTGTGGTGATTTTTTTCTAATTAAACTTATTTTTAATTTCAGTACATATATTCAGTCATTAAACTTGCTTTATACTATTCATTGGAATTCAGTGTTATGTTTCAATGATAACATCCAATCACTGAACTTGCTTTATGCTAGTCATTGGAAATTGGTGTTTTTCTCTGATCTTCTGCATTAACTTGATTCGGATTTTCTATGCCTAATTCTGAAATTAATTTGCAGGAAAAGCACAAGGAGAAAAAGCATAAAAAAGAGAAAAAGGATAAGGATAAGAGGGAAGGTAAGGAGAAGAAGGACAAAGACAGAAGCAAAGAGAAACATAAAGAGAAGAAGGATCGAAAGGAAAAACACAAAGACAAGAAGAAGGACAAGGACAAAAATAAGATATCTGATGAGAAGGGACCGGAAGGCAGGCCTGAGGGTGATGATGATGCAAAACTTGCTGCAATTAGCCAGCAAGGAAATGATCTTAAGGATTCTAAATTTACAGAAGAGCTTGGCCGCAGGATCAAAGATGAAGCAACAGGAACTGGAAAACCACATACCATTGGAGCTGACCAAAGAAGATTGGTGGCAATTGCTAGAACAATGGAGAAGGAAAAGGTCATTGAGAAGAGGGCTGAAGCAAAAGAAAAGGATAAAATCAAGGAAGGTGATGATCGGAAGAGGGATGGACCAAGTAGGGATGAGAGAAAAAGTGCTGGAAATCAGGCATTTCAAAACATCGGCGGTACTGAACAAAGATGGATGGAGGCAATGGGTAGACCTTCAGAAAAGGATGGAAACCAAATATCTCAAACGATTACAACCCAAAGAAGGATTGGGGAGATTGATAGATCAACAGAGAAGGATCGAAACCAACTTTCTCAAAATATTACAACCCATAGAAGGATTGAGGGGGTTGATAGAGCAAAGGAGAAGGAAGGACACCAGATATCCCAAAACGTTACTGGTTCAATATCAATTCAGAGAAGGACTGAGGGAATTGATAGACCAAAGGAAAAGGAAGGTAATCAACTCTCTCAGAGTACCACCAGTGCAGTTCAGAGAAGGTCTGAGGGGCCTGGTAGACCTACAGAGAAGATTGGAAACCAGATCCTGCAAAACATTAGTGCTCAAGAGCAAAGAAAGGTTGATGGCGCATGTAGATTGTCAGAGAAAAATGGAAGTCAGGCCTTTCAATATGTCATTGGAGATCAGAGAAGGATTGAGAAAGTGGGTAGACAAACAGAGAGGGATGGGAACCAGATCTTTCAAAACACCTTTAGTGGAGACCAAAAAAGGAATGAAGGAATGGGCAAACCCTCAGAAAAGGAGACTGAGAAGAAGACCGAGAAGAAAGATAAACATAAAGATAAGGAAGGGAGTGATAAAAAGGGAGAGAAACGAAAGAAAAGAGATCGAGAGGAGAAAAGAAGGAAAGGAAAAGATAAAGACTGGGAAAAGGAGAAGGAGAAAGAAAAGGAGAAGACGAAGGAGCTAGGTGAACACAAGCATACACAAGATAAAATAAAAGAAGGTCAAAAGGCACAAATAGAAACTGCTCCCAACATCAAGGCTTCTCACCTTCCTCCCAAGGAAAGTGAGAAGAGTTTAGTTACGGTGGAAAATTTTAAGAAGAGGAAGGAATTTGAGATGAACGGGTTTATACATGGTAAGGTCCTTTCTGGTGCTATCATTTTATATCCCCCCTTAAATGTCAATTTTTTTCTTTGCTTCTAACATGTTGCATGGGTTCCATTTAGCAATCACTGCCAAATCTTGCCTCTTTTTTTTTTTTTTTTTTGGCACATTGCAAGATCAAGGAGGCTTATTTGGCAGCACTTTTGGAATATGAAGCAAAAAATTAGACCATCCCTTTTGTATGTTGCGAGTTTGGTGGCTGCACATTGGTATCTTTGCAAACATGGGTACCGAGGCAAGCATAAGCATGCGTGCATGGTGGTGTGGGTGCAGAGATGCATGCATCTGTCATCGGTGTGCGTTTTATGTAGAAAATGGACCAATTGTGATTTATCACTGATTAGGGACTTATTGCTAAATTTGTAAGAGCATGGTAGGTTGGTTCAATCTTCACTGTATTGCTAATTAGATATTCCTTTTGGAGATAACATCTGATTTTTCTCTGAAATTTGTTGCTAAAACCAAGATAAAAATGAGAACAAATTAGGAAATTTTCAATGAAATTGGAACTTGAATATAAATTAAGATAAATACAAATGGAAATTTACAATTTGAAAATTTATTTAAATGTCAACATTTAATCAACAACAGAAGTTCACGTGAGCCATATGCTGAACTAAATAGGGGAATAAATTACAAAACCAAGTAGAAATTGTAATGTTGGGTAAATGTATCTAAGGCATGTAGAATGCCACATATGATAAAAGTTTAGAACTTCAAGGAATTTACTGGAATTTGATCATTAAAAAATAAGCAAATTATTAACAACATCACCGGTTAGAAACTCATAAAAATATTTAGGCTTTGTTTGGCTGCTTATCCTTCTCGTCGAATGTGCCAAACATATTGCTCGTTTGCAGAAGTTGATTAATTTTGTTTCTCGCAAACCTGAAAATTTCACTTACTTTTCCTAAATTTTAACCACCTCTCTGAAATTGTGAATTGCCAAACACCTCATGAAATTTGTAAATGGGCTTGTCATCCACTTAATGTGCAACCAAACAAAACCTTATTCATAGGATTAATTTATGTTGGGTCAAATAGGTAAACCTCAAAATTTCCTTAATTACATTCATATAAGATTGAATTAGAAAATATTAAATCTGTGAACTGTTTTAATTTAGTTCTAACCTATTCTATTTAATTATATTACCGGTGTAGGATTAGCAATTGATTCTGGAATTTTCCTTGAAGTGCCTCTAATTTTCGTCAAAATCTCACTTACTAATTATGATCCGAATCATTGTTTTTAATAATTTAAGGTTCGATCGAATCATTTGATTCGTGATTTTTTCCAAAAGCTAATCCTGAAATTTGAAAATTAAGCTCAAGTCCATTAAAAAGAAAACATGCAAGGATGTATGTTGCATTTGTTACAAGTGAAAACAACTGTTTTTTGGGAAACAGTCAAATGGATTGAAGGACTATTTTTTACTTTTGTCTAAGTCTGACACCGAACCTGAAAAATTAACAAATCATCGAAGAATGATACACTTCTCAGGGAGATGTTATCATTTATTGGGAGGTGATATCTTCAAATTATTGATAATGTCCTTCGCTCCCAGAAAGATGACATCAGCAATATTATCAATGATATTTACCGTCCAAGGCCTTGGTTTGTCAGTGGGTTGCTGCTGATGAGCAGCTTTGATCCATGTTAATCAGTTTGGGAGCAGGCAAGGACTGTACAAGCCATTCACTTATTATTTACCCTTGCTTCAGGAAAATACTATGGGAAATCTAGAAAGCACATAAAAATTCAGATTATAGGCTGCTTTTTAAAATGATTATTTGAAAAGTTTGGGACAAATTCTCTTAGGTGGATATTATGCCTGCATAAACTTATGAACAAAGACGTCTATGAACCTGTCTACAAGACATGCTTTATCGTTTTCCTGTAACTAAATAGACGCTTTAATATGTTATTTTGTGGACATGGGCGATCTTTTTAGTTTGATCTTTATATAAGCAAGAAGCCATAGCAATTCAATGAGTTGTCTCTATGTAACTAATAAGCCATAGCAATTCAATCAATTGTCTTTTGACAATTAGCGACAATTGGTTGCTATTTGACCTGTTATCAGCTTATGAACTTCCACGGATGAATTATTTTGGTGGTGTTAATTTGGCTGCAAACATCACTTAGTTTCATGTGTGTATATATATACATATATTTGTCCAACATAGTCAAGTTTCCAATTGGTAAAGTTAACAGTAAGGAGTAAAATTATAATTAATCCTCCGGAGACATCAGTACAATGTCATTACTTACTCAATTTGCATGTTATCATTGTCAAAGCTGTTTCTGACATTCCCATAACCCAGGTTGCCACATTTTGTTATGTTAATGAAAGAAATGAAAGAATTTTATGATGGTGGCATGCATAAAGGTTAGTTACTGCCAACATTTGTAGTAAGAAAGAATAGTATAAAAGCATCAAATTGATTTGATCAAAGTGCCCTTTTCAGTTGGTTCAAATGAGTTTGGTTCTTTTTCTTCTTTTTTGCTGTGTAGATCTTTATCAACTTCTTAGATGGTTGACTATCTGCTTGACCTTCTATGTTCAGAAAATGAGTCGTGCCCCAATAAGTTGGCAAGGCCAGCTTCTTCCTCCCCTCTGGAAAATGGAAGGAAGATGGAGTTGTGCCATATAGCCGTCCAGGGTGCTCCTGATAGGCAAGGAGCAACTGATAGCACAAAGGTGGAAAGCAATAAGGAACAGCAGCAACGGCAAAAGCAGCTGCACCATAAAGTTAATGGCACCATAGAAGTGGAACCATCGAAGCCTGCAGTGGACCCATCTGTTTTCATGGAAGATGGAGCATCCAAAAGGCCAGCTCATCCTGATTCCAAATATCTAAGCCAAATACTTACCATCCCAAAGTTGGAAGAATGGTCTGGCTTTGATGACCAGGAATGGCTCTTTGGAAGCAAGGCTCTTGATTCAAAGTCTAAGGCAGCTGCATCTGACATACTTAATGAAACACCACAAGTATGGGCAGAAGCACTTCGAATTGAGCCAGTTGATGTCTGTGCCTTGCCGTATGTCATTCCTTACTGATACTGGCAGTTCACTTTATTACCGAATGCCGATTCTCAGAGTATACCGAAGAAGGTATGGGCAGCACGTCCGTAAGATGGTTGCCAGTAATCTTACTGCATTCTCATGTTATTATTCTCCTGTACTTTCAGGTATGATTTTCCAACCTGTTGCAGTAAGTATAGTACATGCGGCTGTCTTTAAACTGTTTGAGAAGTGTGACTTAGATCCTTGCAGAGGTGCTTGAATTGGTCTTCATAGCACTTAATGCCATCATGGCACCTGTTTGATGTCCTAATCATTCATGATATCGGACCCTTGACTAACCACTCTGCTGCATAGGTTGTCACTAATTATCTAGTCTCATTATTCCCCATGATGAGTGGACCAAACTTAATCTTGGGCCTTCGCACCTTTCTTGTAGGGTTTGACATGAACATCAGCTGTGTCCATGTTGGTCCATGGTCTGTGAATGTCCATTTTTAACTGCCTCAGTATGGATCTCTTTTGCAGGGGCAAAATATTTTACATCATATCATGTCAAAGACTGTCCAGTTGCTTGCTCTGCAGTAGGTTGGCACATCCAGTGGGATTTGGATTTAAATGGCCAGACTTCTCTCAGGACTGCAACAAATTAAGCAAGACTTATAACCTTGAAGCAGCGTGGCATGGAATTCCTGGTGCATAAATGCTGTGGAAAAAAGGGGGCAAAAAATCCATAGTCCAATATGTTGAAAGGAAAAGGATGCGTGTCCGCTGGTTTTCATTTGTTTAAAAGCCAGTGACCTAGACCGAGAGAATCATGCGGCAGTACCACAAAATTTTGATTTGTACCATATATGATCTTATTACAAATGTACAATAGAGGGGAAAGAAAGTAGGAAAAAAAAAGAAAAAAAGAAAAAAAAAAAGGCATTGTTATTCATTCATCCTTTGTCTCTTCTGTCTCTGCTGTTTTCTTTCATTCATTTGCAAAATTTTGTTCCTTTTGGCTGCTCAGGTCGTAATTCATTAGTTTCTGATATAATGTTGGCAAGGATGTACATTCTTGTGTTCATATGACCTCTAAGATACATTTTAGCATTGTTTCGCCTTCGCTTTCTCTCCGTCTTTTGTGGGGGAGGGTAGGATGGGCTGGTATGGAGTTAAGAGGATTGTGTATATTTTGGAGTTGGCGCCAGTGAGTTGATGGCATAACTCTCGAGATAGTTGAGATAGTCTGTAAACAAGATCCATCTTGATAACTTAAGTCTTCTACCCAGTGTAAGTTAGAGCCTTTTTTTGCCCCTTTCAGGGCTTTGGTTTTGTTGCTGGCTCCAAAGTACAACTAATGCGGTTGTTGAGGTTCCAACAATTTCCTGATTGCACCTTATGAAAGTAATGAGACATGACATTTTAGGGGTATGACCTAGTTATTCTGTTTTTTTTTTTTTTAATTCATTTATTTTATCTCCTTTAAAGTGAGGGTTCTCGGGGAAAATTTTTGTATGTCTGGCAGTTCCTTGGAATCTTGAGATGCTTGATTGCTTGAGAATCAGTGGATTTGATGCGTTGATTGCATATTGCCCCTCTACTGGAAGGTTTAATTAATACATATGCTCGGGTTTTCGCATTATGCTCGGGGATTGTCTCTCGTATTTATAAATTACTTTGATTCTCTCTCAACTTTCTATTTGTGAAAAAAACTGATTTCTTTGATTAACCATTAGAGTTCGTGGTCTCCTCTTGATCATTGTCAAAACATCTAAGTTCAATATCCTTCATTATTTGTAGACGTTTTCCTTTTATGTTTTTTTTTTTTTTTTTTTTTTTTTTTTGATGAAAAGGAAACACCCTATCCCCTCCCCCCCCTCCCCCGATATGAGGGAAGGAAGAGATAAGGAGATCCTAGCAATTCATTGCCAAAAAAATGTCTGTACATAATTTTTCCAAAATAATTTGAGGAGGGTTATCCCACCACACTTGTGTTTTGAATTACGTTGTTGTTAATTTCGTTAGTTTTCATTTACATCTACCTCAGTACTTCGCCTCGCTGCATTTTTCTCGTGGTTATTTGGTTTTCTGCAATGCTACTTTGCATGCTGCGGGGGACTAGTATGATAAATTCTATAAAATTTTATTTGATTTATTTGCATTTTAAACATGAAGTTTGCGAATTAACATTTTGAAACTAAGTGAAGTTTGGTTTTTTGCATTTTAAACCCTTGGCTCTCACAACATAGAAAAATACCATCAAAATCTTGTAAAATGTCTAAAATGATGTTTACATTTTAAATTCCCTAACTTCACGTATTTTCATTTTGAATTATAAAAAAAATTGGATTTTTTATTGCAAAAACGGCTTACGTATGCATGGAGTATAATAGACCATTGGATTATTAGAAATTTTAATTTTTTTCCTCATTCATGAAATTGATAATGATTACCAAGAGATAAAGGAAAAAAGACCAGTTGTTATTGAAATTGGAGGAGGTGTCTGCACTAAGATCTGCTGTTGAAGTTATGTTTGATGCTTGATTTGGTTGAATTTTGAAAAAGAGAGAATAGTTGGTATTTTCTTAATTTCTTGATAGCTATGGTTGATTCTATGAATCAGAAAAAAGGTTAAATTTTTTGATAATCCAACAGTTTACAACACTTCATGAAAATATAAATATAAGGGTGCAACTCAGGCTCATGAAATTCGAGTTTACTTCAACGTTAACTATAATCTTATTTATAAAACATTGACTATAATTCTAACTTTATTTGTAAAATTTAAATTCTAACTCTATTTTTGAAAATCGGGTTTAAGTTGAGTATCGAGTTGAAATTTATGTTGGTGAATTTATATTTTATTTAAGAGTAATAAGTTTAGAATTTTATACAAATATATAATAATAACAAATCATATAAGTAACATAATATTATGTAGTGAAACTATAAGCTATAATTTTTTTGAAAAATAGCAATATAAAGAATATTTCTAGAAAAAATTTAATATAAAAAATAAGATATAAGGAATAAAATTAATGGATGTAAAAGTAAATGATAGAAATAAAAGATAAATAAAAATAAAAATAATAGATTTTATTTTTAACATAATTACTATATGTCAGCATGTATTCAAATATAAATATAAATAACATAAGTATACAAAATATAAAGAAATATTGTTTAAACATTACGTATATAATACATTTTATAATAAACACAAAATAGGAAATCGAGCTTGGGTTCACTCGAACCCTACCCTATCATATTTGCAAATCAGGTTTTTCAGGTTCGGTACCCTATCATATTTGCAAATCAGGTTTTTCAGGTTCGGGTTGGGAAAAAGTAAGTTCAAACACTGATAGTCTAAAATGTAAAAATTTAAAATTTATAGGGTTTAAAATGCAAATATGCAAATGTGAAAAGTTAGAGGGCTTAAAGTGCAAATTTCTCGAATATGTTAGATAAAAGGATAGCAACGAAGTGCCGAACGCAGAGTTGTGGGACGGGCAAAAGTCACATATAAGATCCATGAGAAACCTGTTCTTTTGCTCGCAAAACGTGTAAATAGGCGTTTGTGTTGACCCTCACCAGACCAAACACCAGACTGCTCAGCTGCTGGCTAGGCTTGCGCAATGCTATGCTTGCTAGCTGGCCCAACACGCAAATTGCAGCGGGATATTCTACCTGCCGCTAGCTCGCAGTCGATACAATAGTCTAGCGTTTATCTCTTAGTTTATTTACTTCATATCCTATTCAGCAAAGACGTCTGGTGTTTGTTATGTTGAGATACATGGCCATTTCTTTGGTGGATCAAGAAATTCGAAATTCATATGCATTTCGACAAACCTTAAGAAACCCACTTATTCCAGTGTTTTTTTTTTAAAAAATAAAAAATACTGACATCTCGGCTGGTATACAAAGCTGATCCACCCACCCCATCAACTGTTGGATTTTTACAAAATTCGGTTTTAGGTGTCACGTGAAGACGTCCAATATGCGGGCGCTCAACAAGTGCACCTGGCAGCATTGAGCCTTAATACTCCAGGGTGCAGATACCTATTTTATTTTATTTTTTTGAAATTTTTTATACAAATGTTAATCTAAATGTATTTAACATATTTATCAATTTTTACTATTTTTGAAAATTTTTAAATATTTATTTTGAATTTTTAAAAATCAATGGCATGTTTCGAAATAAATATCTAAAAATTTCAAAAAATGATAAAAATTGATAGACATGTTAAATATACTTAGATTAACAAGTTTATGAATATTTTTTTTTTTTTTTTTTTTAAAAATAGATGCATACACCCGGAAGCATTAAGGCTGGTCAGCGCCCCAATATGCTGGTCCCCTCCAAAGGATCCAGACGACCTAGCTCTAAATAAAGAAAGATTCATTGTACTTGTAGCCTACTCGCGGGCTTCACCTAATCTTTTCGGTTCTTTTCATTCCATTTTTTTTCGTTCAGGAATTCCCGCATCATCTTAGAGGCCAGAAATGCCTTATTAATGAAGCTTTCCAAACAGATTCATAGGTGATAATGATGATTATCCACCCAAGTTTCAATATCAACGGTATATGGCTGAACAGATGCATGATTCCACGCTTCTATAGATGCTTTCCCCTTCAAATGAGACAGAGCAGAAAAAAAAAAAAAAAATTCAACCTTCAATTCATCCAGGAGAATGATGATGGAATTGTATAAAACCCAAAACCAAGGTCCCAATGGCACTTTTTATCTGCCACATCGACTCTTTTCTCCTTTCTTTTTTATTACTAGAAACATTTGTTTGCCATCCATTATGGAAATGAGTGGGCTCTCAAACTAACAACTTATTCTGGTCATTTTACCCAGTGGAGCCCTCTGGGAAAAAACCATGACAGATATTCCAACTACCAAAGCAAGAAAATTGAAGATGATTGCCCTTAGGTTCATCCCCAAGAAAAGGTACTGTTTGAAATTGTTTGTAGAAACATTGCCTTCGCTGCTGAATCAGTTGAAAAACGACCCAAGACAGCGATTGTCGCTGTATTGCTTCCCACCTTTTCAATTCCTCTAGAGATCATGCAGATATGGTTGGCTTCCACCACAACCATTACACTCTCTCCCACGATAGAAGAAACTGCTTCAGCAATTTGCCGCGTTAGCCTCTCCTGCACTTGGAGCTTGCATCCATGAAAGTGCACTATTGTTTGTAGAACAGACCGCTCGATTGTTTCTGATTCTTCAGCATGGAAGTAGCTTACATGCACCACACCATGAAATGGAAGAAGATGGTGCTCACATTGTGACCAGAATGGGAGGTTCAGTGCTGACTGGATGCCACTTCGAGTGCTGCTGTTGTGGTTAGCTCTGCTATGTGGAGCAAGGTCATGTGGGCCAGCTTGAAAATAATTGAATCCATTCAGTTTCATCTCCATGTTGGATCGCTTGAAGTTCATCAGCCACTGGACAAAACGTTGAGGCGTGCCCACCAGCTCTTTCCTCAATGGGTTTTCGCCTAAAGAGTGGATAATTGAAGCAACAGCGCTAACCATGGCAGGGTGCATTGTTCCAGTCTTGAACAAAATTTTACCATTTGGTTGGTTCTTCATGGCATGACCATTGCTTGTTGGGACATCATGATTCCTAGATGGGCACCAGGCTTGAATATTGGATGAAGAGAATGGATCCATCTGCACAGTCACACCTCTGAACTTGAGGAGGGCTGAGAAGTCACCCCATGAATCACTTTTTGGATCTTCAAAATCTCCAGAGCCAGAAGAGAGAGAAATTTGTGCCCACCCTTGCATATCTCTTTTGACAGGTTCACCAAGGTTGACACTGCTCCTTTCTGCTGATGGGAATGGAATGTGCCAGCATTGAAGAGTAACGGCAACACCAGTTGGCTTGATGCTGTCATGCAAGGCTGAGCACACCTCATTTGCCAACCTCCTAGGATCCTGCAGCCTCCTGGCAAACACATCTGCCACCCTTGAAAGCTTGCTTAGGCCCACAACTCGCTGCCCAGATGGAATGTAACCTACATGACACCGGACCTTGAATGGAAGCAAGCAAGATTCACAGTATGAGAAAAGATCAATGTCTCTAACCACCACAAGCCCGCCAGCCCCACCTGCACAACCAATTCCACCACCCAGACCAGCCTCTGGAAATAAAGCACCGTGAACAATATCTTTTACCTTCTGTCTGTAACCTGAATCACAAAACATGCATGCGCACACATATAGATATCAAGAATCAATATGGGAAATAACTGTGGAATAGAATTCAGAATGGTTATGTGAAGCTATTAGATTTGTCAGGACAGGAAGGAACTCTATCAAATTAACGAGATGCCTAGAACCACTGACAGAAGAGTGGTATCAACAATATCTCCCAAATTTTAATTCCAGAAGCATGCACAATATTAGACAAATCATCTATGTGTTCTAGTTGTACATGCGACATGACCATGCACATGAACAGGGAAGCATCTATACAAACCAGGAAAGGTGGGGTGGGAGGGTCGACCAAAAGCCACATTTTTCAAGCACGATGATTGATGCCACGTTCCTTTGATAACCTAGATGCAGTTCTCTAAAACAAATAGATTTTTAATTCAGTTTATTATTTTTTTTTACTAGTACTGTCATTGGAAGTTTTTCTTTCTTTTTTTTTTTTTTTTTTTCCCTCCTTTTCAAGATGATTCTTTGATTGAATCTAGAGGCCATTGACCATACGATTAAAACATAGTTTATTACTTGATAGTCTCAGGAAGAACATTTGGCCAGTAGTATTTCAGTTCAAAGTGGAATACAGCCATACTGGAACTCAAATGACAAACACAACCCACATTCTCAACCTTCTACTTTTCCTAATCATGGCAATGTAATTGCAGCATATTCTGAAAGCTGATTTATGAAAATTCGAAAGAGTTAGTGTCTTTACTGGATAGAACTCATGCAAAGCACAGCCCCTCCCAAAATATTATACGCATTTGAAAGCATTTTCCAAAGTTGCAACGAATAATATTCTACCTTTGGCATGAATACAAAATAGTTCAAAGTGTATTTGGAACTCTCTCTAGTAAATGTGCATCTGTATCTTTTCTGCAGTATGTGCAAATGCAATTGTGTAACTACCAAGTACCAACATAACAGCACTACATGAGGCACACTTTACATAACAAGGTGATACTCTCGACAAATAATTATGCTAAGGTTTTGCCAACAGTGTGACCTTATGGATATTCTTCAAAGCTGTGGAAGAGTAACAAAGATGGAGAGCAGATCCTCTATCCTTGTGTTCTCCCTGCAACACTTTCTAAAGCAACATTGTTGTGAATCCTGAATCCCTAGTACCATAAACCTCTATTCTGTCCAGAGTTCTTGTGGACCTATCACCATCAAGCAGAAACATTTAATAACTAAATTACAAAATAGCAGTGACTTTTAAGTTAGGAGTTTCAATGATGAAACATTTGGTTATTTGACCCAGCTCACTCATCCCTTCCTCATTCTAACTCAGACCAATCAAATCAGAATTTTGAGATAAAAAGATTGGAAGGCTCTACTAGCAAGTGTTCCCCGGCAAGAAAACGACTTTGTGCCAAGGTCCTGCAATAGATGTGATCATCGAACTAATATAAAACCATCCATAGACCAGAAACTTAAGAATTGTGAAATGAGTAACCCTAAGCCTTAAAACTGGACATGTATTTCCCATAACCTTTCTTTGCCCAATACGTTCTTATACTCCTCTTGGTCACTCCCATCTCTCCTTCACATCGATGTTAGACACTGACCAGTAATTTCAGGACAGAGCTTAGATATCGGGTTAAATTTACATGCGGTTGGAAAACAACATTTAGCAGGATAAGAAAAAGAGAGAAGCAGAGACTATTACGATCCCGAACCAATCATCTAGTTGCCTTCTATAGAAGCAGAAAAACAGAGATTTCTCGCAACGAATAACAACAACAGACATCAAAGAGAACTGTCACATCAAAAGACTACGCTACAAAATCATTAACAATGATTAATATAGATTATGTGCGAGCTCTTGTTGTATAGGTTAGTATAATCCTGAGAGCCAACGCAGAAAAACTTTCATTGTTTAGTTGACAGGAAATACAGTTCATAAATTTTTTTGTTTATTTATTTGTGTAGCGCATGGGTTCATTTGTTGTCTTTTAAAGAGCTTTTAATACTCGTAGTTACTTTGAAGTTCTATTAATAAGAGTAAAAATCCAAAAGCACTGACAACGATCCAAAGCATCTAATCTCCTTCCCTTCCAAACTAAGAAAAGAACACAAACGGAATTTCCATTTGCGAAATCCACAGAAACAGAAAACAGAGAACTCGATCAAATAAACGATAATCAATGGATGCCATTGGCAGACAACATAAAACAAAGCAGGGAAAATTTTCTTCTCGGTTTTTTCTTATACCTTTGGTTCCTTCGAGGAGGGCCTTGGCAACGCGCAAAGGTGTCTTTCGGAGACCTTCTCTGGTGGGGTCCTCTCCCAAACCATCCAATAGAACCTTCACAGCATCCTGGATGGCAGCTGTCTCTGGCTCTGTATCCGAACCGAGCTCTAAAAGTCCCAGCTTCACTCCATCCTCGAGCTCCTCGTCCAGACAAGCGTCATGCAAGGCGCCCATTGAGCTGGAGAGCTTAGCGAAACGTGGAGATATTGAGAGAAATCAAAAGCAGCCCAATAAAAAAGAAAATGAATAGAAAACACCCAGAAATCCAGAAACCAAAGAGAATGGAAGAGAAGCCAATAGAATCAATAAATAAGGGACACCCAGATAGCAGGAATGAAAGCAGATCAAGAATCGAAGGCACCCAGATGAAGGAAGTGAAGAAAACCCAGAAAATCAGCAAGCAAAGTCAAAAAGAAGAAAAGAAGAAGACAAAATCCGAGAAGAGAAGGGGCACAAGCACCCCCCAACTATTTTTAAAAATACGTTGCGGATGAAAAAGAGAAGAAGAATAATAATAATAATGGCATAAGATTGAATTTTATCAAAGGAGGAGAGTGGAGGAAGGATGGATAGAGGGGAAACGGAAGGCTGCGGTGAGCCTTTGGGATGTGTGGAGTTCTGACGATGGTGGGCCCCAACTGGTGGGGTTTGTCTCTTTGTATTGACGGCGGCGGGAGGAGGGGAAAGAGGTCCTGTGAGGACTCTGCAGCGCGAGGGCAACGAGGCCCATGACTCCTTTTTTTTTTTTTTAATGTATATAAAAAAAAAAGAAATTATTTTCTTTGCACCATTAGCGGCCGTAGTCCCTCATTGAGGCGGAGAGAAAAGCGCAAACAGTACGGGCCCAGGTTGGTCGGCGGGATGTGGGCTGGCGGGTTGTTGGGGTTGGGGAGATAGAGACAGATACAGAGATAGGGAGAAAGAAGCAGAAAGGAAGAGAGGCGGGAGCAGGACGATTCCAACGCAAGATCCAGATCTGACGTGCCCCACTTTTTATCTTATTAATATATAATAATAAAAAATAGTAAAATACAAAAGGTGACGCGCGGGGTCCCGGAGGAATGCACAGTGGCATTTTACTCGCGCGGCGCCACCGAGCGCAAAATCCATTCAGGCGATGTATTGTGTGTGGTGAAGCGAGCGCCGGGCGAAAATGAAAACCAACCCCAGCCCCATATCGTCTCAATACCTCAAGTCGTTCTGTTACTGCTGCTCTCGCTCTCGGCCTGCAGATTATTGCCGGACGCCTTTTTAGACAATGAGTCCCCCGTCCGTTGTTAGCTTTCCCCCTCTACGACTAGGCCCCCAACGTTTTTCCTTCCCGGAGCGAGAAGAATCGACGATGCCATGCAAATGCACGTCGATTACAGTATTCACGCTCACCACTTTTTTTCTTCCATTAGCGTCTTCCTGTTGAGATGTATCCGAACAAAGCACTAAAAGCATATGTGAGAATGAATAAAAGAGTGATGTGCTATGATAAATTAATGATCGGTAATCAAGAAAATAAAATTAACATATATAATATAATTATATAGAAGATGTGAAAAACGATTAAAATATAAAAATAAGAAATGAAAAAGTAAGATAATTAAAGAGCAAAAAAGTCAACTCATATGAAGTGAGTACGAAGAAGTGAATTTTTTTTTTTTTCAAAACCATTTAAATGTTCCCAAATCGAAGGGGTAGGCATGTATTATCCTTGTTTTTTTACATTATTCATCCTTTCTTATGTTCTCCGATATCCTAATCCTTCATTATTGCTCTTTTAAAATTGTTTATCGACTTAATACACTGCTCTGCTCATCACGGAGTTGTTGTGATGGCCCAGCTTTGCTTGAGTGATTTTCACTACAGGGCCTATTTTACCGTGTCACATTATCACATCCGTGAGTGCTGTATCATAATGAACAGCATTTACCGGATAATAAATATAATCAACAATTAGATTTGATTATGCGTAGTTTATCCTTTGTAATGTTTTCATAACGATGCACAATAATTAAATTTCCCTCCGGTCTCCTTCACCTCTTATCACTCATATCCAATTATCCATACTCGATTATATCACATCATTCTCCTAATGTCGTCCATCTTTTAAAATTCTTTCCAGTAATATTCTCATTCACATCTCCTTAAGAGATCTCATGGCCAAGCTTGTTTCGACCAGATATTGTCATTACGTAGACACTAGACACCCATATTACCGGGACTAAAAGGAAGAAACGTGATTAAGAACAATCTTATATCAAATAAAATAAAGCAGCAGCATTATGAAGAAAGCAATGCATGACACATATAAACCAACTCAAAGCCTCTCAAATGGGTGCAAAATTCATCAACAGTAAATCCTAACTACAAGAGATGAAAGAAGTCTACTAACCAACTAGCTGCAACCTATGAGAACAAGGTTTCAGCAGCAACAGCCCATAAGCAGTTGTTCCCAACAACCCATAGAAGCAAAGCTTGAGCAGCCCGTAGGAGCCAAGCTCCAACAGCACAGTCTACTAGAGCTTTGCTCTAGTAGCCCACCAGACTCCACTAGTCAATAGCAAGCCCACAGGAGCAAAGCCTCCAACAGTTCATCAGAAAACCAGCTAGTCTAGTTGTAGCCTGCTGGAGCCAAGCTCCAACAACACAGCTCACTAGAGCTTCTGCTCCAGTAGCCCACTAGACCACCTCAGACTTCAGTAAGCCTAGCAGCAGCCTGACAGAAGCAGAAATCAGATGTAACCCACAAGAGAAACCTCCAAGCTCCAGCAAAAAACAAGCTAATGGCTAGCCATGCATGCCAGCCAATAACATGACACAAAATGTGAGGAAAACACGTTTTGCCTAGCAATCCCAGAGACCAGCAACAACATGTCATTATCCAAAACGTATGAAGGACTTCCCACATTTCAATAGCAGCAATAAACCCTCTATAAATAGAGGATCATTCCAGCAGAATGGGGAGCAGAGAAAATGTCCCAGGAGGAGAGGGAGATAATGCAGAAATCTTAACTTCTGTATTCCATCTCTTTGCCTTCACTATCAGTTTCCCAGCCTCTCTCTTCCAACTCTCCATCCACCAAATTTTTATTTTCTACTTTTACTTCTATTTCCATTCCCATGTCTATGTAACTGCTCTTGATCAAGCAGATATTATTGCTGTAACTGCTTGATCTAGAGACCAGAATCCAAGCTTTGTAAGATTAGTGTCTTTTATTTAATGAAATGAGATCTAATCTTCCCTTAAAGATTAGTGATGACTCTATCCAGTTGTGCAAATTCCCTTGCTATTGCGGTTGTGTATATATGCTATGATTTGTTCGATCCATTACTAACACCTTCATTGTTTTGGAGTTACAGCTAGTTTAATTCATGCAATCCAGTCACTTCCAACAAGACATGTAGTTATTATGGTAAAGAATTCATGGGAAAAATGCTTGTACTTTGATGCTATTTAGAGAATACCTTGCTAATAGATTTTATTTCATATAAAAGCAGGATCCAAGAGTAATGTTGCTGCTTCAGATGCATGAAATCCAGGTCCAGGCCCATGTCCATTTTCTGCCACAATCGTTACTCTATAAACCATACTAACTAGTATCATGTTTAAGAATTGTAGATTCCTACTTGTAGCTCAAATCCAAATTTGCAAGGTTAGAGAAGAGCTTTAACCCATCGTAGAGCTCATGTGGGGTGCTACATATTAGCTCCTAAACTATCATCATTATTGTAATTTGCAAAATGGGAAAAACGCTTGCCGCCTAGCCAATCATTTTGGTGAGGCTTATATCCTGCAACCAAAACATGTTGTCGTTTTTACATCTAATTTAAAATTTGATTTGGAAACAAATCCAATATAATTTTTATTGCAAATTTTAAATATACATGATTATATATGGACCCATTTCTCTTACTTTTTCAACTATCCTCTTGTCTAATTTGTAGACTCATAGATTCAAGATGAGATGGTCGTTACAATTTTTAAAGTTTGTGGGACCAAATTCTTGCCCCCAAAACAAACTGGGCGTTTGATTTGCCTAGATTTTATTGGCTAATGAATGACTAGGTAGGTAAAGTTGATATGTAATTGAAGTTGAATAAACAAAGATTATTTCATACACTTTTAAAGAATGAACAAAAAATTGAGTTTCTTCTATAGTTGCCCGACTAGATATACGCCTGCATGAAGGTAGGGGTGCAACTTGGGTCGGGTTGAGCCCGAACCCGGCCCACCGAACCCAATTTTCAACAATGTTAGAATTTTCTTTTTTACAATTCGAACCTAGGATATTTGTAAATATGATAGGGTTAGGGTTCAAGTAAACCCAAACCCGAAAATCCGAGCCCGATTCCCATTTTATATTTATTGTAAAGTATATTATATACATAATATTTAAACACTATTTCTTTATATTTTGTATATTTATGTTATTTATATTTATATTTGAATACATATTTGACATATTATAATTATATTATAAATAAAATATATTATTTTTGTTTATATTTATCTTTTATTTCTATCATTTACTTTTACATCAATTAATTTTATTCCTTTATTTTGTTTGTGATGTTAAATTTTTTTGAAAATATTCTTGATATTGTTATTTTTTAAAAATTTGTAGTTTGACTATATATGATTATGCTTATTTACATGATTTGTTATTGCTATGTATTAATATGAAATTCTAACCTTATTGCTATTAAATAAAATATAAATTTATCAGTATAAATTTCAACTCGAAACTTAATCCGAACTCGATTTTCAAAAATAGAGTTAGAGTTTAGGTTTTACAAATAGTGTTAGAATTAAGGTTAATGTTTTATAATAAGGGTTAGGGTTAAGGTAAACTAGAGTTTCATGAGCCCAAGTTGCACCCCTACATGGAGATCATCATAAGTAACACTTCCTGCTTTTCGTCCAAAGGCTCCTCAAAATCAATTGTCTTAGTTTTTTTGTAAAAAAACAATTTTCTTAGTTAATTCGTTGCTAGGTTCAATCCCGAGTGAATGACAATACGAAAATGAGTATGAGATATGAAAGCACAAAGGGAAAGTTCATCTGAAAATAAAAGAAAAGGGCAGTCGTGTAACACCCTATTGCCTAGATATTCTCAATGACTAGTCAATTGGTACCATAAAACCTAAGAAAAATTTGGCAGTATCTCCCCATAATATATAAGGGGTGGTATCAAATACAAGACCTGTTATCCATAAATATTTCAATTTTATTCCAAAACGTAACATTCAACTCTACTTTCTTACCCTTGTATCTTCATATTATAAAGGCATTCATATAGTAGAAAAATTATTGAAATTTATCCTTATACAACAATCAAACCAAAGGATCATATATATGTATTTACACAGATTGTAATCAAGTTCGAAATACTAAACACAATATATTTGTCAAAGTTAAATCCGACTGAGTAATTATTTACATATACTAATATCAAAAGAGAGCATAAATTCCAAAATATTTGTGATCAAAGATAATAATCTAATGGTCTCCAGGATTAGGTCCTCCACTTATCCCACCTTGAGGCTCCTCACCTGGCCTGTGATCTAAAAACAAAATAACAAACCTTGTAAATAGATAGCAGTAAGCATAAAGTGAAAATAAGAAAATTCGGGACGCACATGTCATGAACAATACAAGACATATGGGTCCAACACCCACTCCTAAGATCATATACATATAATTGCATATAAACTAAAGACGACAAACAATCCTCTCATCATGTCAACCAAGGGCCATGAACAACCATTTATAATTACCCATCTCAGATAGCACATCATCCATAACAAGCAAGGACAAATGTTATAAATCATGCATACAGTATTAGCAAAATTAACAAAGTTTACTTTAAATCTAATGTATCAATAGTCACACGAGCATATCCTCAAACACATGTTGGATGCTAAAAGGGAAAACCTCTAGTCCCTCGTCCTGGTTCAACCCCCTTGACAAATGTCGTGTTCTAATCACGTAAAAACTGCTAATGGTTCGTCTGTTTCACAAAGATCACATAGTAACATTCGATTTTTTCCTAAACTCTACTAATCATAAACTATCACGAACCCTAATGTTTTATACCATGAAATTGTTGGACGCTACCCATTCACACAAGCCCTATATCATGTTTAAGACGAGATTCCATCACTAATTTAAGAAGGGGCGACATCTACTTACCTCAATTGTGACTTCGCCCAAATACAATAATCTTAGACTCGGATCTCCAAGATTTCAAGCTTCCTTGAGGTGAATTAGGGATCTTCAAGGCAGTTTGACACAATTTTTAAGGAGGCTTAAAGCTAGATCGAGGTCCGGAAGAAAGGGGGAAGAAGAGGTCGAGAATGCAGGAAACAAGAGGAAGAAGAATGAATGAGATAGGTCACGCTTTTGCTGCCCTTAAGAGCGCTTTCGTCAAAATGGGCCGGGCTTGAGCACGGGCTGAGCTCGATCACTGTTTTTGACTAGCTTTCCCGCTAATACAATTTAGTAAAATAAAAATTTCTCCGAGGGCACTGCCCCCTTCACCCCCCGCAACCTGATGAGGCAGGTCGAATTTCATACATACTTTGCGAGGTGGAAGATAGTCATAGTGCCCAAAAATAGTGCGTCAATCATACATCTCTAAATGTATACTCAATAAATCACACCATAACCGAGCGGTATACTATAGAAACTTATTAATGTATAACTCATACTCATGTCCCAACATGCTCGTGTATGATGTCTCATACAACATAATGTACTAGGATCATAGTACATGCATATATGCACTATACGTTTCCCTAGATGCCATGTTTATATATGTTGTTCATAAATTACCTCATAAATAAGTAAAAGTTATAAATAAAATAAAATAAAATACCTGGTCCTCACAAGTTGATAAATTTGTTGTTCGGAGAAATCAGGGTTTATGATTTGTAGTATGCTAAAAAAAGTTCTAGCTTGAAAATCAAGTTAAATTTTCACTCAGTCAACTAGCTGTTGTTGCCGATTTTGATTCTCTAAGGTGATGCACACCAAGTGCTTATCGTTAAGAGCACTGTGATCACCAGTTTAATTAAAATTAACCGAAACACATTAAAGCTACCACTATACGGGTGATAGTGTAGAATAACGGTGAGTCGGGTCGAATCCACAGAGAAGCGATGTAGTTTTGAATTATTTTTAAGAGAAAGAGAAGGTATGGAGAAGAGAAAGAAAGAAGTTAGAGAAAAATAAATTAGAGAGAAAGGAGAAGAAATTAGAGAGATAAGAGAGAAGAAAGAGAAAGAGACGTTAGAAAGAGAAGAAAAGAGAAAATAGAAGAAATTAGAGAGAGAGAGAGAGGAAAAGAAATTAGAAAGAGAGAGAAAGAAAAGAGAAAATATTAGAAGAGTTGGAGATAAAAGAAAGGGAGACAAGAAGCTAAAAGAAATTATAATTAACTAACAACTTAATTAAAACTATTCTAAGAAAGCAATAAAAGCTATGAAATTCAACTATTAAAGCAGGAAAGAAAATTATATTAAATTCAATCTAAAAATTACAAAGTAGGAAATAAAGCAGTAAATCTAATCTAATAATTAAAACTACAAATTGAAAAGTAATAACTACGAAACCCTACAAAGCATGAAACAATAAAATTTACAACACCCGAATGCAAATCTCTACGTAATAGAAATTTTATTGCTTGGCCCCACCTCCTTGCTAGGGGTCCCACAAGATGGGTCCCACCCAAGGGAAAGAGAGGAGTGTGTTGTGTGTGGGTCCTCTTTCAAGGCAAGAGGGACCCTTCTTTTATGCTTGTGGAGCAGCCCTCTCTCCCTTTGAAAGAGTCGATGTGGGATTTCTGCTTTTGTCTTCGACTGTAGCTGCCCTTTGCCGTTTTGCCGTAGCTGGATGAAATGGGTTCGGGTATGCTTGGGAAGGAATGAGAGATGACTGCATTCCGCAATTGCCAGATGCTATTGGAATCTACCGGTGGCTGTTGTAGATGGAAGGGCTTGATCGATGGTTGAATGGAATGAAAGCTTCAAGACTGACAGGTTTTACTAGATGCATAAGAAGAGAAAAGCGGCTGCTTGTATTTGGTGATCGAAGGGCAGCTGCTTGGAACAGGGGAAGATCAACCGATGCTGCTAGGTGGTGGGATGCGTTGACTGATGCTGTTCGCTGAAATTAAATGGGGCAGCTAAATTGATTGTTTGATTGCAATGGCTGAATGCAGAGGATTTGAAATAGGGGCAGTGCAGAGGGCTGGAACTTGGTGCGTCTGAAACATATGGAAGGCAGGTCCGTTTGGTCTTGCTGGTTCTGCTTACTTGAAGATGCCGGTGGTTCGTGGATTTCTAGAGTGCCAGGATTAGTGGATGCAGCTAGAAATTGATGGCTTGCTTGGTGAGATGCTGCCGTTCGTGATGATACGTGAACACTTCCATGGCTACGGGTTCTCGGTGCTTCCGATTTTGCTGACGATTTTTCTGTGGAGAGGAGATGGGTACGGGCTGGACGGATTTTCTGGTTGGAGAAGACGAGCTGGATTTTTTTTCTGCCGTGAATGGGTGTGTGCTGAATCGTGGCTGCTGAAAAGTGGCTGGGATTTTGCTGTTGGCCTTGCTGCCGACTTGGGCAAGATGGATTGGGGAAGATGGTGGGACGGTTTAAATCGACGACTTGGGCGTGCTGAAATTTCTGGTTAGCTGCCGGAAGATGGTTTGAAGAGGTTGCTGGAGCTGCAATGGATGGTGATTTCTATAGCTCGGATGGCTTGGTCGATTGGGCATGATGTGCTCAGAACTGAAATTAAATTGGGGCTGATTTTCATTGCTGCTGGTTGTCCGGTCAGATGGGTTTGCCCATGATTGAAATCTGGGGTCGGCCAATGGAAGCTGCCATTGATGCACGCTTGATGTTTGAGATTTTTGAGATCAGCTAGCTCTTCCGATTTCAGGCTAGAAGGTGATCGAAAATAGGTGCTGCCATCATCAATGGAGGTGGATGGTAGCGAGCAGGTGGGGAAGATGATGCTGCTTCAAACGGATGGATTTGGAGAAGAAGAGGGCTGATTGAGCGTCCGAGCTGTCTGCCTGGACAGATGCTTTTTGGTGGGCTGGTGCTCGGATTTTCTGTAAAGGATATCGCCAATGCTGTTGGAGGAGATGGATGCAGCTGCCGGATAGATGGATGTGCCGCCGTTAGTCAGATTGCCTGGACGGCTGTTGCTTCCATGGCTGCCGATTTGGGGAAGATGGAGCACCATAACAGGTGCTCCGGTGGTGCATGAAAACCCGGTGTTCCTGCAATGTATTTAAATATGAATTTAAATATTAATTCGTTGATAAATAATTTTGATATTATCATCTTAATTTTAATTCATCTAAATATGATAGTCTACTTTATTCCCCATATTTTAAAATATAATTATAGTTATGTATTTGTGATTTTATAAATTCGCCCAAATTATATTAACTGGCTAATACATATTTCAATGTTAAAATCTTCTAACTTATTGGTTCATAATTTTATATTTTCAAAAAAATATTGCCAAATGACCCGTATTTTAGCAAAATTAAAGATTTTATGAAAAATGTAATTTTTTCGAAATTTTACATAAAATCTGTCTTTAATTAACATTTTATACCCAAAGAGTGTGAATTTAATATGAAATTACCTGAAAATTTTTAGACTTATCATAAGGTCACTGATCGAACACCTATTGAAGCAAGTGAATTCGTCACTCAAATCCAACTAAACTCTTAAATACAATAATTAATTACTAATGGAAGCTTATTAATTAAGATTTTCTCCTTAATTAATTTGCATTCATTATTTTTTCCACAAATTGAACTTCCCTTTTTGGTCTATCAACTCTTTTCTTTCATCCTAGTAATTAAGAGGATCTTTTCTCGCATCGACTTAAAGAGTTTTTGTTGAAACTAAAAAAATCCCATTGCTGGTTAGGGGTTGTTGTTTTTATTCTAGTTCAGGTAAAATCTTCAAATTTCAAGAAATAAGGGTATTTTCCCACCCAAGCAGGCCAATAATTCTTGCTAAGGGTATCTTTTAATGTTAGGCTTGTTTATAAATGTATGACTTATTCTTTTTATGTGCATATGAACAACACTACTTTTTTTTATTACATTAGGAGGAGACAGATTCACATCAGCAACTCTATTTTTGATTTAAAGTTTGAGTTTTAATTTTATGAAACTCTTCCTTTATGTAACATAATTTATTCTTTTCACCTTTATTCTTGTTCACTTTATCTATTGTAGTCGATATCATTTATATTATCTTTGAAAACCCATTATTTTTTTAAAATTACTGTGCATTACACCCTCTATCAGTGTGTTTCTAAGCAAAAGTAGTTTATGAATATCTTTGTTTTTGATTAAATTTGAACTTTTAATTAAAAAGATTATGTATCTATAGTATGTAGAGTAAACTTTTCATAAATTATCAAGATTATAAAAATGAATAGGATAAATGAAACCGCCTTTATGCATTGATTACACAAGTGGAACTCTATGTTTCATTTTTGCTTATTTGTATTAAGAGGACAAAAAGGGGTAGTACAAATGAGGTTGTCTAGTTGTAAACAAAAAGTTGGACAAATGAGGATTATTCACCCGTTGTTTCTTCACATTTGAAAAAAATATTTTGAATCTAAGAAATTTACAATATATCTATATGTATACATTTATGATATCAAAATTCAAAGGATTTTTTGCATTTTGGCTCCTCTAAATTACATATTTGCTTTCTAACCCACAAGTTTCGCGTATTTTCTTTTTAACCCTTGCAACTTTGATCATTTTGCATTTTAAGTCCTACCATTAAGGACCATAAAAAAACTCGTGTAACGACTATTAATTTCAATACAAAAGTAAAAAATGCCCTCGCTTGTTATCGTAGCCCTAAATCAAAACCCTTCATGATTTTTTAATATTATCCTTTCCAACGTTGCAAACGACCTTCTCTTTAGGGTCTTTTTCTGTTAATATTTTTTACCAAGAATCCATGTCTTCATTCGAAGACCGATTAGATTCATTTAGGTAATCGATGACAGTGCTCAGGTAGAGTTGATTTGGTTACTCTATTTTTGGGAAACTCATTATAGGCAGTGCAAAGAGATTTTTGAGAGGATTTACTGCGAGGGAAGAATAAGTAAGTGTTTCTATTTTTCGGTTACCTAATACAAAAAAAATCCTCAAACTTGTGCACATATATATAAGAATAGGCAAGCATATGACTTTTGTTGAATTTAAAAGTCGTTATCTTCACATTTTCAAATCCCTATTTCAATTTTGTTGGATGTTAAATATGCTAACCCATTCTTGTGAAACCCATGAATCTTTATCTAATGGTTGTGTAGCTTTTAAAATGAAAATGTAAGACCCATGTAATTTAGGTCTTGAATGTGGGCTTATGTTGTCAGCATGAAAGGGAGAAAAATTCTTTATTGTGAAAAAGATGGTTGGAATAGCTTTGTCAATTGTGTAAGTGGCCCCCCACTGAGAATAGAAAGTTGAGGTAGTTCACCACATGCACGAAATGACAGCTTTTTGTAAAGTAGGAGCTGTCAATACATTATTTTACAAGATGTCCTTTATCGTATTTTACATGATGTTATATGTTACGAGAATTATCCTAATGTTGCATCACATAATTTTATTATTTGCGTCATTCAATATTAATTAAAATTATTCATTAGAAATGAAAAATGCATGATGGAATTTGAGCATCTAGAGTGAAAGCTAAGGTCTCAGAAAATTATCAATAAAATATGTAGGAATATGGCTTTGACACCTATTGGGTTTGGTGCCATTATGGTGGTCGATTTGTGTTTGACTTGGATACAGGTGAAGATGAAGAAGTATATTGCGGAGGTTTCTTCGGTCTTGGCAGACTTCTATTGGGGGAGGACAAAGGCAATCTAGGTCTTTCACAATGGGATATCGATGGAGAAACTAAAGTCCCAGTGGACCAGTTAGAGTTTTGGTGTCAAGAAAGGGGCAAAGGCAAGAAGAAGCGGTTATTTATTAAGATAATGACATGCCGATTAATTCTCTTAAGAGAAGTGTAAAAGATGGCATAAATATATGGGTGACTTGTAAGCATGGAATACAATGGATGTCAGAATGAAGAAAAACAAGACGGTCGAATGCTTCTTTGTTTGAGAAGGTAAATGTAAAAATGGAGAAAGGTATAACAAGTATGCTTGAACAACAATTGTTTCGAGCTGAGGAGTTGCATGAAGGTGGAGAAGGCTTTAAGAAAGGAATGGATCCAGCGTTGATAATTTCAAGTTCAAATGTTGAGGAGATGGACCCAAAAATAGTAGCAGCTACAGAAGAACGAGTTAGAGAGGTGCAACTGGTAGTGTCATACGGAAGTATACCTCTAGTGCATTATCTTTACCTCATCCCCTCAAATTGTATCTATGAAAGAGAAGAAGGCAGCAACCAAATCCACACTAATAAGAGCTAATGACACACATATTGGCGAGCGAGAGGCTTTGGGAGATGAAGTAGTGTAGGGGTAAGAGCCATCTCCTCAAAACCATGAGTGGTTAGAGTGGTTTGGTAGAGTGATGTCAAGTTATAATGATGAGCAGAAAGGAAGGGAGGCACAAATGGAAGTGATGAGAAGAGAGATTCTGGTTGTATTTTTAACTCCAACGGAGTGCAGAATATTACTGGCCAACATGTAGTTAGTAATGATAATGAGAAAGATCTTAATTCGAGTGGACAACAATAAATTGGCGAAGCCATTGATGATGGTGCCGAAAGCGACGACTCTTATGAAAAATTTTATGAGGACTTCTCCGAAAATGTGACAAAGGACGGACCATATAATGATCTGGATGATTCATATTTCTTTGCTAGTTTGCAATTTAAGGACAAGAACCAGTTATGCCTAGCTATACGTCAACATGCAGTGGTCAATGATTTCGACCTTAAATTCGTGAGGAATGAGAGCACTAGGGTCACAACCAAATGTAAGGTAGCAGGTTGTAGGTGGCGTATCCACGCATCACGTAAGGATGGTGGTATGACATTTGTTGTAAAGCGATATAATGGGGATGGACATAATTGCACTTTAGCAGAAGGACGAGGGAACAAGTCAGCAAATAAAGAATGGATAGCAAGATCACTAAAGAAAGATTTGAGGGTGAATAGTAACTTAACAGTTAGACAACTGAATAATAATTTGAGAAGTAGGTATGGGTTAAGCCTTAATTATCATAAGGTATGGAGAAGTAAAGGAAGGCCAATGAGCCAAATCAATGGAACCCCAGATGAGTCCTTCGCAAAGCTACCATCATTTTTTGCTATTTTGATGAGAACCAATCCAGGTTCAGTCATCCACATTAAGACAGATACAGAGAATAGATTTCAAAGGGCGTTCATGTGCTTAGATGCATGCAAGAAGGCATTACATGCTGGTTATAAGCCTTATATTGGTTTAGATGGAACTTTTTTGAAGGGACATTTCAAGGGATGTTTGTTAATAATTATTGCAAAGGATACGAAAGGTTATAACATGCCAATTGTAATTAGGGTAGTTGAGTATGAATGTTGAAGCAGCTGGATCTACTTTTTGAGTTTGTTGAGAACAACAATTGGGGATGGGAAGTATACTATTATGTCAAGCCACTAAAAAGGCCTTATGGGAGCCATTCCTGTATCTTGTACTCATTGGTATTGCATGCAACACCTTCTAAAAAATTTAGAGCGAAAGCCATATGGGAAGAGTGATCTTATGAAATGTTTGTTTTGGGCGGCTGCAAAGGCTTATACTATCCAAGAGTTCAATTACTATATGGAAAAAATTAGACTTCTTAGTGTAAAATAGTATGAATGGATTCTAAAAAACAATCCTAAGCATTGGTCACAAGCATACTTCCTAGAAAATTGTCTAATTTCAAATGTTGAGAATAACTTTGTTGAGTCATTTAATAACTGAATCAATGAAGCTCGATTACTCCAAATTTCTCAATTGTTTGATAATTTTATAACAAAAGTTATGGAATGGTTCAACACTAGGAGCTCTAATGCTTCTCTTATGACTGGTCATCTATCAAAAACTCCAGGGAAGAGATTGGATCAAATTGGCTAGAAGGGAAGGAGAGCAGCCTTTATACATTGTGAGAATGATGAGTTTGAGGTTGCATATGCTAGGAAAAATCATGTGGTATGAATACCTATGAAGAAATGCACTTGCAGGGAGTGGCAACTAGAGAGGATGCCATGCATACATGCATATTGTTGTTTCTTGTGGATGACATTATACCCTATGGCTACTTGCAGCTGGTATCACACATCAGAGTTATATAGAAAAATATATAGCTATGGGTTCCATATCATGCCCAACTTTGAATTTTGAGATAAAGATTTATACAGTAATAGTTTCATTGTCCCATCCTCTGTTTTTTTCTTGATTTTTATTGTTAACAATTTTTTTGGTTAGTGATTTTAATCTTATGTTTTTCTGAATGTTGATAATTTCTCCTGTTAGTTGACTATTATACACTTTTTCCTAATTTTTCTAGATAGAATTGCATTACCTCATGATGAATAGAAGTCAAAGGGTAGACCACAGACAGAGAGGAGAAGGGGTCCTGAAGAAGAAGTCGCTGCTCATTTGCAGAAAGCTAGTGGGAGGATGCATTGTGACATTTGTAAAGGTGAAGGACACAATCATAGGGGATGCCCAATTGCACGGGTAACCTCATCGTCTCGCTCACCACCACCTTCAGTAACTCCTACAACATAGGTGCCACCAACCACCGCTCCTTCAATAGCATCATCTTCACGTTCAAATCCATGCAAGAAGTTAAAGGTGGTTTCGAAACCATATCCACATATGAGCGTCAGGATTTCATTGCAAGACAATCGGTGATAGAGAGATAATGACCTTTTTTTGACATTTTGTTTGTTAGCACAGTTGCAAATACAAATGCCAAATTTAGAACCAAAGTATTGTAGTTAACATGTCATTTTGTTTTATCATTTTCTTTGTTGTGGATGTCAATGGGTAAAATATTTCATCCAATGGATATGTATCGGACATGAGTTGTAATTTTGAATTATGGTTGGATGGAAAGTTCAGATCGAGTGAAATACATTTTCTTCAGTCACTCGTCCCTTATATGCTTTTCTCTATCTGCTGTCTTGATGTTTCCATGTGAGTTAAAAATATTCGTGGATTGGAAAATAGTGTGTTAAAAATGGTGGCAAATCTGCAAGATAAAAGAAGGAAAAGACATTAATTTCTCCCATTCGAAGTCTACTTAATGATTGAGTCGACTCACGTATGAAGATGGGGGTTAAGCAATCTCTTATCGTTGAGTCAGCTTTGTAGTTGAGTCTACTCTAGGTTACAGTCAATGCGTTTTTCTCAACCATTCGAAGTCGACTCAATCACGAATAAGTTTATGGGGGTCAAGAAATCTCTAATCATTGAGTTCGTTTTGTAGTTGAGTTGACTCTGGGTTGTAGTCAGTGTGTTTTTTCTCCCATTCGAAGTGGACTCAACGTTGGAGCCGACTCATGAATAAGTTTATGAGGGTCAAGCAATATCCAATCATTGAGTTGGCTCTGTAGTTGAGTCGACTTTAGGTTGTAGTCAGTGCATTTTTCTCCCATTTGAAGTTGACTCAACAATTGAGTCAACTCACATACGAAGATGGGGATCAAGCAATCTCTAATCGTTGAGTCGACTTCATAGTTGAGTCGACTCTCAGTTGCAGTCAGTGTCGTCTTGTCTTCCTTTTTTCTCCAATTTGAAGTCGATTCAATGATTGAGTCGACATTTCAAGTCTACCGATAGAGTCGACTACTTGGTTCAGTCAGTTTAATGTTGGAGACAGTGTGGTTTTCAACAGTGAAATTGGCTCCCAGATGAACACGTGAAGCTGACTTTTGATTCAAGTACGCTCCTCAACGAAAATCCTAAACCCTTATAGCGTCCCCTCTGAGCATCTCCTTTGCTCATTCCACTACAACAGTTGTGCTCCACTCCAACAAGTGCCAATATCCAATGCTGACTCCCTAACCCTCTTGTAATGGCTACTTCTTCGTAATCGAACTGCCCCCTGCAATTGCAGTATACATAGGTAAGAGTACTTCACAAAATTTGTGGATTTCATGCCTTACTTGAGTTGGCTCTAGGTTATAATCTCCATATACACAGGGAAGAGTACTTCACAATTTATGTGGGTTTCGCTTGAAAGGGCTATTCCTTAACAAAATCAGTTTTGCAAAATTCGAAGAAGCCATTGTCTCTGAATGCTATGTCTCTTATCGTTTACTTTGGTCGATTTGTAGATATAGCAAAACTGCCATGTACAATCCAAGAGATTCAACCCTCAATAAAAACAAATAAGTTCATTTAGCAGAGGAACTCAGACATTAACCAAATAACACCCACATTTTAGATAAAATCAGAACAAACCTTCCAATAATATGCATCAGTAGAGTTCTAAAATGACTAAGATGCTTAATTAGTTAAATTAATTTTGGAATATACTTACTTAGTTTAAGTGATAGAGATATATCTCTTCGAATATCCTAAGCAAATATAGTTTGAGCGACAGAGATATATATCTTCATATAGCATCATGCATTACTTCCATTTATTATCGTTGTATCAGGGGTTTAACACTACTACATTCTCACTTGCCATAGAAAAATGGCTTAGAAGAAGAAGACAACAAATGAACCATCGTTGTCGTCGTCCAAAACACAGAGCCGCCAAGAGAGCTCGTTTTGAGGCCACTTTTAATAGAGGCAAAGTTGATATCCAAACCAAGATGGTTATACTTGAAGGGCATGTCAACGAAAAATTCTTTGAAGGTGATGGAAAGCGTTTGGAGTATCTTATTCGAATGGGTTGGTATAACTTTCTAAAACAGTCTGTCCCAATTTATCCAAAATTAGTGAGGGAGTTATATACAAATATGACAATTGACATGCAAACCAAAGTTAGTGGGATTGAGATGTCAGTTTCCCCTGCACTTATAGATGATTTGTGAATTTAAGGTTGCTTCAAAAGGCATTGATGTAGTGAGTGATCATGTAAAATTCAAGGATGTTATAGGATTGCAAGATTTGGATGAGAAAACCACTCAGATGCCTTCTCATTTTCTCCCATTTGATATGTGTGTATTACACAAAGTATACACACGTTGCATTCTGCCTAGGCATGGAATCCTAAGCACTGTGCCCGTTAATGATGTGAACATGTTGTGGTGCATGAAAAATGAAAAAATAAGATATAGGAAAATCGGTGGTGGCACACATGAAAGCATGCATCATTAGAAGGAAATGTGCATTGCCATATGAAAATTGGACATCTAAAATTCTAAATCACCATGGAGTCGATCTATGTGGACATGAGTGTGAACAACTTAAGTGCACAGATTGTATTTCAATGAACACAATGGCTAGGATGAGGATTAATTCCTCTAGGGGAGGATGGCAGGCTAAGAGAGAGGTTTAAAGAAGAATAAAAAGAAGAGGATAAAGATGATGGAGATGATGACCACCTTAGAGATGAGAAAGAGAAGAAAATGAATGTAGATGAGAATGACGAGCCCAATCTAGGTACAGAGGAGCAATCAAACTTGCCATTCAACCAGATGATTCATGATTTGCTTATGTCAATCAAGCAATCTATGAACAAAGGCCATGATGAGTATGCTGCTACATTTGCCCAACTTTCATTAGACATATAGTCTCTCTCCATTGGGTTTGATAACTTTTCTAGTATTGTGTACTGCCTTGAGAATGAGCTGCAGCGATCATTTAAAATGCAAAAGAATCTGACTTTGAAGCCACTTGTACCTCCAATGAAGCCATCAAGAGGCTCTCCATCCTGTGTAATACCACCACTTCAAGCAGTAATGTTTTGTATGCATCCAAACCTGTTGTCATCCCTACCACAAATTGACCCAAATCGAAAAGGACCAAGCACAAGCAGAAGCAATCCATGCAGCTGCGAAGAAGATGGCAAGAAAATTCTTGGGGATGCTGAGTCCACAAAGAACTAATGTTTATGTTGTTATTACTTTTTTGAAAAATGGCATGTAATTAGTCATCTTCAGTTTCGCAAGTGTAATTTGTTGACCTCATGTTGACATTTGTGACTAGAAAAAGCATGTAATTAGCCATCCTTAGTTTGATAAGTCTTTTAATTTGTCAAGATAATAGAGCTACTTTGTATGTTCACTTATTGGTATTACTTTTTAACTTTCAAAAGGGTGCATTCATATTGAATATTAAAAATAATTTCAAGTTCAATTTAATAACGAACATTAATTTAACATAACAGTGTCATTCGAGATCATTTTTAGCACACAAATACATACTTAACATCACACTTAAATTCAGACAAACATTACATAAATAGTAAGCGTTATACTAGCAAACCAATCACAAGTCTTCTTCAATATGAAACAAAATCCTACATATAACACCTGTCAATCATGCTACATATTATAATTAACATCACATTTTGATCACTCTCTAGGTGTATGGGAGGAAATTAAATTAATGTTGATAGTCATGCTTGTCATTCCTTTAGTTATTTACTCCACATCGCTTGCTTTCTTTAGTTCAGTCAACTGCTTCTTCACATTTTCTAGCTCCACCTTCAAGTTACTTGTGGATTCTTCATGGTTGCTCTCAATTTGAAGCTCATCCTACTTCAATTTCTGAATATCTTGTGCATGCACATCACACCAATGGAAGAATCTACATTCGCCATTCTACAAAATAGAAGTACGCAATCAAATAAGTATTCAATGGAAATATGTGTTGTATAACACTTCTTACTGTATTTGGACATTGGTAGAACCATCTATTTGGGTTACTAGGTATCCTTGACATGTATACTTTGCACCTTCCTCCACCACACGGGCATTCATGAGGCTTAATCCAACTCGGGATAGCACTGCATTGTAACCATGTCAATGGTTAGAACGCTCTTAGGGAAAAATACTGTCGCAATTATTTTATATCCTTAACATAACAGTTTCAATCGTTAACTTACAAATTTCAAATATAATTGTTATGAGTGTTACTATGTACATATCATTTTGAATCAAAATCTTCAATTAGCAGCTTATATCAATTGATCTTCATAGGAGAAATTGTCTGACAACAAGTTGAAATCTAATGACTATCAAGAATGTTTAGTCGACTCATCTTTGGAACATGATCTCTTTCATCAAGAATGTCTAGTAGGGAGAGCAAAAATCATGTTTTTCTAAAATAATATCATTTATCGTAGCAGAAAAGAACCATCATGATTTCTTAAAACAATATCATTTGTGCTAATAGCAAAATCCGACAATACATCTTCACTAAAATAAGGTAATAGCTAAATCGTATTTCCACCACAACACGCCGATCCGAAAAATAAATGTAGAGAATACAAAGAGTAATACTATGGGTGCAACTTGTTTCAGGTAAGTCCTAGTAGAGGTGGACCCTACCCTTACCCTAATTTAGAAAATCTCTACCATACCCCATTTTAGGTTGAGTCGGTTTAGAGTTTACCCTATTCTATTTTTTCAAGAGAGGATCGATTTTGGTTCTGGTTCCAAATCGGTTCCCAAAATTGTCATGCAATCTATTGCAATGTGTTTCATTATGATAACCTATTACACGCAATTCAACTGCCTAGGCATGAATCATTGTAAATTAAATAACCTATTACATGCAATTAACTATCTAGACATGAATCACTGCAAAAATGAATAATCTATTTAATGTAATTATCCAAACATGAATCACTGCAAAACGATATTTGTTACATGCAATTAATTGTCTAGGAAGGAATCACAAGCAAATTGAATAATCCATTACATATAATCTATTATAATCATGAATTTATACAAGTAATGGTGGATAGAATAAAGACTATTAGGCCTATATAAAACTGATAAAAAAAGGAATAATAGCACAAAGAGTGATAAAAAAAAGAACAGGATAATTTCACACACCACAAAAATAATCCAAAGAAGACTCCACAATTTTATAGTGGTTCGGTTAATACATCTACTCCACTCTCCAAGTCAACGTCTTGACTCAGGTTTCCACTAGTCAACTTAGAACTCAAGTTACAGTGGTAAGATCTCAATCCTCTTCTAGATTACACGAATGACTCTAGGTGACACGTGAAGCTTTCCACAAATCACAATGAAAGCTTTCCTCTTGAATTAGACAACCTCTAATTCAAGATAAAATAAATAAAAATAAAATAAAGCTTACAACCAATTTAATAGCACAGAAGCACGGAGATGAAGCTTTTAGTAGGATGGTCACGACGATCTTCAATATATTGCTTCTGGCAGATGGATAAAGGATCATAGAGAACGCCTCGAGACAGATCTGCACTTTTAAAAATATTTTCTCTGAATTCTATTTTCAGTTAAAATTGATTGTTTATTTATAGCTTTTAACATCCAATCGCCAAGAGAGATTTTCTTCACCAAATTCGCAACCAATTTGATTTTTTTCAACAACCTGTAACAACTTAACAAACTGAAACCGCCAAGAGAGATTTTCTGCATCAAATTCGCAACCAATTGGATTTTTCTCAATAACCGATAACAACTTAACAAACCGAAAATAGCTCCTCAAACTAAACGATTTGCCACGTCATCATCCAATCATTTATCCATAGATCTTGCTAAACAAACTGTCAAAGTTTCAACCTAAAAACTATTGAAGTTTCAAACCAAAATAGTTGAAGTTTGAAACTAAATCAGTTGAAGTTGCAAACCAAAACTGCTGAAGTTTTACAATAAAACCTCGAAAAATTCACAACATAATTCAATGCTAAGTTGTTACAACCATTCATCACGAACCAAATACAAGTAACACATTTCAAGCATTAAATTCTTAACTTATCTATAATCAAAATACTATAACTCAACAAAGACTAACCTCCGTAGTCCATTGGCTGTCGATGGATGCTCAAAAATGGAGGTTTTATCCATTGGGTTTGAGGCTTCAACAATGGTAGGGAGAAATCAAACTAGAAAATAGTTGTTGGAACTCGTAAGGAAATGAGAATTGGTAAATGAAATGGTAAAATGAGAGATTTAAATCCTTTACCCATTATCATTGCCGGAGATGGAGCAAAAAATGGCTATTGGAAAAGTGAAGGATATGAGAAATCGAAAAGGCAAAATGAGAAATAAGAAAACAAAAATAGGAAAAAGGAAAATTTGGGATGAAATCCTTATAAAATATAGCCATTGAAGCTAGAGAGTCATCGTCGGAGGTGGAGCATAGAGGTGGCAACGAGTTCGGCAATGACAGTGGCAATGCTGGCGCTAGTGCTGGCACTTGGGGTTGGCAAAGGAATCGAAGTGGGAGGGGAGAGGGAATATTGCAGGGAGAGGAGGGAGGGAATCACATGAGATCTAGGCTTTTAGGCGAAGAGGAAATCGGAAGGGTGAGATGTAGGGAGGAGATCTGAAGCAAAGATGATGAGGTTTAGGGTTTTCAGCGATCGACTACGGGAGGGAAGACACATGCAGCCGCGCCGACTAGGATTTTTAGGACAAAATCATAGTGGGAGGGGAGAGGGAGAGGGGAGTACCACATCACGAGGGAAGATCGAGTGAGGGAAGTGCCCAATCGCATATGGTCTAGGGTTTCAGTATATATATATCATATATAATAATATTATTATATAAGAAATCCAGGTTGGTTCTAGGTACTCGACCCCTGGAACCAACCCTAAGCGAATTTAGATGGGTATTTTAAATGGGGAACCAAACCGACCCCATAGGAAGATTTTTTGGAACCGAACCTACTCATTTTTAGGTACCTAGTGGGTCGACCCACGGGTTCTCGGATCAAGTTGCACCCCTAAGCAATACCTTTTATTCACTATTGACCAAGAAGCAGCTTTGCAATGTCACTTAACCCATGCTACATATATCCTTGCTTTTAAGGGCAATATTGTCATTATAAAATCTGTACAGCAGCAACTAACAAGTGCTCCATCTATTTGGAACTTTGCCTTAACGGCAAAGCTTACAACACAAAATGATTGAAGCTGCAGGAGCTAAAGATCAAATACGCGAAACTTGTGAGTTAGAAAGCAAATATGCTAAGTTAGAGGGGCCAAAATGCAAAAAACTCAAATTCAAAAAATAAAAATTTTGATTCAATACATATGTATCGAGCATCCATGGATACATGAATTTGAACCTTCTACTTTTTTATATGAGCCCCTAGAAAATGTTTACGGAATTCGTTTCTAGGTCACTTGGTCACATAGATGCAGTTTTATGCAATCATAAACATTTTTCTTATCTTTTTTATTAATGAAACATTCATTTCATCCGTTATATTTAGCACCATTATCAGGTTTTATCCAAATCAAGTGTGTGCATATGCCATATTTGCTTAAAACTAGATATATTTGTAGGTAAATTGGGAAAATGATTAGATTCATTTAGATATATTACAATGTAATAATACTTTATACAATCGTTTACCACATAGTAATGATATTTTAAATGGATAAACATGGAGAATTTTATTTAAAACTTAACATAAAATATCGAGGGATGATTCTATGCATACTGATGCACAAAAGCAACATGCATCCCACCCAAAAAAAAATATTTTTTGTTTTTCATAAATTATTATTCTATGTATATTTAATCTATATAACAAGTTTTACTATTTTTGAATATATGTGTGTATATATTTTTTAATTTCAAATATAAAGATCTTATAATTATTTTCAAATGACTAAGATATCCCAACATTAAAATTCTAAAATGGGGTATATATTATGTTTCTATATAACTGGGTTATATAAGAGCAATTCCATGTAATCTCTTCAAATCTTAAGTTTTTGATGCTTGACGAAAAATTCAATTCATTCATTATATTTAAAATCACTTGTTCAGCTAAGATGCAAAGATTCATCTTAATCAACTATGCACATGGGCCACATTTTTCAAAAATAGGTACATTCATGTGTAAATTGGTAAAAATGCTTAGATCTCTTTAAATATATATTAGAATACAATAATACTTTATAAAATTATTTACCGATATAGAAATAGTATTTTAGACAGTTTAAAGGTTGAAAATACAACTTTAAAATTAATATTTCATATTAAATTATTTTATTATGCTGATTTACACATTTTTCGATGGGACCATATACAATAATATTAGACAAATGAATGAATTTCGAAAATACTATAAATAATATTAAATATAGTAGATGAAGTAGATTATCTATCAACTATTAAAATATTCAATTTTACGACTTGATTAAATGCACCCGGGTGCATTTCACCAATTTTTTAATTTTTTTGAAAATTTACTAAATTACAAAAATGTCATTGATTTTAAAAAATAAATACCTAAAAGTCTCTAAAAATGGTAAAAATTGATACATATGTTAAATACATCTAGATTAATAGTTGTATAAAAAATTTTAAAAAATTTTAAAAAAATTGAAAAATGGATTTTTGCACCCGAATTAGGGGTGCAAGTCAATCCGGGTACTCACGGGTCGACCCGCTGGGTACCCGAATTTGGGTCGGTTCGGTTCCACGGGTAAAATACCCGTTGAAATTCGGTTAGGGGTCGGTTTCGGTGATGGGTACCCGGAACCGACCCGGATTTCCTATTAGTATATATATTATTTATAATATAATATTACAGTCTCCATTCTCCCTCAGCCGGCCAGCCCTAAATCCCCAATTGAATCCCGTGCAGCCCCAACGACATTGTATAGCCAGCTGCCCTAAAATCCTAAATCTCCATTCGTCCCGACGAACTGCCCTGTTACCGACTTACCGAGTTACCGGGAACTGGCATTGTATAGCCAGCTGCGGCCGTTTGGAAGCAGGGGAGGGGGAAAACGGCGTTAGCATGGCTGCGGTTGCGGGGCCGCCACCAAATCTTGGAACCCCAGCGAATCGACTATGTCTTCCACAGTTCCACGCTCCAGCCGGCCTTCCGCAGCCCCAACGACAGTAGCCGCACGTTGCCAAACCACGCTCTCTCTAATAAACGGCTAAACCTTTCTTCAGTTCTTCTCTCCTCTGCCGCTCTGCGTCGTCTGCGATACACCGAACTGCTGTCGGTGCCGGTGCCGGTGCCGGTGCGTGGCTGTTTGCGTGGCTCTCTCTCTCTCTCTCTCTCGTTTGCGTGGCTCTCTCTCTCTCTCATTTGCGTAGCTGTTTGTGTGGCTTCCTCTGCTTCTCATTTCCAGTTTCCACATTTGAGATTTGCCCAGATTAGATCTGTCCGTGCACAGTGATATTTGCCCAGATTAGATCTGTCTGTGTAATGTCAAGGTCAGTTTTATTTTCATGCTAGATAACGGTTCTATCTCTTAGCTTTTTAGATTTTATTTTCATGCTTTTCTCCTCTCTCCTCACCCATGTTTCCTTTACTTAGAGACTTCCAAATTCCAACAGCAGCTTGTAGCAGGCAGCAAGCAGCAAAGTGGCAAATAAAAACATATAACTTAAAGGAAATCAATAATCACTGTAAGAATGTGGCTCTTCAATCTTCATTCTGCACTTTTCAAAATTCAAAATGGGTTGTGTTATTGCATTTTTGATTAATTGATTGGTATTTTCTATTACTTGCACTATTATAATTCATTCAGTTGTGTGTTTATGTTTTTATCGTGGAAGTGTGGATTAAATGATTTTATTATTTACTTAGAAAAATTTACGATTGCGATACCGGAGGCAGTTCTTTGAATGGTCAAGTTCTTGACTTTCATAGCAATGTTTATTAAAAATGCTTACTTGGTAATAAAAATATACTTCATGTCATGCTTATGAATGGTCAAGTGAGCTTATGAATGAAACTCTTGTTATGACGTTTTTAGGAACCGATTTGGAACCGAACCGGAACCGACCCGCACTTGAAAAAATTGGGTAGGATAACCTCCGAACCGACCCGGTCTAAAATAGGGTAGGGTAGACATTTTAAAAAAATGGGTAAGGGTAGGTTCCACCCCTACCCGGGGGTACCCGAACCGACTTGCACCCCTAACCCGAATGCATTGAAGCGAAGCATACCAAGGTGCATTGTATCATAACTCTATAATTTTAGGCCGGATGCAATATAAAATCATAACACTTGTTAAAAATAAGTACAAAAATTGGCTTCAAGTTTCTTGGGTTAGAGCCCGATTGAAATCTAACCTTAATCTTACCATTATTAACAAATTAGACTTCTCAAGTTTGAACTTTGCAAAAAGTACGGCCAGTGGTTTGGGTTCACGGGTTAGTTTTAGGCTTAGCTAACCCAATTGCACACCTAAGCTTATATAAAAATAAAAAGAAAAAAATGAAGGAATAACTCTAAACATTTGTGTATATCAAAGTTTGGTGCATATGTATATATTAAATCGAACCAAAGTTTAACAATTTTTTATTCACTCTCAAATATTGTAAAATACTATACTTATAAGTTTTCGATAGAAGTAAATCTATTTGGAACACGGATCAGCTGTGACAGTTATCTAATAAAGCTACATTATGAGTGTCTTTGGGAAGTGTTAAAACTTCTAATGAAAAATTTTTAGCATAAATTTTTTTAAAATAAGATAAAGTAATGTGATATAATAGAAATAATAATGAGGAGTAAAAAGAAAAGTTAAAATAAATAGGTTAAATAAATATATGAGTAATTGTATAGAAATGATTAAAAAGTATGATAGTTATATAAGCAGAAGTGAAAAAATAATTAAAAAATATGATAGTTATAAAGAATGAAAAGTTTCATGCGGTGTTTGTTAAAGTAAAAAACAACTTTTCGATTTAAAATTTTTTACTGTCTATCATTATCATATTTTTAATTATTTTTTTATTTTTTCCTATATAGCTATTTTATTTTTCAATCATTTTATACAATTATTCATGCATCTAATTTATTTATTTTAACTTTATTCCCAATACTTGTCATCATTACTTTTATCATATCATATTATTTTTTTCATTTCAAAAACTTTTACATTCAAAAATTTATTATTTTCCAAACATAGTTTAATTTAAAATATTTTTGGTGTAAATAAATACACCTCATATTGGGAAGTGTAGCGGTTCTTTAAGATTTATACTTTTGTATTTCTTTAATAGTGTGAAATTAGTTTTCTCCATTATGACAACACATATAAAAAAATTCCAACCACAAAGACAGGGCCGTCTTAGCTCAGCCGGTAGAGCGCGTGGCTTTTAACCACGTGGTCGTGGGTTCGATTCCCACAGACGGCGAGTTTTGGAAAAATTAATTGCATATTTTAAGTTTTTTTATTTTAATAAATTAGCAGTGTTTTATTTAGTTCATGTTAATGCCTTTGGTTAGTGTTAGACTTTAATAAATATAAAACAATAAAACCCTTCATAAAGGCAAGATAAATCTGACCGGTGGATTACACAAGTGTGATTTGTCCATGTTTTACAATCTATAAAATAAAATAATTAGGCAACCAAAACAGAGGAATTTTGTGCAATTTAAAAATTATGTTTTCTAAATCATAAGAAGATTATTTTTGGTCTTTATTCATTTAAAGAAGCCATATAAATATCAATACCGTTAATTTTTTTAATGAAGAAATACAGTTAATTTATACTATATATAACATAAAAAGAATGTAAACCCATATGATCTAACCGCGAACTTCAAGGGTCTCATTTATGGTAGCTGTGTTAGTGGGGTTCTGGTTAGGTGCACCCAAGAGCATTGAGGTGCTCTCGGGCGCGTATACCTATTTTTTTATTTTTTTTCAAAATTTTTTCATGAACTTGTTAATCTAAGTGTATTTAACATATGTATTAATTTTTACCATTTTTGGATATTTTTAAGTATTTATTTCAAAATTTTAAATATAATTAAATTAACATTTGTGCAAAATAATTTTGAAAAAAAAAAAAAGAAGGTATATGCACCCAGTCCATGTTTGTGATGCTGCTTTTTTTAGTGGTTCCCCTTTGGATTATGATATTATATGATGCAAAACTAATGTATTTTATATATTTTTATTTTTCTTCACTTTCATGTGAGCCAAAACGTATTTAGTTTATATATTAAAAATTTAATATTTTTAAATCATTATATTTTTACAAAGATTCAAAAATAAGAAATTTTCACTCATCCCATGCTCCCTAGCACATGAAAAATGATAAAAAAAAATTATTGAAAATGTATGCAAAATTTTAAAAGTGGTAAATTTTGGTATTTCAACTAAACGCACTTTGAGGTCACATATAAGTGATGAAAAACCAACAAAAAGTCATTAGAAAATATATAAAAATGTGTTGTTACCTAAGTAATAATCCATTATATTATTATCATGATCTTTTGCCTGAGACAAGATCATTGCATCAGCATAACTATCATCATACAAATTATCCGATTTTCTCAATACTCATCAATAAGTCATTTTGTTCATCGAAGAAGCACGAATAGGCGATTTAGCAAAAAAAATTTAGGAAATGGGGTATGCATTTCATCATGTGGACTGCTTGCTTTGTCAAGAATGAAATTGAACATCTACTCCACGGGGACTGGAATTTAAATTTTTATATTTCCTCAGTCCAGATCCATTTGTTTCTCCACCAAGAATACACATTCTTGAATCAATTTTCCCCACTTCAAACATACATGATTTATATGTTTTCCCTTCACCCAGAGTTTACATTCCAAAAAATAATTGAACCCGGAGACTCAACCAGGCAAGCAGGTAGTATCGAAACTGCCGGTGGAAGACCTCTCCAGTGAGCTGGAACAAAACGTCCTTACGCATTCAATCCCAACTTGTTTAATGCAGCATTTATCCTCTCCTCCGAAGGGGGCTTGTATGATTCGTAGAAGTCCAATATTTCCATTGAGATGTTCTTCACCTACGGAAATACAATATAATAATTTTTTAAAAAAAAACAGCAAAGAAATGTATGATACTAAAAACTCCATTAGACTGAGAAATTGATGTAACCTGCACAATCTGAAAGGCATGGTCCTGTGGTTTGCTACTCAAAATGCAGCTAGACACACCACAATCTGACGTGTGTATTGTGGCCCTGTGGTTTGCTAAAAATACAGATAGATACCCCACAAGGAAGGCCCACCAAAAAAAAAAAAAAACTCTATTCTGAGAGATCCAATTGATGACAAGACAGCAGAGGGCAAAAGATATGGCAAATTCATCGACTAAAAGACAAAAATACTGTGAATTCAACAAGCCAAAAAGGGTGGACCAGTCAAAATCAGCTAATGCTGCCCCTACAGGAGACCATGGCCCACCAAGATGTGTTTTGGAAGCACAATGGCCAAGATGTCTGCATTCAATAGATGATAAACAAATTTAGCATTGGTATTCTCTGACGATTTAAATACCATCACACCTAGAGTCCAAAGTGGGCTCATCATGTTGAACATCATGGATTCACACGACTTTAGCGTAAGATTGCACAACCAAGACAGAAAAAGTTCCAAATTATGTTTATTTACCAAATTCATATCAACATGGAGTTCCTCAAACCATGTAGTTGCATCTTTATCTTTGTATGCAGTTGCAATGTATATGCAAGCTAATGCGATCATGTATGGGGGATAAACGAGGATAAGATCCATCCTATATGTGTCGTTCACAAGACTCCTGCACACATGAAGTCAGCAGATGAGAGTTATGATTAGAATATTGTCACAATAGTTGATGCACTGACCATATGAAATCCAATAACATACAATGCATAATATGTAGTCCAAAAACTTGGGCTTAGCTGTGAGAAATCAAGTAGGAAGAACCTATAGTCAACTCCATTGAAAGCATACTGTTGCCTCTTACAGTATAACAGCTAAACAAGACTCAAATCACTTGGAAATTCATAGACTTGGTGTGAGACGAGATGACAAAATCATGGCAGATGCCGGTTTCAGCTAATTGACTTTAGGTTTCAGCTAATTGACTTTAAATGGGGGGGTGGTGGGGGGAGAAGAAAAAAGAAGGGACAACTAAGATAGGTTTCAAAACCTAGGATTGTAAAACCATGGATCTTGATCTGGAACAAAATAAAACATATTCAAGAAGAGCCTTGACAAGATCAAAATCCAGGCTCTAATAATATGAACCTTATCAACTTAACGGGTTGACCTCATTGGCAGGAATATAGAGGTCCAGATTCTGGCACCTGAATTGAAGAAAATATTAAAGAGAAATTGAAAGAAATTTGTTTAATTGATGCAGAAAATGGAGTAGATCACAAATCTTACCAAGAGAATTGTGTCAAATCTATCAGGCCAGAATCTTGGAGATACCTGTCAGAAAATTTTAAATTTTATTCAATCAGAAAGTAATAAAGAACTTTGCTGAGCTTCCTTGGCCTATGCCCATCCCAAATCAACCCCTGTCTACATGACTAAAAAATGAAGAGTTGTTTGGACCAGAGCTAGAAATAATAAATGCCCAGAAAAATCTCATAAAATTTAGGGGAATCGTCCACTTATAGGGGACAGTAAAACCATCATAATGCCACATTCTTAACTTGACGTGTGTTTGTTTTAACATAGAGGTGGAAAAGTCCTATAGATGTAAAAGACGCACAAAAGTCACCTTTTATTAATACCTTTATTTAATGTAGCAATTTACTGCCTATAACACCCAACTTTTCTACATAATTATCAATATTTCTCTTACTAACACACTCAAACTATTCCATGAAAAATGAAAAGCTTACTGGCACAGTGGACGATATGGATGATAAATCACTAGGTAATAGTCAAGTGCTTCGAGCAGTTTCATTTCCATTTCAAGAATGTCTTTGATTTCAAATCGATATCTTTCATCTGAATCTGCACAAAAGTTTAAAAGAAAAGTTGTCATCATCCTATGCAAAAATGATATTCACAAAAGCTCAAGCACTAGAGGAATAATAAACTTTTTTTTTTTAATCGTGTCACCCACCTTGGATGACTAGGCATCTAACGGGGTGTACTCCAGAGGCAGGGTAATAAGGCCACTGCCTTTACCCAATATTTGAACCCTAGGCCTCCCACTCACACTACTCCATACACCCGCGTCAGCCGCTAAGGCATCCAAGAGGTGACAAGAAATGATAAACTTGACAGTACAGATGTCCAAGCCAATTTCAAGTACGCATATAATGCCTCTACTGCAGATGTCATCACTAAAGAATGACAGTGTTCAGACGAGCTGAGTTGCTGACAGTGAGATGGTTGATCGCTAGGCACTTGCAAGAATTTTTTGTTCTGAGCTTTGGAATCAAGTTTACACATTACTCAGCCAGGACTAGCTGAGTATCATTTTCTTGGGTTTGGGGTCGTAGGCATCGAACGCCAGCCAAATAAATGGTCAGCACTGTCCTCCATGCACACAGCCATGGTGCTGATACAATTTTTTGCACTGGGCACCCCATATTTCTCAGACAGGCCCGAATTAATGAGCATTAAATAAATAAATAAAAAAGAAGACAGTAGATAATTACGTATTTTTTTGAGGTAGAATACAAGAAGCCTAGCCTGCATAGTGCTTTCTTCTGCTTTTGCCGCCAGGTATAGACAGGTTGGAGCCACAAGGCGTGGGTCATATTCTGTCATACTTTTCCTGAAACCAGAAGATAGAGCAGGTGAAGAATGCATTGCAACAACAAAGAAAGAAACATATAGAGTTGGGATGCATTACAAGAATGTTTACAAAAGAATTTCTGCTGGACAATGTTCCCCAATTTGGGGGCTCGAAGATTAATTTATATAACTTGGAGGACAACTGATGCAGAACAATCAAGTTCTGATGCAAATTTGGTACAGAGTGAGAATAAGAGAAATTTGAAAAAAAAGGTAAAACCCTGTCAATAGGGAGAAGATGTGTGTGCGCGGACGCACGCACAGAGAGAGAGGAGGAGGAGGAGGAGGAGGCAATGGCGGAGGAGCAGACAAAATTCATGATGGCAAGCAAATACCTGTATTGGATCAACAATAGCTTGAAAACCGTTAGACAAACTTCTCTACTTGTAGAAATTATGCACAAACTGTAATAGCCCAGAACCGAATCCCACATCGAAAAGGGGAGAAAGTTCCTGGTAGTTTATAAGTGGGTCTCAAGTTCAATATGGTGTGACGCGTTTTAAAGCCGTGCGGCTAAGCTGCCAGGCCAGAGCGGACAATATCACACTGTGAGGCCCATAGCCCGCAGGCCCAATGGACGTTTTCTGGGTTTGTGTGCTCTGTGCGTCAAGCCCAATGGTTGCTTTTCTGGGTCTGTGCGTGACAGTGGAATCAAAGCGGCTCCCCCTCCAGTAGATGTGGTTCGGAGAGTTGAACCAGTGAAAGTCAGGGCTGCAGGCAGAAGCCCAGAGTTGGGTTGTGGTTCGGGGACGAACCAGGCGGAAGCTGGTGGGCTTGTAATAGCCCAGAACCGAATCCCACATCGAAAAGGGGAGAAAGTTCCTGGTAGTTTATAAGTGGGTCTCAAGTTCAATATGGTGTGACGCGTTTTAAAGCCGTGCAGCTAAGCTGCCAGGCCAGAGCGGACAATATCACACTGTGAGGCCCATAGCCCGCAGGCCCAATGGACGTTTTCTGGGTTTGTGTGCTCTGTGCGTCAGACCCAATGGTTGCTTTTCTGGGTCTGTGCGTGACACAAACAATCCTAATTTAAACGATTATAATACAATAAAATAAATAAATCCAAAATGTCTTATCTAAACAATCCATCAGGTTGATCATCAATTTTTCTATCTAAACAGTACATCAAGCTGATCATCGATTTAATACTTTGATGCCTAAGCATATTGACATAAATACAACTGATGATGTGTTGAACAAGCATCTCATTCATTTTGTGAATTTTGAATCAATCTGGATCATTAAGCAGTCCATGTAACATATCAATTTAGATGGCAATAGAAGATATAATCTGATATGCCAAACTAGTGTCACATGTATTGAATGATACATTAAACAATTCCACTTCCTTTATTTTCATATGTTACTTGTCCAAGGCAAGAAGAATCACATTGGTGAAAAAAATGTCCAACTACATCATCAAGACCACCAAGAGCAAGTGGTTCAAAAGTAGGAAGGGATCATGCATAGGTGTGCTTTGTCACACACACACACACAGAGATTTAAAAAGTTCAATTTCTATTTCGATTCAGAAAATAAAAATCTAGCAAAATTCAAATGAAATTAAAAAAAAAAAAAAAGATTGCTAAAGAAAACATAACAAGACATGTTTACCATTATAATGATTAAAAAACAGAATTTTAATTCCAACGACCGTGTGCGTGCGTGCGTGTGTGTGTGTGTGTGTAATATATGGGAGCTGTTCCGGTGAGGTACATTTGATCAAAAGTGGGCCCCACACATATTAGAATGCAATGAAACTTTATACAATTATTTATCCATATATAAATTTTATAGCAAATGATTTACATATTGAAAAAATCATTTTAAAGTTGTTATTTACATCAAACTATTTTATTACGTTGAATTTGTACCATTTTCAGATGGGGCCCATATACATATCTGATTGGGATGAAGATTGGTATGCTAATAGAATATATTATTCTAAATACAATGGGTGGAGTAAATTATAATTTGATGATCATGTGGGGCCCATTTCAGCGATGCTGCACATGAATATTTCCGTATATATATAGGGATATATATATATATGGGAGTTGTTCCGGTGCAGCACTGTTATTTACATCAAATTATTTTATTACATTGAATGTGTACCATTTTCAGACGGGGCCCATATGCATATCTGATTGGGATGAAAATTGATATGGTAATAGAATACATTATTCTAAATACAATGGGTGGAGTAGATTATGATTTAATGATCATGTGGAGCCCATTTCAGCGATGCTGCACCGAAATTTTCGGTGTAGCATGTTTACAAATTCAACGTAATAAAATAGTTTGATGTAAATAACAACTTTAAAGTGGTTTTTTCAACATGTAAACCATTTGCTATAAAATTTATATATGGATAAATGATTATATAAAGTTTCATTATATTCTAATATGTGTGGGGCCCACTTTTGATTAAATGTACCGCTGTTCCGGTGCAGTGGCGCTGCACCGGAACAGCACCCTATATATATATAAAGAGAGAGAGAGGGAGAGAGATTAAAAAACAAGCTCAATTTCTATTTCAATCCAGAAAATAAAACCCAACATAATCCAAATGAAATAAAAATAATCTTTAGATCACTAAAGAAAACATAACAAGACATTTACACCATTTATGTTTTCCCCTCTACTAATACATACCTTGTGTAAACACGCCTGAAATAAGTAACTGCTGTGGCTACCACTCTGAAAGATCAATTATTGCGTTAGGGAGTGAGGCAGAATATGTTTCACAGAAATGTACTAGAAAAGGCAATTTTTTTAAAAAAAAAAAAAAAAGCAAAAACAAATGGATTTTCATTTTGTTTTAATTTTGGAAGGTAAGTGATACTGCTAGAGACTGAACATCAAGTCATGCATACACATAATCATTAACCAGCTATGCATGTCAAGACCATATACTGGATTAGTTCACATTTACAGAATCTAAAACCTGTGACTGTCATTGTTTAAGCTCCATCTATGCTCAAAGTCAACCACACCAAAAAGGGTGCGCATCAATTCCCCTCTTTCTAGCAGAGTAATGTTTTGTTCTTCAAAATTTATATGGGGGATTAGTTTGCCTCTGTATGGAAGCTGACAGATCTAATTCAAGTTGCAGCCTATTGTGCAGGCTATCTTACAATCAATCGATTTTTTCCTAAGATCCTAATGGAACAAAATAATTCAGCAAACAATTTGATGAGCCTGAAAGGAAATTTTTTTTATCATGAAGGTCCAGACAAGTAATGTCCAGGCGCTGCTACTAGTTGTTTGCTTTCCTTTTTTCTTTTTTATTTCTTTTTGTTCCATTTACTGTATTTTTACTATATTCTTTAATTAGTAACATAATTACTTCTGCCTATTTCTTCTCATACGCACTTACCTAAATCACTCCAACCTTCTATTCATATGATCTTACCTAAATCATCCAACTTTCCTTTATTTCAAAGACCGCTGTTATGATAAATGAGTAGGAATTGAGTTTGTGTTCTCTAGATGCATAAAATTAGCATCTTATGTCAATGCCACGTGCTGTCATGGAACATATGTGTCAGAGCCAAAAATGATCTAAAAGAATGCCACCAAATAAATGCGTTGACCAAGAATAAGATCCTAAAAAACAGTAGAATGCCAATATTTATGATGAGAATGTCTGAGAAAAAATTTGACCAGAATTTGGTATCTTGTTCTGACATGCCAAAGACTCGAGTAAAATCAGAATTGTTTTAGGATGTGTTTGAGAAATAATAAAACTTTTAGATGAAAAGTTAAAGTTTTTGAATTTGAAGAGAATGACATGATATGGTAAGGATAATGATAAGGAGGAAAGACAATAAAATTAAAATATATTGGTTAGTTATATGGGTAATTGTGTAGAAATAATTAGAAAGTAAATTAGTTGTATAGGAAGATGAAAAAAATAATTTTAAAAAAAAAGGTAGTTATGGAGAGTGAAAGTTTTAGCTTGACATTTTCTTCTCATTGCCAAGTACACCCTTAGTCAAGAAAACATAAATGGCAAGTATACCTAACAGATTCTTTTAATACTAAACTTCCTGTCATAGCAATAGCTGCAGGGGTGTCTCAATGAACCATGTTATAAATTCTCTTGTCTTAGAAATGTTTGCATCATGATATAAAAGTGATCCGAAAGAACTCTAGGAGGAAAGCATACTTAGCAATTTGCATTATGCAATTTACTCGTAAACCAAATATGTAACACATTTTTCGTCTTCGCAATGTCATTTTCTTCTCTTATCAATGTTTGCATTCAATGTACTTGTAAACAATATGTAACATTTCTCAGCCAATCAGGAATTTTGTAGCATGTTATGATGTCTGAGCAAATAATATAAGCTACTTTTGTTTCCATTCTCATTCATGTGCAACAAAACCACATGTTGCATCTTAATTTCATATATCTCTGAGGATCTTAGAGTCTCTTATACATTTACAAAATTAATTTATTCAATTGGAACACTACGATATCTACATTAGCATTTGAGTGAATCATATATCTAGATTCTGGAAAACTAGGACCAAGTGCTCACTGATTTTCCAATAAATAGATAAAGAACAGTTGCAATATTAGAGAGCAGTAACATAACACCAACAGTACCTCATACCTTTGCCTCACTTTAGCATATTGACCCAGTCTTGAAATATCTGGAATGGATTTTGGGGGTTAGTAGATGGACCAAACAGATCTCTGTTGCAAAACACTAGCACATATCATTTAAGAAATTACAATAAACAATAGATGTATGGAAAGAATGCGTGCCTAGCATATTTCTAGAAGATCTGATTATTTGGAATGAAAGGAAAATCATGAAAATTTCTTGAAGAAACTGCTGACAGGCAGCTAAGCTGCACAAACAGTTTCAGCAAACTGCCTCAGTAATAATGAGGCAAACCACCACAAACAGCTGACTAGAGTTCTTGTAATTATGCAAACCACCAAATAGTAGCCAACTGGCCATAGTTTTTCAAAAAGTTTCATCACTGAATCGATTATGAATCATAGCCAAAAACACACACTAAATTAGCAAATTGCAGACATCTGTCCATCAAATCAAATGGAGAAAGAGGGGGAGTCGGAGAGAGAGAATACGGTTGGTCATATGGATCTTGATGAGCCTGAATTCTTCCGGGGTTAGTCCTCGGTCCTTGTCAGGAGAACGGACGAGATCCAACTCTTCCGGGTCCAGTAGCTGTTTGCTGCTACGCATTCCAATAATCAAAATCAGAAGAAAGTTTTCATGGATGGATCGCGAAACCACACGAGAGACGGATGGATCGAATACCAGTGCGAAGACGTCCAGAAATTCGCCGCCATTCCTCTCCGCTGCGAGAAAGAGGAAGTGAAATGTTCATATATGACTTATGAAACGGGGAAGCCACAAGGCAAGGGAATGTTCATGTTCCTGGGCTTTTCTCAAGTGTACTCACTGTGTTCTCGTGCTCTTCTCAAATGTAATTATTACGTTGTAATTCCAAATATACCTATTATATTATTAAAATCTCAAATATATCTACAGCATTTGCGTTTAATTTTAAAAACACTCAGTCCGTGAGTTATCGTCATCAGTTAATATGTAAAATTATTAATATGCCCATCAAATTTTCGACATAATTAAAAAATTAAATATTATAACTCATCATGCCCTAATTGCACATGGACTCTAAATTTGAAGAGCCCTAGTCTCATTTTCTTTGTATTTTATTTCATTTTTATTATTTTATAACATGGGTACTTTTGGTATTTATAAAAATTTAACTCATGCTTTTTAACGGAACGAGGATTCAAACATAATGGGTATATTTAGGATTTTGAAATGATAGTGGTTATACTTGGGATTATGGCTAAATTTAATGAGTATATTTGGGAAAAACGCTATCTTTTTTTATGAAACATTTTAATATCTTTAAGTAGGCATATTTGAATTTTAAATGAAGGTTTAGTTATTAACATTTTAAATCTTGTAAAGTTTAACTTTTTACATTTTAAACTTTTAGCCATCACAATGTGAAAAATTATAAAGTTCATAGAAAATGTATAAAATGTCCATTGCATGTTAAACCATCTACTTTATATATTTGCGTTTTAAATCTCAAAGTTTGTCATTATGGCATGTGCATTGTCTTACATATATTACGGAAGCACTAGTTTAAATATTCCATCACTAGTAATTTACATATTCTCGTATTTACTTATGTAATATTATTTAATTTATATATTCTTAACTAAAAATTTTATTACTTTTATTTTTCTTCATTTTTCTCATTACTAAATGGACACTTAATTCATTAAAATATGTAAATGAAGGAACATAATTAATGGAAAAAGATGAACTATTTTATTATGCAAAAACAACGAGTAAAAAGTAAAAGAAAAGAACATGACTAAAAAAGAGGACAAGCCAAAATGCCTATTGACTATCTTATAAAATTTATATAGGTCAAAAGCTCAAAAAAGTATATTTTAACTTCTATCTGGATTCATAGCAAATTGTTAAATAGATTGCTACTTGATTTTTACTATCTAGCCATGATAATTTTTTATATTAAAAAATGATATTTTTTAAAGCATTGATAATTCTATTATGTAAATTATGATTAGGATTTTACCATATCTTCTTATTGCAAATTTAATAAAGTCTCTAATTTTAGTTAATTTCTTATTAAAAAAAATCATACTGTAGCACCCGCAGCGAACGCTACGATGGGCTCGGAATGATTTTTCCTCACCTTGAAAATCTAGACCATGCTGGATGGGTTTGGGCCAATCTTTCAACACCTCCAAGGTAGCAGCGTGGGCTTAGTTTCCTTGCATTCACATGAAGTAAAACAAGTTAGGATTCACGGTTTTTAGATAGTTTGGCATATGGGCATTTTCTCGTGGATTCGGCAGCATAACGGCTAAAACGAGACTTTTCATACACGGATCAAGTCACAAATTCGGCAGCATAACGGCAGCGTGTTATGCTGGAATATGTGGACCCGCGTGCGCCCACCTTGCCGGAGCGTTAACTTAAACAAGCACGCAAAAATAAAGAAAAACGGAGTCGCCAATGATCTTAAAAGGGAGATCAGTTCCTATTTTCAAGGAATAAAGGCAGCGGTCTTGCACACCTCTAATACTAGTATTCATCTAAAGCAGTCATTGTCATCATCATCTACACAACCATGCCCGGTCATAGAAGGTAAAATATTAGCCTTATCGACAAAACAGACAAATACCTCAGAAAAGGAAGTGCTAGCCAAAGAGCCCAAATTTCAAGGAATTCCTGCACAAGAAAAGCTAAATGGAAGAGACCATCTACAAGTCATAAATGAAGTTATCCCTCACGCAGACAATCAAGTAGAGACATCTAAAAAGCCTTAACAAACCATAATCAACACAGGCAATGTCGACAAAGTCGAACAGGCAACAAAATTAGCCCCGGAAGCCGCAAAATGCTGCGCACACAACAATCATCAATCAACCCATCATCACAGATACATCTTTGTCAATACATCCACAAGGGATATTTCAAAATTGTTTCAAAATGGCTACCAGACAGTCCTTCCACCAAGCTTGACAAGAAAAATGCCAACAACTGATGCAGATAATATTTCAAAGGGGGCAATATCGATCCATGAAAGTGAGAGATAGATGCTCCCATGTTTTGATTTGTCTGTAGTCGAGTGACGTATATCATTCAAGGGCGTCTCCTCTCAAGCTATGTTGGAATAGCACGACCAAAATTTCTTCTTTTTTTACCAGAAGGTATAAAATACTGCAAAAGACCTTGATATGGGCATGTGGGCATGAGTTTCCTTCATAGATAAGGAGGGTTGACATTTTGAAATTTTCAGATAGTTGTGTATTTGGAAATGGGCATAAGTCTTCAATTTTTACCAAATGAAAGTCCTCCCCTTGCTGTCGCTCAATTTTTCTTTGTAGCTCTGTATCTCGACCTCTTCTATTTGGCCTTGCACATTCGTTAGGCCGTGTGATCTTTGAGCTGGAATGGATTGTGAGCTCTAACTCGTTGTTTGCTGATGTTGTGATGAAGAGGATGACGCTTGATGTTGTTGCTTTGCCATTGATTGACGTTGCTCTAGCATTTTGTAGAGCATGTCCTCCATCCGTTGCATTCGTTGCATCGTTTGATCCCATTTTTCAAATGAGAATGCAGTATTTTTCTTTGAAAGATGATTTGTCGGCTCCATGTGTGTAGCTTTGGCTTGAAGGCAACTAGAACTTTGAGATATATTTTTTTCACTTTTTTTATTTTTTTTTTTGCTTTTTCTTTTTGCTTTTTTTCTCTTTTGTTTTTTAAGTAAGAAATCAAAGCAAAATTATAGAAAATATGATATGATGCCCCCTATTTCAGAACCAAGAGTAGAAAGGTTGATTAATCATCTTCGAGCTTGAAAATTTGTTGCTAGCTTTTTGCCGCATTGCTGGAATGCTTCTAGACGCCACTGGACCAAAAAAATTTTCAGGTCCTGTAAGCACATTTTCAGCACCTGTCACGTCAGTTGTCTTGTCAGCACCCTTTTTGACCATCCAGCTTTTGATGCGTCTTTATAGTGCCTTTTCCGTACTTGTCAGCGCTTGACTTGCTAGACCAAGAAACTTTTGAGGTCCTGTTAGCACTTTTATGTTACGTCAGTGGTCGTGTCAGCGCCTTTTTGACCCTCCAGCTTTTGAAGCGTCTTTATAGTGCATTTTCCGTACTTGTCAGCGGTTGACTTGCTGGACCAAGAAATTTTTCAGGTCCTGTCAGCACCTTTATGTCACGTCAGTGGTCTTGTCAGTGCCTTTTCAGTACTTGTCACGTCAGCGGTTGACCAGAAAACTTTTCAAGTCCTGCACCTTTATGTCACGTCAGTGGTCTTGTCAACGCCTTTTCAGCACCTTTCACATCAGTGACTGACTTGCTTTATTTTCAAGCTATAGTGGAAAAACCTGAACAACCCCGAAAAAATGGTTAGTAATCGTAAATAAATAATGGAAAGATTAGCGTTTGGATGGATGTTGTAAATCGGGGTCCTCTCTGCATCTGCGCAGACTCTGTAAGTTTTAAGTTTTACGCGTGAAAATGTTCAGGATTCGCGGGTTCTGTCTGCCTGGAGCGTATCTGGAAAAATTGACCAGTCCGCCTGAAACGTTTCTGGAAAATGACCAGTTTGCTTGAAGCGCTTCTGGAAAAGTGACCAGTTCGATTGAAGCGTTTCTAGAAAAGTGATCAGTTCACTTGAGGCGTTTCTGGAAGAAAGTGACCAAAAACTTCCCAGGTTGCGGAAAAGGCGTGATTTTTATACCGGATTTTTTTCTTAGTGTTAATTGATTTTTTATTTGCTAAAGGTCCTTCCTTTAGGTTCGTTTTATGTGTCTGGACAGTTACGAGTTAGTATGCAATGGTTTGTCCCCTTTACGAGCTCTCTCCAGTTCATGAGCTGAACGCCTCTTGACCTGAGAACTTGTCAGGTTTTTGCGTGTTCATTTCAGAAACGCCAGAAATCCGATGCCGAAAGACGGGAAGGCTTCTGGAACTCGCTGTTCAGCGAGGAATAAGCTCTAATCTTCAAATTTTTGCCCCCTTTATGTCCAACGCAAACTTCCATAGTCGTCCCCAGTGGAGTCGCTAAGCTGTAACACCCGCCACGAGCGCTATGATGGGCTCAGAATGGTTTTTTCTCGCCTTGAAAATTTAGACCGTGTTGGATGGGTTTGGGCCAATCTTTCAACGCCTTCGAGGCAACAACGTGGGCTTAGTTTTCCTGCATTCACATAGAGTAAAACGCGTTATGATTCACAGTTTTTAGATAGTTTGGCATATGGGCATTTTCTCGTGGATTCGGCAGCGTAACGGTTAAGACAAGGCTTTCCATACACAGATCAAGTCACAAATTCGGCAACATAACGGCAGCGTGTTATGCTGGAATATGTGGACCCGCGTGCACCCGCTTTGCCGGAGCGTTAACTTAAACAAGCGCGCAAAAATAAAGAAAAATGGAGTCGTCACTGATCTTAAAAGGGAAATCAGTCCCTATTTTCAAAGAATAAAGGCAGTGGTCTTGCAGATCCGGTCTTCAGATTAAAACGGATATGACAGAAATCCGTTAACCCGAAGCCGTTTACATCGATATGAAAAGGGGGAAATAAAATAAAAAATCTGAAGAAGAGGGAAAGAGAGAGAGCTGGAGAGGAGAGGAGAAGCCGGGGTGTCAGGGTTTTGCTGCAGACTCCCGTCCTCCCCCTTAGGGATGCCTCCTCATGTGTCTTCGAAGTGAGAGCTTGACTCCCCTTTTATAGATGGTGGAGCGGGCCTTGTAGGCTTTGGGCCGTGGATGGGAGCATGTTGTGGTTGGAGCTCATTGCTCCAAGTGGGCCGTTGTTGAGGCCTGATGGACTGTTGTTTGAAGAGCCCGCTTTTGTGGGCCAAGGCTGGATCTGGTGGGCTGCATTGTAGAGCCCATCCAGTGCCTAGTGAGCTGGATCTGGTGGGCTGCATCGTGGAGCTTGGTTGGTGACTTGTTGTTGAAGAGCCTGCTTTTGAGGCTTGGTGGAGCTTTGCTCCTGTAGGCTGAGACTGGACAGGTCCATTTAGTGGTGGGCTTGACTTGACATCTTTTGTTTTGGACTTGCTCCAGATGGGCTTTTGATTTTTTAAAGCCCATTTACAATTTCTTTGGGTTTGCTCTCTTTTGGGTTGTTGGGCTTAGATCTTTTCCATGTGTTGTGTATTTTTGTGCTTAAGGGAGGGGTGTCAACACATACTTACTTCCATTTTTTATTGCTTAATATAGTTAAATGGATCGAATAAAATTTGTGCACAAGTTTTATAAAAATATTTTTTAAAATAAGTTCAAGTAAAACTATTAGTTAAGAATATTTGAGTACAATAATATTATATGATTAATATAAAAATATGCAAATTATTAGTAATGAAATATTTAAACTGGTGCTCCAATGGTATACATAATATAATGAACATGCAATGACAGGCGTCGAAACTTAAAATATAAATACATAAAGTTAGAGGGTTTAAAATACAATGTATATGTTATACATTTTATGGAATCTTAACAATGTTTTTTTAACATTGTGAGGGCCAAAAGTCTAGATCGAAAATGAAAAATATTTTTTTATGCCTAGATCGAAACCCAGACATCCCGCACTAAGGCAGGAGTCGCTGAGTAGCCACAAGGTACATTTAGTAAAATATTTATAACAAAATACCTTCATTTTAAGCGAATTTTAATGTAATTTTATATTTTAACTATTTAATTACTCTACTCTTTATAATTTTTTCTATAATACAACTAACTTATTGATTTTAACTTTATTTATAAAACCAATCTGAATAAGTGGATTAGTTAATGATCTCACATATTACACATGATTAGCCATAATAAAATAAACACAAGCATAAATAATCTTATGTAATATGGGTGGACTATTATCAACCCACATATTCATGCAGGTTACAAAAAATCTAATGGCAGTAGTATAAAATAAATAAGTATTGTAAAATGTCCGTATGCCATAAATTAGTTTCAAAATTAGTAAAAGTAGGCAGAACTTGAGGGTAAAGGTGCGAAAGTTGCGGATGAAATTTGATTCCTTAACAAAACAAATATTTTTAAATGCAACAAGTAGAATATATTTCATTTATACAATCATCAAGCTGCCCCCAAATGGAGAGGTTACACGAATGATCCTTGTGACCTTACATAGGGTTGGAACTTATATGATACAGATAATCATATATTATACACATTGCCACCGGATAATTCCCTATTTCCCTTTCATAAAATATTTTTTCTTTTTGTATTTTTTTGTGATTTTTTTTACAATATCGTTTGTATTTTGTTACAATTCAAGCTTAATTCACCCAATTTACCTTATAACTTTACTGTACTGATAACTCCTAACAATGTATATCAGCAGTAAAGTAGACCATCCCTCTTCAAATGAAAAACGCAAAGCGTTACATTTTTTCATGTTACACCTTTTCCTTTTGTGCATTGTACACGTTATAGAAAGGTCTCCAACACTATTTCATCAATTTGAATTTATGTAGGGTGTGTTTGTGTGGGACATATACATGTCAACCAAAACTTTTCAATCTAAAACTTTTCACTCTCCATAACTATTTTATTTTTTAATTATTTTTCACATTTTCCTATACAAACTACCCTACTTTTCAATCATTTCTACACAACTATCTATACAACTAACCTATCTATTTTAACTTTATTCTCTTTACTTCTCATCATTACTACTATTATATCACATCATTTTCTATCAATGTGACAACTTCTATCTCAAAAACTTTTCATCAAAAATTTTACCCCCAACCAAACACACCCGTAGTAAGCCTGCACAGCCCCGTTGGTGTCATGTTCTGAGTTGCATGATAGTGCTCCAGGATTCAGACCCCTGCTTGAACCGTTGTCTTCCCTTCTTCCTTGATGTAATAAAATCATTTTGAATTTATATAACCTCTCTATTTACGCCACTTTTATGATTATAAAAATTCATTCATCTTCCAATCAATACATTTAAAATTATTTTTTAATTGAGAAACCTAGATTAGTTTCAATCAAAGATGTGCATGGGTTCCACCTGATAAAAGTGTAAATAAACATAATATAATTATTTAATTTATATATCAATTTCAAAGCTATTAATTTAACATCTAAACTAACTAAAAGACTTTGACGATCTAGAAAAATGATTTTATAAATTATTACTAGAGTCTAATGCATCTATTTACGAATCTTTTTATAATTTGCACATAATTATCTCAAAAAAAAAGTATGACCCACTCAGAATTGGGGATTAAATGATCTTTTGCTATAATAATGGGCTAAATAATGTTAAACAATATGACTAGACGTAAAATTGTATTTTCATTTCATAATCAAAGTGGACCTTGAACGAAGAAGTTATATGAATTCAAATTTATGAAATTACTCTAAAAATCACATAATTTTTTAAGATATTATTAACAGATTTGATTTTCGAGATATTAATATGTATTAGATTTGTTGAATATAGATTATATGTCCATCATATGGAAAAAAATAAAAAGGAACTGTGCGAGTCAGCTAGTGGCAAAGCCAACGAGGTCCGGTGAAAGCAGATGTTCTTAACCAATAATGCACACAGCATTGATCTTGCTCCCTAACACTAATTAATTTTACAGAAATGTTAAATCATTAGGCGTGATTTTTATACCTAATCAAGGCATGCCTTTGTCTAACATCCGTCAAGAGCACTACATTCTGGCATTTTTCCCCAACTATACATTAACAAACAGGCAAAAATGAAGGAGAAGCAAAATATATACAATCATGATTTATAACATTGTGGCATATGTAACATGTCCTCCGCTGCTCATAGTACACAAATGAAAGAAAAAGTAGACGATTAGACCATCGTGTCTAATCTTTGGCCGGCCGAGCTTCGAAGCCTCCGCCTGATCTCTTCTCAAGAGTGTAAGGCATATAAGTTCCAAGAATTCTATCCCATGTGACAAAGAAAGGCTGGGAGAAGTTGTATTTGTTGCCATAAAGTTGATGATGGACATCATGGTACGCGGTGTTGTTTCCAAAAAATATGTGGAAAAGATTACCAGGAAGCCATAGCCCGCAGTGATCATCGACAGTTTTGATGGTAGCAAAGGAGAAGAAGAAAATGGAAGTTCGAGGTGACATTCCAGACAGAAGAAAAGAGAGGGCACCACCAACTGTGTCAAGAATAAGCCCCTCCAAGGGGTGGTTATATAAAGCTCCGAAGGCATAGGGTACAACAAGCCGGTGATGCTGCGAATGAATGTGCCTGTACAAGAACTTGTTGTGGTGCATGTATCTATGCATAAAATATTGCCATGTATCAAGAACAATCATGGCAATCAAGAACTGGCGAACTAGAATGAGAAAGGAAGATTGTAAATCTGTGTTCCCGCTGTCATTCCCTGTCACCTACAAACACATCAAACATTTATAAGAACCAAATGTATCTGAACAATCACAAAAGTTCACCCAGCATTCATTAAAATAAAAAACATTTCTGCAGTACTTTTTATCCGTGCTTGTAAACATCCAACTCATGATCTCCCACAACAACATAAGAAGCTTAAAATAACTGTGTTAGGCAGTCAATGATTAAGTAGACTCACTTCTTAGGACAGGTTGACACGAATTTGTTCTTGAAAGTAGATTTTACTGTATGGTTATGTAGGTGAATTCTGATCATTCTTCTTTTCAACTTAAAGATTAGGCAAGCTGGTTTTACAAATGCTATTGCATGACAGAGAAAGCAGATCCTAAGCATCAGAGTCAGCCTAGAGAATCATCGCATTCAATATATCCAACAACATTGTCACAGCATCAAAGCTGTCAGACCCACTATCATTCTCCATTTTCCATGCTTCTCTTGCATCTAGCCGCAAACTTTGGGGGAAAAAAAAAAAAGCAAAGAGATTCTCTCAGACGTCCAAGCTGTTTCTTCAAAATGTCACAAAAAGCTAACTGATTGAATGTAAATGTTTAATATTTCATATAATCCTATTCTAGCACCAGCGATAGATGTTCTTAAATAGTACCAATGATAAGGACAGCTGAGGGGAAAAAAAAGCCAATTTCATTGGTATCCATATTTTCCCGAGTATTAAAAAGGTGCTTTGAGCAGGCATTGCTCTACTTAATTTGGGGAACAAAAAGGGAAAGAGAAAAAACTGGTAGATAGCCCATCCGTGGTAGATTCGTTCTTAAGATTGCAAAGGAAGCAAGCCATCCTCACCTTCTCCTATCATTTCCAATCTGCAAAGTCTCATAGGATAATTTTCAAACAGCAGAAGTGCCCAAAGCAAATTGCATGCACGCACGCACACACATATAGAGGAAAAAGTCCAATGCAAAGCACCAAAATACCATCAGAACCCAAATCCTCTTTCCATTTTTTCTATCGGAGCCCGATTATATATATTGTAATGTATTTTTAGCTAAAATACATCATTCATTTTTTACAATTAGTTGTATTTTTTTATTTTTTTTCTTCATAAGCATGTTTTTCTAAGTGCATTTAATCTGGATACCAAGTTTTGCCATTTTACAATACTTTTATATATTTATTTTTATTTTTAAAAATCATCAATTTCAAGAGCATTCAAGTTATTTTTCACCCCTTAAAAAATTTTATTTTTAAAATAAAAAATAAATATGTATAAGTATTGTACAATAGCATAGCTAAATATATGGATTAAATACGCTTCAAAAGACATTTATATTTGGTGCTGGTGTTAAGCTAGCAAAGGAAAAGGAAAACCTTCGCATCTAATCATGCCATGATAGGCTGATAGCACATGTCGGCTCCTGACTTGGAACATCAATGCCTCCCACTGGAAGCCTCGTCACAACATCTTGCACAATTCAGTATTGTGGAGTATCTCTCCATTTAAACCATAGATTCACAGCTTTTTTCCATCACTCAACATCTCAGCTTGTCCCTTTCGTCTCTTTACCACCCTCTTGATGCCTCCAACTCAAATCAATTTGCCCTTCTTGAATGGTACAATTCTAAGCCTTCAGACAGTACAAGTCTGTTTTCTCTCCTAATCAACAATCCATCAGTGCTACTACTGATTTCCTTGGATACATCCATTTCCAATTATATATTCCACTGAAGCAACAGCAACTAATTTTGTCTCCACAAAATATGAAAACCTTGTATGAGTCACACATTTCTTCAACAATATAGGTGAACATATAAGGAAAATAGCTGCTGACAATAAGATATCATTGACCGATCCACCATATAAAAAATAAAGGTGCATGGAACCATCGCATCACTAAAGCATAACAAGAGTTTCAGAATAGCAACAACTCTTACGATCAGACTACCAAGAGATTCAGGAATCGAATTGCAATGCAACAGCAAATGGCACTGACATGCCTACTGGATGATATTGACAGCAAAGCAACCATGTAAATTGGCTAGCATATGACCCATTGGACAAGCTTCCAACAACTGCAGATAATCATGAACAAAGACACATGCTCAATCAGAAGTATAAACATTCTGATATCCAATTCCCGAAGTGGGTCCAAAGAAAACGGCTCTCCAGAATTCATATAACCATAATTCATAATTGAATTCTACTAATGCAATTACAACCTAAAGTAAATTCTCAGTGCATCTAACCAACTTTTTTCTTTTCCTTTTCTCTCCCTTCTTCATTTCTCCCTCCTTTGGTGAAGGGGCTTCTGGAAGCCACTACAGCAATCCCAGTACTGCTGCTAATTTGCTAATGCTGATATTGAACCCTCACACAGTTTCTGTCAGGATTGATCTCATCTTTCTTGCAAATCCCATTTACACAAGTAACATATAGCTTTTACTAATCAAATGATTCATCAAGGGGAAATGAAAAAATAATAATAATATTCAAAATAAGAACTACGGAAAGACCAAGAAATGAAAATATAACACACACTTTACTAAATTAATAGGATATGTTATAGTCTACTTTGAAGCAGGAGTTCTTTTATCATTCTTCCACAAAACACTAGAAAAGTCGAGGACTCTCTCAATGACAATGCCAATTTATAACCAAGCCAGTAGCAGCATGCTAAAGCAAAAAACATGCATAACAACCAAGCACCACTTATACGCAGTTTATGCATAAGTAAGCAAGTTCAATGTTATACACCCTCAGGTTTGGATTCAACTGCCTGTAATCCCCATAAGAAAATAAATTCGTTCAACCTATCGGCTAAGCCCCGCGTGCGCTAATCAGACCATCAGTGGTCCCGATCTAAAGACCACCTTTTCACAACGGATGGCCCACGTCATGAACTGGAAAAGTCAAGACTTTTGCGGTGGCCTAGGACATGATAGAATGATGACTTCACACTGGCAGTACACAGGTTTCCAATTGACGATGCCCAATCTATGTCCCATGCGTCCGGGAAGGGACTTCTTTCGATGTTCTGGCAGGAGATGATAACAAAAAAAATCATCTGTATCAGATGTTTGAACATTCTGAGCTGACTCATGCACACCGTTCTGATGCCCCATGCCAACAGCACAGAGCATGGTTGCAAATCAGAAAATCTCACCGAGAGTCCAACACCAATTGAATAAAGTAGAAAATGGGAAATTTGCGGGAAAATTCAATTGTTTAGAGCAGGAAATCAGTGCAAGTCCAGTCACCAATCACCAAACTAACTACCAGCAATCAAACCCGAATAACAAGACAAGAGGGGCATACCGTGAACAGGAGGATCGCGACGACTGCCTGAACCGCCTGTTGGAGAAGAACGCCTTTGAAGACGGTCGTCTTGGAGACCAGGTTCTTCACATCCTCGTCTTTTCTGGTATGCAGGCGGTAATTATCGAAGCCGCCGAGAAGCATGTAAAAGCCGGAGTAGATCCAATAGACAAGGATCGGCACGAACGTACCCAGCAACTCGTCGGAGACGAAAATCTCCATGGGAGAGGGGAGAGGGGAGAGGGGAGAGGGGAGAGGAGAGAAACCCTAGGTTCTGAGGCCTCTTTCCAGATTGGGGGATGAAACCCTAACACTTACGAGTTATGAGAGATGTGGATTCGGAGGGGCGGAAGCAGTCGAAGAAAAGCAGGTGGAAAAACCCAAGAAGAAAGGTAATCTCTCTCTCTCAGCCTCTCTCTCTTGTTTCTGTCCTTGGCCTATGTATTCGTCGTCGCGAAGACGTTGATTTTTCAACCCGAAGCGTACTCAGGATATCATTATTCCGCGTTGGGGTGATGTGTCGGGACGCAACAGATGCTACGCACATGCTCAGGCGCGTGCGGAAAACGTGAGTCGACTGGAATCAGCGTTCCTCGGGTGCGTTCTTTTTTTTTTTTTTTTTGCGCGCGCGCTGAGCATTTTCTCGTAAAAGAGTTTCCATCTCTGTTGTGCTCGATATAAAGAAACTGTGATTCACAAATTTTATTTCTTTCTATTCATTCATTATACCGTTTAATAATCACTGTTTAATCCTTTTCAGCACACGTTTTTACATAATTATTTTTTTATGGAATGCATGTTTAAAAAACTCAAAACATATATTCGCGTATTCAAAAATGATAGGATTTAAATATACTTAGATAAATAAGTACACTTAGATAAATAAACGTTTGAAGAAAAAAGTAAAAGAATATTATAAATAAATTTTTTGAAATTGGTTAAACGCAAAAGTTAATATGATCATTTTTCCACTTTAAATACATATATCTCTTTTGGCTACTTCTAATTATAGTTTTTTTATATTGAGTTTTAAAATTATAAATCAAATTACATTTTTACACCTATTAATTTAGCCTCACATGCCTTCAATATCAAGAATTGACGCGGCCCATTGCATGCATGCATGCGGACAAGTTTGCCCTTCGTCACTTACTGAAAACATCATGTACATTTTCCCCGATGATGTAATGCTACTCTAGACTAAAAACCATAATAGATATTTTAATCATGTGAATTTTATGAACTTGGAAAATCAATCTCACGTGTTTATTCTGTAATTTCATCTTATTTAATTTTAAGATACCAATAATAGTAATAATATTATCGTATTGTTGTTGTTAAGAACAAATATTCTAGTGCATGTAAATGCACCGTAATTTACAGTGCATTTATATCAAAGTGAGTCTCAAATGATCATAAAATGCACGTCTACTATATCCAAATTGGATGTATGTATAAGCTCTATCTAAATATGATACAAAATTAATATAATAAAATAATTTGATATAAATAACAACTTTAAAGTTGTTGCGTCAACATGTAAATTATTTCCTATGTAATTTATATATGGTTAAATGATCGTATAAACTATCAATATATTTAAGTATCTGTAGAGCCTATTTTGAGCTAAATGCACCGTAAATTACAGTACATGCAAATATATATTTTTAAACTTCAATAGTTGAGGGATAGCTGGGATAGCGGGGATAGCCAGCCTAGCCAACACATGAATGTGCAAATTCCAAAAGTGACCCGCCAAACCAAAATCACGACTATTGGAATAAGTGGTGTGGTTGGAGTAGGGAGACCAAGTCCAAGTTATGGCGATGACTGGGGTCAATGACATGTAAAAAAAGAATTTTGCCACTTATTCAATACACTTTTTGATATAATGTTATCTTTTAATTACTTAACTACCTTATTTATTATTTTTATTTTTATATTCAAATTATTTTATACTTTTCATGTAATTGTGTTATCTATTTATCTTTAGTCATCTTATTCCACCTCTATCATGTCGCTCTTTCATTGATTAACCACAAGTTTGACGAACATCAACAAAGTGGGCATATATTAAACTAAAGAAGGTAAAGATTTTTACATGAAGGGAGTGTTTGATAACACCTAAAAAATTTCAAACTAAAATTTTTCAGTCTAAAACTTTTCATTTTTCATAATTATCTTATCTTTTTAATTATTTTCATTTTTTTCTATACAAACTATGCTACTTTTCAATTATTTCTATAGAACTATCCATATATCTAACATATCTATTTTAACTTTATTTTCTTTAATTCTCATCATTACTTCAACCATATCACATCATTTTCTCAATTTAAAAAATTTTTATACAAAAAATTTTTCTTTAAAAATTTTATTATTTCCTAAACACACTTGAAAATTAAATACTTAATTAATCTAAAACCTTTCTAAAAAATCATAGAATAAAATGGTTTCACTATATGAGGAAGCTAAAGTACAAAGATGTCCCCCTATATATATTATTAGAAAGACTAACTGAGGTATTACAAGCGAGGCTAAGGGTACGAGTGTTGATGGATTAGATTGAACACATTAAAGTCTAAGCTTAATCTTAACATGCTTAAAATGACAATTCTAATTTGTTCTTTAATCTAATACAAAATTTTCAAATTCATCAATTTATAACTTATGCAATAAAAAGATTAAGGGGGTGTTTATTTACACCAAAAACATATCAAACTAAAATTTTTTATTCTAAAACTTTTCGTTATTCATAATTATGTTATTTTTAATTATTTTTCAATTCTTTCTATACAATTGCCCTACTTTTCAATCATTTCTACACAACTACCATTATCATACATATCTATTTTAATTTTATTCTATTTATTCTTCATTATTACCCATATCATATTACATCATTTTCCCTCATCTCAAAAAAATTTTACATTAAAATTAACAATATATATCCTAAATGTATTGTTCATAATTGTATACATGTGTATCCCAAATAGGTCAAAACCAAATTAATTAAAAATCTTCATAGCGAAAAATATATATACAACTCAAAGACATACCTAATTAGCTTGAAAACAAAATTTTCAATACAAAATTTCTTAAAATTCTACACAATCTAATACAAGTGAGCGTGACAGTGGAGAGTGATAAGGGAGAGGGAAAATAAAATATGAGTTAGGGATATGTTTCATATAACACTATAAACGGGTTGGGGGATTGGACAATTTAACAGATCACTAAATGAGTCAACGAGTTGTAAAAGTCTAATTTTAATCCATTTATTTAATTAAATAGTTAAACAATTGACACATCATAATTCATTTATTGAAAAATTCCAACCCCAATCTATTTATAAATGGGTTGGATGAGTGAATTCACATATTAATCTAATCGATTAACACTCCTAGCTAAGAGAAAGAATGGAAGAGCCAATACAACTTCAAAAATTCAATAGAGAAACCCAATTTCATATTCAAGTACTCTTTATCTATGCTTCTTTTGTGGAATTAGGGGTGATCTTTTGTGCACAAGGGCCGAGAGAGATCTCACCATGATATCAGATAAAATGATGAATCAAAACAAATTTGTTAGTAAACTAGGAGATCACAAGAGCAATTTTGCTAACTTGGGTCACTTTTTTTTAGTGACAATATTAATGTAGTGGCTAGGCATGGTAACTTGAATAGCACAAAAAGTCTAAGATCAAGATAAGGAGTTAGTCCTATTAATTTCTTATCAATCATGTTTAAGATGAATGATTTGATACATATTTGATATGCAACAAGCAAGGATGATATTGACCTTAAGCACCAAGACCTTGTCTTTGTGGCAAAGCCTAGGTTGGTCGGGTAAAAAGTACAAGCTTTGGTTGGGAATTGAGATGGTCTTATCGCACTACTTATCCCTTTAATATACCCCCGTGAAAGGACAAGATGGGTTGAATCTATACAATTCATTAAATGGTAACATTATTTCAATTAATTCATCCCTTAACTAGCTCATGGTCAAGGCACCTTAATGTGAAAGGTGGTAAGGATAACAACAAGTAGTAATACATACAACTTATCGAATGTGTCATTTTTCACATTCGATATTTAGAACTATATGCATTCATTTGTTGTGTTGGTTTCTTTTTATTTTTTCTTCTTCTATAAGCTTTTCTTGACATCAATAACAATTAAGACATTATCATTCAATGAACTTTACAAATTAGCCTCTCATCCTCTTGCAGTTGTTAATTAATGTACTGAATTTATTTAAGACAATTGATAAGGTAAAGTTGTTTATTATTTGTCTCTGACATTAACTTGATGCCTTAACCATGACTCACAACCTTGATCAATCTTGATTTCATTGCAAAAATAATGTCTCACCTAACCATCCACCTCAGGCATAACCCATGAAAAAGTCACATGAATTGACTTAAAAGTTCTTGGGTTGCCCAAGTCACAATATCTAGTTATCTTTTTGTTGTTGTCTCTGAAAATGTGGCCCTCATTGGCAAAATTGCCCTCATGATCTCTCAATTTATTAAAGTTTATTTGGAAGGATTTAATAAGCTTGAATAAAATAGAAATGCAATGATATGCATTGGCAACAGAAAAAATTATATTGAAAAAGTACAAAGTTATATTAGAAATTAAGAAACTTGTCTTATGAATGGGAAATCTCATCTAATTCATCATTTTCATTCGATTTTATGATTAAATCTTTCTTGAGTTTCCCACGATGCGAGTTAAAGGACACTTGAAGATGAAAAGAGGATTGCTTCCCTGAATCCTCCATACAATACTGACTTTCTCGTTCTCTCTCAATAACATATGAGCTAGTTTCCTAAAGTGGTGGTTGAGTATACATTTATACTTTATTTTTCTCATATAAAAGAATTATTTCCTTTCATGGTTTTAAAAGAAGTCTTCAAAAGTTCAACTTAAGATTCCTTTTTCATGTTTTGATTCAACTTACATTTGTGCAGTAGCTACCAACGACTATCATATTTGCACCCTATTACTCACGTTTTAGAATTTTTCTCATAAATTCTCCTCATGCCTTTTTTCCCACATCTTAGGGAATGTTTGTTAACATCCTGGAAGTAAACAAATATGGGGAGTTGTAGACGATGCATGATTCATATCATTTTTCAACTTATCATTTATCTCTCCAGCAACCTTATTTTTTAAAATTATTCTTATATTTCAATCGTTTTCCTTTTAACTATCATATTTATTCTAATTTTATCTCAATTATTTCATATCATTCACATAATTCTCAAAAATATTTTATTTTTCATTTTCCACACCGCCCCAAAATTCTAAAAACCTACACATTCTCATATGTCCGAGGTTGTTGATGGTCATAGTCAACCCATTAATTTGCCAATCCAACCTGTTTATGAATAGATTTCGGTTAAGATTTTTGAGTAAATGGTTTATGATTTACCAACCTGTTTAACTATTTAAATAAATAAACGGATTAAGGTTGAGATTTTATAATATATCAACCCGTTTAGTGACTCATTTAATCTGCTTAACTCTTCAACCTATCATAATCTGTTAACAAGAAGTATATATTTCCTAAACTATAAATCTATTTTTCTCACTTCAGTTTTCTATTTTCCTCTCTCCAATTACGACCCTACAGTGTATTTTCTCCAATCGTGTTGTGGCATTGTCATTGTCATTCCTTCTGCCGCCTTTTAGTGGCACTGGTAAGACTCTTCTTTTTTATTTGTCTCCCCTCTCTTTCCATCTTCGATCATCTCCTTATCCATCTCTTTTCCTGTTTTCACCTTTTGCACTTCTCTCTCTCTCATTCTCTTCATTTCTGGTTTTTCCTCTTTATTTTTTTTATTTCGCAGAATCACCGTCCCTATTTATGCTAGCGCATGAAATATACACCCTTCTTCCAATAAAGATTAGGTCATGACACATATTCTATCAGTGTAGTTAATTCACCATGATAATTATAAATAACACACATTAACTTTAAATTAGTTTGATTTTAGCTTGTTTACAACACATATACAACTTATTAATAACTTGTTAATCTATTTATCAAATGAGTTGTAAATGAGTTAAAATTGAAATTTTCTAAATAAGTTAATAAATGAATTATGGTTGAAATTTTTTAATAAGTTTATATTATAATTAAACTCTAATTTATTTAACCTGATCTGCTAACACCCTATGAACGTCTCCACTTGATAAGGCCAGCCATACAACGAATCTCTCCATCTGCGATCAAATCCTTATATCACGCAACTACTATTATAATGATAGTACTCATAAAATAGCCTTCGAGACTACGAACTAATTAAATGAGGCAGATATGAGGATATTCTTTTTTTACCCTTAGATTTGCTCCTCGCAATTCACGCGTATTTGAGATTGGGTTGGAGAGCTGAACGCAACTACCTGCCCGTGCACGTCTCTACCAACCTTCGTTTCCTTTCGCAGTTAGAATTTAAAAAAGGTTAACATAAAAAAAAGCGGAGTGCGTCTGTGTGAATGTGGTGGCCCCGTGCTAGTTAATTAAACTTGGATGGGTTGCGCCCGCCAAGTTGGAATCACGACAAACTCTTGGAAATACCTTGCGTGGATTTGCATTGGTGGGCCCGCTCCGCAGTGGAGTTTGCGGAGACGCCGTAAGTGTCCATGGTCAGCAGTTAGCGGTCAGCTCCAACGCATGATGGTGCAAGAAGTCAAGTCTACGAACCAGAATTTTGTGGACGCGCTCAGCTACAGCGAAGTGGCTAGCTTAGGTAGCTTCAGTTTCGTTCCCCATCGTGCAAGGGGAACATCCATGGCCCTGATACTATGCTTCCAGGGACATGTAGTGCAGCATATTTTCAGGTGTATATATTTATTTATTTTTATATTTTTTGATAATTTTTTTATAATAGTGTTAATCTATATATATTTAATATGTGTATAAATTTTTATCATTTTTAGGGTATTTCAAATATTTATTTTTTATTTTTGAAAATCAGTAGCATTTTAGGTAATTTTAAATTACTAAAATGCCACTAATTTTCAAAAATAAAAAATATCTAAAATATCCCAAAAATGGTAAAAATTAATACATACATTAAATACACTTAGGTTATCAAGTTCATGAAAAAATTTTGAATTTTTTTTTTTAAAAATAGATATATGCGTCCGGGAGCATTGAGGCTCAATGCTCCAATGAGCATAGGATCATGGGCCAACATCCATGTGACGGTGTGTGTTCCGCAAATACTATATATATATATATATATCAAGTTAAAAAATTTATTCTATTTTATAATATTTTTTTCATATTTTCTTATATAACTATTCTACCTTTTAATAATTTTTACACAACTACTTGCACAACTAATCTCTCTATTTTAATTTTATTGCCTTTATTCTTTGTTATTTTTTACTGTATCATATCATTTTTTAAATTTAATAATTTTTATATTAAAAACTTTTCATTTAAAAATTTATAATTTTTAAAATACACCCTAAATATAATAGGCAAACATCCATACAAGCAACAGAAATTAATTTAAAAATGGATCTTTATTATGAGAATAATTGGCCAATTTGAATTATTTTGCTGCAAATGCAATTACCATTTTCCTCCCGTTCTGGCTTCTTTTGTTGACGGATGTGGCTCAAAACGCCGGTGAGAGCCTGACAAAGGCAGTTGCTAGACCTTTTGGGCTTGGAGTTCACCTAGAGGTTGGGTATGAAACTTTCCAGCGTTGCTTGAGGGGCAGGGCCAGGGCCAGGGCCAGGTACGGCCTCGTTCAAACAGGCTCGACGTCCACCGTGCTTCTTCTTCGTGTGTGTACAGGAGCTATGAATAGCAGTACATTCAATCAAAAATGGGCTCTATATATATTAGAATGTAATAAAATTTTATATAATCATTTATTCATATATAAATTTTATAGCAAATAGTTTACATGTTGAAAAAAACTACTTTGAAATTGTTATTTACATCAAACTATTTTATTACGTTGAATTTGTACCATTTTCAGATGGGGCCCATGTACATATCTGATTGGGATGAAAATTGGTACGGTAATAGAATATATTATTCTAAATACAATGTGTGGAATAAATTATTATTTGATAATCATGTGAAGCCCATTTTAGAAACACTGCACCTGAATATTTCTATATATATATTATATATGATTGGAGTGCTTCTTGAGAACACAAATTTTTATCTCTTATTAGCCTTAAGTCGTATGTCCTAGTGGTCTGCTTTAGTGATACGAAAAGCTTAAGCTATTTATTTCAAATAAAATATTCTGTTAATATCTAGCCTCGGGCCCTATCCTTCACCCCTCCGACTTTATTTCTCCACTTATATTTTTACCATCGATTTTATATTTTATTTCTATTCCCTAAGTTGGTTATATAATCTTCGCCCGGGTTTATTTTTAAAAGAAAATTCCTCCATGAGAATGGCACGGGCTTTGTCAGGACTCATAGGCCATAAAAATCGCCACTAGAGGATGGAAAGACGAGAACGGTGAAAATCGCCACACGGGGTTCGTATTCCTTCTCCACCGATCGTGAATTCCTGATGTTTCACTCCTCGATCACGCACATGTACCCAGTGAAAATCTCAGTCCTGTCCATCTACAATTTTCGGGATTGTTTGGCCTTCTTTTCTAGCCGGTGCTTGGATTTGGGGCTAGGACAGCGGGACGTGCACCTAAATTGTCTGTGGCGAGAAGAAAGCAAAGGGAAAGAAATGTCGGACGGAAGGGAATCCATGCATGGGTAACACTGCTAACCAATTTTTTGGGTGTGTTTCGGAATGGATAAAACTTTTGATGGAAAGTTATAGAGAGTAGAAGCTGTCAAATGATGTAATATGATAGAGGTAATGATAATGAATAAATAAGATAAAGTTGAAATAGTTAAGTTAGTTGTGTTGGTAGTTGTATAGAAATGATTAAAAAGTAGGGTAATTATATAGAAAAATGTGAATAAATGATTAAAAAAAGGTAGTTGTGGAGAGTGAAAAGTTTTATACAGAAATATTCAGGTGCAACATCGCTGAAATAGGCCCCATATGATCATCAAATCATAATCTACTTCACCCATTGTATTTAAAATAATATATTCTATTACCACACCAATTTTCATCCCAATCAGAAATGTATATGGGCTCCATCGGAAAATGGTACAAATTCAACGTAATAAAATGGTTTAATGTAAATAACAACTTTAAAGTGATTTTTTCAACATGTAAATCATTTGTTATAAAATTTATATATAGATAAATGATTGTATAAAGTTTTATTGCATTATAATATGTGTGGGACCCACTTTTAATCAAATGTACTGCTGTTCCGGTACAGTCGTGTTGCACCAGAACAACTCCCATATATATATCAGAAATATTCAGGTGCAACATCGTTGAAATGGGCCCCACATGATCATCAAATCATAATCTACTCCACCCATTGTATTTAGAATAATATATTCTATTATCATACCAATTTTCATCTCAATCAGATATATATATAGGCTCTATCTGAAAATGGTACAAATTCAACGTGATAAAATAGTTTGATGTAAATAACAACTTTAAAGTGGTTTTTTCAACATGTAAACTATTTGCTATAAAATTTATATATATATAAATAATTGTATAAAGTTTCATCGCATTCTAATATGTGTGGGGCCTACTTGTGCTGCACTGGAACAACGGTACATTTGATAAAAAAATGGACCCCGCACACATTCGAATGTAATGAAACTTTATACAGTCATTTATTTATATATAAATTTTATAGCAAATATTTTACATATTAAAAAAACCACTTTAAAGTTATTATTTGCATCAAACTATTTTATTAAGTTGAATTTGTACCATTTTCAGATGGATACATATACATATTTGATTATGATGAAAATTGGTGTGTATATACAGAAATATTCAGGTGCAATAATGCTAAAATGGGCCCCACATGATCATAAAATCATAATATACTTCATCTATTGTATTTAGATTAATGTATTCTATTAACATACAAATTTTCATCATAATCAGATATGTATATGTTCCCCATCTAAAAATGATGCAAATTCAACGTAATAAAATAGTTTTGTGTAAATAACAATTTTAAAATGAATTTTTCAATATATAAAATATTTGCTATAAAATTTATATATAGATAAATGATTGTATAAAGTTTCATTGCATTCTAATATGTGTGAGCTCATTTTTGTGCTGCACCGGAATAACTCTTTTATAAATATGTATATGGAAAATGTTTTAGTTCATGCGACTGCATCATGCAGTACATGCACCGTAGGCCCTACTTGATCATGAATGAGAAATCCACGCCACCTATTGTATTTAGAATTGTTCACTTTATTAGCATACAAATTTTCATTCGAATCCAACATGTATATGATCCCCATCTTAAAATGGTACAAAATCAACGTAATAAAATAGTTTAACATAAATATCAAGTTTAAAGTGGTATTTTCAACATCTAACATCTAAACCGTCTAAAATGTGATTTTTATATGGATAAATGATTATATAAAGTTTCATTGCAATTTAATATGTGTGAAGTTCATTTACAACGGATTGCACACGTGATCAGAATAAACACCATCACAACTGCTACCATCTAGGTTACTAGTTTCTACACCACAATAAACACCCCCAGAGACCTTCCGAACTTTTTCTTGATCATATTGCTTGACATGGTTGGGATGATCTACATTTCACCATCCACCAATAAATCGTCTTGATCAGCAACAAAAACCAAACCAACAACACCAACAAACTAAACCTAGACACTGACAAATCGGAAATAAATACACGCAGCAGTCCGCGAATAGTGGACAGCCAAGCTACAACAATATAATAGCTAGCCAGCAAGCAATTAGAGCAGGCGACTCCGAATGTACGGTAAACAAACGAAATGAAACGTACGTGGAACATATCCATATATTTGTAGATGGGCATGACATGAGAGTCGAATTTGCAGCCGCGTGGGTAGCTATCTAGCTAGGCACACGTGAAGTCATCGGGGACCTTCTTGCCACATGCACTGAGGATCAAGCTGAGAGCAACTGGCACCTCCAGGTTGATGAGACCGAGCACATTGGCCTTAATGGCAGTGCAGAGGCAGATAGCAGCTTCCAAATCCACAAGCCCATCCAGCAACGGGCAGCACTTACTGCTCGGGGGTGTTCCCACCACAACTCCCACCAGGCCCAGCACGTCCGCGCACACGCCCAGCTTGAGCGTGTCGCGGGGACAGTTTGCAGCTGGTGGTGGCGGGGATGCAGGTGTAATGCCGCATGGGATGCAACCATGGCAAAATGTTGGTGGGAGGAGGAGGAGAAGGATGCACCAGGCTGCAAGGCTACTCCTGTAACCCGCCATGACTGAGCTGGGAGAGAACTACTGCAATTGCTGCTCTTCGGAGTGAACTGGCTGGCCGGGTGGTCCTTTTAAGGGGTGCTTGTGAAGTGGGGATGCTGACGCTTGTAATTCCTTGATTGGTGGAAATGAGATGCATTGGGATAAACCATTGTATAGCTAGCTACTCCTGGATGAATGGTTCGAAATTAGAACTGCGGGTTATAGAAGCGAGTGAAAAATAATAATAGTAATATCCAACCATATTTTCTCAGGTCCTATTTAACACTGGGTGATCAAATTCCTTGGTATGACCGAGAAGAACGTTCATGATCAGGGAAAGAGTCTATCTCCATACCAAAGGGCAATGCTTTTAGAATATTTACCATGACATTCTTCGGTGATTTATGTGCCAGGCACACGATTTGTGTTGCTATGCTCCCATGATTTGCCCTGAAATGGCTGCATCCATTCCAACTAGCTAGCGGTCGAGACTTTACAGCTTACCCCTTTTTTACAATTACCATCCGATTCCAAATTCCAACTACTTAGTAGGCCCTTACAAGTTACAACAAAGGGTGCTTGCTTGCTTGCCTACCTAGCTGATAATGCGAAAGCTCGCGACCTTGAGTTTCTGCCGACCCATTTTCAATATTTTCCTGTGCGAGAAAATCAACCAGGCGGTCCATAACCACTCATATGTGTGGTGATATGGATGGTGCAAAAAGATCATCCAGGTGGACCACAACCGCCAGCTCCGGAATGTTGGAGCTTGCGCTCCATGTGCTTAGCATATGCCAAGTGCAAACATGCTGGGCCTGATAACGTGTCTCTAGTCGACATAAGTAAAAAACACTGGCTACGCTGCGACATATTTGCCAACTCGACGCGTACACGTGGCTGCGCCTACAGCACATAACTTAACTAAGGATTCCGAACCCTCTACTCGACATGAGTTAAAAACACTGGCTACGCTGCGACATATTTGCCAACTCAACGCGTACACCTGGCTGCGCCTGAAGCACATGATTAAGGATTTCGGCCCTGTGCACCCCGGTGTACTTAGCTAGATATATTAACTTTTTTTATTTTTTTTACAATTTTTTATACAACTATTAATTGAAAATCAGTAAATGCCACTGATTTTTAAAAACTGATTTTTAAAAATAAAAAATAAAAATCTAAAATATTTCAAAAATGTTAAAAATTAATACACATATTAAATATACTTAGATTAACAATTATATAAAAACATTTTTTCCAAAAATAGATTAAAATGGATTAAATGCACGGCGTGCACAAGATCGGGATCCCATAACTAATGCCGGACCGGAATCTCTTTTTAAGCTTCGTGCTGTAATCCAACCATTTCACAAGCAAATGATGTAGCTAAATTAGTTTTTTATTTTTAATTTTGATCAGCGTAGCTAAATTAGTCAACAGATCGTGAAAATTTTCTATCCATCAATTACACCAAAATTTTTTAAAGGTGTGTTTGACATTTTAATAAATTTACCAATTTGAAACTTATTAATCTAAAAATTTTTACTTTCTCTTCTTTTTAAATTAATTATTTATATCATTTTATACAATTATTTTACTTTTCAATCATTTTCACGATTACTTGTTCTATTTATTTTAACTTTATAATCTTTATTTCTCATCTTTACGTCAATCATATCAAATCATATTATTTTTTATTTCAAAAATATTTATATTAATGACTTTTCATTCAAAAATTTTGAAATTTTATCAAATACCAAACACATGCTTGATATAAGAATGTCGTTTTAAACTTTATTTAGATTGAAACTAATTATATTATTTTTAAATGTTTAAAATTCTTTTATATAGTAGTAGGTGATACAACATGCTGCGGAATTATTTTGCTTTTAAAAAAATGTATTAGATTTTGACTGTTGTGGCTCCCGTGAAGTTATAATTTAGAAAAAAATATATACACGCACTGTTGGCACTATGCAAAAATTCGTTAAATGTAATCATTGCACTGGCTGCAAATACATGGGGCGCATATACTTTTTTTTTTTTTTTTTTCAAAAAATTTTCATAGAACTGTTAATCTAGGTATATTTAACATGTGTATAAATTTTTACCATTTTTGGAGTATTTTGGATATTTATTTTTTATTTTTGAAAATCAGTGACATTTTAGGTAATTTTAAATTACAAAAATGCCACTGATTTTCAAAAATCAAAAATAAATATCTAAAATACCCCAAAAATGGTAAAAATTTATACACATGTTAAATACACCTATATTAACATTTTTAAAAAAAATTTCAAAAAAAATTAAAAAAAAAGAGGTGCGTGCGCCCGGGAGCAGGGAGCGCTGCCTGCTCCCGGGCGCAGGAGATTGCGTCCCCAAATACATATATGAATCAAACTCAATGGCTGCCAAATTTGCAACTGATTAGTCATCACATATAAGGAGCTACTTCTTTGTATACGAACTCCGCCCTATATATTGCTAAATGTAGCAAAATTTTTTGCTATGCATAACATTATATATAAGGTATGTTCGAAGTTTTTACTCTTTATAACTATTTTATTTTTTAATCATTTTTCATATCTTTTTAAATAATTACTCCACTTTCTAATCGTTTATACATAATTGTTTATAAAATTAATTTATATATTTTAATTTTATTTTTTTTACTTTGCATTATCAATCATACTATATCACATCATTCCTTTCAAATTCAAAAATTTTTACTTCAAAAATTTTTCATACAAAAATCTTATTATTTTCCAAACACACTCATAATATGCGTGTATATACATGCATTTATATAAGTAGCGTTTATATAGTTTGACTGTAAATAGTGTTGAAGCGGGAATGCGTGGACTCTTCTTGCTCGACCATGCACGGGGTAGGGGTGCAACTTGGTACCGGGTCGGTCCAAACCCGCCCGACCCGGTACCAAAACCAAAAATGAGTTTCATTTTTTAGATTTTTTCCAAAAAAATTCAGTTTCAACCCGACCCCATAGAAACCTGAAATCAAAACTGGGTTCACACCAACCCGGTACCAAAACCCAACCCGGTCCAAACCGGTGTAATTTATATAATTTTTTCATAAATTATACATGCTTTTTTGGAGACATAAGCTCATTTGAATTTTGAATTTGTTTAAAAGTGGATGTAAACTTATTTAAACTTAAGATTTATTTATATTGTCATTTTAAATTTGAATTGCACTTAAATTAGATTAGAATGTTGAACCATTATGCTTAGTGTATTTATATTTAGTTGCTTTAAATAACTGTTATGTGGATTATGTTTGCATTTGAGTTGACATGATAAATCTATTTCATATTATACTTTCTGTTCGTTTGAGAAATCTGTTAGTTTGAATTTCAGATTGTAGTATAAATTTGATTCATATTTTAAGTTTATTGGTATAACAAGTAGTCAATTTCTATTTTAGCAATTTGTATGATAAATATTCAGTTTGAATTCAATTTCAGCAATTTGTATGATAATGTTTAGTTTCAACTACAATAGTTGGTATGATATGTTCATTTTCTATTTGCTACACTTGAGTCATTTCCATTAGCTATTAAATAGAAACGACCAACTAGTCATAAAGTTAACTAATTTGTCATTTATTTGTGTCTATAGGGTGTTGAAAAATTGCTTGCAGAGTTCATTCAAAGAATATTGCAGAATTTAGCATGATGTTGTAGAATTCTTTGAAAGGATGTTGCAGAATTCAACGTAAAGCTTGACTTTATAAACATAGGTATGTATATTTCAATAATTTTCTTTTAGATTACAATTAAATTTGGAAAAAAATAGTTTATCGGTAATCCGAATTCTAACCCGAAACCAAACCAAAACCAATGTGAACCTTGTCTGAACCTAGATTAAATTCTTAGGGTTTGGGTTTGGGTTTACTCCAACCCGGTTGGCTTGGGGTTTGAATTCACTCTAACCCGGTATAACCAGACTCAAGTTGCACCTCCTATGCATGGGGCAGGAGATTCGAAACACGTCCCCGCAATGCCAGGCCAGTGGTTTGTCACGTAAGTAGATTTTTAAAAGAGAGAACGCAAAATAATAATAATAGTAATATCGCCACATATTAGGAAACGAGATCTGATGCTCGAGAAGCTGGAGGTCCCCACGCAAGAGGACAAATGATTCTGTGCCATTAATTCTTCTGCCGTCTTGGTTGGTGTCTGCTTCTCACAAGCTTTTCTGTTGTTGGCTATCCTCGATGACTGGTCAATGCGCTGATCATTCAATCCAGGCCCTTCCTCTTCTTACGCCTCTCTGAAATGAATGGAGATTGGAACAGACTGCACACTGTTACAAGGATTGGATGACATCGTATAGGCAATCAATGAATAATCTAGTTTAACTAGCTAAAGCCTTTACAGACCTTTTAAGGGCATTTTCGCAACTAGGATGGCATATTTCTGCAATGAAATTTTTTTATTTCTCAACACACGTTTACTCAATCCTAACACACTTCAATTCTAAATTTTTATAATATTCTCATCTCATCTAAGCTCTGAAAGCTGGTGATTTATTTTTCCCATAACTATTACCATTTTGGGATATTGGAGCACCAAACTAGAGCTCGAATAATGCACATAAAACTAAAGGTGCAATTCGGGTTCATGAAACTCTGGTTTATCTCAACCCAAACCCTAACTCTATTTATAAAACTTCAATTCTAACTCTAACCCTAACCCTATGTGTAAACCTTAAACCCTAGCCCTATTTTTGAAAATCGAATTCGGATTGGGTTTCGGGTTGGAACTTAGGTTGACAAAATTTATATTTTATTTAAAAGTGATAGGTTTAAAATTTTATATGAATGTACAATAATAACAAATTATATAAGTAAACATAATAATATACGGTTAAACCACATATTTTTAAAAAATATAACAATATAAAGAAGAGAAGTGATTCTGTTAGCTCGGGCTAAGCAAATGTCTCACTTAACCCACCTCAAAAAACTCATTTACAATAACTTTTCTTATTTTTCTCTTTATATACTTGTTTATCTAAGTGTATTTAACATATAAACTAAGTTTTACCATTTTTTGATATGTGTATATATTTTTTTGAGATTTTTAAACATTTGTGTATATATGTATTTACAATACCCTTATATTTCAAAATCTAAACAATATATATACATATATCCGAAATTTGTAAAACTTGTTTTATACATTAAATACATTTAGATAAACAAGTGTTTAAAGAAAAATAAAAAATTATTATAAATGATTTTTTTAAAGGGACCCTCATCTTATACTCCCGGGAGCATGCAGTGTTGCATGCTCTCGGGCGCATATACTTATTTTTTAAAAAAATTTTTGAAATTTTTTTCATAAACTTGTTAGCCCAAGTGTATTTAATCTATGTATAAATTTTTACCATTTTTGGAGTATTTTATATATTTATTTTTTATTTTTAAAAATCAGTGGCATTTTAGGTAATTTTAAATTACTAAAATGCCACTGATTTTAAAAAATAAAAAATAAATATCTAAAAATCTCAAAAAATAGTAAAAATTGATATATGCGTTAAGTACACTTGGGCTAACAAGTTTATGAAATTTTAAAAATAAAAAATAAAAAAATAGGTGCATGCTCTCGGGTGCATGCAACTGAAGTCCTTTTTAAAGTAGGCTAAGTGAAGCATTTGCTTAGCCCGAGCTAATAAAATCATTCATTTATAAAGAATATCTTTAGAAAAATTTAACATAAAAAACAAAATAAATGAAGAAGATTATAGAAATAAAAGATAAACATAAATAAAAAACTATACTTTATTTATAATATAATTACAATATGTCAAACATATATTTATGAATATAAATAACATAAATACAAAAAATATAAAGAAATATTGTTTAGATATTATATATAAATTATATTTTATAATACATATAAAATAGAAATTGGGTTTGGGTTCACTCGAATCATAACCATATCACATTTGCAATCGGGTTCACCAGGTTTGGGTTAATCGGACTTAGGTTGTAGAAAAGCGAGTTCTAGCACCGTTAAAAATCGGTTCAACGGGCCAAGTTCGGGCTCAACCCGGCCCAAGTTGCACCATTGCATAAAATTGATACACTTGTGCCTTCATTAAGTATTCCACAATGTATTGATTTGATATAGTTATTTTAATTGGTTACAAATATTTCTAATTTAATTTTAAGCTTATAATTTGTGTATTTTAATAGATTTATATTGTTTTATTCATGTCAGCTCAATTTACTCATGTAATTTAATAGACCGATGAATATATTTTAGGCGATTTTTTGTTCTTCATATTAAATATACATGTATATATATTAATTTACTTAGTTAAATTTTTTTCTACATTAATCGAATAAGATAATAAATATATATTTTTATTTTTGAATCAATTTTTAATTTTATTTAATATATATGATTTCATTTTACTACAAAATGCAGACCAACCTATTTTATAATCATGTTTCAAAATCCATGTGAGTTCCGGTAGATGTTTAATTTACCCCATCTAAGTATCTAGTTAATTTATCCGAAATTAATTTAATAGATTAATAAATATTTTTATAGTTATTTTGAGCTTATTAAATTTTTTTTTATGTGTGATAAATTATCATCATATTTTATATTTGTAAAATGACATGTTTAGCAAAATCAAAGGTTTTGTGAAAAAATATAGAATTTCATAAAATTTCGTATAAAATTCATATTTAATAAGCTATTTTCATCATTAAAGGTAATATGTTACTATAAAAAAAAAATTCAACTTATCATTAACCAACCTATTCGATACTCATTCACTTAGGAGACGTTTGGTAACAGAGGTGCGTGGGGAACCATAAGGAACGGTGGAAAACATACAATCGATCCTCTCTCTAACACATCATTTACCACTTTAATAACCCTATTTTTTCAATTTTACTCATACAATCTAATCATTTTTCTTTTCAACTGCTCTATTTATTTTTGCCTTAACTTTGTCATTTCATATCAATTACATAAATTTTAAAATATGGCTTTTCACATTTTCCACCCCATCCCAAATTTTCACGAATGTTTACATTACTGAACATGGCCTTAGATAAATAGTTAATGAATTCATTTTTTCAAATCGTCAACCTGATTAGTAACCTGCCTAATCTGCTAAACTCGCTTAACTCAATTACCACCTATTAATATAGATATTTTTAAGCTTTTCATAATAATATAAATTTTTACTTCTAATATATATTACATCTAAGATTATAAAAATCATTGTTGTCAGGTGTCCATAGTTCACTATTGAATTTTTGACCTATATTTTAACTCTTTTGCTTATTATGTTTCTTTCTGAGTTGTTATATTCTTTTATTTTTACAATATATTATTTGTTTTGTTTTATATAATTGATTAATAAATCAACTTGCTTTCAACCATTCACAATCCGCTTTGGTAACTAATAAAGGTAAATAATGGTTGTAAATAATTTAGGTTCATAGACAATAAAAGAATTATAATAATGATTTTATGAAGATTCAGGACTTAGGAGTTAGGACTATGATTAGTTTCCAACCTCTGTAACACTATTCAGTAACACCTCTACTTTAGAGGCATTCAAATTCACTCCCCTTGTATGTATCCCCTTGTATGTATCCTAAGGTATTTGGAAACTTATAAAACTTTTGGATAAAAAGTTTTAGGTATAAAATTTATATATAAATGATTGAAAAGTAAGGTAGTTATATTGAAAATGTGAAAAAATGATTTAAAAATAGAATAATTATGGAAAGTGAAAAGTTTTAAATTGAAAAATTTTAACTTGACATATTTTATTATTTTCCAAACACACCCTCAATATAAAAATACTTAAAAGGCTCATGCTCGTGAAACCATTCTTCTATGCAACTTCAATTATTTTAATATTTTGATAATTGATAAAAAAAAATCTACTACATTTATTATATTTAGCATAGCTTATATTATCATAAAAATCTGTTAATTTATTTAGTATTATTGTGCATAGACACTATCTACAATATGTAAAATTAACATTATAAAATAGTTTAACACTAAATATTAATTTTCAAGTAGTATTTTTAACATCTAAATCATACAAAATATCATTATTGTGGATAAATGGTTCCACCAATTATCATTACATTCTACTACGTATACATGAATATATCTAATCAATTTCTTTAATGTACATAAAATATATCTATTTTGAGTAATTGTGGCCCATGTATATATTTGAGTTGGATGAAACATTGTATTTTAGTTAAATATAATGAATAGATTGAAATTTACATCAATTGTCAACATCTTGAAAATGAAGAGGATTGCATGAAATCACTACCAGAGCCCTAGTTAAAAATAAAGTAAAACTTGGACAAACACTAGTATTTTAAAGTCATAGAAACATTTTTTGAATTCATAAAAAGATACATGTCAACTAAAAAAACATCAAAAGAACAAACTTGCTTTTATATAATCAAGCTACATAAAAGTAATTCTATGTAACCCGCTCAAATTTTAAGATTTTAATGCTTAATGGAAAATCTAATTTATTCATTGTATTAACATCGTTTGTTTAGTTAAGAGACCAAGTTTTATCCAAATTCAATATACGCATAGGCCGCATTTGCTCAAAATAGGTACATTCATGTGTAAATTAGAAAAAATGTTTAAATTCATTTACATATGTTTTAGAATATAGTAATACTTTAAAATTATTTATCTATATAATAATGATATTTTAGATAATTTGGATGTTGAAAATGCTACTCTAAAATTGATATTTATCATCAAATTATTTTATTATATTTATTTTACATATTTGTAGATGGGCCGATGTGCATTATTGATATTAGAAAAACAGAAGGGTTTCCCTGTTAATACAAGTGATGTGATGCTAAACACAATATATGAAATAAATTTGTCATGGATCATGTAGATATTGAAAACAGATAATGTTAAGTAGAAAAGGAGTTTCACAAAAAAGAAAACCTCATAAATTTTACACGTCAACAGAATTTTCGGAAGCGTGTCTCCAAAGAGGAGCAAGGTATTCGCAGCTCCAAAGAACTTTTTATTGAAAACTGTAGGTGAATCATCCCGGCTAGAAATATTTGTTTATTACTTGCACGGATAATGCATCTGGATACGCGATCGTGTTTCCAACTGGTCATGATGCATTGCCACTAAGGGTGCAACTCGGGCTCATGAAACTCGAGTTCACCTCAACCCTAACCCTAACCCTAACCCTAACCCTATTTGTAAATCTCAACCCTAACCCTATTTTCGAAATTCGGGCTCGGGTTGAGTTTCGGGTTGAGTTTCGCCTATTAATATGTCTTTGTTACTCATCCTATGTATATAGTTTTTATCACAAACTTATTGTATAAAAAAGTTTAAAAAACAATTTATTACACGAAAGCAAGAAAAATTCAAATACCGCTTAAGAGTAGAAAAAAGAATCTTGTTTTGAGCCTTCTCTTTGCATCAAGTAGAATAATTGTTGTATTTTGGTGAATGTAAAAGTACAACCACTTTCCATTCTGCAATTTAATACCAATATCACAGCAATATACATTAATATTATCATCCAATCGTAAGATAAATTTTATCATATCAATAAAATAAAATCATCCAAAAAAGCACAAAATATCAAATCCAATAAGATTATATTAATTCAAGCATCAAACTCTAAATCACAATATCCAAATTAGCCCCAAGTCATGGAAATAAAAATGGTGATCAGCAATTGCTATTGCCCGCAGCATATATAATAATAAAAAAATGGAAACTACCTAAACAAGAAGAAAAGAGAAAATGGCGTCCATACTTGAATAAAAAATCGAATGGCTTGAAAGTTTGTTGCAAACTTGAAAAATCAGTAACAAGCTCTGTTAAGGCAGATTACGAAACAAGAAATGAAGCTTTTAGCCATGCCACGTATCCCTTAGCTCCCTCTCCACTGACTAGTGACGAAGACTACCAACGTAAAAAAACTCGCGGTCACTATTCCCTTGGAACAATGCAGGAACGCGACCGCACTGTTTCAGTCGACTTGCCAACCGAACACTTCTAGTCTTGCGGCTTTTAACATCAGGGGCGTGGTTCGGGCTACATAAAATGGGACCCACACCACGTATGTTGCCCAAATGAACGGTTCAGATCATTATCGAAAAGCACAGCGAGGGAACGGCACAAAAAAAACCAGTTCGGTAGTCTGTGGACTATTTAAAGAAGGGAAGAGCCACGTCACTTACGCGTATGACGTCGTCGAGCAGGCAGTCCGGGAGATACGGCACCCGTCGGACGGAGAGGTGAAGTAACGTCCGCAGCTCCTTGGCCGTGGCCGGCAGCAGCAGGTTCGAGACCCTCTGCACCCCGGCCTTCTCCATCAGCTCCTCGTTATCACGTCGTCGCTTGTTTACACCGGAGCTGGCGAAGACGACCTTCTCTAGGCGATCCCCGCAGATCCTCGCCAAATGGTAGGCGACGAAGCCGCCGTAGCTGGTACCCACGGCAGAGAACCGGTGGACGCCAAGATTTTCCATCATCTTGGCCAGTGAGGCGGCCTGGAAGACTTCGGAGCGGTCGGAGGAGGAGGTGGTGGAGGCGCCGAAGAAGAGGAGGTCGGGGATGTAGAGGGAGAAGTGGCGGGAGAGGGACCGGATCTGGTAGCGCCATTGCCAGATGGCAGAGGGGCCGAAGCCGTGGATGAGTAGGAGAGGAGGGTCAACGGAGGGAGAGGGAGGGAGCCAGCAGTGGAGGATGGTTTGGGAATCGATTTGGATAGTTTGGGGTCGGAGGCCGACGGAGAGGAAGAGGCGTCGGAGGTAGATGGAGTAAAGAGAGATGAGGCTGAAACAGGAGAGCATCTTCCGGAAGGGCTTGTGAGGGATTGTGATTTGTGAGAATGTTGGGAGAGGGAACTTAGGGCACAGGAAAAATTCGTTTTTATAGGGGATATTGAAATCGGGTTCGGGTTGAGCGGGTTAGGGTTCTTATCAACCCGAAGTCAAACCGATTTCAAATCGGGCCCGGGTTCAACCCGAAAAATCGGGTTCGGGCTCATAAATAGCCAGTTCTGGCGCTGCTAAATTTCGGGTTCGGCGGGTCGGGTTCGGGTTGAACCCGGCCCAAGTTGCACCCCTAATTGCCACGGAGGTGGGCACTAACCCGACGATGGCATGTCGAGCTGACCACTTGTCTTGAACTCTTGATGAGTAGCCCACACCCAACAAACACTTGACGTGTCCCGAAGGCAAACAATTCAGACCCGCAGTAGCCACTGACTGCAGGCTTTGAGGCTTTTAGCCCACCGTTTCCCAAACTACCAGAATTGGGTTGGGCCCTACGGCCCTCGTTCTCTCCGTCCACCAAGCCACGAGTCTGCTTGCCGCATCATCCGCTGCCCACCCACCGAGCAAGCGCTTCCCCCTGGCTCAGTGTCCACCGTCTATCTAGCCCCCGCGGCCATCAGCAGGCGACTACTTTTATTCGTGATTCGCCAGATGACTTGGATCTACACCCGTCACATGCAAATCCATGCATGCCATCGCCTCCATTAATCTTGTCTTTTTTCTGGAACAGAGGGAGGAAAGCTCACCACGTGGGCCCAACATGGGCTCTCTCTCTCTCTCTCTCTCTCTCTCTTCGACCGCAAGTATCCTTGTTTCTGTCGAGATCTCCCACTCTAGACCGATACGATGAAGTACGAACGGCAGCAGTCCTTTGCACGTGTTACGCATACCAGCTTCCAATCGTGGGGGCGATTTAGCTCGTACTTCTCCCATCTCGATTAGGGTTAAGGGAGCTATTGCCAAATATCTTATTTGAGCTACGCTCAATCATCACATTCCAAACTAATCCTACAATGCTAGCCGCGAGAAATTTCGCCCTATCCCAGTCATCCGGACCGTTGATTCGCCGCCTTTAGGATTTACTACGTGTGTAAGTCTTTGGCTGTTGCCTGTTGTTGACGTTTTAGCCTTAGCTCCGGACTGGAAATTTCAGGCAGAGATAAATGACAAGGGAACTTGTTTTTGACGGCTAAGATCAAAACTCAAAGGTGGCTTCGTCCCGACTCCATGTTGTCCGTCCCAGTGGAACAGACTCAAGCTTATCATCCCACCGTTAATCTTTGGCCCTGCATGGATTCGAGAAGACCAGATAGAGCACTCACTCCACTTCACGAGTAAAGCGAGCTCCCGCTTAAAATCTAAACCCTAGAAACTGATCTTTATTCTACCCGGAAGCGTTAGCATTGGGCAGCCAACAACATTTCTGCTTAGCCTAGCACTCGGAGATTGGATTTAAACCGTCCATGCAAAATATTAATATGTTAATGAAATTCATAAATTAGATACAAAAGAAAGTTATGATAACACAGTTCTTAGGCCGTTTATTAATAAACAATACACATGTATTGAAAAATGTTCGGCCTACTTAAGCATTAAAATTTCTAGACATGACAAGTGAGAAAATCAAATTTAAAAGAAAAATAAATTAACGGTATGGATTTTAAAGATGAAAAGGCGTGAGGCATGTGACCGAATAGGGCCACACGTGCGCGTTGTAGTTGGGTTGTGCATCTGATCCTCATAGAGATAATCTTCGGCGATAGATGGAAGGTGGGACCCACATCCAGGGCAACGTACCTAGGAGGAAGGGGAGATCGTGTTATAAACCAGCGCAGGGCAGAGCGGCATTGCTTTAGAGCAGCAGGAGCTCCTCTCTCTCTCTCCCTCCCTCCCTCCCTCTCCGGACCTTCCTCCTCCGCGAGCAGAAGTTAGGGTTCGACGACGACGAAAATGGTGGCGGACAAAGGTAAGAAATCCAGAGTATCTGAAAGAGGGGATGAAGACGACAACGATCATGTCGACGGGGAGCTCGTTGTATCCATCGAGAAGCTTCAGGAAATACAAGACGAGCTTGAGAAGGTATTTGTGTGTGTGTGTGTGTGTTTTTTTTTTTTGGCAATTCCCTGCCCGTTTCTCGCTTCTACTATTGTGAAAGCTCATTGCGACCAGCCCTCGAGTTTCCCTTCGCGATTATTGTCGAATATCTCGCGGAAGAATTATGTTTTAAGTGAGAATTTGGAGCATGTGATTCCCCTGCAAAGGCTTTCGATGCGCGAGAGAAGATGTCGTTGCTGCATTTTCTTTTATCGTTGTTAATCCGAGCAGAAGCTAATGCATGGGGGCCGGCTTTCAGACACGGAAAATCTCTTACGTAGAACATCTTCGAATTTTCTTTTTTATGTGGATTGTTGTGGTCGGTTTTGTTTCAGCTCAATGCATTGCAGGGAAGAGAGAAATGCCTGTAATTTCTAGAATACAGTGGCGGAAAATTAGGACTTTATGTTACCAAAATGATCCGGAAGACACTTAAGAAAAACCAATCAGTTGCTGGTTCTCATTCTTTCATGCGAGTGTTGTGTGAGAATTGAGCATGGACTGAAGTAGTATCGTGATCATTTCATTCAGTATTCCCCTGCATGGATACCTGCGTGCAGCTTGAACTTCTGATGCGGGTGTTTAGGAGTTACCGCTGTGTGATTTGAAAATGTCTTTATGTTTCTTTATTTGAACAAATGCATGCTTGCTGCTTCATAGCTTCAGTGCCATTTGAAAATGTTGCATTGCATGCTTGCAGACCAATTGGAATGTTAATATTGGCGAGTATAATCGAGCAAGTGCATGATCCCTTGTGTTGGATAGTCGACTGTGTTCTCCACTTCATTGCAGCTGATTTTGCTTCAGCTCGAAACAATTTCATAAAAACTGTGTAGCCAGCTCTTCTTTCCATAAAAAGAAAAAAAAGAGAAACAAATGATGGAAATTCCTTAGGACCTCATGCATGGGAAATGTTCTTAAAGCCTATAGCATAGCCACCGGAAGCTCATATGTGGATGATTTACATTTTTCCCATATCCATCTCCCATTGGAGCGGACTAAAAAATGAGCAATTGCTATAGCATTCGGTAAACTTACTGGAACATGGATTCTGTCTCGTGATGCTTCTACTGCTGGCATGCAGTGGGTGTCCTTTCCTCTGTTGCATGAAGGAGTTACCATATATGAGAAGTCTAAACTATCTGATACATGTTCTAATCCCTTCTTTCCAAAAAAAGAAAAAAGAGAAACAAATGATCGAAATTTCTTAGGACCTTGTGCACGGAAAATGTTCTTAAAGACTACTAGTATAGCCACTGGAAGCCCATGCATGGGATGATTTACATTTTTTCCTATATGCATCTCAGGTTGGAAAGGATTAAAAGTGAACAATTACCATAGCATTCAGTAAACCTACTGGAACATGGATTCTGTCTTGCAATGCTTCTACTGCTCGCATGCAGTGGGTGTCCTTTGTTCTGTTGCATGAAGGAGTAACCATATTTAAGAAGTCTAAACTATCTGATGCATGTTCTAACCTCTAGACCATGCCTAGCGCCCCATGCTTTCTGATGAGAATCTACACTCCACGATGGATTCTCCATTATTTTATATGGCTGACAGATTAATGAGGAAGCAAGCGACAAGGTGTTGGAGGTGGAACAGAAATACAATGAGATTCGCAGGCCCGTCTACAGCAGAAGGAATGAAATCATTCAATCCATTCCTGATTTCTGGTTAACTGCTGTATGTAGTCTATTCTCTATGTAGTTATTTTTTCCTTTTTTATTATCTAAGATCTTTGCATTCAACCTACTCTTTTGGCAAGTGAATGCAAAATTCATGGCATGTGTTTTCCTGTGATCGACCTAATGAATGCTGTGATGTGCAGTTCTTGAGTCACCCTGCGCTCTGTGATCTTCTGAATGAGGACGATCAGAAGGTTTGTTTTATTGATTTCACGACTGAATTTTGAGATGGATCTAACACACCTTTTCAAGATAATGTTGATACTTGCTTTACTTTTTGGTATGTTTTGTTCCATCCATCACCTGTTTTTCCTTTGTTGCGTTTTTGTTCCTTTTTCCTCCTGACATGGTTTGATATATGAGTATACAACAGTATGCTCTATTGATCGGAATTGGTGAACAGACTCCAGCACCAAATTGCCATTATGGGCGAGGCGGAGCCAGTCTTAGGCCAGTGTATCCACTTACCATGCATTTTTACCATAAAAGGTGCTTAGAGAGAACTTGTCCAACTTGCTCTCAAAATCCCATACAAGCACATTGATTTGGCAAAAACTAATGATAAAACAGTAGTTTGACCTGAATCTGACTTTCAGAATCTAAAAGAAAGCAATCTGACTGCTAAGAATCAAGGATTGCAACATTGCAACAATTGCCAACAACTGTGATCTTGATGACAGCACCTTGTGCTTTGTTGTAGATTTTCAAGCACTTGCTTTCTCTAGATGTTGAGGATTTCAAAGATGTTAAATCAGGCTACTCCATAACGCTTGTGAGTTTCATATCTTCATTTGATACATTAGAATCACTGCCATTTATTTATTCTTATTTAGGTAATTGGAAAAGATTAACCATTGTTTTTTTAATTGGATGCTAATTTTGTTGCTATGTTTTCCAGAACTTTTCTCCTAACCCTTACTTTGAAGATACAAAGCTTACAAAGACTTATTCCTTCTCTGATGATGGAACAACAAAGATAACCGGCACCACTATAAAGTGGAAGGAGGGTATGGTAAGGGTCATTTACTTACTACTATTAGCTTTATTTAATAGCGACAACGTTTCCATTTTTCAGTATTTACTTTTTGTAGTTTTTTCTGTATTGCTTATACTTTGAAGGATGTTGCTAATGGTGGTGATCATACAAAGAAAGGGAGCAAGCGACCCTTCATTGAAGAAAGGTCTCTCTCTCTCTCTCTCTCTCTCTCTCTCGTGCCTGCATTCTCTTGTGCTTGCCATATATATTCTATATGTATATCACATTTGTAGTCGTTGCACTGTACTTGGAAGGAGCTAATCATTTAGTAGTTGCTTGATGGGCGTGATGAATTCATATATTTCATTCATTCATATTCTTCATCACTTTCTAAAAGTATCCCTGTACATTTGTTGTATTTCAGAGCGAATTATTTGTAGTTCCGTGATAGATGATTTGATTTGCTGTTTACCATGTTGTCATGGTCTGTGCGTTTATGAATGTGGCTATTTGGATTGGTGTTTAATAGACAGCATTATGTTCCCCATAGCAACAACTTGGTCTTCATTATATTATGCTTGTTCGATGATGCCAGCCCGCTCTCCGGAGGAAAACAAGATGCCTTTATGAAAGTTTAATATTAGGATTATTTCAGTTTTCTCATGCTATAAGCAAATGCATTATTTCATAGAATCCAGGGGTTAGCAGATACTGTCATGGTTTTCATCCCATCATTGAATGCATTGAAGTGCACTACAAGTTGATTGCCTACCATATTTGTGTGACCATCCAGTGTATAAATTAGATAGTGTTGGCTATTCGGCGAGCAATTTAATGTTGGTTTACTTAAAAGGAATGTGTGGTGTCCTTGGTGACTTGTCTATGCTGGCACACCCTGCACAAGGAATCATTCTACGCCCAAAATATGCTTCATCAAAATGATGCTGTCATTCTTAATTTTTGAAGCTTGAGTGGAATAAGAGGCCTTTATTGCATACTGTACTCACATTATTCAGATTACTTTAAGTTCATGATGTCTCTTAGTTGATGTTAGGCCTCTCATTACGTAGCGAGTCTTCATTGCTCTAGAAGACTCGTTGGTTGGGCAAAGGCTGAAATCTCAAGTGCCTTAGCTCTGTCGGCCAGACCCAGGATAGTATTCATACAGACATGGTCAGAACTGACCTGGGCCCCACCAATAGTTCTCACGGTGACATCATTAGTTCCAACTTGTGGCTCACATGCTGAGTGTGAGTAAATATTAGAATTGTTTTTTCTCTACTCATTAGTAATATGGATGGGCCATCTCATAGGATTATGTCATTATATAAGGGATTTTGGTCCAAGTAGTGGCAACAAACTGTAAAAATTGACAAGATTTGTTACTGCATGCGACTTTTCTCATTCTGGATGGAAGATAATGTATTAAAGCTCCTCATGTTGCATGCTGGCTTACAAAAATAAACACAACTAATGTGATGATTGATATTGCCATTATCTATAAAATGCTTTGTCATAGGGATGCTATTCTGGACCCTGAAGTTTCCCCCACTTCAACTCTCTTTTCAGTGCCTTTAACTACAACTTTGCATGGAAAGGATCATAAGGGAAAACAATGTAAAAAACCAACAATGATTACTGTTGAAGCATGATTGTGATTTCTAAAATGAAACAACAACATTTATATTCATGTAGCTAAGAGACTGCCAATTTTATTTCCTTGTGGATCACAAATTTAGATATCCTCAATAAATGTAATAAAAATATTGACCTAGATAAGGTTATTGTTCTAGCTAAATGTATCATTTGATAGTTAGATGCCTTGTTCCATTTGTCATTTAAGCCCTCAACTAATGTTACTAGATTCTTGTCCATCCCGAACTGTCATTTGGATGGAGCTACAGTTAACCCTCTGCTTGATGTAAACCACTGTGGGCTGCCTAAGCACATGTAGATGCTATCTAGATACTCTTACAATTTTCTGTTGTTAATTCCGGAGGGTGAGCCTAGTTATATTTTTCCATCATATGTATGATCTTTTTGACGGCCATCCTTTGATTTAGGAAATACTGGGACATGAAGATGGGAGAAACCAGTATTATTCATTATTCTGTTAGATGTCAAAGTTGTCATGGGCTTCTAATTATGAGGAAGGTAACTATGGTGGAAGCCCATTGATCGTAAGTCTTAACTCAGCCAGTTGGGAAATTAAGCCCGCCTCACTTTTTCAAGTTTCAAAGAGATAAGAAAGTAATTCATGAAAAAAAAGAAGAAGAAGAAGAGAGAGATAAGAAAGTTGGCATCAATGCAATATGTGTTCTCAGTAAATAAACTGCTCTAAGCATTGTTATTCCCATCTCATCTTGAGTGGTATTTGGAGCTATATATCTTGATGTTTCCAGGTGTATTCCTCATCCTTTTCTGTCATTATCATGATGCAGTTTCTTTAGCTGGTTTGCTGAAGATCAACATAAAGATCTTTCAGAAGGGTTTAATGATGAGGTAGTTTCTCAATATATCACTGGAAAATTTTATTATATAGTAGATTAATGCTGCTGCTTGCAAAATATGATGGCTATTAATATGTTCTCTGACTAGTCTTGTTTCATTCATTGAACTGTGTTTTTTCTTTTGCCTTCAGTAAGCTAAAGTTCTGTCAGGAGTTTGAATCTCCCTTTCCCCACCAGCATTGAAATCTTTCTGTTATTGCGATCTTCTCGTATTATTGCAGGTAGCTGACATACTTAAGGAAGATCTATGGCCTAATCCTCTGAAGTATGTCACAAATGTTAGTTTCTTAACCTCTAAGATCTCCTTTCTTCCGTTTCCTTAAGTTTCTTTCACTCGAATGATGGTATTATATCTTTATTTATGCCATTCTGTGTCATTTTGGTAAATAACATTATGGCCTTATTAATACAGGATGCTGATGAAGAGGATAGCAATGGTGATGATGACGATGAAGAGGTACATGTGAGATGCACTTTCTGATTCATGTTTCTTTATGGGTCTGTGGCCCAAAAAAAAAGAAAGTTGCATTGGATATCTTGTAGTGTGCCCTACTAGATCTTGTCGGTAGTTTTAATCCATTGTTATTTGCTTGCATCTGTTATGCACTTATTTATTTATGTTTCTTGTTCCTGTGTGTGGGTGCTTGAGTTTGGATCTTCTTGGGTTGGGAGGATATAAAAGCAGTTTCAGGGATGCAAAGAATGGCATGTGCATCAATGACTTTTCCTTGAGGAGCTCAAAGCTTCATGCATTTCAAGAAGATTGGTTTCTTTGATTACTTCTAAAACTTGAAATTGGGGGGTGCAGCTGTGCAGGGGCATGTGTTTTCTTTTAAAATACACCCAATACCAAGTTATTTCCATCCCGAAGTTCCATATCTCTTTAAGATGTTGCAATAATATCCTGATCCTTTCACTGCAAGTGACAGTACATATTCCTCTTTTATTCCATGGGATTAAGATGGTTTTGAGAAGCCAACGAGAGTGTACAGATTCATGCATTCATACAGAATGAAATCATGCATCTTTTCATGGCTGGCTGGACGATCGTGACTTTGCCTTTTCCAGAACCCACATCTTTCATTTCCATCCACTAGGTTCAGTGCATCCCTGCCAAACCACCTGATCTGGCATGCAAAAGTGTATTGTTAAAAATATTCTGGCAACCTGATCAGTCACCTGATTCTGACATGTCAGCTGGCAGGATATCTGATTCCATTCAAGCATACATCTCTGGCTCTTTCATAGCAAATAGTAATATTGACAGAGTAACTGCTTAATGGGTTCCAAATGGGAAACCTGTTGGTTTTTGCAATCCATGATACTTTTCATGAAACCAGTCACTCATAGTGTTTGGTAAAATTTATTTAGTTAAGAAATATAAAATCACCATGATCGGAAACTTAGGCTGGCCATGAAATCAAGCCACTCATTGATGTTTTTTAAAAGATTTATATAGTTAAGATATTAAAAATCCTTGTGATTGGAAACTTAGGTGGGCCATGAAATCAAGCTACCCATAGTGCTTTTTTAAAAATATTTATGTAGTTAAGGTGTTAAAAATCCTTGTGATTGGACATCTTGGTGGGCCATGAAACTAAGCTACCCATAATGTTTTTTTGAAAATATTTATGTAGTTAAGATATTAAAGATCCTTGTGATTGGAAACTTAGGTGGGCCATGAAACCAAGCTACCCATAATGTTTTTTTTTAAATATTTATGTAGTTAAGATATTAAAAATCCCTATGATTGGAAGCTTAGGTGGGCCAAGCCTACGAAGTATCTAATCAGGGTGATTTTTGATATCTTAACTAAATAAATGTTAACAAATATAATTGTTTGCTTGGATTGATGAAAAGTATCATGGATTGCAAAGAGGTTTGGTTCCACTGAAATGGAACCCTAGCTTAATAGGTGTTAAATAATATTTTTTGTCTATGGACTAAAGTAATTATCATGTTTGATTTCATTTTTACTTTTGGAGGAAACATCTAATGATCCTCTCCCGAAACACATATTCCAAGATCCAAGGAATGACCTTATGCTGTTCTTTTTTTTTTTTTTTTTTTTTTTTTTCTCACTACATTCAGTATATGGAGCATTTGCTCTACCTGGGATTTGATACCAGATCATGGGCATGAAAAGCCCGCATGACAACCATGGCGCCAGCAGCGCTGGTGTCAACCTTATGTTGTCATATATATGCCCCGACTCTTATCCCTTACCTTGAGCAGCATTATGAGGTAGTTTTCACATGGTACTTGTTGCAGTGTCCAAGCCCTACCAATTGTTTTATTTTTTGCCTAAAGCTTTCAGAAACAGAGTCCAATAATGATTTATTAACAAGCCAAGCTAATCAACATGTAGAGATATGACCTTAGCCATATATGAGCAGCACTGTGTTTTTGACTTCCGTGGCCTAGATGAGCAGCACTGTGTTTTTGACTTCTTTTTCGTGCAAGAATTTGACTCGAAATTAAGATAATAGGCTGGTTGGGCTTTATCCGTGGTGAAATTGGTCTTCATGGGGGATTCTTGGCAAAGCCTTAAAAGGGCACATCTAGTGCTTTACCTTATCTGCTCTTGTTCACTTCATCCCCATTTGCGTTGTGCATTTCATTTTTTGAAATGAGTCTCCTTTTCCATGATCCCCTTGATTTTCTCAGTTCACCTCTAACTTGCATGACAGGAAAAAGAAAATGATGAAGAAGATGACGGTGAAGATGATGATGGTGACGATGACGAAGAGGATGACAGCAAGTTTTAGTATTTCACCATAACAGCTTGTGGGAAGCAAGTCTTATGGTTGCACAAGGGCTAGAAAACAGGTCTTATATTTCTTGCCTTTTTTTTTTTTTTTTCCACTTTTCTTTTCCAGGTTGGCCTTCTTACAGTTACAGGCAGCTTCCTGGTTTTTCCGATTGATAGGCTTTCATCTCTCATGTTGTGTGCCCTGAATGGGCTGTCATTTTTCTTCTTTGCCGTTCTCAGTCTCGAGTGTCCGTTGTGTATTGCAGTTGCTTGAACCTCTCTTACAACGGAGGTTGCAGGCTTCAATCCCAATATCCTCATGTCAAAATAGAAAGTATTGTTGGCCTTTTGGAATAGAAGTTTGGTGGGGGAGGCTGTCCACCTCTCCTCTCCTTTTTTTTTTTTTTTTGGTGTGTGTGTGGGGGTCTATAGTTGTATGGACAGCTTATAACGGTCTCAGTTATATATGTTTTATAATATTCATTGATGCATTCAATCCTGGGTGAGGCAGTCTTTGAGGTGTAAGAGGAAAAGATGTTTGTTCTGTTTGCTAGAGTTTCTGTACATTTTTCTACAATACGCGGTGTTTGATTGTCATTTTGGCACGAGCTGCAGAAAACTTGCTTGTCAACCTAGCTTTTTTCTTCTTGAGCTGGTGTGAGTTAGACGTCTAGGACAGCTCATACCAAGTTACTAAATTGCCTAGTGAAGACTTTAATAGTTGACGTTGCGCTGGTATGCAGCATTGACACGCAGCAGTAACAAAACCATTAATTACTACTTATTTTCATCCAAAAACTTAAAAAGAAGTCGTAAACCCAGCTCCACCCTGTGATATTAAAAGACCATTGCTAGTACGCAGCATTGACAAGCAGCAGTAATGACCATTGCTGCTAATTTCGGTCACGATGTTGGGCAGCCGTATTGCCCCCCACCACCAAAGTCCAGTCTCCCCATGGGAAGTTGTAAGAGAATATTTATGGGTATTTAGGGATGATTTGTAAGATGATGCAAGGACTCTTGAGCTTGACTGCAATGTATGAGTTGAAATAAAATGGGACCCAGTAATACAGTAGAACCGATAAAAAAAAAATCATTCCAAAACTTGAAAAAGAAGTCGGAAACCCAGCTCCGACTTGCGAACTCGAAAGGCTGCTTGTTCGAAGGGAAGGGGGGTGGTGTGAAAGCGAAAACTCTTTGGTCAGTTGGCCTTGTTTGGCATAGCTTATGATTTACGCGCTCTCCAAACTCTGGTTACGGACCGGAAAAACAGCAAGGAAACCTACACTTGGAAAATGGGTGGCTTAAATTTAAGAGTACTGCTTTTTATATATAAAAGCACGGAAAATGGGACTTGCTTTTTCTATAAGCGCGGAAATGAGGCCTTAAAATGCTTTCGTCGGTGATGTCGAGGGAAAAAATAAAAGAGAAAAATGCTTTCGTCAGAAATAACAACAAAAGCGGGTCTAGCTGTTGAAACCGGGTGCGGTGAAGTCGCATGACTTGGCATTTCTTCCCGTAAACTCGAATGACTCCATGCCCTATATTTGAAGCAGTTTATTTACATCCAAATTGGATTATAAATGTATAACCAATGGTAATGATTCCATACTTACTATAAGCTTATGGAGGCTCTATGCTTATCCTTAGATTTTAAATTTTAAAGTGTATATTTTTTTTTATCGCAAAGTGTATATTTTTAAAATCTAATTCATTTATCATATTTATTGATGTGTATTTATTTATGATGTTAAAAATTACATAAAAACTTTTATATGATGCATGTTTTCTACATTTTAAAATAATTTTAGTAGTTTTATATTCACTCTCAAGGAATGATATATATATATATATATTTACCAGATATGAATTTGCAAAGAAATGTGTTAAATATAACAAATGGTTTAGATTTTAAAGAAATTTTAAAATTAAAAATCAAGTAAAAACATAAAGCTTCAATGCTTAGGATAAGTATTGAATGAGTAAGGAAATTTGCACCATAAACCTTATAATTTTGCATATTAGCATTTTAAATCTTGTGAAATTTTGAGTTTTGCATTTGAAACCCTCTACCCTCGTGCTATTAGAAAAAATACGTTAAGCTATGTGTAATGACAAAAACACCCGCAGACGCAGACAACTGGGCTCTCCTCTTTGGACCACTTCATCTGCTCTGCCTCCGTTGGTCGGCCTCCAGACCATAAGAGAAGGCTTCTTTTTAAATAAGAGAAGGGGCCATTTTAAATTAAAAATTCAAATTGGGATTTTGCGTTAGTGGAAGGAAAAATATTATATATTTCCAAGACTTTTAAACCATCTGCTGCAAATATAAAATATAAGGTCGAAAGGTGCAAGTTTCATAAACTTAATGGACTCATATGAAAAAACCACCAACGGACGGGTCCCGCGATAAACTGTAACTGTAATTTTGCGCTCGGCAACTCTCGAGACCTTTTCATGCCTATTGAAGTTTTCTAAAATGCCCCCTGCGATTCTTAGATGATTCCCAAAATGGCAAAATATCCATCCCTTTCCAAAAAGAATACAGAAGTCCAACATTTATCCCCCTTAGCTTTTATAACTATCAATTGTCAATTGGTTCTTTTGTTATCGGCTGTAAGTCAATTAAGTCCATTCAAATAAAAAAGGCTCCTAATACATATCATTGAATGACCAGGAAAGATGTAGTACCCAACGCTCGAACATAAAACTGAGTTGTTGATTTTTCGAATTACATCCTCCGCAATGCTATGGAGAATTCATTTGTCACCATGCACCTCACCATTGATTCCACTGCGCAATCATCAGTGGGTCCTGAAGAGTCTTTAAGAGCTTTGTATGAACTGCAATCTTTGTTTCGTTTTTCGTTTTTTTTTTGTGGAAGAAAGAACTGCAATATTTGTTGATTAGGAACTGGAACCATGAAGAGCGATAGAAGTGGCTCTATGATGATGCTGATGTTGGAGTCAATGATGAACCATCACTTTCGCCACCCTGAACCAACTGTTGAACATATGAAAATTGAAGGGGAGCAAAAATGCAAACATTAGATGGCTTGAATCAGTTCAGGGCAAATTGCTGAATAACAAATTGGTCATGATCAAATCAATGATTTTGAATCTTGGTAAATGTTTGTTTAGTGCAGAAAATAATACCAAGGAGCCAACTTGCTCGTATGCTTCCATTACTTTCGGATCCTCTTCATCTTCATACCCTACTTGTAGTATTCGAGGACCATTGACTGACCACAGAGCTCTTCGGCCTGCCTCCTATAAAGACAAACATGAAGCTACATGAAAAGCTCAAAATTTCCAAAAAGCCATCCATGCAATGATCACCTGTAAAATATCATGCATCTGTTTCAACACAATCAATTCTATGTGGGTCATGGTGAAAGATCTTAAGTGCCATTCAGTTCCAAGGCTGAGACTTCAATATCAGCAACAAAAATAAAAGCCCACAAAAAGGATGACCAAAAAAAGTAAAATCTGCAGTGTATAATTCTAGATATAAGATGAAATATAGCATGGACATATCATCCAGATGCCAGAGTGCACCATGATGATAGACACCTATGTTAAGACTGTTTCCTAACTTCTTTACATCGACCACTCAAATACACAAGTATGGTTAGAACTTAGAAGTAGAGACATTCTTGCTCCAAAGTATGCTAATCTGAAAGTCATGCCATGACGAATTATTCGCATTGCTGAACTTAGAACATTTAGATTGTGGATCAAATCAGAAACAAATTTTAGGCTTTATGAATCAAAGAAACCAGGAATAAGCATGATTTTGTTAATGATATATAGCAAATTGGTCATGTTATTAAATGACAGAAAACATTATCGAAAAATGCGAGAAAATTGACCTGTAGTGCAATCAAATAAATAGCTTCCAATGCTTGAACACGAATTTCTGGATCATCAACTTGTTCTCGCTCATGTGAAAGGGCACTTCCAAGCTCTAGTGGCATTTTCGATACATCCTGTTCACTATAAGCCTGACCGCCAGATAAAAGAAGTAAATGAAAAATCATCATGATTTAATTCATCACCATCATAAATTGTTTCCTACATATGTGGCATCAGCTGTATGAACCCTATTCTGCCGTTCTTTACGATTATAGGCTGTGCTCTCAATAATTTCTAATATTTTTGTATCTTCATAATTGCCTCTATCCATGATTTAATAAAGAAAAAAATATGTCAAGGAGATACTCCCACAGGCAGCAAAATATTGACTGCATGAACAGGCACTTGTAAAAAGGATCATCCCATTTACAAAACAAAGTTTATCATGGTTGCACGCATATTACTGCACATTTGGGAAGAAAAAGCACCATTCAGAGCCCTGAAGATAGTTAACCTGGGATTTTAACCTGAATTACATTGATCAGGATGAATCTGAATAATGCAATGTGGTGAACTCAGTCAAGTAAGATTGTCTTTATCCATTAATAAGGGCGATGTAAGAGACAAATGCATTTCATATGCATTAAGATGGCCATCGTATCAGGGTGTGTTTGTTTGAAAACCCTCTGCAAAAATTTCTGTGTGTGATATGATATCTACCTATCCCTAAAAATCCTATTTTCTTTCATTATAACATATATTTTCTTACCATGAAAGATATCCTTATCACTAGAAAACCTATTTATTTTGTCTTTATTCAGTTTAAGACTGATATCATACTCATAACCTCTTAAAGTTCCACCACAAAGGATTCAAAAACTATCTTTCAATTAGTGTTTGTCTCATCGGTAAACTTTAATCTATTGGTTCCTTGAAAAAATTGTATTTATCAGAGAAAATATCGTTTTTATTAAGAAATTTATCAGTAAAATATAAAAAATAAAAATAAAGAAAATATGGCATAATAAATACAAATAAATATAAACATACAATTTTTAATAAAAAATATCTGACAACTAATTCAATAATATATAGATTCGTAGATCGATGAATTATTAAAGATCCTCAGAATTTTATAAAAGTTAAGTCTATATATAGATTTGATGATTACTGAATTATTAGAAATCCCTTAGAATTTTCTAAATCAATCCACATTATATTTTTATAAAAATTATATATATATATATTTGTAAAATTAGTGAATTATTAGAAATCCTTAGAATTTTCTAAATCAATCCACATTATATTAATCCCATAAAAAAATCCACATTATATTAAGTCTTTATTTCAAAATTTTCACCTATTAAAAGTATTATGTTTCAATCATCAAGTAGAAAATATAATTAAAAAATTGAAAAAAATTCATGCCTACAATTTGTTTGGATATGCATTTATAAGCAATTCTGTTAATTTAGACATTTTTCTTGAAGTAACTCAAAAATTTTATAAATTTTAATTAATAAACTATTTATAATCACAGAATATTTTTCTAAATGCTAATCTTTAGGTTAATAGAAATGCATTTCAAAATGGAAATTTATTTGTCATTCTGGTAGCATAAAGTGCTTTAGAATTTAGATGCTAGAAATATGTTCTACAGGGTTTTAGTCATCTTCCTAAAAATTTAAAATAAAACTGATTTCACAAAGTTAACATCGATTTTATATAGATAAAATATAAATTCAAAATAAAACTGATTTCATAAAGATAATATCAATCTTATATAGGTAAAACTTGATAATATCAAACAAAAAACTGAAAACTTAGGTAAGTATGAAATGTTGTTTTACATTTTACCTTTTTATCATTGGCTGCACAAAACAGTTTTATAGGTGATATTATCATTGATAAAATTGAGATGGCAAACCGTGCTTTGTATCCAAACACACCCCAGCTATTTTAGGAGGCTCACTCTTCAAACACGAAGTAGATTTTTGTTGCCTCTGACCATCTGAAACTGTTTTATGGCAGTGTTGCAGGAAGACCAATCTAAATCACAGGTACTTGGTCACAAAAAGCAAGCACAAAGAAATTAAATTGGATAATTAGGACTGGAGAACTCTACCTTCTTTCCAGCAACAGGCAAAAGTAAATTTGGCCAGAGGAATTCTGACATCAGAAGCAGATTTGGTAGCTGATTTTCAGCTTCAAAACAACAATTGCGAATGGTTCCAGAGACCTGCAGCCAGGTACAGTTCCCATTCAAAAAGTCCAAACTAGTCAACCAGGAGGATGAAATTTTATAATAGTAAATACTGCCAAGTGAACTGACATGAGAAGATTCAGTAAGATAGATGCAAACTTTCAATCAAAGATAAATCCCTCGCCAAATCCAGCTGAAAAAAATATTTTGATTCAAGATTGGAGGCGAAAGTTAAAGTGAGTATCAAAGGAGTAAACTACAATTTAGTAAGCTTCCACTCCAGCAGAATGGTAACTGCAATCCACTGTAATGAATGCGTCAAAACACCCAGACAATATATAATTCATATCCAGTTCATCAAATTAGAATATTAGATACACAGCCACAACCACGAGGAAAAAGAAACAAATGAAACATTTAAAATACCGAAAATGTTAATTTCCCATGCAGAAAATTTGTTTAGCTCAACAAGATGTGTTCAATTGCACATAAATTTATGGATAAAAATTTAATTTACATTCAGCATTTTTGGACCAAATAAAAAAGAATTTGATTATGTACATCATGATGTCTTTTAGCTTAAAATACAAAATTAATTTATTCTTACAATTAGTTATATTTTTTTAATTTTTTTCTTCATAAACGTGTTTTCCTTAGTGTACTCAATCTATATACCAAAATCTGCCATTTTAGAAGACTTATATATTTATTTTTATATTAAAAATCAAGTTTTTTAAGGTTGAAAAAAATACTTAAATGCCCCAAAAATTCATGATTTTTTTAAAAATAAAAAATAAATATATAAGAGTATTCTAAAATGACAAAACTTGGTATATAGATTGAAAACACTGGGGGAAACATGTTTATGAAGAAAAATAAAATAAATGAATGTTCTATTTTAGCTTAAAATATATTATGGTGTATATAATCATGCTCCAATAAAAAAATCCATGAATTTTATATGAAATTTGAAAATGAAGCCTTTGGACGCAGTTGAAATCTCAGTGTTAATGGACCAATAAATTTGCTTAGCTTCTCAAAAGATGTGAAAAGGAGTGAGAATTGTGACAGCATGAGATCTCCCACAATTAAAATAGTTCCAAGACAGTTCCATATTCCAATTACCCAAATGACTTGAAGGACCCATTGTCCTTACCCCTTTCTTACGTAACAAACTTGTTGAATCAAACTGTGGAATGATTTGCTTTAACAGACTTCGCTTGGGGTCCAACAAAATACTCCTACCTGCTTCCATTTTTGAGACATTTACGAGTATGGAAGCAACATGTTCAAAGGGATCATCATCTACATCACAGTCAACAGAAAAGAAAAGGATACATCATGATTTGGTACCATACCAACACTGACAAAAACCTATTTGTAAAGGGCAATAAACCAGTATAAGAAATAATAGTGCAAAGACCATGAGGATCAGGAGGAGAAAACATGAAGCAGATCTATAAAGGTGAAACAAAAATATTCCAGAATCATCTTGGTAGTTAAAATCCAAAAAAGAAAGCAGAATGAGATACATTCTGTCCAGTAATCAGCAGAATTGAATTCAGTGATATCTACAGTTAAAGCAAATGATAGTACCCATGGTAACAGTGCAGGTGTCAGGTACTGTACTGAATATTTAGGCTGGATTATGCAGTAACATTCTAGATGACTAAATACATCAGAATAAATAAAACTACCTGCTGCTTCACTTGAAGACCTGCAGAATGATCTCACGAGCTTCAAAATATACAACCCTTGCATTTTTTCATCTTGAATCTGAATACAGGTGGTAAGCACAGACATGAGTAGAATAATGATCTGTATTGAAAACCTTGCCACATTTAATAGTAACTAACCAATGAATCTCAAGTTTAGGACAGCAGCAAACATCATTATTAGTGATTGGTTGAGAGAAGGAATAGAAGATAAAAGAGATGTAAAACATATGATAGATGAAAAGTGGGAATAACCTTCTGTTTGAACATCTCATCTAAGTATTGTAATGCAGCTCAGAAGAATATAATTATTTAATGCTTTAAGCAATTAAGAGTTTGTTCAGACATGATTCTACATCACATCGTTTCTTTATTGTTTTAGCAAGTTTACACAACAAAAGGCATCTGCACAGAGAACTGCACTATTTCATTAATGAAGTCTAACATCACATTAGAAGTGCATATATGTTTGACATTCTGATTTTACATCTTTTGAAAGAAAAATTTTGTTTGAAAGAATTAAATCAATTTTCTTACTAAAAGCAATAAAAATGTGTAAAGCAAGAAAAGGGAGAAAAGTGCACCTAAATGGTCCGCAGCTTAAGCTGTATGTGAGGGTGAAAGTGAAGCAAGAAAGAGTCATGATACTAGACAATATATTGTATATTAGCTTATCATACAATATTCAATTTTTATATTTTAAGTTTTACATTTTTTTATTTTTTCTTCATAAACATGTTTTATTAAGTGTATTTAATTTATATACTAAGTTTTTTCATTTTATAATACTTTTACATATTTATTTTTTATTTTTAAAAATCAAGGTAAAATAAAAAAAAGTAAAAATAAAATGTGAAAATTGAACATTATACAATAAGCTAATATACAATATATTCTATAGTATCATGACTCAGTAAGAAAAAGGACACATGGCTCGGAGACCATGGCTTGCAAAGAGATATGGATAACAAGGTTCTAGAGTGCTTACCTAATTTGTTAGACAAGTATTACTGATAGTCTCGACCTATGAAGGTTGTACCATAGTAGTTAGTGTATATCTGTCAACCTACTAAACCTAGGATGAAGGTTAGCGGGACAGTGAGAGGCCTGTCTACTACAGTGTACTGGGACTGGAATCATGGTCTATCGGCCACTATCTCAGCAGGACCAAGATAGAATCATCACCCCATTGTGGAATAATATATTCATATCCTCCTAAAAGACTTCTTGTTAGGATAAGTGTGCATGCTGACAATGGCTTGAAGGGAGTGCAGCCCTACTGTTGATTGCAATGACTTGAAGGGAATGTGACCTTGTTGGTGTGTTGGAATGGATGCCCAAGCACCCTTATTTATAGGCCCCAGAACGCACCAATTAGGGTTCAGTGTGTGGGGGCCACCTAACAGTGGGCTTGGTTCAGGCCCGAACCCAAGATTGCCATATGTCCTACACCTGTTCATCTTCTCCGTTCAATGGGGGCCCGCTTTGCTTGATTGCATGGTTCAAGCAGTTCATTACGACCTCCAAATTGTGATGAAGCCATGTATACAGAATTTAATCCTTCAATTAAAATAACATCTATTACTAGACAGTCAACAAACCCTAAATGACATTTTGATTGGAGGATTCTTTGCAATGGATCATATAAACATAACCCCCACATGCACTAAGCTCATAATTCTGATAATCGTTTGACATCTTAAATAACAGGGGCATCTTCGTAATTATAATCAGTGAGGATCAGTGCTAGTAGGAGAAAAGCAATTATCTGAAAATGCTCCTTAAGCATTGTGAAACTGAAAATTTAAATTTTGGCAACACATGTAAAACAACTTTATTGTTTACGTACAAACATTTAAAACTTTTTGCAGCTAGTCTTCAATATTTGCTAAACCAAGAGCTTTGTTAGGGAGTGATGATATCGTTCATGCAGAATTGGTGGGTCACTCAGCAATTCTTACCATTATTAACTAAAAAGCACTTCTTAACAAAGCTAAACAGGGTACAAATCCAAAGTGACCTTAATAAAGAAAGTTCACCCATAAAAGTCATTGCTAAACTGCACAGCTATAATGCACAAACCGTATGGCAACAGTAGCACTGCAACGATGACAATGTGGAAGGAACAGAACCAAATGGATTGCCGTGTCAATACCTGAAGGAGTGAAGCAACACCAGAATCTGACTGAGTCAAATTAACGAGAAGCATAACCAGAAACCGCTTTATGCTGCATTCCTGTTTATAGAGTATCTCCATGACAGTTTTGACGACACCCATTGAGATCATCTTTTCTGAGATGTCTGAATTCTGAGACAGATTAATAAGAGCCTCAGCAGCTGGCTCTGAAACTTCCTGAAACATTGCACAAACTGAATCGTTGTCCATTGAAGGAGTGCATTAAGCATGCTCTTTTTGCATGGAAATCTGCTCTTCTGGAAGACAAATATAAATAACTTTGATGAATAAGAATAAGAATAAGAATCCCACCTTGCTCCCACCCAGAAGTCTGGAAAGCGCGGGCAACGCAATTTCCGAATGAGCAGAGAGAGATTTCAACCCATCCTCAGAGCCAGTTAAGCCCCTAACGATGTCAACGGCTGCCTTCTTTAACTGTACAGTTTCGATTTTCCAGTGATAGCAGCAATTCCAGTAGAAATTTTAAATTGTGAATAAAGAAAAAGATTAGACAAGCTGTTACGTATTCCATCCGGAGTCAACATCGTAATAGTAGAGAGAGAGAGAGAGAGAGAGCCAAAAAAAAAAAAAAAATCTTACTTGGTTAGAAGAAGAAGACAGGAAGCCGATTAGTTCTTCGGCTTCTGTCGCCATAAATTTTTCTTCGTTGCAGGGCAGAGCGGGCTCGCGGTGAGGAAGTAGGAAGAATTGGGGCAGCAATTCTATATTAGTTTTATTTTTTTGTAGATGGCTGTTAACCATCATCCATTGTCGTCTAGTCCGGTTAGGATACCTGGCTTTCACCCAGGCGACCCGGGTTCAAATCCCGGCAATGGAAAATTTAATAATCTTATCATGTAATTTTGATTCACTGAATAAATATTATATATATATAGGAATAAATAAGTTATCTTTTTTAATCTCATAATTAATAATTTTGCCTTTTCTCAGCCAAGGCTGCGCAGTCCACGCAACGCGTGGCGTCCGAATCACGCGCTCAATGGCGGTAAATGCTTCAACAGCCGATAGCTGGAAGCTTCGATACATTTGTAAGTAGCAGGAAGAGCTGAAAGACGCGGGAGTGCTTTACCTACTGCTGGCAGTAGAGAGAGAGAGAGGTAAGCTAGGGTTGTTCTCCTCTTCCTTTTCAAGTTCCAATCTCACTGTTTTGATTTTGCATTCCTCCTATCGGAATTCATGAATCGTATGCTTCGTTGCATAAGTTTTATTAGAAACATGAGGTTTTCTTGTCTAGTTGCTGTCGCATTGGGGACCGAAATGGATTGGTTGCATGGCCAGAAGAATATTAGTGCCAGACATTGCGCTTTAGTCCCTTGAAATGGGAAAAAAAAAAAAACACAGATTTTTAATGAAAACGAATCATGTTCATCCCATCGTTATTTTAATTTCACAATACTATTTGAAGCATTGTTTAATTGCAGCATTCTAAAATATATTTCAGAAATCAGAACATTGCATTATCCAGCATATTCTTAAAGTATTGCAATCGCTATAATTTCACACCTACCTAATATCGAATTGCGATTTGGTCCTTATCCCTGATGATAAATTTCTGTTATGTGATCCCATAATTGAGAATTGAGACCCGTTTTGTCGCCTTTGCTGTCTGCCCAAGTGCTCTGAAATTATTTGGAAGTGACAAAATTCCACTTTCTAGACGTTCCATTTGCCGAATGTGGTTGATTTGTCCACTCTCTCGGTCATCTATTTGTCATGAACGATTAAAATATTGAAAAGCTTTTTGGAATAGTAGTGGGGCATCACCATCTATGGCATAGATTGATGGGTGGTAGAAATTCTGGACCAACCATAGTACGGATGAAAGCACCACATGCATCGTTGCCTCTCATGCTGAGATTGTGGCCACCTGATTGTTATGTTGTTCAGTCAAGCTGGAGTTGGTTCGGGATGCTTTCTTGCCACAATAAAATCTCTATTGCATATTATTTGATCTCGATTAAGCAGGTTTTCTTATGCATTTCAAAAAATAAAAAATAAAAAAAATCTCTTCTCACAAATGCTTTGAAATTGGCCTGTCTTAATTCTGGATCAGTATTCACTTTTTTCTCTATTCATATGTCTGAAGATACTGATCATCCAATCTTAACGCTTCATTACTTGTGATTTGATTTAAAGAAAGGAAAGTCAGTGAAAGTATGCCTCAGGACGATTGTGTGGAGCACCGTTTGTTTGGCGATGCAATTTCCAGTGTCTTCCCTCTCAGGTTTCAGGTTAGTGTATCTTCTCTTTTTGATGCTGGTTGCAGTGATACCTTTGATGACTGTATTTTTATGATTGGGCTAACCAAACATAGTCTTGCTGATGCTAACAACAATTATAGTTAGCAAACTGCAGGCACCAATGCATAGCTTTTACCATTTTGTATGCACATTTTTTTTTTTTTTTCCGAAGCACGTTTTATATGCACCTTTAATTTGGCAGAACATTGAATTAAGCACATGACGATGATTGATGAATCATGGCCTTCCAAAGTGCAGATATAAAATTACTACACTGCTGCTCAATCAGAAGAATCCTTCTCATCATAGTTTGAAATGATTTGGTCGGTGCACATGTACCAATACTTCTCTGCTACTGGGTGGGCCAACTGCTTTTTGCTGGAGTAAAGTTTAAAGCAGAAGTCCATAAATCCAGATGGTTCCAAATATGAGAAACCTGTTTGCAAATTAAGGCATCTGCCTCCCCATGCAATAGCAACCAAGCTTGACTGTGAACAAGAATTTTCCCAAACAGCAATGTCTTGCTGGGAGGAAACAGTTAGCCAATAATATCAAACATGCACTTCTGGTTTAAATTTTGTTGTTAAATGAGTTATAGTTATGATAATGTTTTGGAAGTAACAATTTGAGAGATTTGAAAGTTGGAATTTTATTGGTGTTGTAGGACGTCAGCAATGTCCGTCAGGTTCCTGATCATCAGGTTGGTGAAACCTAAGAATGCTTTTCATCGAGCAAATTTTGAAGTAGAAACTCATAGGTCGTCCTCAATTTTGAAGTCATTTGTCATGATAGTTATTGATTATTCGTTTTATTTTCTGTGCTTAATGTTTGAAGGAGGTGTTTGTAGATCCTAGCCGTGATGAGAGCTTGATTTTTGAGCTTTTAGATCTGAAACATGAGGTAGAAGATGGTGGAAGTGCTGTATGGTTTCTTCATGACCTTGCAACTGAACAGGATGCAGAAGGAAGTGTGGTAATTTACATTCATCAACCTAATGTTCACTCATTTCTAAGCTAATGCCCAAGGCATATGTTTGTTACAGTTGTGTGGATTTTATGTTCAATTGAGTCTTGACAGGAGCATTTTATGTACACCATGGGGCAGTTATTTTTTATGCTTAGTGAATCCGTGATGCTGAATCCAGATTCTTTGTGATTACGCACACCCTGACATATTTGATCATTTATTTGTTGATCATTTACATTATCATTTTTTGTGCATTTTATTGTTACCTACTGATGAATAAGACTATTGGGTTTCATGCATCATCTTTGTCTTACCTTCTTTCCAACCAGTTAATTTATCGATTATTTATTCTCATTGTACCTGCTTCTTCTTTTTACTTATGGAGATCTCATGTACTACTCAATTGGTAGACTAGTAAAGAGTAGGGTTCATATTGAGTGGAACTAGTTCCAGTGAAAATTTTCATTGAAAGTCCTATCTTGATGATTAATCAGAATCCAATCTGCCCATCCTGTTTGGAATAATTTGTTTAGCTAGGAACCCAAGTTAATCTAAATGGTGGTTGCCTTTCTTCCATCCTCCTATGAACTGTGGTAAATGGATTTTCTGTTTAGATGGAGGTTACTGGATATTTTTGCTGAGACATTGAGTGTTTTTATGCTTGTAATAATGTTTTGAGGTATTCACCAGATGGTGTTCTTGAAAGCGTCATTCGCAACTACCTCATTTATTTTATTACGCCCTACTTAGTCCACAAGACCTTTTTTGTTTATATTTTCATCAGGTGTTGGAGAATTCAAATGTTTCTGATACCGGGATTTTGCAATACAGTGGTGCTCCTGCAATTGTTCATACTGCCGTTGGTCAGATGGTAATGTTCAAAATTATAACTGATGTCTTTGCTTAGGTTTCAGTTTCCACCAGATATGTACCTATCAGTATACAGTGCTGGTTCATGGATATTCAACATTCTCATTTCACTAAGATGAACATGCCAGAGGAGTCTCAGACATTCCTTATCTCTTTTTATTTTGATCTCTACACAAATGATATAATTAATGTGTATATTCGGTGCCCTGCTGCTGCCACCATCTTGGAAGGCTTCCTTGTTGGTTTAGGATGTTATGATACCTCTTCTTAACAATCATATACTCCCTCAGATTAACATCCGTATGATTAAATATATTCAATATTTCCTTGCAGACCTCATCTCACAAAGACTATTCACCAGATCGAATGCTGCTCATAGGGAGGCTTCTGTTGTGAAGTGCATATAGTCGGAAGCTAACACATCTTCATTCTGTCATATCCAAGCATGCTAACCCAGTTGTTGAAATTACCTCTTGTATGGTCTCCATATTGACTTGGCAGGGCCACCATTTTTAACAACAATGAGATTCATGAGTAGTCCCCATTAGAAAAAACTGTTAAATGATCCATGTCCATGGACCTATTTATCTCTTTAATCAACTAGATCTGAATTAGTCATAAGCAAATAAATGATACCCATTTTTCCAAGTGCAACTCATTAGCACAAGTATAACTTGACTTCAATATCCACATTCTAGCAGTAATCTGAGATGAAATTTGATTGTTCATCTCAATCATTCTCGTGGAAGTTTTCTTTTTGGCTTTTTGTGTACTTTATGGCATCTGCACCATTTCTTGTATGCCTAGTGATCTTTTCTGACCGGTCTGAGATCACCAGATTTCAGACCGGTTCCAGAACATATTTTAAATTTTTTCTTTTTGAAAATTTTGTTATAAACATGTTAATCTAGTTGTATTTAATCTATAAATCAAGTGTTAAAAAATATATTTTTCAACTGGTCTGAAATCGCTGAATTTCAGACTGGTCTAAAAAGATCCGGACTCTTCTTGTATTTCTCATATTGCTAATGATTCTTCTGGTCTTTTGATGATAGGCCATTTCTAAAGGAAGGCAAGGAAGAGAAGCACAAAACTTAGTAAGGGTGAGTATGAGGGACTGCAAGGGGAAGGGTGATGGTTACTTCGTTGTGTTGCTGTGTTCTCACTTTTCTTTTCTGCAGGTCTATTTGGCAAACGTGCGTCTCAAGGAAGCTGGCACAGATGTGCTGATTATTGCTAATGAGCCAATTTTAATCAAGTAAGCACGGGCAATTATTTTCATGGAAGTAGATTCAAGCCAGTGTTTCAATCAGCTGTGAAGTTCCTGTTCCTAGCTGAACCGAGCTATGGAATTTCTAAAAAACAAAACAAAAAAATGGCTTGTGTCCTGTTCTTTCTTGTTTTACATGGAATCTTCCAAAAATCCCAATGCATAACAACCCTAGGATTCGTAATCATTACATATATTTTTCATTTTTCAATTGGCTAGTTCCAAATATGACCACGAGTTTTCCCATATTCCCCAATATGATCATACATTTCAAAAACGACAACATGCTTTCACATATTTCAAAATATGACAATTCTTCAACAGATTTTTACCAAAATTTCCTTGATTAAAAACCTAAATTTCTCTCCTCCACATGTAAAGAATGATTTTCATGGCATGTGGGCATAGTGTTGTATTTCTATAACGATCTATGCAAATGATTTCTTTTTTTTGCCTAGATTTAGGATTTAAATAACGGTATTTTAGTGAAAACAACTGAGGGGCATTATCATATTTGGAAATATGTGGAAAATGCATGGCCATATAAACCTGTCGTCATATCTAAAAATAGAGGTAAAACTTGTAGTCATATTTGGAATTAACCTTTTTCCAATACATAATTTGCACATATTTACTGCAACAACCCTACTTTTTCCAATTTTTCAATCCTTACCAATTACAAATTCCACTAACCAAACAGGACTTAGAAACTGAAGTGTCTTGCTATTTATGTTGACTGCCTCTGGTAGTGCACTCTTTTGATGACAGCATTTGGGCCATGTCTGTTTGAATTTCACTATCATATGAAGCAAACAACAAATTGGATTCAGTTGAGGAAATATACCTATCATCTTCTGGAATTTTGGCAAATATTTTATGAAAAATGATGCCAGTGGGTCATTAGCCATTCTTGGATTTTGTTATTTTGGATTGGAGGCCTGAGGATTATTTGTTGTTCTACTTCAAAACCTTCACCCCATTGCTTATGAGGTGGATCTTGTTCTGGCACAAGCCAGTCACACCTATGGACTTTCAAAGTGAAAGCGAAACCTAGTTTGTTTTGGCTTTGCCTTATCACCATGTGTATGTAAGTTGCAGCCTGCATCAGCACAGTTGATCGTCTGCCAAAAATCTGAAGCATTCTCTCTAATAGCATTTGAGAAATTTCAGTCTTTATATCATTAGTTTATGACTGGTATCTATTTGGAAAAAAAAATGATTATTCATTTGTCTCTGGAAATATATTTGACTATTCTGTAAGCTCCTTCTCGGTCTCTAACTAATGTTTTTTAACTGCAGCGCTCTGAGCGAAAGTGCCTGTGTAGTTGGAGCAGGCCCCACCATCCCAGCAGTGCAGACGGGTTGTCTTCCTGTTGCAGAGGTCTTCAAGCTCGCAGTTTCAAGTTTCAAGGTCCATGACTGGAATCTCTTCGGTTCCGCATCATCTTGAAGTAGATTCTGCATCATCTTGAAGTAGTATATGTTTGCATAGCTGCTCTGCTCCATACTGATTTGCTAGCAGTGGCAAGCATTGCTCTGATGAGCATGTGGTTTTGACAAGGTGGTTCAAGCCTGCTAGCAGAGAGATTCTTCTAGTTGGTTGGGTTGGAACAAATGCCTCCTTTGAATTGGCCTTTTAGCTAAGATTTGGTAATTGGTGCTGATAGTTTTGTAACCTTATATATGCATACGCCCTATAATTGGAAGGGAAATACTTTAACAGTGAACGATGTAGAACGTTTATGTTATGTGTGGATTGCGGGGATGGATTAGGAGAGTTGGCGTGCTTGAGTCAGGCGGTTATGGGGACACCAGCGTGCTTGGATAAAAGGGGAAGAAGTGTCTAGAGACAGGGTCTGGCCTTTTGTATCTTGTAGTCTTTCTAATGGAATTCATTAATACAGGATTGCTTCTTGCTCACGAAGTCCAAATTGAGAGCTCTTTTCCCTCTGTTTTTGCCATTGATATTTGATAATTGTTTGTAGCAATTAAAAAGGATTATTGGGCCTTCAACGGAGTATAAAAACATGAAACAGCTGTACTAAGGACCTGTTTATTAGCTGCTCTGATGAATAGCTGAAATCGATAACCAGTGAAGTCAAATAAAACAAAGGATGTTCGATGATAAATTAGTATGTTATGTTTAACATAGCCGAAGTTGAAATATTGAAAAATATCAAAGGACTAAAATTACCTTGTTGGTTTTTGAAAATTTAAAGAAATACTGTCATTTTTCTTAATCAAAAGGAAATTTTTTGTACAGATTTTATTTTTAATTAAAGTAAAATAATTTTAAAGAAAAAGTATAAAGATAAAATTACTACGTGCATATGGGTTATAATATTCTTCTATATGTATAGATAGTAATCCATTGAAACAAAGTATACGTAATTGCCCCTCCATTTCGCACATTAAAATAGATTCAAAAAAAATCTAGAGCTAACGTTCTAATAAAAAAAATTGCAAATTTCAAAGGATTATGATATTGTGAATCCAGGCGTATTAAGCTTTGATACACCCGAGTATGTTTAACTCTCTTTTTATTTTTTAGAAATTTTTTATACAATTGTTAATCTAAGTGTATTTAACAAATGCATCTACTAACATATGTATCTAGTTTTATTATTTTTGGAGATTTGTATATTTTTTGGATTCTTTAAAAAAATGACATTTTTAGTAATTTCAAAATTACCAAATTAGTAAAAAAATTCAAAAAAAATCTACATATATCCAAAATGGTAAAACTTGATACATATATTATGGGTGCGTTTAGTTGGGCAAAAAAATGTCAACCAATACTTTTCAATCAAAATTTTTTTATTCTCCATAATTATCCTATTTGTTAAATTTTTTTCATGTTTTTTTACATAAATTACCCTACTTTTCAATTATTTTCACGTAATACCAATACAACTAACTTATCTATTTTAATTTTATTCTCTTTACACCTCATCATTAACTATATCACATCACATTGTTTTCTATCAATTTGACAACTTGTGCACCAAAAACTATTCATCAAAAAATTTTACCCCAATCAAATATCCCTAATACATTTAGATTAACAGTTGTATAAAAAAATTTTAAAAAATAAAAAATAAGTTAAATACACTTAGGTGCACTGAAGCTAAATGCACCTAGCCTCAACCCAACTTCAAAACTTAATTTCTAGACTAAAATCATTACAAATTTATGTAAACAATGCCAAAAATAAAAAATAAATTAAGATTAAAAGAAAAATAAATGAAAATTTCAGAATGCTCAAAATTTGTAACCTTTTCCTCCCGTTTCTTTCAAAGAACGACTCACGGGACAGTTTGGATAAAAATAAGATTTCTAATATGTGATCATTGTATGCGGGAGGAATGTGCAGGCATGCTTGGCAGTAAAAGAAAAAATAGGTAAATACCTAAATGAACAGGTGGTTGATACAGTGTATAATAAGTGTATGCCTGAGTAGAAGGTCCTGGTTCAAAATCCAACTAGGATAATTAGGTGGTTGACAACAATGTGTATGAGTGTGTGCATGGGTAAAAGGTCCAGGTTTAAAATCAAACTGTGGCATTAGCCTTCATCTAGATAAAAAAAAAATAAACAATATAAAAAATTATAATAATTCATAAGCTGATTTGTGGAAGATACATTTTTTATAAACAAAGAAAATACACTAAGAGGTGCTTATAGTTTAACTAATAATATGATATTTTTGAGCCCAGGTGTTAGTGCAACTAGTGCTTATGCAAGCCTTATGTGTCTCTAGTTCGATATGGGTTGATGAGTGTTGGCTTCCATTTTTTCCAAGAGCAAAATCTGCGTGAGATACAGCAAAAAAAGCTAGACCCACAAAAGAGTCATTGAATCAAGATATTTTGTATTTACATTTTAACTAAATACATATTCCAATCTTAGCTTTGGAGATGTACATCTAATCAGGGAGACTCCACATGCCAGGAATTGAAACCCGAATCTCAGGAGCCTCTACATGCCATGTAAATCTATCTGGAAAAAAAAAAGTCATCGAATTAAGGGGTGTTGGTTTAGAGCAAATAGAAAAAACAGTCAACCATTTAAAACTTTCAGTGTCAATGATTATCTTATTTTTAATTATTTTTTACTTCTTCATATACAATTGCTCTACTTTTTAATCATCACCATACACACACCATATATCTAATCTATCTATTTTAATTTTATTTTCCTTACTTATCATCATCACTTATATCATATCACGTCATTTTCTTCAATTTTAAAAACTTTTATACAAAAATTTTTCATTAAGGGTGTGTTTGTTTGGGATATAAACATGTCAACCAAAACTTTTCCATATAAAACTTTTCACTCTCCATAACTACTCTATTTTTTAATTATTTTTTCACATTTTCCTATACAAACTACCCTACTTTTCAATTATTTCTACACAACTATGTATACAACTAACCTATCTATTTTAACTTTATTCTCTTTACTTCTCATCATTACTCCTATTATATTACATCATTTTCTACCAATGTGACAACTTCTATCTTAAAAAATTTTCATCAAAAGTTTTACCCCCAACCAAACACACCCTAAAAGTTTTGTTACTATCTAAATACACCCTAAGGCAACTCAAGCAGGCTCCAAATATCCTTTTTTTAAATAAAAAAAAAGCCACAAAAAAAAAGAAAAGAAAGAGAGCTGGCTCCAAAACATACCGGACCCGCCTGTAGGGTAGCGATTGTGGGCCTTCAAGCAAGCAAAGAGAACTGGATCTGGTTTGCTCTTTTGCTTGCCTGTTCGCCAATCGGTGGAGGGGCACAAATGGCAAGGGCTGGATTTGGAATGCGGGATTGGACGCGCTGGAAGACGGTAGCCCTCCTCTGGTTTTCCTGTGCCCTCCTCTTCTTCCTCTGCTTTCACATGGCCTTGCAAAACTCCACCACTCCTGCAAGCCACCGGTCCGCCGATCCAGGTATCCCTCCACTCCTCCTTTCCTTCCATATGTGCATCGGATCGCATGTCATGGCTTTTTATCTGCTTAGCTGTTGCCGGACAGAATCCAACGCCTCGAACTCGGATCAACGGTCAGCACTGTACGACAAAATGGCCCGCGATCTGGAGGAGAAAGGCCCTTTATTCCTCAGAGGGGGAGAGACTTCCCAGTCTCTTTCCCTTTCTGACATTTTCACATTGAAGGATGGATTAGTCACTCCTGTTCTTAAGGTGCCTTTGCATAATCCTTTGTTTCAAAGTCCCAGAAATTCTTTCATTACATGTTGTCCTTATCTTCTAATGCCCTGCCTCTTCAATCTTCATTTTGTAGGCTGCAAACCCACCTGTTCGTGCGAATGTGCTATACCTTAGCCCGGAATACGCAGAGCCCATCTCGTAAGTAGTCATGTTTGTTTTGTTTTGATTATCTCAGAAATAATATCTGTATGTGTTTAATATCTTTGTGCTGTACCATTGTGGTAATCATCTCTAGCGGCATACGGCCACCCTGGTTCACTTGCCACTCTCAATTAACTGTGATTGTTTAGGTTTAAATATATTTTGATAGTTCTTTTTACCTCCTTGTCGTCACCAAAGTGAGATGCATGGGTCACACATCCACGCTTTACATCACTTGCTGCAGGCAAGCTGTGAGGAATGTGTTTCTTCCCTCTTTTGAAAAAGGTAAGGACTTGAATCCCATCCTTACTCTGAACTCTGTTCTTCCGTGAGGTCACATGGAAAGTCAATTTTTAATATTTGATTTGGTTCTGTTTGGATGGAGGACTTCAAAATTTTAGCTACTTTCCTGCCAAAATTCAGAGGCGGGTGAGATTGCAAGAAGTAGGATCTTTACAAGATGTTCCATTTTCCCCCTCACATCCTCTTCAAAGAAATTTGTTTAGGTTCCAGAAGAAACCCCTTTTGCCAAACAGAATTTCTATCATCGGAGAGGATCTCAATACATTTGGGCAGGTGTTTCTAATGTAGTAATTTGTTGATGTTTCATGTCTATTTGCCAGTGATCTGGTTGCAGAATTCAAGTTTATACCACTTCAGCATGTTTCATGCATCACATCACCTTGAATCTGTTGCTGCAAATGAAATAGAGGTATTTAAACTTTGAATGCACTAGGGGTGCGTTTGTTTAGGGCAAAAAAGTGTCAACTAAAACTTTTCAATCTAAAACTTTTCATTCTCCATAATTACTCTATTTCTTAATTATTTTTTCACATTTTTCTATACAAACTACCCTACTTTTCAATTATTTCTACACAACTACCCATACAACTAACCTATCTATTTTAACTTTATTCTCTTTACTCCTCATCATTACTCTTATTATATCACATCACTTTCTATTGATTTGACGACTTTTACTCCAAAAACTTTTCATCAAAAGTTTTACCTCCAACCAAACACACCTTAGATCTTCTTGTTTTTGTTCATTTCTTTTTTCTTTTTCTTTTTTTTTTTTGGAAAAATAATTGAAAATGTGGTGTTAAAACTTTTGACTTCCTTTGACAGATAGAAGCTGAGGCAAGTGCTGTTAAAGCTGCCACAAAGGATCTTTGTCCACTTAACATTGTCTTAGATAGGGTGGTATTGACTTCAACAGGGGTACTGCTGGGCTGCTGGCAGGTATTTGCCAATTTCACCTGTGCGTATGGGTCAATGAAGCTCCCTTTTCTTCAGGGCGATTTTAGTGAGATGCAGCTCAAGTATTAGTGTGGTGGATCGAATGGCTGCAAGGTTCTGAAAACCTATGTTAATGAGACAAGGAGATGTGAAGCTTCGTGGCGTTTTTGGTGCATCCAGAAAACTGGACAACTAATCTGCCATCTGTGTTTGGGATTTTACTTTGAAACTATGCTTTCTGAAGCATGAAATAAGTTGAGATAGATGCACTTGAGTACTTTGATATACACTGAAGCAAACTGAGTGCTTATTTGGGTTATTATTATTATTATTGTTATTATTATTTTCATTTGATCACGCAGGCTGTCATTTTTCTTTTGAGGGGATCGTTGACTTGGCTTAAGTTCTGATTCTGTTCACTAATGATTCATCTGAGACTTGCTATTCAACAAAGAACTGAGGAACAATTGTTCTGATTGTCTTTGTTATACTAATGCTAAAAGTACTTGTACATTCTGATGACTCAAATATAAGTCTTTACTTTAAAATTTGGAATCAAGATACTGCTAAGTAACAACTTAACTGTGTGCAAGTTTGAAGTTTCACATACGTTGCTTAATTCAGTGGTGAGGCTTGTAAGCTTTACCCTCCTTAATATTTTATTACAGGTAATTTCTGGTACAGATCCTGTCACTGTTCGAGCCAAGTTGAGAGAAGCTCTTCCTCGAGCACCCAGAAAGCAACTCGTAAGATGTAAACTAAGCAGCTAACTCTATGAAGTTGCACTATATTTCTGCTATCTTGTATCCAGTAGAGACGTGAAGAACATACTTTGGTTGGAAGAACTATCTTGTATCCAGTAGAGACGTGAAGAACATACTTTGGTTGGAAGAACGAGATAACAAGAAAAGAAAGAAAGAGAAGAAAAAGAAAAAAGAAACATTAGTAGACTGTAGCCAGGAAAGCATGTGCAGAAAGATTGGTTCCTTCTTTGCTGCTGATAATGTTTTAGTCCTCTGATTCTTTAGGTTATGCTTTCTACTTTTTTGTTGAATTACTAAATCCTGTCTGCGACATACTAAGAACAGTAGAGAGTTGTGAATTTGCATTTATGTAGTTTGTGAGCTGTTAGCCTGATATTATTTCTTTGTGTAGTATGATCCAGTTTTGCTTCACACATCTTTTGCAAGGCTTCTAGGACAGCCCCAGAATTTTTCTGAGGTAAATTCTTTATAGTAGCTATTTGTATATTATAAATGTGGACTTTTTTCCCTAACATAGAAATCAGCATTGAAGGTTATTTATCAACCAAGTTAGTGGTTGTGGCCTTGAGTTACCATAGTTAGCGTTGGAGGACTGTTTCTTAATACTTTTGTTTAATTTATTATTATTTTTAATGTGACTAGCAACTTTATTGTAAATTGCCCTTTTGAGAATTTGATGCTCACACGTGATTAGATTTTTGCTTTATTTGAATACCTTTTCCAGCCTTATCATTTTTAATCATCAGCTACCTTGCTTCACTTGTCCATTAATATTCTCTGTTTTCCACTACTATTTTTTTATTTTTTAAATTCTTATCCATACAGATTTTATTTTATGCAGGCACAACAAAAGCCTTCGGATCAAAATCACTTCTTCCATGAACTGGTAGCACGCATCAACAATCAGATCCGTGGATTTAAGGTAGTTCTTCCTTTCAATCACATATCTCGGGCATGATGCTTCACAGAGTCTTTTCATTGCAAAGGAACCAAAATCTACTAGAACTGCAATGAATAATGTTCCATGGTTCTTTATCAGCAGCTGCAAGTGTTTACGTCTGCTAAAGCTGCCAAATAGGCTGGATGATTGTGTATTATGTTCAAGCCATGAGCCAAGATTAAGGGTGTAATCGGGTCAAGTTGACTTGCTTTTGTCTCTTTTCAACTTTAATCTTATATATAAAAACATAACACAGCCCTAAGTCCCTAACCATAGAAGCCAAACCCAAGCCTGCATAAACCGTATTTAAATGAGTTGGCTTTAAGTTAGAATTCCGTTAATAGGTGGGTATAAAAAAATTTGGCATCTAAAATTTTTATCATCTATGCATATAAAATGAATAATTAAAAAGGAGAACTAATATACAAATCTACATTCACATGATTACACGGAAATATAAAAAGAAAGTATAAAAAAATACTAATAGATATTCAAAAAAGTTAATGTCTATTAGACTATCATTTTATATCCAAATGCATTCAATATAAATTAAGTTATTTAGGTCCCACATATACATAAACATCTTTTATTATACAATAAAATGTAACAATGCATAAACATCTTTTATTGTATAATAAAATGTAAAAATTCATATTAAAATATACATATACTATATTTATTTTTTATTATAATATGTAAATTGGGTCAGGTTTACTTGAGTTGACTGACCCCAACCCAAACCATCCTTATTGCCAATCAGGTTGGTTGAATCCTTTTTTGAAATCTAAAGTTTCAGGAAGTGTAACCCAGCCCTACTTATCTTTGTGTTAGGTTAATTGGGTTTGGGATGAGATTGACCCTATTTACACCCTTAGCCAAGACCAAAGTCCGACCAAATTCCAACCAAAGTCCAAAACCAAGGCTATTCCCACAGGAAGACAGTTCAGCAATTTGCAAATCAGGATGCTAAACCGTTGTGGTAAACTGAGGCAGTCTGTGTCATTTAGTTACTGGACCATAAAAAGTGCTCCCAGCTAGCGTGCAGAGCTGTAGCCCTTATCTAAACACATAAATCTTACCATTAGGTCAGACCTTAATCAGCCTTGCATCATCGCATGTTTTTAGGGCGTGCTTTGTTCACTAGATTGGATCTATTTTCCACGAATTGTGTGGAATCTAAATTTTTGTTTGTCTTGTCGGTTTTGATTCCTTTCTTTTGATGTAACAATAATAGCTTAAATTTGTACTCCCAACAACAAAATTAGAGATGCACTCCAGGATTTAGGTTAATCCAGTACCCCTTCACTCTCGGTGCTGTGCTGCTGGTTAGCCTCACAGCACTGTGCAAGGATTTATGGGAAAAATGGATGCGATCCATATGATTAGATGAGGATTTGCGTGCATGATATGATTTTCCCGTCTGGTTCTTGTCCTATCCTCCTGCATGTTAATAAAAGTAGCGTCCATTGAATCCATTTCAGGTTGTAGTATCAGAACTGTGGTTTGTGGAAGAATTTGATGTTTTGGCACTCGCGCTGAATGGTAGAATGAAGGTCAGAAGATTCCACCTTGGTAGCTGCTCTGCCAATTAATTCTTCGAGTTAACATTGGAGGAAAGTTAAAAGAGTATTATATCTTACTACGTCATGCAGTCGGGGTATTTGTTTGTTGTACATGTTCCTGTAACGATGTAGATGATATGCAGTTTTTTGCACTTGGTGATGCTGGAATATATCTGTGTTCTTTTTCCTGCGTTTTTATAATTCCTGTGACATTGATATCATAACTTTGCGGCCATTCATATGCAACTGGCTCATGTTGTTCTTATATAATGGGAAGAAGGCTCACTGCAATTATCAAGCGATCAACGGTGTCGGTGAATGTATGTTGAATTTTTTCATTTTTTATTTTTTAAAAATTTTCATGGTCGATGGTATGTTTATTCGGGATGTGTATGGTAACATACGTGAGTAAAGGAGAAATTGGAAACTTGTTTTCCAATGAATTCCAATCATTTTATTTGCTTTAATTATTTTATTTTTTCTATTTTTATCCATGTATTTTAGTTTTTTTTTATACAACTACTTTTATCTCTATTCTCACTTTACCTCCTTTTATCTTGCATCGCACTCATAGTTTTCAAAATCTTCCCGACTTTCCTCCTTTCCTCTTTTCCCTAAGGGTGCATTTGGGACCGTAGTTGGGAGAGGAAAAAGTATAAGATTTTGGACGTGTTAGGCAATGTGATGAAAATAGAAAGTAATATTTTAAATCTATCTAGGTGAAAGAATCTTATAAAGGGGAAATAATCTTAGGATATTTTAGAAAGATTTTATTACAATATTTTTCTATTTTGAAAGATATTAGAAGATTTTTAGAATATTTTAAAATTTGTTTAAAATAAGCATGTATTTATTTTAGGTTTACTTCCTTAAGAAGTTTACTTAAAATTTATAATTTTCTTTTCTAAAAAGATTTTATTTTTTATAATTTTGCTAAGATTAGCGAGTATGTTTATCTATAAATACAACCTTTGTAAGCTCTAAGGAGCATCAATTTTAAGAACTACAAATAAGTGTTTTTTGGTTTTATCTTCTACTTCTCTTTTTCTTCACTCTCTCCTTATTCTTCTACTCTTTCTACCTTATTACTTCTTTTCTCGTCTCTTTAGAAATTTCTTCCTTTTTCTTTTATTTTCTTCTCTACCCATCTTATATCAATTGGTATCAAAGCCAAACTTGGTACTACTTTCTACAAATTCTATTGCTGTTTTGATGTCCACGAACTGCTGTTGTCCACAAATCACTGTTGTCCATTTTATTGTTGTTTTGCTGTCCATAAACTGTTGCTATCGTTGCTGTCCATTTTGTTGTTGTTTGATGCTGCTTACTGCCGCCATTACAACAACCTACTGTTCATCGCGAAGATACTATCAAGAAGTTGCTGAAATCACTTTCCTTGGTTGTAATACACCAAGCTGTCCACTACATTACACTAAGCTGTAGAACACTCGAACTCACGTTCAAGTTCTCCTGCTAAACTTGATTAGATAGAGAGTATTCTACAAGATGAAATTGTCACTATTGGATCGGACATTATACAAAGATTTCTTGCCAAGTGGAAAAACAAGTTTGATTCTAATGCTACATGGATTACTAAAGATGAACCATGTCACTTGGATCCATATATTTTTGAGCAATATCAAAGTCATAACTCTTCAGTGGCGAGTTTTTCGAAGTCGGAAAGAATTGATGAAAATAAAAAATAATATTTTAAATCTGTTTATTCTAGGTGCAAGAATCTTGTAAAGGGAAATAATCTTAGAAAGATTTTATTACAATATTTTTTTATTTTTGAAAGATATTAGAAGATTGCTAGGATATTTTAAAATCTGTTTAAAATAAGTATGTATCGATTTTAAGTTTATTTCCTTAAAAGTTTACTTAAAATATACAATTTTCTTTGCTAAAAAGATTTCGTTTTTAATAAGTTTGCTAAGACTAGGTAGTATGTTCATCTATAAATATAGCCCTTATAAGCTCTAAAGAACATCAATTTTGAGAATTATAAACAAGTGATTTTTTGGTTTTCTCTTCTACTTCTTTTATTCTTATCTTCCATTCTTCTACTCTTTTTACTTTCTTTCTTCTCTTATCATCTCTTTAGAGGTTCGTTCTTCTTTCTTCTATTTTCTTTTCTACCCATCCTACATCACAATCGGTATAAAAAATCAAGTTAAAATTTTTCAATCTAAAACTTTTCACTTTCCGCAAGTGCCATATTTTTAATTATTTTTTTACATTTTATTATACAACTACTCTACTTTTTAATCATTTTTACACAATTATTTCTACAATTAACCTATTCATTTTAATTTTATCCTCTTTACTTATTATCATTACCCTTATCATATTACATCATTTGACAATTTTTACTCTCCGAAAGTTTTATCTATTTCCAAACACACCATTCGTTTCTTAACTACCATAACAACTCTTTTTTTTTAAAAAAAAAAAGTATCCATATATTTTAATTATTTTCTAACACGAACTGTCTTATTTATTACATCACCTTTATAATTTTCAAAAAAAAATTTCCTTACGTGACATTTCGGAACACGCCCTTGGTGACTAAGGTGTAACCGGCCGGGGGGCCGGGGTGGGATATTCACATTAGAAGCTAACCCTAACTCATCAGCCCTGATTTATTTACAATGAATTCATAAAAACCTCAATAAATGATCGGATAGAGGCTTGCTAACATAAAATAAGTTGCTGATGGATAGATAGAAAATGAGTTGACTAGCAGAAATAAAAAAGATAGACCACTTAAAATATAACCGTAAATAATAAATGACGGGTTCTAATGCGAATAGTTTACTTGAATTTAGAAGAGTAATTTTTATATTTATTTTTATTACAAGTTTATTTCACTATCAATAATGCTTAACTTGTAAAATAAACATCAATAAAAATATTAACTCTGTCTTATAAGGCTATAAACGTATTATACATTTATCCGGAGTGGTGAGTTAAATGAACTAGAAAATCGATTTCATACACCTGGCTACATTTAGTTTCGGTGCACCCGAGTGTAAATACTCATTTTTTAAATTCTTTACACAATGGTTAGTCTAACATATATATCATTTTTTTTATCATTTTTAAAATTACGAAAATGCTACTGATTTTAAAAAATTAAAAATAAATATTTAAAAATCTCCAAAAATAGTAAAAATTGTTATACATATTAAATATATTTAGATTAGCAATCTTGTAAAAATATTTTCAAAAAATATTAAAAAATAAATTAAAATTATGTGAGTGCATTGAAGCTAAGTGCACCTGTGTGCATGAAATAGGTTAGATCGGCTACGGATTTACCTGACCTAACCTGGCAACAGCTCTACTGAAGTGGTGACATGGAATTCCGGTAGCCTCTCGAATAAGCTTGCATGCTTTTCTTTGGCTAAAACTCATGGGCGATTGCCGAAATTTCAGTTAACGCTGCTTATTTTGTTTTTGTTTCATTTTTTTAAGGGTTATTTTGCTTCATTTTGGTTCCAAAGTAATTATATATATTCTTTTATGAAATCCGAGATTAACAGTTAAGTTAAGACTATCTATTTAGCTAAAATTTTGGGTTGATAAAAACTCAAATTTAAAATTTTTATCCTATTTTTTAAAGAAGGATGATGTTATACAAACGAATGCATGGATGCAATCATGCATTAGGCCCAAAAAACATATTTCTAAATATTTTTATTTTATTTTCATAAACTATTATTTTAAGTGTAATTAATATATAATAAGTTTTATTATTTTTGAAAATATGTATCCATATTGTTCAATTTCAAATATAGGGGCATTTTAGTTATTTTTAAATAACTAAAATACCCATATGTTTGAAATTTTAAAAATATATATACATATATCAAAAAATTGTCGCATTTTTTATATGAATTAAATACTTAAAATAATAGTCTTATAAAATACAAAATAAATTTTTTAAAAAAATATGTTTATGGGCGGGACGCTGGTTGTTATTTAGAATTATAACACTTATAAAATTTCCAGCCTACTTTTAATTCCATTTTTGAGATTTTTTGCCATCTTAATTTACACTGCTTCCTATAATCAAGTAGACAAGTGGATAATATATATATTTGAGACTTTTTGCACATAGCTCCTGTAAATTTTCTATTTTACAATTTATACCCAAAAATTTTCATGTTCTTCGTAACTTGTTTCTCACCTATGCGGGGTAAATAATTTCTGTATCTTGTTAATTACTTTCATCCGTACTTTTCTGAACTTCATCTGTATCTTTTTTTTTTTTTTTGTGAAACCTTCAATTAATTGTCCTAAAACTGGTGTTGTTTCATGTTTCAGTTTTCACATGCTTAATCTAACTGCTTGGTGTACTTTTTTTATTTTGTTATATATTATTTCACCATTACATCATTTCGGATTATTTTGAGTGTATTTGATAATTGATAAAAATTTTAAATAAAATTTTTTCTGTAAAAGTTATTAAAATAAGAAAAATGATGTGATATGATTGGTGTAATAATGAAGAATAAAAAAATAAAGTTAAAATAGATATGTTACTTGTATGGATAATTATGTAGAAATAATTTCAAAAATATAGTAGTTATATAGGAAGATGTTAAAAATAATTAAATAAAAAATTTTAAATTGAAAAGTTTTGGTGTGAAAAGTTTTTTATTTTGCCAAATATGTTCTGAAAAACTTTGGCCGAAAAGTTTTATATCTTTTTGTTTTATAGCTTTTCTAACATTAGCCGTTCTCTCTCATAAAAAAAAAACCATTAGCCATTCTTTTAGCGTTGTTATGAAAGACTTCTTTTTAAATTTAAGACTGTTGTCTTGGCTGCACCATGGGTATTGCATGTTTTAATATTCTTATTATTTTATGTAAATCCAAGTCATGTGCAATATTTCTCTCTCTTAAGATGTATATGATATGAAATTCATTTCTATAGATAATTCATAAAAAATGCGATCAAATTAATTTTTGTATTTAGAATAAATAAATATTTTTAAAAAATGAATGACTTATATTTAAATAAAAATGCTATAAAAGTAAAGCCTAAGGGTTTAAACCAGACATTCAGGACAAAACAAGCATTTCTTCCTTTTCTTGTTTTATCTATTGAGATAATATCATATGTAACAATGCAAAATCAAATTCCATATCGAAAATGGGAGAGAGTTCTGGAGATTTATAAATAGGTGTTAGGTTAAATATAGTATGACACATTTTAAAATTATATAGATGAGCTGCCAAACCAAAGCAAATAGAACCACAAAGTAATGCTTATAACCCACGTGTATAGGATTGTTTAAACAAGACAACCGGGACAACGCAAGCATTTCTTCCTTGTTTTCATTTTATCTATTGAGATAATATCATTTATGTAACAGCTCAAAATTGAACTCTATATCGATAAGGGAAGAGAGTTCCTGGAGATTTATAAGTATATATCAAGTTAAATATAACATGACACATTTTAAAACTGTACGAATGAGCTGTCAAACTAGAGCAAATAATATCACACGGTAATACCTATAGCCCACAGGTATAGAATTGTTTAAATGAGACAACTAAGACAAAACAAACATTTCTTCCTTTTTTCATTTTATCTATTGAGATAACATCATTTATGTAATAGCGCGAAATTGAATTCTATATCGAAAAAGGGAGAGAATTTCAAGATTAATAAGTAGGTATCAGGTTAAATATAATATGATGTGTTTTAAAACTGCACGGGTGAGCTGTTAAACCAGAACGAACAATATCACATAGTAACGCTTATAGCCCACGTGTATAAAATTGTTTTTCCGGATATATGTGGTAATAGTCCTTATTGCTAGGTTGGAACGAACAATATCATATGGTGAAATTCATTGCCTATGGGATCAAGATCATTTTTTTGCGCCTATACGTTACAACTTGGGAACAATGTAGACACATAGACTTCTTTTATAAATGTAAAGTAATTAAGAGCGTGTTTGATAACAAGAAAAAAGTCAAGCTAAAACTTTTCATTTTTTATGACTATTTTATTTTTAATTATTTTTTCACATTTTTTATACAATTACCGAACTTTTAAATCTTTTTTTCACAACTATCTATACAACTAACCTATCTATTTTAATTATATTCTTTTTGCTCATCGTGATTACCGTTATCATATTACATCGATTCAAAAACTTTTAAACCAAAACTTTTCTTTTAAAAGTTTATTATTTTCCAAACACATCCTAAGTTAGAACTTCACAATAGAGTGGAAAGTCTGAGCATAAAATTATCCGTATTTCCATTCACCGTACTGATATTTGTTAGTATGATATTTTATAAATAATCCCTCGTTTGGGTACTTTCTTTGCACAATCACCAGATAAACACCATCCATCCCAAATTTTTTTTTTATAATTATCCTTTTTTTATATTCTTAAATTTTTTTGAGGATATTATATTATTAAATATTAAAAGCAAGACAAATGAACTTCGGTGATTTTGCAAGGAAAGTTTCTAAAGCAATAATTACAAAACCAAAAAGTTATGCGGTGGTATTTGAAAAAAAATAAAAAAAGAAAGCACATGCATATTATACGTTTTTTTTTATTTTGTGGCGTACTTGGCATTGCATTGAGGTTTTAGCGGTTTAGGCAGCCTCGACCTCCGATTAATTACATGGTTTGTCAGCGCGATGGCGATGGAAGACACACTAGTCACTAGTCAGTACTCAGTAGAGATAGCAGCTCGCGGGGCCTGCGAAGGAAGGGCAGACGAAGCAGCGGAAAACGACAAATGATTGTGTTGGACGGTCCAATACTCCATATCTTCCACGTGAACCAGAGCTGGAACTTATCCAGCGCCATCGACACATCTACAGCTCCTGCCGGCCTCGTGCAAGCCACAAGCCTCCCTCACGACTAGCGTCGCTCCATGCGCGCGTACGCACGTCCGCTCTTCCCGAATTTGGGTCCCCTGATCATTGATGCGGATCTCTCCTGGCTCGACATTTCTTCCTTTTCCAACTGCGTTTGGCATTTGGGGAAAAAAGATAACATTTCAGGGGAAAATTTTTCAGGGCCTGATTTAAGTTATATAAAATTATTAAATAGAATCTGTATCTAAGATGACAATACAATGACGTACATTGAGAGTACGAAAAATTATATTAAAAATTAAAAAACTGTATTTAGAAATTAAGAAATGTGTTAGTTATATATAACGATATAGACAAATACCCAAGTGAGTCAGAGAACCAAAGGCACAAACTACACTGGCCCGCTATTGGGGTAACAGATGCCGACCTTGACATTTATCATCAGAAAAAACTAAAATAAAAATCTTGGAAGAATAATGAACAGGCACAATTTGTTCAGTCCAATCTATTTCATCCAAATAAATTGGAATTTTTCCAAATATACTCACTATATTTAAATTTAATTTCATATATAACTATAATATTTATACAGAACATGATCATATGCACGCAGGTGCACCTAGCTTACGTGCACCCGATACATGTAATTTTTTTATAGAATCGTTAATCTAAGTATATTTAACATATGTATTAATTTTTACTTTAGATTTTTTTGAATTTTTTTAAAATCAATGACATTTTTAGTAATTTAAAATTACTAAAATATCACTAATTTTAAAAATCCAAATTTTTTTATAAATATCAAAAAATGTAAAAAGTGATACATATGTTAAATATATTTATATTAATAGTTGTGTAAAAAAATTTTAAAAATTATAAAAATGAATATTTGTACCCAGGTGCATAAGATTACGTTCTGATGTCTAAAATATAAGTACTATCTTTGCATTTGAATAAAAAAAACACCATTTTGTAAGTTAGCATAATGTATAAAATTATTAATATGTCATTCAAATTTAAAACATGATTGGAAAATTGAATAGTACATATGAACTCTAAATTTGAAGGGCACTAATTTTATTTGTTTCTATTTTATTTTATTTTTATTTTTTTATAAAATGAGTATTTTAGGCATTTATAAAAAAATTAACTAATGATTTTCTATGAAACAAACATTTTTGAAATTAAATACAAACACAGGAAGTATATTTAAAAATTTAAAAATATTATGAATATATTTAAGTTTAGTTTTAAATACTAGGTGTGTTTGTTTATATCAAAAATATTTCAAACTAACAATTTTTAATTTAAAATTTTTCACTTTTCGCAACTATTTTATTTTTAATTATTTATTCAAATTTTCTTATCAAACTAATCTCAATTATTTCTATAGAACCATTCATACTATTAATCTATTTATTTTAATTATTTTTCATTGTTACTCTTATTATATTATATTATTCTTTTCTATTTAAAAAAAAATTATATTAAAAACTTTTTACCTAAATATTTATACTTCACAAACACGCCCCCACCGAGTATGTTTCGGACGAAGAATAGCCGGCCCGAGCACTTGAGCCGTTTGGCCGAAGCGTGGAAAATCTCAGCAGGCTGTAGGCAGTAGGCCGTAGGTCGCGAAACGTGAGAGCCACGTGTTCGGCTCGCGCCGTGACGTTTGCTCCGTTAGAAAGTGCGAGTGGCCGCCACACGCGGTCGCGTGGAAAAGCGATCTTCGGTGAACTCGTCTCTGGCCCTCTCTCGCTTTCCACCCTCCCCTCCGCTTCCGTTCCCTTCGTCTCAAAGAAAATCGTCTCAGGTACGCCGTCTCCCCTTCTTTCCTTGCCTTCTTATCCCCACTACCCCTCAAAGCCCTAGCTAAACAGTTCTTCCCTATCACATGAGATTCTCTCCCATCCTTTCTCATTTCCGGAGTTCCGTCTTATGGATGTCTGAATTCCGTTCTTGATGCATGTGGGTTCTCGACTCGGAATTCCGAGGATTTCCATGAGATTTTTTGTTACCTTACTTGGTTAGACTCTTGATCTTCGTTTTCTTCCCGTATTCTAAGCCAGAATGATTCTTTTAGCTGCATACATGTTGATTTTACCTCGTCTGGGAAATCAGGGCTGGTCATAAATCGGTCATAAATCATAATCTGTCATCTTTAAGTGTTATTTGTGCTGGAAAAAGCTATATGTTCTTATTCTTCTCAACCTGATGCTATTTTAGGATTTATAATTGATCGGATTGCTGCTGATGGTTTCTCTCATGGGTATTTCCGCTGGCAGTAGGATTGAAGTGATACAAGAATCTGTGCGACGAAGATGATCTCGGAGTATGATGTTTCAACAGAGGACGAGGCAAACACTGTGGTGGAGAACTCAGCTAGCAGGTCAGTGGCACGGTGGTTGTTTTTCTGCGAAGTTGCCATTCACCGCATTTAATTCTCAATAAAATTCTTATTACTTCTCTTATACTTGGTGGGAAACCGCGAAAGATTATGTTTAATTTCCTCCTTATTAACTAATCGAGGTTCCCCTCATGCAGGCCCCTCGCAAGCAGAAAGAATTCTGGTAAAGTACCAAAGAAAATCCACAAGGCCGAGAGAGAAAAGTTAAAACGTGATCATTTGAACGAGCTTTTTCTTGAACTGGGGCAGGCCCTTGGTTAGTTTCCCTTTCCTGAACTGGGCAATCACATCCGTTTAGTTTCCTCAGGGAAGGTTTATGATAGATAAATGCTGAAAGCGTTTATGCCACAAGAGCCACAGACTGCAAGTACAGGCACTTGCAAACCAAAATCTGCTCTCCTTGCGAGGCTTTACCAAGAAAGCAGGTTGACTCAGTGATGATGTTTCTCTTGCTAGTAACCACAACCGCTTCTTGAGGACATTCATCTTCTCAGACGCGGTGTACCATCAGATGAGCGGATGGATATCATTGTTGCCAACCCATATAGCAACCTTGATATTCTATGGACAAGCAAGATTAATATCCGAGCTGTGAATCTGTTCTTGTTTCTACCTGCTTGAACTGACATTAAAGGTTTTGGTGATAAACAAATGGTAGCAGATGGGGCTAGAATTATTGCCTAGTTGAACGTTTGTTGTGGAGCCTCTGGGCTCTGATGAATTGTTCACTATGTCAGTATAAGTAAATTGTACAGTTAAGTGGAATCATCAAGCTTTTAATTGTATCATTGGTTTTATGTGCAATTTCTTGACTTATTACATGCTGGATGTTGATAAAGAACACATGATTACATATGGTTCACTCTTGGGGTTGCAAAAGGTTTTTTAGAACCACGCTCACACAGTTGTTTTCTGACAGATTCACCTACCTTCTAATTTAGTATTGGCTTTATTTCCAATTTCTTGACTAATTACTACATGCTGGATGCTGCTATGGAAGACATGTTACAAGCTGTGCACTTGTGAACTAGCAGAAGTTTATGTTGTTTTTGAAAGCATGCTTTTATTGCTGAACCCCTATAGCTTTTTTCTTTTTTTTTTCATTTGCTTATAAATTTACAAACATTTTTTTATGATGTATTTAACAGATCCAGCTCGACAAAATAACGGGAAGGCCTCCATTTTAGGTGATGCCACTAGGTTATTGAGAGAGCTACTTACTCAAGTAGAATGTCTCAAAAAGGAGAATGTTGCACTGGTTACTGAATCACGCTACGTAAGTCTTTTGAACCTTGATAATACTTTGTCTCCTTCCACACTTTGGATCTCTTGAAAAAATACTTCTTAGGGTGCTTTGGTAGGAGGTAAAAATAGTAGGAAAATTCGTGGGATAAATTTTAAAAAGTAGGTTTGTGATTAGGAGTAAAGATAATAAAGATAAAATAGATAAGTGTAGTTGTATGCAAAGATGTAAATGTAAAAAAATAATTGGAATGTAGAGGTGATAATAATAAAATAGAGTTAGATAATTCAGATGTCAAATTATATCAAAAGGTGTGCAAAAGGAGTGGAAATTTTTTTCATGTAATAATTGGAACCATATAGTCATAAACTAATCTATCGATTGGCTTGGATTTTGAAATTTCTGCCCTCTTTAATATAGTTGTGCATAAAACCTATTATGTTCTTATGAAAATTTCTACCTACTTCATCAGAGATGGTAATGGTTTCAGATGGCAGGTGGAAGTTGATCTTTACAATTCATTGCAAGGTTATCTTGGTCCTAGGGACTGTTAACATTGCAGTGAATGACAGTGCATTTAGTGGGGGAGGGTCATTGTGAAAGTGGGCTGGGGAACTGAAATTGCTAGCAGATCTTCATTAATGGACATTTGTTTCTTGGTAGTTTTATGTGCTTGATACATGACAATATGACCTTCTAAACTAGCTGCAGTTAGCATGGCGACATGGTCATGTTCCCACTAGATTAGAAGCTTTCTAAGCTGGTCTAAGAAGATGAATTGTATCCGATAACTGTCTAGATACACATGAATTCCTCACTGGGAATGTGAGCAATGTCACCATTATAGATTGGACTTGCTGGCGACTGGTTATCATTTTTTTGGCTGGTTCTAATGGTTAAATTGGAATAACCAGGAACCGGTTGGCTTACCAGTTTCCATCCACTGGTTTTGATTACATTGGGTACCAATGAACTGTGAAAATGAAGCGCGGAACATTCTGTTGCTCACTTGTACTAGTGGACATGTTCATCCTGAGTCTGTGTTACATTTTTAATGAACTGTGAAAATGAAGTGCGGAATGTTCTGTTGCTCACTTGTAATTGGTACTGGACATGTTCATCCTTAGTCTGTGATGCATTTTTGTTTGTCGAAGCATGACTAGTATTCAAGTTTGTGTAATATCCACAGGCCAGTTGTGGGGACAACTCGGTATATTTGTAACATGCAAGCCAATTGTAAAAGGTCCTCACTATATTTTATAATATGCAGGGCGATTGCAACTTGCAAGGACAACTTGGTATATTTTGTAATATAATTATGATGATATATTTCCTGGATGCATCTCTATTAAAGAAGAAGATTTAAGTATACTGTGGGTGGCATTGGCACTTGTTCTATGCAGCACTTTTTCCTTGAAAGCTGACATTATTTCTGTGGAATGCACAGATAATTGCATCCATGCGAGGGTTAGAAAAGGAAATCTCCTGCTGTCTTTTCTAATGTTCTTGTATGGTTGACGAACAGGTTACTGTTGAGAAGAATGAGCTGAGAGATGAGAATGCTGTCCTGGGGACGGAGATTGAGAAGTTGCAAAACCAGCTCCAGGAGAGGATGCAGTCGGTTCATGCTTGGAGCAGTCATGATGTTGCAGCTTCCATCCAATTGCAGCAGCACAACAACTCTGGGGGGTTGTCATCAATGGAAGAGCAAAGAAGAGCAGCAATGGGATCACCAATGGCAGGGCCTCCCATTTTTGTCCTCCCGCAAGCTTATTCAGAGGCAGACGTTATGCAGCAGGGAATGTTTAAGCCGCCTCCATCCCGTGTGATGAGACCACATGCTCGTTATCCCACTCCTTCAGATTCATGGCCGTCACAGCTCCTTGAGAGGGGGATTGAACAAACAAGCAGTCAGGGGGAAACACAGCTTACACTTGGCCCGGTTACTGCTGGAAGCAGGGAAGTTTCTGCTGCTGTTGCTGCGGCTGTCTCTAGTCATATACAAACTGGCTGATCCGCCAAAATGAGTGTGTTTTGCTGGCATTAATTTTAGTAGCACGGAAGCTTGTTTGGCGTTTGGCTCAGCGTGTTTAGATTGGGTAGGTAGGTAGGCAGTAGGCTACGCAAATGGTGTTTATGGGATTGTAAGTAGAGGGTGCTGATGCTGGTGGTGGTCTCTTCTTCTGATGTTTTGAAATCTGTCAACAAAACAATGATCTTGAAATTCACCCCTTGCGAGGGGTTAAAATTGCAGTTCCATTAGCTTTCTTGATGCTAAATTTTATTTATTTATTTTTTATCTGCGTGTTGTGGTAAAATGTATGCTTGTTGGAATTTGTTTCCGAAAAAAAAAAAAGAAGGAAGAGGTACGTTTTGTAATGCGATTTTCATAGGATAGGGCGGAGAATGGAAAATGGAATATTTTGATATTTGTATGATTGATATAAAATAATAGAGATAAAGTTAGAATAAATAAAATTGTTGGGAGTATGATTGTAAGGAAAAATGACCACAATGTAGATGTAAAATTAGAAAATAGAGTTATTAGATCACGAAACATGATTTTTTATAGGATAGGGTGGAGAATGAAAAATAGAATATTTTGATATTTTTGTGATTAATATGAAATGATAGGAGTAAAGTTGGAACAAAGAAGATTATCGGAGTACGATTGTAAGAAAAAATTATTAGAATAGGGTGGAGAATGAAAAATAAAATATTTTGATATTTTTGTGATCAATATGAAATAATAGGAGTATGATTGTAAGAAAAAATTATTAGAATAGGGTGGAGAATGAAAAATAGAATATTTTGATATTTTTGTGATTAATATGAAATGATAGGAGTAAAGTTGGAATAAAGAAAATCGTTGGAGTATGATTGTAAGAAAAAATTATTAGAAAGTAGATGTAAAATTAGAAAATAGAGTTATTAAATGAAGAAATAATTGGTAGGAAAATCAGTGTTGTTAAAATCGGACCGGTTCGACTACGAACCAGTCAAATGCCCAGTTCGTTTACATGCGGTTCGGTTTAATATAACTAAACAGTGCGAACCGATGGTCGAACCGGACGTTGCAGTTGGACCGTATGCTACCGGTTCGATGGTTCGGCGATATAAAAAAAATGATGGTGTCAGTTCATCTAGTGCTCAGTCCTGTCGTCGACCATGAGCTGTCGAGATCGAGCCCCTAAATCGGCGACCCCCCCTGCTGCAGTGTTGCCCCAAATCGACGGCGACCAGTAGAGCTTCTTTCCATTTCCGGTGACGAGCAGAGCAACGACGTCCGATCGGCGTTCGGCTACCAGCAGAGCAACGACGTCTCCATTTCCGGCGATGAGCAGAGCAGCGATGTCTGATCGGCGTTCGACGACTAGCAGAGCAACGATGTGTCCATTTCCGGCGACCAGCAGAGCAGCCACGTCCAATTGGCGTTCGGCGACCAGCAGAGCAGCGACCTTTCCATTTCTGACGACGAGCGGCGACCTCCTTTCCATTTCCGATGAGTCGACGACCAGCAAAGCAGCGACGTTTGATCGGCATTCGGCGACCAGCAGAGCAACGACCTCTCCATTTCCGGCGACCAGCAGCGACCTCCTTTCCATTTTCGATGAGTCGACAACTAGCAAAGCAGCGACTTCCGATCGGCGTTCGGCAACTAGTAGAGCAGCAACCTCTCCATTTCTGGCGACGAGCGGCGAGCTCCTTTCCATTTCTGGTGACACCCGTAGAGCAGCGACATATAAACAGGTCTATGTTAGTTGCTAGGATTGTTAGCTTTTCTTTCAATAGTGGCCTTGAAATGAATGCCCCGGATTCGATTCACCAGCTGGTAAAATCCTACGTGTTGTTGAGTAACAGATAGATAAAAAATTCTTTAAAGCGCAAGTTGAGTTCTAAAGATCAAATGAGCCTGCTATGGGTTGAATGTCTAAGAGTGCTCAAAGATGCATTAGTCATGAAGTCTTCATATAAAAACCAGCCCCACACTAAACTGATCCTGCTTCTAAATTCTAACTGATCAAAAGACATAACCTGCTCTCTTCAATACCTGAACATTTTCAACTTAATTATTGGCAATATTTGTAGGCTTTGGATTTATTTAGAATTTATGAAAATATAATTTTATCAATATATTTATTTAAAATTTAAAAGTAATTTAATATTTATGACATCATAAATATGTCATGCTGACGTCACCGGTTCGAACCAGACTAATTCCTTTACCGGTTCAATCATCGGTTCGGTTCTGAAAACATTGAAGAAAACGAGAATAAGACGTTTTCTACCCCTCTCATCATTTACGAAACATCCCTTCAAAAGAAATGGGAACGCCACTCCTTTTCATCCTTGTTAGGTAATTATATTTTTCATCCTTTTTAAAAATAAACTATTTATTTATCTTTTCATTTAGATATTTATATTTTCTCTCTATTTTCTCTATATTTTTTTATTTGTTTTTTGGTCATGATCAATTATTGTGCCTTTTCTCACCTTTTTCCAGTTATTGCTGTTTATTGAAAAATAAGAAATCATTTTACAAAAGAAAATTAGCAACGAAAATGAAGAAGTATGACTGTTGTGTATTGTAGCATGAGATTATGAATGCAAAAAGTAATATAAGAAATGTAAAAGGTAAGATTCTTATATAGAATTTTTTGGAAATAAAAAATATCCTTCACATCTCATTTTCATCTCATCGTGTACTCCCTTATAGAGGAATGAATGAAATATTCCTAAGGATTATTGGACAAAAATTATAACATATTGCCACGAGTGTGTGTTTATGTGATGATCCATTGACTATGTTATCGTTATGCAAATATCTAAATCAAATAGAGGGAACCTAGCCGCTCGCGCGTGGTCATTGGGTTCTGTTGTGAGATTTTTCTGCGACAGAGCAAGAGTTAAAAAAGAATCAAATACTTTAATAGCCACTTTTCATCCCCGGAAAGCCTGAAAGCTGATTTGATAAAATAATCTTAAAAAACGAAAACCATGGGATCAGCCTCAGCAGCTTCAGCACAGGTGAAGTAGCAAGCACTAACCAACCTGTTGAAGTAATCTCGACCGTCTGCTTAGCAATCTAGCATTGAACGTGAGAAACGGTGTCTTCTTCTGTCTGTCGTTTTCCAGGATGCGAGATTTCCGTCGCCCGAACTCCAAGGAAGGCAACTTTCATTGGACAGAGAAAATGTCCTCGTCTCGTTTCAAATAATTATTTTGACGAATGCGCATGCTCATTGATTTTTATCGCAGGTTGATTTGGTGTTCCCACTTCTCTCCTGAGTTACTGAATTCGGGTTTTTTGATAAGGTAAAAGTTGTTGAAAACTTAGGATGGAGTGGGAAGTGAAAATGAAATATTTTGAGAGTTGGGTAATTAATATAAAATAATAAAATTAAAGATGGAACAAATAAGATAGTTAGAAATGTAATAAGAAAGAAAAATAATTAAAAATGATTAAAATATAAAAATAAAAAGATGAAGATATAATTATTAATCAAGTATGAAAATCCGTAATCATTACTCATATACATTAACAAATATAACCGAACCGCTGGCTAGAATCGTAGGGGACGTTTGGTAACGTCCCACCATGGTAACCATGATTTTTCAATGGTATTTCGTTTCCCAATGCTAATTATTATTCTATCAATCATATTATTTTTTCCACTTTTACCCCTACATTCCAATCATTTTCTCTATCAACTATATACAACAAACCTATTTATTCCAACTATACATTTATCATTTCCTATCAATCGCACATTTTTCAAAAAATTCTCTTTTTCATTTTCCACCCTTTCCCACGATCCCATCATTTTACACCTATCCAAACATCCCCGTAGTTTCGCACATGCACCACACACAACTTTTGCGTTGCACGTGCACCGAACACTGCCAACTCATGTCGGAGAAGCTAAAAGGCTGTCTACCTCTGTTCCGCCGTTTTCTGACATGACGTTTGTCGATCTCTGCACCGGATATTTAAAGTGCGTCTCACTGTTGATGTAAAACGTAAAGTTAAAACTTTTCAATTTTTAATCATGTTAATTATCATATTTTTTTAATAATTTTTTTTTATATTTATCTATATAATTATCATACTTTTCAATTATTTACATATAACTAACATATTTATTTTAACTTTATCCTCTTTTCTACTCATCATTCCCCAATCATATCATATCATTTAACAACTTTTATTCTTCAAAACTTTTCGTCGAAAGTTTTATTTATTACCAAACACACCCTTAGTATTCAGGCAGCGTTTGTTAAAGCTTTAAAATTTTGTTGGCAAGTTTTTTTTAATCCAAATCTTTTATTTTTTATAATTATTTTTTAATTTTTTATATACAAATACTCTACTATTTAATCATTTTGATACAATTATCTGTATATATAACATCTTTATTTTAACTTTATTTTTTAATTCTTATCATTATTCTTATCATATCACATTTTTTCTTATATTTTAAAATTTTTTACACTAAAATTTTTTATAACTTTCGAAATAAACTAAGCTAGGCACCCTTAAATTGTCGTTCTTTAAGATATTTATTTTGATTGATGTGGTATCTTCCCCAAAATTCAATATTTTGATGAAACGATAAGAATTTTGCCTTATTGGGTGGATGTTGATTTAAAAAGAGATCCCACATGAACGACTGGTTTGGATGGTTACCTCTTTTCAAATCTCAACAGCCAAAACTCATCGCCCATGGGAAAGATGTATTATTATTATTTTTTTTATTCACCAAAATCCAAGTTCACAGTCATATTTCATATATATATATATATAAATTCAAGATTTTGCTGTAATTGTAATGTCATGGATTGTAAGTTAAAAAAAATCCAATCTATAATATTCATCTATTGAACGCAAAATCAATATTACGATGACGCATGGGCATTTACGAAACGTGAATTTCCGTTTCAAAAATTAATACAACATGGTTATGTCAACATATGAGAACATGACAATTTTTTTTCTTGCATAAAAAAATTATAGGTGGAATCTATTATACTCAAAATCGAAACGTGTGCTCTGATACCACATGTAGAAAATCATGTGATGCGGAAGCGTACTTGAATCCATATGTATAGATTCTACCTTAAAGAACGTATAGAGTGCAAGATCTTCTCCCTCAGCATTTCTCCGTGTGATACTTGCAGTAAATGGGAATCGCTTGCGTTTGTGTATGTGTGAAAGAGAGACTCAGACTCCTCTGTATAAATAGTACTCTTTCCATTATGACTTTTAGTAGAAGTATAATATTACCTTAATAGGATTACGTAAAAATTACTATTTTAATTAGGACACTTTTACGTGAGTTAATTTTAACAAATGATTCGTGAAACAACAGGTTCACAAATCATAAAATGGCCCGGTCGAATGTTTTTCCCTCTTCTTTCCGGTGAAAAACACTCTGCAAATACAACATAGACATTCGTCACATGCCCCGCTAGGGAAACATTGATCCGACCGACTTTTGATTCCACGGAGAAAGATTATGGTGCCGGTGTCCACTCTGCGCGCGACTGCAATTTTTAGTAGATCAGAACCGTTGATCACTCGGAATTTGTTTTCCTTGTTATAGTCCATCGAGTCAGAAATACTAATTGTTAATGCAGGCCGTACAGACCGAATGAATGTAGACCGTTGTTGGACACACCACGACTGAAAATTCATTATTGGGATGAAACATGATAATCCTAACCGTTCATATTGTCATTAGCATGAGATCCAGTTGCGATAGCGGTTCGATCTTGTACATTTGCGAAATCGCATGCTTTTTTCGCTAGATGGTAGTGGTTTCAAGAGCACCCGATGAAACACGCACGGAATCACGTCTCCTGCTCTGCTCGATGCTTTGTTGCTTTACCGACTTCACGTTTCACTCCCGTCCAGTGTAAGCCGGAAGCTGGAAAAGCCAAAGAAAATCGCGAGCGAGAGATAACATCTGGGAGTTGTTGGATCTCAGGGAAGTGCCATGGGATCTGGATCTTTTCTTAAGGTGCTGGCCCAGAATTTCGATGTTCTTGCGGGGTATTCATTTCTATCCCCGTTACCTGCAATCTCCCTTCCTGTTCTCTCCGCCGGAATTGTGTGTGTGTGTGTGTGAGAGAGAGAGAGAGAGAGAGAGATGGCCTTGTCTTTCACCATTCTTGTTTATTTCATGAATCTGCTTGTTCAAAGTAAACAATGGAAATTGTCGTGAAATAATGCAGAAACACATGCTGGGTTCTCCTTGGATTCTGTTTTGTTTTATGTACTCTGTTTGAGTATTTGGAAATTAAGAGTAAGCGGAGAGTTCTAACCTTGTACGTGGGAATGTTTGAGACTGACGACGAAAAGTGATGCCCTTGATGGTATACATTGCATTTTCATTCCTCGAAATTCCATGTATATGATATGCCGTTAACGGGCGCTGTGAGTAGTCTATTGATCTTGGTGGTTAACCCGCAACGCCAATGAGGTTGAGGTGGAACAGGGGCAAAACTAGCAAGTTAAAATTAGAAAATGACTTGATTCAAGAAAAACATGAAGGTGATAGTGATAAGATGAAGTAAAATGGGATGCTTTGATTGTTCCTTCTGCATGAGACTCGTGGGATATGAATTAACGTTGTACACAAATTGTACTTTTAACATGGCTTGTCAGATTGCTGCTAGCCTCATCCTTCTTTCATCTTCTATTCCTTATTTCTCATTCTTTTGAGTATTAAAATCTTCTGTTAAACAAAGTTGTGTGTGGAAAATTAGTGACGTTGTGGACTGTTTCCAGCTTTTCGGAGAAATTTCTGAAGTATTATTCTGTTTCTGATTTGCAGGCCTTTTGTTACTCTGGTTTATCCCTTGTGAGTCTTCTTTTCTCAAGAAGTACTCTATTCTGTACGCTAAAAATTGTTTTTTTTCTTGGAGTATAGTGTTGCATCTCATTTCTTGAAATGTTTCTGAAACTTTCACTGAGTGATCATGAAATTTCATGATATCGGTGCAACCAGACAGAGCCATCTACAAATGTGCTTCTAATTATCTTTCCCCTTTTTTCATATCATTATCTTCATCTTCATCTTCATCATCATCATCATCATCAATCATCAATTTGTTTCATTCTCCCTCTTGGTACCTGAAAATTTTATTTATTTTTTTCTTGCTTTTTTTAATAAAAAAATCTGACAGGTATGCCTCTGTTAAAGCCATAGAAAGCAAATCTCGCACTGATGATCAGCAATGGTTAACTTATTGGGTTTTGTATTCTCTAATAACCCTCTTCGAGCTTACATTTGCAAAAGTCATTGAATTGTAAGTTTGGATACTTGAATTCCTGTATTTCTTTCTGCATAGTGAGGAAATTTCGCCACTCTTTTTGACCATCTTCTTATTGGACAATGGATACAATTCCATGGTGGACTATTACAATACGAGGAAGAGAACTAAATTTTACCATCACAGTTATGTTGAAATGAATGAAGTTAACAACCATTTTTTAAAAGGAGTAGACCAGAATGAGTTCTATGCATGTACTCTTTTTCATTTCACTTTAACTGTTCCTTTTTATTTCCTTGTAAAATTTTAGCTGGTTCAATAAGGAGGAATTAGCTGCTCTAGCTTTTGCATTGTCCGTGTTCATTTCATTTATAGAACAGATTATATTAAAAAAAAAAATTTAATACTCATATGCATTTGACACCTTTACTAATGATTGGACCTATTGTTGCTTCATCATCCTCATGGCTGTTATGATATCCTTTTTCTAGTTAGTCAAAAGAATTCTAGCTTTATGACTATTTTACTGACTTCCATTAAGCTGTTTGAGTTTTATCTGGGTACGGTTAATTGAAATAGTTGTTATTAGTCTAACAAAATTAAATGTCAGAACTTCAAGTGATGCTGAGGAAGTCACATTAGACATTGTAATCCAAATATTGATGATATTTTTGGGCTGGTGTGAAGAACATGATTGCTCTTTGAGGTTTCTCACTTTCTTACTAGAGATTGTAATATACTTGCGATTTTCTCAGGGCAAATGTGTAATTTGAGAAGCTTATTCATTTGCAGATCATCTTAGCTGTTGAATATGTCTGTCATTAATCACAAGAAACAGCAACATCTTGATAGTTCTTTGTACTGACTATTCAGATCTTATAAATTGGCAATCAATTTCTCGCTTTTGTATCTTCTTTCCTTTCTTTTCTGTTGTTGTTATTTAATAAAAGGCGTTGTTATGGTTTCTTTCTTTTGAATTTCTTGTACCCTCTTGCAGGTTTCCTTTCTGGCCTTATGCAAAGCTAGCTGCTACTTGCTGGTTGGTCCTACCATACTTCAATGGTGCTGCATATGTTTATCAACATTATGTTAGGCCTTGCTTTCAAAATGCCCAAACTATTAACATTTGGTATATTCCCCGAAAGAAGGATATGTTCAGCAAGCAAGATGACATTCTAGTTGCTGCAGAAAAATACATTGCAGAAAATGGGACAGAAGCATTTGAGAATCTCATCAAGGCATGTTAATCCCAACATCATCCTCGTTTTGTATTTTTCTTGGACCTGGATTTGGAGATCAGAAATTTGAGTTGAATTCATTGAACTCAAATCTGATAGATTCACTGATGAAAAAAAAAAAATCTGATAGATGAACAAATGGCAACTGAAATTGATAGAAAGTATTGCTAATGCAAATTAGTAAGGATCTTTTCTCACTTGAAACCAGTTCACAAATTGAGATGCTTGCTTTGATACATTCTTTTTAATTGTTACGTCCATCAAAAACCATCCAGAACTTATAAAGGGTATGTTTGGCAATGTGTAACAAATGTGAAGTTAAAAATTTTTAATCTAAAACTTTTCACTCTCCATAATTACCCTTTTTTTTATCCTTTTTTTTATATATTTGCCTATGCAACTATCTTACTTTTCAATCATTTTTACACAACTACCGACACAACTAACCTATCTATTTTAACTGTATCTTCTTTGCTTCTCATCATTATCTCTATCATATCACATTATTTTTCAACTTTTATTCTTTAAATTTTTTATCAAAAGTTTTATCCATTTCCAAACACACACAAATTAAGAAGCACATGCAACAGTTAGCTCCGTTGAAGCTTTTTCTTCAGTTTTGTAGTCAAGGACCTGAGTGTGCCAAACAGAATCAAGGAAACATTGCCCTGACTGAGAGAACTAGTTGTTGGAATTGGAAAGAAGCACATCCAACTCCATTGCACTGGATTCACAGCGGCTATACTTGTGATTAGCACCAGTATGGTTATCATTCCCTCAGAATTCTGAGACCTGAATTTCTAGATACTGTACACAACCAACATCTTCCCTTTCTTTTTCCTCTCATTTTTCAGAGCAATTGTCTCAAAAAGAAGGTGGTATTAGTCCTTCAATAACCTAACTCATGATTTCTTAGGAAACTTCATGTCATTCTGTTTTGCTTAGTTCTGCAGCCTGCGTATCCACACATGGTTTTTTTTTTTTTTTGCAAATTAATGGGATGATTGAGAGCAGCCCTTCTGACAAAATGAGTGGCATTTGCATGTTCCTCAGAGCTAAAGACTCACTGAAAACAGATTTACATGTTTACACTGCAGACTGATAGGGTGAAGAAATCACGAAGGAATAATGGATACACAATCTTCGATGAAGACGAGAACAACTATACAATTGATGACTCTGTCAATTCTTTCCACGAGCCATATCACCAGGTGAGGGAGAACCATATGGTCCATATCCCATTTATCTGTGCTCTTTATTGCTGTTTTCCTGCTGCATACCAATTTCAATTCATAAGCATTTTTACTGATATTTTCCTGTCCTGTTTCATTGACTGTCTGTTCCAGTCATACAGATGAACAATTGCGGAAGCTTATACCAGCTTTTATGTTCTCTCCATCCCATCTGGTCATTTGAGTGTCTTTCAGGAATTAGTAAAATCTATGTAAGTTCAAGTTTGTAGTTTTCCCCATTTGGTCAATTTCGGTCCATCTGATCATGTGGTTGCTAGTCATTCGTTTAGGCTTGTTATTTTATGCTTTTGTTTACTGCAAAAATAACATTGTATTTGTAATTTTATTATGGTCTTCCCTATCTGAATGAGTTGGTAGCTGGTAGAAAGATGAAACAATTCCATCTACCTCATTTCAAATCAGATTATATTGTTAATTACAATAACGATCCATAAATGGACTATAAACACCGCCCATAATAATTTCTCAAGAATACATATTCGATGGCTGTGGCTAAGGTTACATACAACTAGGAAGCATTCTCATATAACCTCATTGATTTTTCCCATTTTGATGATGGATAAGAAATTTATTCTATCCATTATATTTAGTATTATTTGTTTAATTAGAAGACTAAGTTTCATTTAAACTAAAGATGCGCATTGTCATATTTGCTTAAAAATATATATTCATGTATAAATTATGAAAAATTATTAAATCAATTCATGTATGTATTAGAATGCAATAATATTTACAGAATTATTTATCCAAATAGTAATGATATTTTAGATGGTTTAGATATTCAAAATATTATATTAAATTTTATTATATTAATTTTATATATTTTTAAATGGTACATGCATAATGATACTAGATAGATCTTCATAAAAAAAATTGATAATAGATAAATGAAAGGATTTCCGTAATAATATAAATGAGACTAATGATACTTGGATTGGGTGAATTTGCCATAAATTATTAAGGTGTGATAAATGAATGAGGTTGTATAGAAGCGGAGTTTTAAAAATGGAAAATGGACAAAAGGTTATATAGAAGTGGATTTTCCTCGATGTGAACTGAATGGAATGATAGCTACAGATGTTCATGACAAACCAAAAATTATAATTATCCAATTAAATTAGTCAGCGTGTTGGCAATTTTCTGCTTTGTCAAATACCAAATTTTTTTTTTTTTATATTTGACTATACGACGAAAAATGAAAATAAAAAAGAAAGCCGCGCATGAATTCTATTACAGGCCAAGGAAAGAAAATTTCACAGCTTTGCACTAGAAGCTTTGACATGGATTACTTTATTTTGCTGCAACTTATCGGCTTGACGACTATGAATCTTATTATACCATAGTTGAAATTCATAATACGGATGATAGATGATTCCTATAAATGATAGAAAAATAAAAGGTCACCATGATTATATACATCATGATGTATCGCATTCGTTTATTTTATTTTATTTTTATTCAATTTTTCTTCATAAATATATGTTTCCAAGTGTATTTAATCTATATACCAAGTGTTGTCATTTTACATATTTATTTTTTATTTTTAAAGAATCATCAATTTTAAGGGCATTTACGTCATTTTTCGCCCTTTAGAAAAACTTTGATTCTTAAAAATTAAAAATAAATTTGTAAAAGTATTATAAAATGACAAAACTTAGTATATAAATTAAATACACTTAGAAAAATATATTTGCGAAGAAAAAATAAAAATATATAACTAACGATTAAAATAAATGAATGTTGTATTTTGACTTAAAATATATCATGATATATAAAATCAGTTTCTAATAAAAGGTGCTTGCTATGATAGATGAAGCGTGTTTCTCCAATACGATGGCTACTCATATTAACGCGTGACTAATTTGACTGGTAAGAGTTCCACCTTAAGTGCAGGAGGTTTAGTTTTCAAGTTTTTAGTTTAAGAAGTTTATCTTTTATTTTTTAGAACAATGTCTTTTTAGCTACTTAGTTAGCAATATTATTAGATTTACACTTCAAAAGCTTGAATTGAATGAGAATAATGATCCTACTAGCCCGAGTTAAGCAAATGACGTACTTAGCCCATCTCAAAAAACTCGTTCATAACAACTTTTTTTGTTTTTTATACACTTGTTTATCCAAGTGTATTTAATATATAAATCAACTTTTACCATTTTTGGATATGTGTATATTATTTTTTTGATTTTTAAAGATAAGGATATTTTAAGTACATAAATACACGTGAGATGTTTAAAAATCTCAAAAAAATATAAATATATTCAAAAATAGTAAAACTTTATTATATATTAAATATATTTAGATAAACAAGTGTGTGAAGAAAAAGTGAAAAAATTTGTTATAAATGAATTTTTTGACGTGAGCTAAACAAGAAATTTGTTCAACCCGGGCTAATAGGATCACTTCTCATTGAATAATATATTTTTTTCATAAATACGTTTTACTAAGTATATTTAACCTATCTCTTTCAAAAAGTATATTTAACTTATATATATATCTCAAGTTTTAGTATTTTAAAATATTTTTATATAATTTTTATTTTTAAAAATCAAAATTTTAAGTGGTGAAATTAACTAAACTACCCTTAAAATTGATTGTCTAAATACATTTAGAAAAGCTTGTGTTCTGAAAAAGATCAAAAACTAATAAAAAAATGTAATAAATACTGTACGAAGGTCAGACTACATTTTGCCAAAAATATTAAACGAAGAGAAGCTAGTGAGACTGTAAGAGAGCCCACCCAGAAGCCATGGTACTAAATTGATGAGCCTAGTAGTGGGGCCTCTTGTATTTTTTATGGGTATTTATTTACATCATAAGATCAACATTCATCACACTCATACAATTGAGGAAAATTTTTAATAACATCCCATGTAAGGGGAAAAATTACAAATACATCCACAAATGGAAGAAAACAAAAAAACTCTCACGCCATTTAAATGAGGAGGCCCAACCCATAGGAAGTGCTTCTTGCGTTTTTCTCGTAGGAAGTCTCATCTGAACCATTAATTTTTAATATACGGTTGAGATTGATCAGGGCATTTTGGGGAAAAAATTTCAGAGAAGGGTTCCCACACGCAGCAGTCTCCTGCGCTCCTCCTCATCCGATCGCTCGCACGTCTCCTCCTGCGTAACAGTCATCCGCCCATCGATCTTCTTGCTAGGTTCCTTGAGCGCAAGCAGCGCGCCATCGATGTGCTTGGAAGTAACGAAGCCATAGCCTTTGCTCTTGCCAGTTGCCTTGTCGACAATCACAACGGCCTCATCCAGATCGCCGTAGGCAGAAAAGAGGGAGCGGAGGCCGTCGGTTGTCGTGTCCCATCCAAGGCCACGTATGAAGAGCTTGCGCTGGGTGAGATCACGATCGGCTATGGAGCGGATGGCGTCTAGGACATCGGGATGGCGAATAACCGCGTTTTGGAGGATGTCGAGGAGATGATCGGGGCTGAATGGCTCGAGGATCTTGCGGGCATCTTCCAGAGTGAGCTTGGAAGCGGAGAAGGCGTCCGGCGAGTTAGGCATCACAGTTAACAAGCCATCGGTGAGACATCGGTCTGTTCCGATCGGCGATCTAGCGGCCGACGACCGGTGGGTTTTGAGGAGGTGCGCGGCTGCCGGCTGCGATTCGTAGAGGGTGATGCACCGTGCCCATTTGTCGCGACGGACAGAAATTAGAGGGCTACTGGTCTAGCGGACTACCTGAATTCGTGCACATGCAGATTGTTATTTTTCAAAACAATTTTACAAAAAAATTTCAATAATCTAATAAAATCCCCAAATTATATAAATACAATATTTGTGTATAAAATATAAATATCTTATTTATTGCATCAAAACCCCAATTTCATTGTAATTTCTCTTAACATTTTGTGAAAATGATATAAAATAACTACAAAATAATGTAATTTTTTAATAAAGTTTCTATTTAGATATTTTAAATAAACTTGTAAAAATAAATCTTTTATGTAGTTGGAATTTTTTAGATTTGTATAGATGTCCAATTATTTAATTCACAAACGTAGTCAATTGAATGATTTTATATAAAATATAGATGAAAAAAATTTGAAAATTAGAATAGTGAAATAATTAGCTTAACGAATTTGAATATATATTGTAATTGAAGATCAAATTTATTTTTTTAGATATAATTATTAATATAATAATGTGTGTGAAAAGGCACATGGGTGGGATGTCGGGTTAGTTTTTATCTTTTTTAATGGAGTTTTGCGGGTGCGTGAGTTTAATACAATTTTTTATCTTTTTATAAAGTTTCTTACCTTACTTTACTTTGATTTGCAAAAAATTTATAACAATAGAGGGTGACCGATATAATTTTTAGTATTAAAAATGTAAATATATTTTGTTTAATTAATGCTTATATGTTAAGATGAAAATTACTCTATATATTTTTTAAAAATTATCAAAATTTTATGGCCCTCGTTTACATAAAATCATACCACTTTGTTAAGATTTTATGGATATAACAGTTATATTTTTTATTTTTATTTTAAATTTATTAATTCTAGTATCAATAAATCACAATTAGTATATTAATACGTTAAATTTACAATATAAACTATAATAATATTATTTTATTATTTTAATAAATTTTATTATAAATTTTTTATTGAATGTAGTTATTTACCAAATTAATTATTTAACCAATCCCAAAATTTCTATTAATTAATTATTTACCAAAATTTCTATTAAATGTAATTATTTACCAAATTAATTATTTAACCAAATTATTTTAAAATATACTTATAATCGGTATTTTAAAATATATTTATAATTGTATATATGTGTATGATTTATCTAATGAAATTTGTAAAAATTATATTTAAATACTAATTCATATTTTGAAGTTAAGGATTTTAGTCTATTTAATTCTTCTTAACATGTGTAATTCTTTTCATGTTTTTATATTTTCAAAAACGTTGTAAAATAAATTTATTTTATACAAAAATTAAAAATTATATAAAAATATACTTTTGAAGAGTGTTCATATAAAAATCATAATTAATTAGCACTTTTTATAATTAAATGCGAAAATTGAATATGAAATCTTACTAAATAAGTTTAAATTAATGTATTTAAGATATAATTTATTTTTCTCTAAACTTAAGTAAATAATTACTTTTATTTAATCTCTTTACTTTTATTTAATCTAATGTTTTTGAACTACATATTTTTTATTGCACGAAATATATACATGTATCCCGCGGCCTCCAAAAATGAATATTTTGTTTTCTAAAATATATATTTGTTCCGCGGGCGTCCAAAAAATGAATATTTTATTTTCTAAAATATATGTATATATGTGTCCTGCGGCCTCTAAAAATAAATATTTTATTTTTAAAATACATATGTGTCTCGCGGGCATCTAAAAATTGAATATTTTATTTTTCTAAAATACATGTGTCCCGCAGGCGTCCAAAAATGAATATTTTGTTTTCTAAAATACATATGTGTCCCGCGGGCGTCCAAAAATATATATTTTATTTTCTGAAAAATATATATATTTCGCGCGCGCCTCCATAAATGAATATTTTGTATTTTTGAAATATATATGTGTCCCATGGGCGTCCTAAAAATGAATATTTTATTTTCAAAAATATATATATGTGTGTCCCGCGGCCTCCAAAAATGAATATTTTATTTTTCTCAAATATATTTATGTCCCGCGGGCATCCAAAAATGAATTTTTAAAAAATATAAAATATATATGTGTCCCGCTGGTCTCCAAAATTAAATATTTTATTTCTAAAATATATATGTCTGTCCCGCGGGAGTCCATAAATGAACATTTTGTTTTCTAAAAATATATATATGTCCCGCGGGCCTCCAAAAAATAAATATTTTATTTTTTGAAAATATATATATGTCCTGCGGGCCTCAATAAATGAATATTTTGTATTTTTAAAATATATATATGTCTCGCGGGAGTCCAAAAAATTGAATATTTTATTTTTAAAAATATATATGTATCCCGCGGCCTCCAAAAATAAATATTTTGTTTTCTAAAATATATATATGTATCCCGCGGCCTCCAAAAATGAATATTTTATTTTCTAAAATATATATGTGTCTCGCGGGCTTCCATAAATGAATATTTTATTTTCTAAAATATTTATGTCCCGCGGGCGTTCAAAAAATGAATATTTTATTTTTCTAAAATATATATGTGTCCCGCGTGCTTCCGTAAATAAATATTTTATTTTCTAAAATATTTATGTCCCGCGGGTGTTCAAAAAATGAATATTTTATTTTTCTAAAATATATATGTGTCTCGCGGGCCTCCAAAAATGAATATTTTGTTTTCTAAAAATATATATGTGTGTTCCGCGGGCCTCCAAAAATGAATATTTTATTTTTTAAAAATATATATGTGTCACGTGAGCCTCCAAAAATGAATTTTAATTATATTTTATTTTATTTTAATTTGCAAGATATATATTTTAATTAATACTTTTCATATGGATTTAAATTAATTTTCAATTTTAATTATATTTGATTAACTTTCGTTAAATTTAATTCGGCCTTATTTTGTTACAATGTTGGGACAGCTTTTTAGCGACTAAGTTTCCTAATTTTGACCACGCGGCTCAATTTTGACTTCATTTTACTTTTGCCGCAGCTTTTGCGTCGTTTCGTCAACGAAACTTACCCGTGTTGACGGAACGACGGCCACCTCTGCGTACATATATACGTGTACGATTTATCTAACTAAATTTGTAAAAATTATATTAATATACTAATGCATAATTCGAAGTTTATTTTTATAGTATATTTCATTCCTCGTAACACGTGTAATTGTCTTAATATTTTGATATTTTCAAAAACATTGCAATATAAATCTATTTTATAGACAAATTTAAGATTACATAAAAATATACTTTTGATATTTGGTTCAAAAGGTATTTAGCCCACGAATAAATAATTAAGTACTCCCAAAATACATTGATTAGGTAAAAATTTCATAAATTATAAATAAATTAGATGTTGTTAGATGCGGTTAACGAAAATTTTATTTTTCTAAAATACATATGTGTCCCGCGTGCATCCAAAAAATGAATATTTTGTTTTTCTAAAATACATGTGTCCCGCGGGCATCTAAAAATGAATATTTTATTTTTCTAAAATACATATGTGTCTTGCGGGCGTCCAAAAATGAATATTTTATTTTTTAAAATACATATGTGTCCCACGAGCTTTCAAAAAAAATATTTTTTTTTCTAAAATACATATGTGTCTCGCGGGAGTCCAAAAATGAATGTTTTATTTTTCTAAAATACAAATGTGTTCCGTGGGCGTCCAAAAATGAATATATTATTTTTTTAAAGTATATAAATGTCTCATTCGCCTCAAAAAATGAATATTTTATTTTTATAAAAATATATACGTGTCCCGTGGGCGTCCAAAAATGAATATAATATTTTATAAAAATTTAAATGTGTCCCACGGGCCTCAAAAAATGAGTATTTTGTTTTTATAAAAATATATACGTGTCCCGTGGGCGTCAAAAAATGAATATAATGTTTTATAAAAATATTTACGTGTCCCGCGGGCGTCCAAAGATGAATATATTATTTTTTTAAAATGTATAAATGTCCCACGGGCCTCAAAAAATGAGTATTTTGTTTTTATAAAAATATATACGTGTCCCGTGGGCGTCAAAAAATGAATATAATATTTTATAAAAATTTAAATGTGTCCCACGGGCCTCAAAAAATGAGTATTTTGTTTTTATAAAAATATATACGTGTCCCGTGGGCGTCAAAAAATGAATATAATGTTTTATAAAAATATTTACGTGTCCCGCGGGCGTCCAAAGATGAATATATTATTTTTTTAAAATGTATAAATGTCCCACGGGCCTCAAAAAATGAGTATTTTGTTTTTATAAAAATATATACGTGTCCCGTGGGCGTCAAAAAATGAATATAATGTTTTATAAAAATATTTACGTGTCCCGCGGGCGTCCAAAGATGAATATATTATTTTTTTAAAATGTATAAATGTCCCACGGGCCTCAAAAAATGAGTATTTTGTTTTTATAAAAATATATACGTGTCCCGTGGGCGTCAAAAAATGAATATAATGTTTTATAAAAATTTCTACGTGTCCCGCGGGCGTCCAAAAATGAATATATTACATTTTAAAAATATATAAATGTCCCACGGGCCTCAAAAAATGAGTATTTTGTTTTTATAAAAATATATATGTGTCCCGCGGGCGTCCAAAATTGAATATAATGTTTTATAAAAATTTAAATGTGTCCCCCGGGCCTCCAAAAATAAATGTATTGTTTTTAAAAAATATATAAATGTCCCACGGGCCTCAAAAAATGAGTATTTTATTTTTATAAAAATATATACGTGTCCCGTGGGCGTCCAAAAATGAATATAATATTTTATAAAAATATCTACGTGTCCCGCGGGCGTCCAAAAATAAATATATTATTTTTTAAAAATATATAAATGTCCCACGGGCCTCAAAAAATGAGTATTTTATTTTTATAAAAATATATACGTGTCCCGCGGGCGTCCAAAATTGAATATAATGTTTTATAAAAATTTAAATGTGTCCCACGGGCCTCCAAAAATAAATGTATTATTTTTTAAAAATATATAAATGTCACACGGGCCTCAAAAAATGAGTATTTGGTTTTTATAAAAATATATACGTGTCCCGCGGGCGTCCAAAATTGAATATAATATTTTATAAAAATTTAAATGTGTCCCACGGGCCTCCAAAAATAAATGTATTGTTTTTTAAAAATATATAAATGTCACACGGGCCTCAAAAAATGAGTATTTGGTTTTTATAAAAATATATACGTGTCCCGCGGGCGTCCAAAATTGAATATAATGTTTTATAAAAATTTAAATGTGTCCCACGGGCCTCCAAAAATAAATGTATTATTTTTTAAAAATATATAAATGTCCTACGAGCCTTAACAAATGAATATTTTTTTTTGCAAAAATAATCATGTGTCCCGCGGGCTTCCAAAATATATATAATATTTTTTACTATTTTATTTCTTTATATAAATTTTTATTTTATTAAATCAAGTGGAGTTAATATTTTTAATTATAATTTAATATATTTATTTGGGTTCCAAATTTGGTTTTGAAGACATATATGATCTTATAAGGGCCTTAAGATTATATTAGAGGTGTTAAATTATGATTAACTTATTAATTTCAAAAATTAGATGTTGTTAGATGATGTTAAATGCGGTTAGATGCTGTTAGATTCCGTTAGATGCTGTTAGATGCTGTTAGATGCCGTTAGATGCCGTTAGACGCTGTTAGATTAAGTTAGATTTCTTCAAATCATATTAACTGGGTTTCAAATTCAGATATTAAGGTCTAAATGACCTTATAAGGGGCCTAGGATCATATTACAGGTGTTAAATTAGGATTAACTTATTAATTTCAAAAATTAGATGCTGTTAGATGCCGTTAGATGCTGTTAGATGCTGTTAGATGCTGTTAGATGCCGTTAGATGCTGTTATATGCTGTTAGATGCCGTTAGATGCCGTTAGATGCTGTTAGATGCTGTTAGATGCCATTAGATGCCGTTAGACGCTGTTAGATTAAGTTGGATTTCTTTAAATCATATTATATGGGTTTAAAATTCCGTAATTATGGTTTAAATGACCTTATAAGGGGCCTAGAATCATATTACAGGTGTTAAATTAGGATTAACTTATTAATTTCAAAAATTAGATGCTGTTAGATGCTGTTAGATGCTGTTAGATTCCGTTAGATGCTGTTAGATGCTGTTAGATGCCGTTAGATGCCGTTAGACGCTGTTAGATTAAGTTGGATTTCTTTAAATCATATTAACTGGGTTTCAAATTTCGTAATTAAGATCTAAATGACCTTATAAGGGGCCTAGGATCATATTTCAGGTGTTAAATTAGGATTAACTTATTAATTTCAAAAATTAGATGCTGTTAGATGCTGTTAGATTCCGTTAGATGCTGTTAGATGATGTTAGATTCCGTTAGATGCTGTTAGATTCCGTTAGATGCTGTTAGATGCCGTTAGATGCCGTTAAACGCTGTTAGATTAAGTTGGATTTCTTTAAATCATATTAACTGGGTTTCAAATTTAGAAATTAAGGTCTAAATGACCTTATAAGGGGCCTAGGATCATATTACAGGTGTTAAATTATGATTAACTTATTAATTTCAAAAATTAGATGCTGTTAGATGCTGTTAGACGCTGTTAGATGCTGTTAGACACTGTTAGACACTGTTAGATGATGTTAGATGCTGTTAGACGCTGTTAGACGCTGTTAGACGCTGTTAGACGCTGTTAGATTATGATGATTTTATTAAATCATATAATATGAGTTTCAAATTCCGAATTTATGGTCTAAATGACATTATAAGGGACCTAGGATTATATTATAGGTGTTAAATTAGGATTAACTTATTAATTTTAAAAATTAGATGCTGTTAGATGCTGTTAGATGCTATTAGATGCTGTTAGATGCTGTTAGATGCTGTTAGATGCCGTTAGATGCTGTTAGATGCCGTTAGATCCGATTTTATTCAAAAAATAATAAAATATTAATAAATTTTCAAAAATTCGAGAAAAATAAAAGAACTTGTTATTTTTGAGAGTACCATGATTACATTAACTTTAAATAATATGAAATAACTTCTAATAAAATTTATATTTTCTAACTTTACTAATTATAATGAGATCTTTTTAAAAAATAATTTTTTGTACAAAATTTTTTTTAGAAATTTTCAAATGATGAGAAATTATGTCCACATACATTTTAATATTTTATCTAGCAAATGAATGGAATAGATTGAGATTTTGTATATATATAATACAAATTTTATCAAAAAACCAAACATACTCACGTTTTTAAGTTATTATACTCTCGCTGTAAAATTACCAAAATGCCCAACTTCCTTTTTTTTACCCAAGGGAAGTGCTTCCTATGGGTTGAGACTCTTAAATGAGAAAGGGGAGAGTCAAATGCATAAGTTATCATTAGGGTGCAACCATGCATTTGATATAAAGTATCTTCATTTCAAGCTGAACTTTTTCTAAATCTACCCACTACGTTCAACTATAGTTTTAAATATATTTATGGGTTCAGCTTTTATGTAACCGGGTTATATAGAAGTAGACCCATGTAATTCCTTCAAAATATAAGATTTTGATTTTTAATGAAAAATTTAATCCATTCATTATATTTAATATCATTTGTTTATCTAGGAGATCAAGTTTTATCCCAATTAAGTATGTTTATGAGGCCACATTTGTTAATATATATATATATTCATGTGTAAATTATGAAAAATGCTAAAATATCAATTTTAAAGTAGTATTTTTGACATCTAAATCCTCAAAATATTATTTATATGTGAATGAATGATCCTATAAAGTATTATTACATTTTAATAAATGTGTAAATAGATCTAAACATTTTTCATAATTTATAGACGAATAGATATATTTTTGAACAAATGCAGCGCAAAAACATACTTGATTGGGATGAAACTCGGTCTTCTAGGTAAACAAATGATGTTAAATACAATGAATCGATTGGATTTTCCATTAAGAATCAAAATCTTAGATTTTGAACATAGAAGTGGGACCGTATATTTATTAGATTTTAAAAATCATAAAGATATTCATTATATTTGTATTTAATTTTAAAAATGCTCATTCCATTGAAGTTAGTTGGATAAGTTAACAAATATCTATTTAAATGCTAGTCATATTCTTATAAATGCCCAAAATATGCTTATTATAAAATAATAAAAGATAAAATGAAATAAAAAGAATAAAATTAAGGCACTATAGGTTTAGAGCATTTATGCAATTATGGCAATAGTGAATTATGACATTCAAATATTTTAGTAACTCTAATTTGATAGATATATTGGTAATTTCACACATAAGCCAACAATATTTACTAACATTTGTAATAGAGTAAATATTTTAAGATTAAATGCAAATGTAGTAAATATGTTTAAAATTTTTAAAACTATTTTAAGAACAAGATGAATTTCGTAAGTATAATGGGAAAAAGCCAACTCTACCTAGGACCCTTTCTAATTTGCGAGTTAAAATAAGGAAATTTCATTTTATATCCATAATTTATCAAAGTTTTCTTTTATATTCGTGACATTTCGTCATAAATTTTTATGATACATATGTAGTTAAAATAACTATTAGCTATCTTATTGAAAATGCAATTTTATCACTTCGAATTTTTACTAATTGAAATGATGTAGGCCTAATATAATATTTAAATCACTTGATGTCGTATATTAATGATTTAACAACATTAATTGAGTTTTTTTAAGAGTTGAGTCATTTTAATTAAGAAATTTATGGAAGGGTAAAATTGTCTTTTCAATGATAATTAATGATTTTTTGCTACATATGTGTTTGAGAAGTGATAATATTTTTGGATGAAAAGTTTTTAGTAAAAAAGATTTCGAAATGAGAAAAATGATGTAATATAACACGGAGAATGATAAAGAGTAAAGAGAAGAAAGTTAAAACAGATAGTTTAATTATATCGTTAATTGTGTATAAATGATTAAAAAGTATGATAGTTATATATGAAGATATAAAAAATAATAAGAAAAATAAGGTAATTATGAAGACTGAAAAATTTTAAATTGATAAGTTCTAATATGAAAAATTTTATGGTTAAATAAACTTACCCTCTATGATAAGAATTTAATGTGAAATGTTTCGGGGTGTAAAAAAATATTTTTTTTTGAAATGCTGCAGGTGCAATAGAAAATTAGGAGTTATCGGCAAACGTGGTATGGGAGGATTATGGGCAAAAGTGGGTACGAAAAGGAAATTTTCCGTAAAAATTCAAAAAACTTCTTTTCATTTCTACGTAAGCAATTCGTTGCCGACCGTGCGTCGTCCATCGCCTGTTGGCAGCGCTGCGACGCATTGCTTAACTCGGGAAGAGAGGGAAAGGAGACGGCGCACGTTAACAATGCGCACGTTAGCGCGCCTCGTCACTAGCGTTCTTGTTGTTTCGCTGGGGAAATAGAGGGCGTTTCCTCCAATTTCTTTTCATTCTTTCTCCCGTCCCTTCTGTCTGAGATAGCAAACTGTATTGCAGGGTTCTTCCTCCATTCATGTCTATACGTTTAGTCGATTCTTCACCCTTATACGAGCAGAATGAAATCTGATTCGTTGGAAACGGCTGTCTATCTACGGATCTTTCATGATTTCTGTCGACGAAACCGCCATCTTTTCGGTTCTTCTCTTTTTTGAGGTTTTTACGTGATTTTGCGAGGGCATTGCGGAATTCGAGAGATTCCAATGGAATTCACCAGATTTTGGATTGGCACTGATCGACAGGAGCTATTTTTCGAGCTTCAAAGGCATCTTGCGAGGCAAAAGTCATAAAATTTTTCTGAAGAGTGGTGTTTGAGGCACAAATTTCAGTAATTTCCTATGGAAATTCTAGCCCGAAATGCATGCAGTTTGAGTTTGGTTTTGGTTCTCGTGTTATTTCAGCATTCTGACGCACAAGGGATCGAATTCACGGAAAAGCATTGCCGAATTGTGGTTTCTGTTCTGGCACTGTTATCTCGTTAATGGTCATGGGATAAATGAAGAAGCTGATCTTCCATCCTTCAGCACGGTACTTACCGTGGTGACTCTATGGGGTGGTCTCAGATGCTCCCTGGTAAATCCGCCGGCTGCATTTTGTGTTTCCCAAATGGGTTTTATTATCCGGTGGCCGTTCCTAAGTTCAGGACGTGAATGGCAGATCCGTTGAGGAGCATTCCTATTGAGAGGGATGTTGAGCAGGTATATTTTCTTTTAAAATCACAAGGTCGTAGATTCATACCCGAAACAACGTAGGGTTTGTTGAATTGAACATGTATTTTGAGTTGGGAAGAATTTTACCAACAATTTATGAGGTTTTTTCCAACTAAAAAGTGTGGTATCAGGGATGGAGGCCTAAGCAGTGGGTAAGCGCTTTTTCTTATCTGGGCACAACCTCCACTGCTTGAAGATCTTTTTAACCAGCTTCTAACTTTTCTAATGCACTTATGATAACTTCACGGCTACTTACTTAGCCTTTTGATTGTCGTTATATATATGAGTTGGTTCTCCACTATTTACAACACTACTACACAAAATGGTTCAGATCATAAACCATCAGCCTCTATTCGATACTTATCTTAAAGCTGACAGGAATGCCATGTCAGGGCAACCAATAATTGAATTCAAAGTTTAAGTTTGTTCCTATCACGTCCACAAGCTATAAATCTTTCTGCAGAATTTCAACTTTCAACTTAGAACTGCTGTCTGTAGCATCAATAAATAGAATCTATTACATCAAAAAAAAAAAAAAAAACTACAAATAATTAATGAACGATGGCCTCTCAATTTTGCCTGAAATCAAAATCAAATGCCAAGAATTCAATGTACAGTACTTCCCATGCTGGGCCTTTACTCCAATTTTGTGTGATTGTGCGATGAATGGGTTAAGGATGAGCTTGTCCCATATTTGATGCGTGGTGAAAATGATCTTAGGATGCATGTGGAGATACCTTTTTGTCATTGGAAGATACCCTTTGAGTTGGAGATTTAGCCTAAAGCAGATGGTACTTACATGATGGTTTCAAGTTGGTTTTGCAATGCTACAATCTGACTACTGTACCAATTTGCATTTTTGCTTGCATTATATTTGAGTATTTTCTCTCCTTGAGCTTTTCTGTACTTCCCATTTCTCTTCTAATTCCTTTTTTCCTATGGTCTCTACATTACATTCTTATTCTAATTTTTTACATGCTTACAAGTCAATTCACTCAAAGATTGATGAGGAATGATTCAATACTTATGTAAGTATGGAAGCTTCCATACTTTCTCTTCATTTTTAAATTTTGAAATATAATTTTTAAAATCTAAATCATTGATGATGTTTAATATATCTTGTTTTATCATGCTACGAAAAATAATTTTTATTGGAAACTTATATCTTGTAAAAATGGTATTTGTTAAGAGTGAATGTCTAATCACTAAAAATTTTGAAAAATGTATAGTATCAATATAGTATATAAAAGTTTTCAATGCATGTAGGTTTTGGAAGCATAAATAAACACACATGGATAAACACGATAAATGGTTTAGATTTTTCAAAAATTATTTTAAAATTAAAAAAATAAAGGGTAAGCATGGAGGCTTCCCTGCTTATGTAAGTATTGAATCATTCCAAAAGATTGATTACTTGGCGGGAACTACAAACTCAAAAGACTTGATATAAGCTATTGAAAGGAAGACAATTGTTTTGTCCACACCATTTCTTTCTGTTTATTATTATTATTTTGATGGTGACTTTCTGTTTATTATTGATGTCTGAGTCAATTGTGCTTCTCCTGCATGTTTGTTTAGAAGAGAAAGAAAATGGAGAATGGACATGCAATGGATATGATAGGGGTAAAGTGGAAATAAAGAAAAAATAGATAAAGTAGTTGTATGAAAAGATATGAGAAATGATTGGAATACAGGGTAAAAATGGAAAAAAGTAGGTGGTTAGGTGTTGACTTTTGCATTTCATTTTCCATTCATAATTCTCTCTAACCAAACATGTAGTCTTGTTTTTGCCCTCATCCTTCTTGTTAGTCTGTTTTTGCCCCTTCTTGTAACTGTGTTGTGTTTCCCTTGGTATCTGCATATATCTTGTTTATTAATTTTCTCATGTATATGTAGGCCATTACAGCACTTAAGAAAGGGGCATATCTATTAAAGTATGGGCGCAGAGGGAAGCCTAAATTTTGTCCCTTTAGGCTTTCTAATGTAAGTGACATCACTATGTACATGCTTATTGCATTGCACTAGTTTTATATGTTGATATGCTCCCATTGGTTTGTCTTTGCCCAGGTCATGGATGGTTTATTATATTTTTCAAGATCCTTTGCAAACAGATTAGGGTCTATTTGGGACGAGGTAAAAAAAAGTGGGAAATGGTAAAGTTTTGAAAAAGGGAGAGATTGACGTGATATGATGAGGCTAATAATTGGAGTAAAGAAAATAAAGATAAAATAGACAGGATAGTTGTGTGGAAAAATATGTAAAAAAAATTGAGTTGAATATGGAGATAACGATTAAGAAAAAGGTAGATTAGTTAAGATATTAAATCATATCAAAAAGTCTAGAATGAGTGGGGAAATTTTTTTGAAGACTTTTACCAAGTACCAAAAGGACCCTAAGTTCTTCTTTGTGGCACAAGAACTCATTTTCAATTGCAGTAATATTTTCATAGTTTGAGGATGTTGGAATATCTATTTTTAAAATTTTTTTTATTACATATATTACTTATACTATGAGATATCCTGAAATTGGTAGCTTTTTGAACTCTTACTCCTTTGATGTATATTGGTGATCGACCATAAACATTTTCTTGTTTCACTGGTGTGCACAGTGAATTTGTTTTGGACCATCTCTATTTTAATCATGTTCCTCATTCTAGGCAGACCATCTGAAGATCCTTGAGAAGAATCCTCATAAATGGAAGAAAGGAGGCAATGGGGAAACAGAGGGAGAAATAGATACAATTTCTGATATATGCAACCATCAATGCCTATAGTTACATTCAACTTAGAGACAACCCCTAAACTTTTTCTCTGCCTATCCTCTTGTGCCATGTTTTCCTGCTTTATATTCATGATTGTAGCAGGCTCACTTTTGCTATAATGTTATTGTTTATATGGGCTCTGCTTCTATGTAACCAAGTTACATAGAAGCGGAGTCATATAATCCCTTCAAAATCTAAGATTTTGATTTTTAACGAAAAATCTAATCTATTCATTGTATTTAATATGCTTTATTGGGATAAACTTAGTCTCATAGATAAACAAATGATGTTAAATACAATAAATGAATTAGATTTTTTTATCAAAGATTGAAATCTTAGATTTTGAAGGGGTCACGTGGCTCTGCTTCTATATATATATAAATATAAATATTCAAGTGCAGCTTCACTGCACCACAATTATGGTGCAGTTACCTCAAAATGGTGCCCACATTATCATAATTAACTGTGCATTTACCTGCACCGTGATTAACAACACATTTGGCCCAAAATGGGCCCTACGTGTATATATTGATACTTTATACAATCATTTATCCACATATAAATTTTATAGCAAATGGTTTACATGTAACAACTTTAAAGTTGTTATTTACATTAGATTATTTTATTCCGTTGAATTTGTACCATTTTAGATAGGGTCCATACACATATCCAATTTGGATGAAAATTGATATGAAAATAAAATATATAATTTAAAATACAATTGGTGGAGTAGATTATAATTTTATGATTATGTGGGGCCCATTTTGAGGTAGCTGCACCATAATTATGGTGCATTGAAGTTGCACTTGAATATTTCTCTCTCTCTCTCTCTCTCTCTATCTCTTTATGTAACGGGGTTATATAGAAGTAGACTCATGTAATCCCTTTAAAATCTAAGATTTTGATCCTTAATGGAAAATCCAATCCATGCATTGTATTTAAAATCATTTGTTTATCTAGGAAACCAAGTTTCATCCCAATCAAGTATGGTTATGATCACATGTGTTAAAAAATATATATTCATGTGTAAATTATGAAAAACGCTTAGATCTATTTGCACATGTATTAGAATATAATAATATTTTATAGAATCATTTATTCACATAGAAATGATATTTTGGATAGTTTAGAGTTGAAAATACTACTTTAAAATTAATATTTTAGCATTTTTCATAATTTGCACATGAATATATATATTTTGTAACAAATGTGGCCTATAAACATACTTGATTGGGATGAAACTTGATCCTCTAGATAAATAAATGACGTTAAATAGAATGAATGGATTAGATCTTCCATCAAAGATCAAAATCTTAGATGTTGAAGTCGTTACATGAGTCCGGTTACATAGAAGCGGGGCACGTATATATGATACAAATTGGTATGGTGATAGAATGGGCCCCACATGATCATAAAATTATAATCTATTCCACTTATTGTATTTAGAATTATATATTCTATCACCATACCAATTTTCATCTCAATAGGATATGTGTATGGACCCCATCCGAAAATGGTACAAATTCAACGTAATAAAATAATTTGATGTAAATAAAAACTTTAAAGTTGTCTTTTCAACATATAAACTATTTCTTATATAATTTATATATGGATAAATAATTATATAAAGTATCAATACATTTAAGTACATGTAGGGTCCATTTTGGGTCAAATGTACCATTAATTATAGTGCAAGCAAATGCACAGGAAATGTTCTCTCTCTCTCTCTCTCTATATATATATATAAATATATATGGAGAGAGAGAGAGAGAGAGAAATATTTAAGTGCAGCGCAACTGCACACCCCATTTGAAAATGGTACCAATTCAACGTAATAAAATAGTTTGATATAAACAACAACTTTGAAATGGTTTTTTCAACATGTAAATCATCTGCTATAAAATTTATATATGGATAAATGATTGTATAAAGTTTCATTGCATTCTAATATGTATGGGCCCCAAAATGGCAAATGTACCGTTGTTCCGGTGCAGTGGCTCTGTATCGGAACAACTCTCATATATATGATCCTATTAGCCCGGGCTAAACAAATGTTCCGCTTATCCTACCTCAAAGAACTCATTTACAACAACTTTTTTTTGCTTTTTTCTTCATACACTTGTTTGTCTAAATATATTTAACATATAAACCAAGTTTTACCATTTTTGAATATGTTTTAATTTTTTTTTGAGATTTTTAAACATCTATGTGTATATATGTACTTAAAATACCCTTATCTTTAAAAATTTTAAAAAAATATATACACAAATCTAAAAATGGTAAAACTTAGTTTATATGTTAAATACACTTAGATAAACAAGTGTATGAAGAAAAAACAAAAAAAAAGTTGTTGTAAATGAGTTTTTTAAGGTAGGCTAAGCAGAACATTTGCTTAGCCCGAGTGAACAGGATCATTCATCATATATATATATATATATGAGAAATGTTCAGGTGCAACGCAACTACACCATAACAGCGGTGCAGTTGGGCCAAAATGGGCCCCACATGATCATAAAATTATAATCTAGTCTACTCATTGTATTTAGAATCAGGTATTCTATTACCATACAAATTTTCATCCCAATCGGATACGTGTATAGATCTCATCTGAAAATGGTACAAATTCAACGTAATAAAATAGTTTGATGTAAATAACAATTTTAAAGTGGTTTTTTTAACATGTAAACCATTTACTATAAAGTTTATATGGATAAATGATTGTATAAAGTTTCATTGCATTCTAATATGTGCGGGCCCATTTTTGAGCAAATGTACTGCTGTTCCGGTGTAGTTTTTTTTGCACTGAAATAGCTCTCTCTCTCTCTCTTTTTATATATATATACTAGGGGTGTTAACGGATCGGGTTGAACGGGTTGGAGCCTAATCCTAAACCTAACCCATTTAATATATCTCAACCCTAATCCGTTTATTAACCCATTTAAAAAACTTCAACCCTAACCCATTTACAACCCATTTAATAAACGGATTAACGGGTTGTTAACGGGTTGTGTTTGTTACTAATTTTCATGTTAAAAATCTTTAATAAAGTCTGTAAATTTAAATAAATTAAATAATTCGAAGCTAACATACCTGAATTTAATTTATTTTGACTTGAAAATATCAGCTCCAATCTCAAGTCATCTCTTTAATGTCACTTCTTGTTATAAATATTACATATATATTATAATATATTATATTAAATGAGTTATACGGGTTGAACGGGTTAAATAAACGGGTTGGACGGGTTGACGGGTTGCGAAGCCTCAATCCTAATCCGTTTATTTAATTAAATGGTTGAACGGGTTGGCGGATCATAACCCATTTATTCAAAAATTCCAACCCAAACCCATTTATTAACGGGTTGAACGAGCGGGTTAACGGGTTGACCATGACCATTAACACCCCTAATATATACACACACACGCGCATCAGTCCTGCTTCTATGTATCTTGATTACATACAGGTGGACACATGTAATCCTTTTAAAATCTAAAATTTTGATTTTTAATAGAAAATTTAATCCATTCATTGTATTTAGGGATTTTTGCAAATATGCCACAAGGTTTCATCGATATTGCATCTGTGTCCATAAGTTTCCAAATATTGCAATATGCCTACAAAGTTAAGCAAAAATTGCAAGCGTATCCCCTTTTGACAGTTTTCCAAAACGCCATTAGCTGGGTAGTAAATAACTTTTATATATTACGAAATTACTCCTGGTGAAATGATAAAAGCAAACACGTGAGATTCTTTTGGTTGGAATAGGGAAGCTCCACAAGTGGCTTTGCAAAAAATCCAAGTAAGTCTTTAATTTTTTTTTTTTGGAGAAATCTTTCATGGTGGATTAGTGAATTATAGCTCCATCTGGAATTTCACCGCTGAAATTTATTAGGTAGACTTCCACAGCTTTGAAATTGATGGCCGCATTTTTGGTGGTGTATAGCCGGAAGAATAGAAACCGTGGCTGCCGTGGATTGAAACTGGATTGCAGGTTGCAGAGATGGGTTAGAAATTGGCAGCTACCTGCTGCTTGAACAGGGACGATGAAGAGGAGGGTTGCAAGTTTGAAAGTGGCATGTGATTCCTCCTGTGACTCCGCATTAAGGCTACCGAATTGGGTTAGTAGATGTGGATGACGAGTTTTGCAATTTAGAGACAGCTGATGAAATATGTGTGGCAAAATGGGTGTTGGTTGGCTGTTGATTGGCCGGACTCAAGACTAGCTGGGAAAGAAAGAAGATGTAGGGACGTTGGGTGCAACATCAATTTATGCTGCTTTGGTTGCACTGGTTCGGTTAATTGCTATTGATGAGTATTTGGAAATAGAAGTCGACAACTGCTCTAATTCATTATTTCAGTGCTGCATTTGAATGGCAACTTAGTCGATTGCTGAATTAGTGGAAGCCTGATCTGTTCATCCCGTAGCTTGATTTGGAGAAGCGCCGGTGCTCGGTCGGATTGCTGCTGTTGGAGAAGAAGGTTGGTAGCTATGGTTGTTGGAATCCGTCGATTGGTGGATTTTTGGTGAACCAGCTAGGAGGAAGAAGTTTAGGGGAGATGGAACATGGAGCTGCTGGACATCTCTAATAGCGGTGCTGCTAGTTTGATTAATCAATGCTTGGAGATGGTTGCATTGTTGCTAACTGCTATTTGGGATGAGGGCTGGCCAGATTTGGATCGTGTCTGGTGGAGGGCAGGGGCTTGGATGATTTTCGACGACAGTGGGAGAAGCGAGCGGAGACACTTGTCGTGGCTGTAAATCTTCAATGGCAGAAGGAGAAATTTCAGGATGGAGGAAAGAGACAGGCTGGAGGGAAATTAAGGATTTTGACTCTTTCTAAAATGCTCGAGGCTAGTTTGGGCATTTCACTTCATCATATGTCAATTGGAGCACGGCGTTTTGGAAAACCGTCAAAAGGGGATACATTTGCAATTTTTGCGTAACTTTGTAAGCATATATGCAATATTTGGAAACTTGTGGACACGGATGCAATATCAGTGAAACCTTGTAGGCATATTTGCAAAAATCTTCTGTATTTAACATCATTTGTTTATCTAGAAGACTAAGTTTCATCCCTATTAAATATGTTCATGGGCCACATTTGTTCAAATATATATATATATATATATATATATTCATGTGTAAATTATAAAAAATGCTTAGATTTATTTGCACACGTATTAGAATGTAATAATACTTTATAGAATTATTTATTCACATAGAAATGATATTTTAGACGGTTTAGATGTCGAAAATACTACTTTAAAATTGATATTTTAGCATTTTTCATAATTTACACATGAATATATACATTTTCTAACAAATGTGGCCGATAAACATACTTGATTGGAATGAAACTTGATCCCCTAGATAAACAAATGATGTTAAATAGAATTAATGGATTAGATTTTCCATCAAAGATCAAAATTTTAGATTTTGAAAGGGTTATATGGGTTCGCTTTTATGTAACCTGGTTATACAGAAGCGGAACCCTATATATATATGAGATATGTTATAGTACGGGCACGGTGCATTTGGCCCAAAATGGGCCCCACACACACTTAAATGTATTGATACTTTATACAATTACTTATCTATATATAAGTTATGTGGAAGATAGTTTATATGTTGAAAAAACAACTTTAAAGTTGTTATTTATATTAAATTATTTTATTACGTTGAATTTGTACCATTTTCAGATGGGGTCCATATACATCCAATTTGGATGATAATTGTTGGTAATGGAATACATAATTCTAAATACAATGAGGTAGAATAGATTATAATTTTATGATCATGTGGGACCCTGCTTGCACTGGAATACTTCTCTCTCTCTCTCTCTCTATATATATATATATATACATATATATACAGGGAGGGAGGGAGAGAAGCTATCTAGAGCAGTTCATTGCAAAATGGGTTCCACACAGATTAGAATACTATGATACTTTATACAATTATTTATCCATATAAAAATCATATTTTAGATAGTTTAGATCTTGAAAGTACTTCTTTAAAACTGATATTTACGTTGAACCATTTTATTATGTTGATGTTGTAGTATTTTAAGATGGAGTTCATACAAATGTTTGACTTGGATGAAAATTGATATGCTAATACAATAAATAATTCTAAGTACAATTGGTAAGTTAGATTTATTATTCATGATCGAGTAGGCCCCACAGTGCATGGAAGGCACAGTGCAGCCACATGCACCGGATTAAAATTTATTTATTTACATTAAGCTATTTTATTACATTGAATTTGTACTATTTTCAGATGGGATCCATGCACATATCCAATTTGAATGAAAATTGGTATATTAATAAAATAAACAATTCTAAATAGAATGAGTGAAGTAGATTATAATTTTTATAATCATATGAGACTAATTTTGAGCCAATTGCACTGTAATGTTTTCTTTTATATATATGTATATATATTTGGAAGCTTGTAGCCTTCCTTTAGAAAATTGTAAGAATTGTTTCAGAGCTTGATTATAATATGAGTTGAGATGTGATGTAAAATATAGACCAATCATCACCATCGTTCTTGTTTTTGTCCTACGTCTGGACTTGGTCCACATTCATCAATTGTAGCATTAGATTTAGTGATGATAATATCTGGTTCTTCCAAATGTCTTAAGGAAAGTTTTGATATTTACTTATTCATTTTCTGCTTATTTTGAGGAACCCTATAACTTGTAGTTTTCGTGAAATAACCTGCAAAACTCTGTGACTATTGTGAAAGGGCCTAATCATCGAGTAGAAGAACAAAAATGCCCTAACTGCAAAGGAGAAAAGGTAGCAAAGTCAATGTTAAGAAAACAGCAGATGCACCATTAACAAAAGTACCTCCCCACCTTATTCAGGGAGAAGAAGGTTGTAGACATTGTTGTTATTTCACATGTGGCTAGGAGTTTTTGCTGCAGTTAGATACATGATTTGGATATTCTACAAAAATTAAAGGTTGTACTTATTATTATCGTTTTGATTATTGTTACTTTGAGATTTCAGGATGAGTCTTTGCTGATTTGGTACTCTGGGAAGCATGAAAAACAGCTCAAGCTGAGTATTGTGACAAAAATTATCCCTGGCCAGCGTACTGTAAGTGACTATGCATCAACCTTCAAAATGATTCTCTCATCCTAATATCTAGGATGCTCAAGGTAGTCTTTAGTTATAAGTTTATAACATAATATAATACACGTAGAGTTTTAAATGCTAACTTTTGTCATTCATCAGTTATGGTCTATATATGATGCTTCATATCCCTGTGGTATATGTTAGAGCAATACACTTGATCCCATCACTACTTCATCACTTACTGGAAGAAATGGCTTACCATGGCCCAAATCAATTGAAATCGAAGATTGGGCTTTTTGAGGCTCATTCTTCCTGAAGGTAATTGATAGATAGCTGTGGGCTTCTTCATCAGCTATAATTGATTCTTCCCAGAGTAATTGATAGATGGTTGTGGGCTTCTTTGTGTTCCTACTCACAAATATGTCTCCAGGGCCCCTTCTTGATTCTACACAACAAAGATAATGGATTATCTACAATGTTCTTGCCACCCTAGGATAGAACTTTAAGTTAGGGCTGTCAATATGTAGAGGTTGAGCAGGATGTTGGATTACCTACTTCCATATCATACAACAGGTAGCCATTTCCTCTGCTGAATCTTAACATGGAAGTAAACACTTGTGACTTTGTGCACCCATACCCATTACAACCTTGCTTTTCAAACATGGGCCAAACTGGTGCATAGAACTCCTGCAAAGTGCAGAGTCTGGGGAGGGATGTTCATGCTCACAGCCTTACCCTTCTTTAACAAAGAGGCTGTTTCCCATGAATTGAGTCTGTGGCTGGAGCAAAGCCAGCAACTCTAACTGTTGCACCAAGGCCCACTCTCAACCTTATTCTCAAAATTTTTTATTTTTTTTTCAAAAATATTGTCATTGTTGTCATCATCAATGTCAACTACAACAGACTGACTAGGTCAGATAGGTGAATCCTGTCCAATCTTCTCCTCTAGAATATTAAAAAATAATAATAAAAGGAACACACATCAAAAAAACTTTTTATTAAAATCATAAAATATACCTTCATACAATAATTATCCCAGAAAAAAAAAAAAAACCCTCACACCACAAACTCATGTTTCCAAAGAACATAAAAACATGCCATCATAAATTGTCTTTCTTATTTGAAAAAAGAAATACTAGAAAATTTTCTTCTTCATAGACTATTTTAATGTATTTCCATTATTCAGCTGATTAGGGTACTCTGCATATACCAAAGCCATCTCTATTGCTAAAAGAAAGGCCTGAATAACAATGTTGCTACTTTTTTTTTTCTAGCAGACGGCAATGATTTTTTATTTTTATTTTTATGGATTACTAATATTTCTGACTTCTGAGAAGTTTAAATTCGACACTTCTGGGAGTATCTGAACATTTATCTTAACCGCTAATAGCTTTTCTGTGGCCATGACTCACGAGGCAATTCTCGACACTTCTGACAGCTATAACCAATGATCTGTTACATGTCAAATACTTGCATATTTAAGGGTTTTTCCTCCAACTGAGTTGCTACAGGATACATGGAATTGTTGGCTGATATGGATTATGCCTGGTTTGATTTTGTCTTTAAAAGTGAATGAATTTCAACTTAGCCATGATTTGCATGAGCACGCATTTTTTTTCTTTATACTGTGGGTTCAAGAAAATATCCACTATCCATCATATCGTCTGATATGCTTCCAGCTCTTGACTATTCCTATTGGCTTCTTTCTTGTTGTTCTCAACATTCATTCTTTTCCATTAGATGGCCTAATTAGTTGTGTAACATGTAAAGGTCTGCTTTGTTGTTCAGGCAATATTTCAGAGGTATCCACGGCCAGAGAAAGAATATCAGTCATTTTCTCTCATATACAATGATAGGTCTTTGGATGTGGTGAGCTTTTCATTTTTCATGATGTTTATTTCTCTTGGAAACAGAATATTAATTTATATGAGCCATGGGATCCATTTCTGTTCTTGATTTGAATTCATTTTTTTATATTAAATGGGGGCCAAAGTTTTACTATTAGCATGCCTTCCATTATTGCTCATACATCAATTCTAGCCATAACTGGTTCACGATATTGTTTATCAGTTCTGCAATTTTTCTTGTAGATATGCAAGGATAAGGACGAGGCTGAAGTCTGGTTTGTTGCCCTGAAAGCATTAACTTCACAGGGAAATTATCGGAAATGGAAAATTGGACTTACGGGTGATAGAACTTTCACTGATACAAATAACTTATGTATATTGCCCCAGAGAATATCTCCATGGATTTCGTCAAATGATATAAGTGATATTTTACATAAGGTTGGACTATTCTTCCTTTACATCCAACTTCCATTATCAAAATCATATTCTTTTTAGGGCAATGACTTAATGCACCTGGCTGCATCCCCTTTTTATTTTAAACTTTTTTTTTTCCAGATTTAAACCATTTGTTTTGCTTAATGTCATGTATTGTATCATGTTACCAAAAATCATTTTCATTTGAAACTTATATTTTGTAAGAAAAAAAATTAGCATCTTTTGAGAGTGAACATATAACTTATATATGTATATATATTTTCAAAATATGTATAGTATATATGTAGTATATAAAAGTTTTCAATACATGTGATTTTCAGAATGATAAATACGTTCGTATGGATAAGTATAATAAATGTTTTATATTTGGAAAAATAGTTTTAAATTTTTTTTAAAAAATGGCTACAGGACATCTCCATGCAGCTACGTGTATTAATCATTGTCCTTCTTTTTATGATTAATTAATGTCTCCTTTTAACTTTTTGTGGGGATCTCAGGATCGTGGAGATATTGAACAAGGTGGCCGATCTGAGATTCCAAGGAAGCCTAGTTTGACAAAGGCAGTTTCTGACGCAGTATTACGAGCAGCAATTGCAAAGGGCTCTAATCACTCAGATTTAGTTGGCAGTGCTCGGAACTCATGTTCATCAACAGCTGGGGATATTTTAAATGGCCGGTGCTCTGCGGCTGATAATGTTCGAGTCAGTCTATCTAGTGCAGTTAGTTCTTCCAGTCAGGGATCTTATCATGATGATTTTGACGCGCTAGGTGATATTTTCATCTGGGGGAAAGGCATAGGACACGGGGTCCTTGGTGGTGGTGTGCTTAGGGATGGAAATTCATCTTCTCCTAAGATGGATGCACTGCTGCCAAAAGCTCTGGAATCAGCGGTGATGCTTGATGTGCACAATATAGCTTGTGGAGATAGGCATGCTGTGTTGGTCACCAAACAGGGGGAGGTCTTCAGCTGGGGAGAGGAGTCAGGTGGAAGGCTTGGTCATGGAGTTGAAGTTGATTTTTCCAACCCTAAGCATGTCAATACACTCAGCGGCTTGAGCATTGAAGTAGTTGCATGTGGGGAGCATCATACTTGTGCTGTTACACTTTCTGGAGATCTTTATACATGGGGGGAAAGCGCTTGTGCTTCTGGTGTTCTTGGACATGGAACCGATGCCAGTCATTGGATTCCAAAAAAAGTTACTGGTCAAATGGAGGGTATGCATGTTTCATCAATTTCTTGCGGCCCTTGGCATACAGCTGTTCTAACTTCTGCAGGCCAATTATTTACATTTGGTGATGGAACTTTTGGTGCTTTGGGTCATGGAGATCGTAAAAGTGTGAGCGTGCCCAGGGAAGTTGAATCACTTAAAGGACTAAGGACTGTAAGAGTAGCCTGTGGTGTTTGGCATACTGCTGCTGTTGTAGAGATTATGGATGAGATTTCTAGCTCTAATGATATTCCGCCTGGAAAACTGTTTACATGGGGTGATGGGGATAAGGCACAACTTGGACATGGTGATAATGAACCTCGACTTGTCCCAGCATGTGTAGCTGCTTTGGTTGAGACACGCTTTTGTCAAGTTGCTTGTGGTCATGAGATTACTGTTGCCCTCTCAACTATTGGGCAAGTCTATGTGATGGGAAGTGCTGAATATGGACAGCTAGGGACTCCTAAAGCTGATGGAAAGGTCCCATCTTGTATAGAAGGAAAATTTTCCCAGAACATTGTAGAAGAGGTATCTTGTGGTTCGTATCATGTTGCAATCTTGACAGCAAGAAATGAAGTTTATACGTGGGGAAAGGGGTCAAATGGCCGTTTAGGCCATGGGGACAATGATGACAGAAATGCTCCAACTCTTGTTGAAGCTCTGAAAGACAAACAAGTTAAGAGTGTTGTGTGTGGTTCAAACTTCACCGCAGCTATCTGTCTTCACAAATGGGCTTCTGGTGTTGATCACTCTATCTGCACTGGTTGTCATAACGCATTTGGTTTCAGAAGAAAGCGTCATAACTGCTATAATTGTGGCTTAGTCTTTTGCAAAGCATGCAGCAGTAGAAAATCAGCTAGAGCTTCTTTGGCTCCGAATATTAGCAAGCCTTACCGTGTATGTGATGACTGTTTTACCAAACTTAAGAAGGTCATTGAAGCTGGATCGAGTTCTCGAACTGCTAAGAACCAAATTGGAAATGTAGCTCCAGGTTCAAATGAAGTGGGGGAGAGAGAGAGTGTTGATTCTAGGTTGCCAGGGCATCAGTCTAGGCTTTCTTCAGCTGAATCCTTTAAGCAAAATGATGGCAGAAATCCTATGCCCAACAGGAGAACAGAATCACGTGAAAAATGGTCTTCTGCATCCTTTCGTGGAAGTTCTAAGTGGGAGAAGCTATCAAGGTCTTTAGATAAAGCAGTTCCTAGACTGTCTCGGGCAACGTCACCTACCTTGCTCTCTCCACCTACTTCCACTACGACTCTGACTTCTATTGGCCTTCCCTTGACATACAGCCCTACCAATACCTTGGAGCAGACAAATGACAAATCCAGCGAAGTCGTCAAACTGAGGGTGCAGGTAAGTTTTGGTGACAATTCCAATGTTTGCTGATATTTCTGCCTGCTTCTTATTTGAAATTTTGCTTCAGGCTTAGCCGGCAATCTTCCTGGTAGATGCTAATAGTAATCTGTCTTAACAAAGGTTTTGTCTCTATGTTAAATTTTCTCTGTGATGATAGCAAATACATCATGAAATCATTATAGCTCACTTGTACAGAAAATGCCTCTTAGAATCTCAGCAGTACATCCATTCAACTGTTTGGTTAATTTCAGTACTGTGGATTCAAATAGTATTTGAAACACTGGTTCATTTGAATTTCAAGGCAAAAGACTTCCCTTGGGTTCATACTTTAAAACCCTATAAAATTTGGTTGCTATGAAATGAGTCCTCAAGATACTAGTTCATTTGGAACTTAATGCAGATGGGCCTTCCTTATACAAAATTCATGACTACACAATTCTATCACTACGAAAGTGAGTTAAGTTAATTTGAGGTGTTTGGTGGCTTAATTTCATGAGTTCCTCTAAAGTTTGGCCTAATATCACCCATCACTAGTTAAATTTGCAGCAGCCCTGAAGTTTGGCTTTTTCGATCATGCATACCCCACAACTTTGATATATTTCTAGCATTCAACTTATTTATCATACATATCCTTGAACTTAAATTCTCTCTTATGTTTGAAAGTTAGATATTTTTTGAATATGACCAAAATAACTCTCCAAGTTTATAAAAACATCTCTTCAATGTCCACTAATCTGTTACATACTCTCATTTTTGTGGCCTTTATGCTTTCTTAATCTTCTGAAATTTATTAAACTCAAATGTTTTATTTATGTATTAAACATAAATTACATAATGTTTGTTCAAGTTATTAAAAATTAGAAACAAACTGTTTCCTTCGCTCATTTGAAATCATATAAGAATTTCTCATAACTATATAAACAAGTCGAATGCACAAAATACATTAGGCATTGTGAATATTTTTAACCATTAACATATTATATAACTTAAATGCAGATGCATGATAAATAGATGAATAGGCACTGAAGAGATGTTTTTATCAACTTGGATGGTTATTTGTGTCCTATTGGAAAAAAAAAATTTAGTTCCCAACATATGAGAGAGAATTTAGTGTTAGTGTATGCATGATAGACAAGTCAAACATTGGGGTTACATGTGAAATAAATAAAGTTGAGAGGTTTGCATGACAGAGAAAAGTCAAGAGTTCAGGGGTACAGGTGAAATATACAAAGTTATGCACTAGTGGGTGATATTAGGCCAAACCTCAGGGGTAATAATGAAATTTACCTGGTGTTTGGGCAATTCTCTATGTTTAATCAACTTTCTATCTACTTTACCTTAGCATTTTAGAGATGATTATACTCAAAATTATGCTATTTGCTAAAATTCTGAGAACACCGTAGTCGTATAAAATTTAGTTGCTCGTGACTTCTGTATGACATTGTACAATCAAATTTGTTTTCAAGTGCTAAGAAAAATAACCAAGTCAAATCATTTGAAGTTTGTTAGTACTATTCAGGAAGAGCAAGGCTTGGTTTTGTTTGGGGTTCCTACCATATAATCTTCTGTGATGATTGTATGAGCACTGAAGTATTTGTGATTTGATTCATGATTGCAATCCTTCCAACTTGCATGAATCTAATTACTAGCATCGTTGACTTGCTTCTTTTGATTCTATTTTATCAAGGAATTGCTATCGTTTTTACCTGAATTAACATACTTTCACTAGTTTTGGCCGACTCTGATCTTTGAACTTCAATGAGTATAGTTTACCTTCAAGACGAGCCATAATTTGAAAGAATGATTTATGATTTGGTGAAGAAGAAATGTGTATGTCTGTTGATCACATGAATTTGATATTTGTAGAAATTAATCAAAGAATACTAACCACTTGTCAAATAACAAATGATTCCTCAATATGCACAAGTTCCGGTGATATCTTCAAAACATTCATGGGATTGCGGCTTTGTGCGGTTTGTTGGTATGTTGAACTTATGAAGGCTGCTCAGTAGAAGGTGATGTATTTCTTCACACAGGTTGAGGAGCTTACCAAGAAGTCCCAGTCTCTTGAAAGTGAACTAGAAAGAACGCATAAGCAATTGAAGGAGGCCACTCGAATTGCAAGGGAAGAAGCTGCCAAATGCATGGCCGCAAAGGACATGATTAGGTCTCTCACTGGGCAGGTGAAATTATCTTCACAGAAATATGCTGGCTATGGCTTTTTATTTTGTCATATGAAGAAATTGAGGTGTTTTTCTTTTTCTTTTCTTGTTGTCCACTGTTTCTGAATCTATTTATTTGACTGTAACTGAAAAATCAAATCATCTTAAGTTGAATCCATTCACATCAAACCCAAAATATACCACGTATTGGATGGTAGATACAAACTTGATGGATTCATCCTGACATCGCACATGGAGTTTCAACTTTGCCAGCCCTCTTTCTGTTATAGATGCTTCAAATTGGTTTGGACTTTTGATAAGGTTTTCCACATATGTCCAGAGGCAATTGTGCGTGCTATCAAGGTCCATCATATATTCAGTTTCTTTGCTTGCTTCTCCACTGGCAGAGTGGCAATATGCAAAAGGGTGAAAGAGAATAAAAAAGAACTATGAATGCGGGAAATAATATTTTTATATTTTCTGTGGAATTAAGAGATGTTGGGATCTTCATTTTGATTAGTAGAGAGGTGTTTAACATGACAACAAATGGAAGTCCAAAAAATTGTTATTTGGATACTTCTTTCCACTTTATGATGGAAAACATGATGGCCTTAATTATTTAGACATGAAATGGTAATTAGGGCTTAGTACATATAATAGCCACTAAGGCAGAGGTTATTTTATGCATATTTAAAATATTTTAACATTTTATTATTTGATTTAGGGTTTGATGTCATCAGGTGATCATAATAAAGATCAACTTGATGGATACCATAAATTGGATATTTGATTTCTTTATACTATTATATTAGGGATTTTCGTTTATAGTTCATGTAAATTGGAGTTTTATTTTGCATGTTGGTCTTTGTAAATATAATTACTGCCGTTTCTTCTTTCTTTTTCTCTGAGCATTCTGCCCCTCTAATTCTTCCCTTTTGCTTCTCCTTCTCCAATGGCGGAGCTTACCTTTGATTATGCATTCTTGTTCCATGTCACTTAATTCTTGTTTTGTAACCTTGATGTATTTGCATTTTAGACCTTAAGTTTTGCGTATTTACATTTTAAACCCTGCAATTTTTCATTTGCTGTAGGTTAAAAATTGCCGTTAATTATTTATTAATGGTTGTTAGTGGCAAAGTCTTTTTTGCAAAACATACTTAAACTTGAGTTTGATGTGTAAATATGAAAATTCTGTCTGACTTGTATATCGAGAACTTGTAAAGTCTATTATAAAATAATTTTTAAAAATTCTATAAAATATCAATAAATTTCACTTTTCTAAAATATTCCTAACATTAAATAAGTTAATTTTTATCTGTCAAAATTTGCAAATTCTATTAATAAATAATACTTGAATTTATTTTTAAAAGAAAATATGAAAATTATCTTTTAAATATAGAAATAAAATTTCTATGTTTTATGATATTTTATTTTATTTTTCTTTTACGATACAAAAATTTAATGAGAATTGGCGAAATCTGGTTATTTGAAAGATACTAAATTGACATTTTTTAATATTTCTGAAAAAAATACATTTTTGAATGACATTGAATTGATTTGTTTAATGTAATTAATATTTTTAAAAACACTTATATTTAATATTGTTGTATTTTTATTTTGTATTGTAAAAAATTCTAATATTATTTATCATGAAATTTTTCAAAATTTGGAAATCTTCCAATTAGGAATATCAAAAAACGGAATTTTTTTTTATAATTTAGGGTGTTTTTCTATTCCTTTTATTATAAATCAACTTACATTTTTTGCATTTTAGACCTTGCAAGTTTCCTATTTGCAAGTTAGACTTTGAAGTTTTTGTATTTATACATTATAAAAAGTTTATTTACACGTTATAAAAGGTTTGTATGTTTCACAAATAGACGCTGCAGTTAACAACCATTAACAAGTAGATTACAATAAGATTTCAAACGCAACAAAGGAAAACTTTCAGAATCTAAAATGCAAACGTGTATAATGTAGCAAGCCCATTGATGCAAGACGAGTAGAGGAGAAGAAAGAAGAAAGAGAAAGGATCCTCTCAAGGGAAAAAGGACAATTCGCAAACTTGCTCTAGAAGTAAACTTGCGTACAAAGAGATAATTAAAAAACAAAAACCCAATAATTTAAATTGTTCATAAAAAAAATTTCTAATTTCTACGATTGTGCCTCGAATAGGTACAGAGCAGGCGCATGTCAACATGATCTTCATCACCCATGTACTTGGGATGACCTAAGGCGGTGGTTTTTTTTTCCCCCTCTCTCTAGTTGGTCTGCAGTCCACACATACTTTCGTGTTAATACTGCTTATGCTACACTAGGTGCTTCTATCAGTCTTCTAATTTGTGTTCATCTGGTTGGCCACTTGCTATATCTAAAAGGTGAACAAAGAGGCAGGAAATACATTTTCCTAGCAGTAACGAATTGCTTAGGCTTCTAATATCAGTAGCTTTTGAGGTTTTGGCAGTTAAAGGATATTGCTGCAAGGGCTCCTGAAGGGACGCACACTTTCAACTTCCTGAACTTGGATGGAGATGAACAAGCAAGCAAAATAAACCCTTCTCATGAATCAGATTCTAATGGCCATGTGAGTAACCCAGGGTCGCCAAATGGAACCAATACACAGGCAGAAGAGATTCAGTGGGTAGAACAAGATGAGGCAGGTGTGTACATTACTCTTTCACACCTGCCTGGTGGTGGTCAAGAACTCAAGAGGGTCCGTTTCAGGTAAGATTAATGCCATTATGATTTATTTTGGTCAATTCTATTCATCAGAGTTCCATTTGGACACATAGGAAGATTGAAACGTGACAATAGGTCTCAATCAAAGTGGAGACAATGTTTGGCTGATTCTACTTGGTTTTCATAATAGAATTGTGCTTGGATTCTCAAAACCACAAAAGATTGGCAGGTTAATAGTTTATTTCTATTTTTTTAATTGGGATTTGCTGATTTCCTTCTTTTGGGGCCTATAGCAATGCTTAAATATTATAATCAATGCTTGAATTGTTTTGGATCATTTTTTACTAGATCTTGGTGGGTGTTGACAGTAAAAAGAAATTTAGCGGGAAACAAGCAGAGATATGGTGGACAGAAAACAAGGCAAGGATTTACAAGGAATACAACATCTTGACTGCGGGAAAACCCTCAGCATCAGGTTCAAATGACAGTGGCACCTTATCAGCATCATGTTCAAATGAAAGATAAGTACATTTTTTTCACATCTGGTGGGGCCTAACACCATCAAATCCATATACGTTGAAGCAGGAGCTCAGAAGTGCTTAATAGACAGGCAATGTATGGTAATAATTATGTATCTCTTCTTCAGGTTATTAATTCACATTCATTTTCATTTTTTAACCGTTCTCTTCTGCTGAGTTGTCCATTTTTTTCAATTTTTCTCAGCAGATCTATTCCTTCCCTGTATCTTTGGTTTTCTTTTTCAATTTCTCCTTGTGAAGTATTACTGCTTTCTGTTAAAGGACATGAGAGAAGTTTTAATCCCCTCGACGCTTGTGTTGAAACATAGTGATAGTTACTTGGCCAGGTAATCCATGAATTTTACAATGAGAAGAATGGGCAAAAGGAAGAAATGTTGACTCGCCTTCAGTTATCAGTTTTTGCTTTTCATCGTCCGGGTCGAGTTGTCATTTAATGCAACGTTGCATTGAGCCTCATTTATAAATGTATAAATTATATAATTTAGATAGTTTACATGTTATAAAAACAACTTTAAATTTATTATTTATATTAAACTATCATATTACGTTAATTTTGTACCATTTCCAAATAGAGCTCATATAGATGCAAATGTGTATGCTAATAAAATAAGTAATTCTAAATACAATAGGTGGAATATGCTATAATTTTATGATCTTACGGGCTTATTTTGAGTCAAATGTGCTGTAAATTTTGGTACATGTAAATGTACATAATCAAAACACTATATGTAGAAAAATGGCAAATACTTACTATAAATGGAAAGGACAAGGAAAATTGAAGAAGAAAACCTGGAAATGCATATTCATGATTTACTTGATGGGTTGAGACTCAATGCATTGAGGACTTGGTTTTTTGCAAATTAAATGCTGTTTTGGAAATTTAAATTGTCCCAACTCCGGAGAAAACGTTTAAACAGTAAAACACTTGTGAAACTAATTTGATCACCTGTTTTGGCTGGCGAATGTCCACAATTAACCGGAGCTCAAGAAAACACAGGTAGACAGCATTTGAGAAGTTGGCTATTGTCCGTAGCATGTATTTGTGAAGGAGAGTTTTCCACCTACAGTTGCTTGTTTGCAGTGGCCTGGATTGTGCCGACCTACGAAGTTGTCTGTCCAGATGCGTATTTTGGGTGTCATACAGATGGAAAAGGGTCCGGCCGCAAACATTAGCAAAGAAACGACAGTTACCATGAGATCATCTAGCTGGATTAATTCCCCACTATAAATGGTGGGGGGAAAAGACGCTTATTTTTCTCAAACAACATATCGCTCGAACTTGATACTTTTATACTTCTGGCTCCTCGAAGGGATCTCTCCAGAGCAACGGAAGGAAAGTAACGCGCTACTACAAGCAGAAACAAAAAAGATACGTGGGCAAATATCATTGCTATCATAACCAGTGTTATCAGAACCGGACCGGACCGGCCGGTCGAACCGGTTCGACCGGGAACCGGCCCTGAGTCCGGTTCGATTACACTCGGTTCGGTTCAATCCAAATGAACCATTCAAACCGTATGAACCGCGGTCCAACCGTGATAGATGGTCAAACCGGGTTAAGCCGGTTCGACAATAAACAGCGCACGATCTCTGTCTTCCCACCCAAATTGCTTCCTGCCTGCTCCAGATCGTCTTCCCACCCAAATTGCTTCCTGCCTGCCCTAGCCGGTGAGTGGAGCTTTGGATATGGGCATTTTGCCTTGCTGCTACTGATTAGCGGGATTTTGAAAGAGGCGATAAGGGGCGGTAAGTTGCGATGGTCGCCGGAATTAACGAAGGCAGCTGGTTCTCAAGATGGGTTGTGAATTGTAGAGGATGAAGGCTGCCTATTTCCTGAGCCCGGTGCTTGAATCAGAGATGCAGAGGTATTCTGGATTGCCATTCGTTGCTTAATGCATGTGAGCAGGTGCTGTCGATTAGGGAATTTTGCTTGGATGGATGATTTGCAAAGGCTCGGCGATGAGGAGTTCTAAAGTGGAACAGGAGCGGAGGTGGGGAGGGACGAGGGAGCGGAGGGCGGCGATCTCTTTGGCACCGAAGAAGAAGGAGCGTTGGAGCATCTGATCCAGGGGTATGATGGTGCCCTTGGTGTCGGCCACCTCGTCGTATTCCCGGTGCGCGAATGTCACGCACGGCGGGTCGCGCGAGGAGAAAAGGTGGCGGTCCCACACGGGGAGGACGGAGGGGGCGGATGCGCCCCTTGGGAGCTCGCTGACGGCAGTCATGAAGAGGACCAGCCCTTGGGCGTCGCTCATGGTGTGGTTGAGGCGGAGGGCAAAGACGAAACCGCCGCAAGTTAGGCGGGTGAGCTGAATCAAAAGCAGGGGAGAGTGAAGCACGCCGGTAGTTCTCGGAACGTCGTAGAGAAGTTGTTCGAGGCAAGGGAAAGGCGGGTGAAGGGAATCGCCAAACTGCTCAAGGCTCACGTCCGCATCCGCCTCGATGAACACGACGCCTTCCCCGGTGCACTCCACTGCCAGCTTGCAACCAGCAACCTCCCTCAGCCTCCCGGCAAAAGGGTAATAGAAGACCAGCACCTCTGCTAAGGCGTCTCTGATGACTCTAGCAGGATCACGGCCGGCAGCAACCATGGAAGAGAAAGGTGGGTGGTTGCAGTAGAAATAGATGGCAGGGATGTGGAAGCGGAGTCCTTCCTGGTCATCCAAGTCTGAGAGGAGCTTGAATTCATGAGGGGTGGGCTTGGCGGGAGGCACAAGTACTGCGTCGCGCCTTCAGACGGAGTAGTTGGGAGGAGGTGACGGAGAAGCCATGATGATACGATGATACGATGTTGCTGCCGCTTTGCTTTAATTTGTTGTTGGCGCTGGTGAATAACGATGCACCACTGTTTTGCATGTTTTATTATGATAATTAAAGTTATAAATACATATTAAAAAATATATAATTAATTTAAAATAATTATACATTTATGACATCATAAATATGTTATGCTGACGTCACCGGTTCAAACCGGTTTATTTAACCGGTCGAACCGGTTCGAACCAGACCAGTTCTTTTACCGGTTCAATCACCGGTTCGGTTCTGACAACATTGATCATAACACGTTATTGTTTCATTCTTTTAAACCACCGGCAAGCATGTCCTTCGCCAGAAGCAAGGGCAATGCGATTAACATGACAAAGAAATCGGAGTTTGGATAATAGCATGGATGGGAAATGTCTATTCACTTTATTGAGGATTGCATTGCCCTTTAAACTTTTTTTTCCAATTGGTTTTATCAGGAGGAAATACACGATGGGCTGATGACGTGGATACAAATGAAATTTTTATCGCAGCAACTGAAGTTCTAATCTCTTTGGAAATTAAAGAGGACAGACAGGACCAGTAAACAGGTATAAGTGGATTTCTGGGCCTGAGTGGACAGCTTAAGATTTTCGGCTCAAGTGGTATCAGAGCCGTGACGCCAACCTCGGCTTGGTGTAGGGGTTCGAGTCTCGCGGGCTTTCCTCTGTAGCTCCCGCAATGAGTCCCGATTTCTGGGCCTAACCAGATAGCTTAAGCTCTGCAGCTCAAGCGCGCAGGCTTTTGAGGATCGCTACTTTATTGACTTATCGAATCCAAAACTCATGCATCATCTTGGAATGTCTCAAGTAATCAGCGCAGATGCCTAAGACACTGATGGTCCCTACCTCTCTTAGTCTGGACTAAAGAGCACCAGAACAGCTTTCTCTTTCAACATCAGGGACGGCCACCATGCCACCGAAGCCCTTCTTCTTTGTGCACTTCACTTTCTGTCGCCTTATAAACTGAGCCTTGAAGAAATACGCTTCCAAATGCTCTGAGAGAGTAGTAGCCTGTGTTGGCTTCAATTTTTGTAAATTCCTCTGTAAGTGACACAGCCCTTCCACCATGTTCCATGTCAGAGTTACAAGTCCTCTACCCGTGCCCGTAAAAGTGTACCAACTGCAGCTTTCTAGAACTTCAATCGCCCTTTTCAAGTGTTGATGTGGTCCAAAAATCTTGAAGGACAGATGACGTATCCTTGATGCTCAACACTCTTGTACCTGTTAGGTCAAATAAACCCTTTGCTCTTGAATGACGAACAAGGACCTCTTGCTTTACGAATCAGCCAAGACCCCCATCTAAAACCAGACACGTCAGGAGTTGAACAGATGATACTGCTCAAAGAATTCAATTATGTTTCTAGAAACTTCAAAGCAACGCCTGGCCAGACAGGCCCTTAATTGACTTGGAAAATATGCATCGTGGACCAAGACGTGGAACAACTGAGCTGAGCTCGTACGCAAAGTCCAATCTCTAACCATCCATCTCAATTGAACTGCACCCAGCTACTTTCCTCATCATATTCTCATCCTCACACTCCATTGCTCTAGCAGCATCATCCCATCTCCCTGAAGCAGCATATGTGCCCGATAGAAGGATAGAGTCTGTGGGATGCTTTTCATTCGATTCCGTAAGCGATGTAGTTATAGATTCACCCAATTTGGCGTCTCCATGAATCCTACAAGCTGCAAGCAGGGATCGCCATGCAGTGGCATCCGCTGCAATGGGCAACATCTTTATCAGCTCGCGGGCCTCCGCTAGCAGCCCAGCACGCCCTAAAAGGTCAATCATACAACCATAGTGTTCGATCCTTGGCCAAAGTCTATATTCTTGAACCATGCTCTCAAAGCATTTCTTCGCCTCCATTAACAGTCCTCCATGGCTGCAAGCACTCAATACTGCCAAGAAGGTGACCTCATTAGGTCTGATTCCTCTCTCCAACATCTCATAGAACAATTGGAGTGCATTTCTCGTCTGCCCATGTAACCCAAATCCAGCAATCATAGCTGTCCAGGACTTCACGTCCCTGCTATGCATCTCATTAAAAACTTCAGCAGCCTTCTCTATGAGGCCACACTTGGAGTACATATCCAGAAGAGCTGTGCCAAGGACAGCATCCAGTTCTAGATGCTCGTCTTCTACATACTGATGGACGTGCTGGCCCACAGCTAGAGATCCTGAGGCTGCACATGCTGAAAGCAATCCTACCACTGTAGCTGAATTTGGTTTCATATCTTCGCCTTTCATTAGTTGTAACAGAGCAAAGGATTCCTCCATTAGACCTCTTTTAACATATCCATCAATGATGCAATTCCATAAAACAACATCTTTCGTGGGTACCCGATCAAATAGTTGCCTTGCAGAAGCTATACAGTTGGATTTTGCATACGTTGAGACAATGGCTGTCACCACATTCAAATCCAAACAAGTACCATACTTAATACAGTAACAATGGATAGATTCCACATTGCCCGCATCACCGGAAGCCGAGATTACAGTGGTGAGTGTCGTAGGACTACCCATGGGACCAACCAAAAGCATCTTTTTGAACAATTTGATCACTTCTCTGTGTTTTGACGCTTGAAGATAACCACCCATCAAGGCATTCCAAGAAACTACATCTCGTCTGTGAGGAGCCTCATCAAACGCTTTGTGGGCATCTCCAACTCTCCCACAAACGCAGTACAAGTGCAGCAGGGTATTCCTTAAATCTAAGAACAACTCGAATCCAGACTTGATAACAATTCCATGAATGCATCGGCCAGTCAAGAGGGCAAACTCCCGGGCGCAGGATTTAAGGGGAGAAATAAAAGAGAACCGATCCAAAGAGATTCCTCGAGCCCTAATCACGTTGAACAGAACAATAGCTTCTTTTGGGTTTTCGCTCATGGAATGGCCTCGGAGCATGGTGTTGAAAATGAAGAGATTTGGGCGAGGGGCGTGGTTGAAGATGAAGCGAGCATATGAAATGTCGTCTGTTATGGAAGCTGCGAGAAGCTTGCTGAGGGGGAAGGTGATGAGATCGAGGCCAGTCTTTATCATGCCGGCGTGGATTTGAGACACCTGCGAGGTTCGCTTGCATGATTTCAACAGATTAACTACGTTGGAGATCTGGAAAAGCTTTTTTTGGGTGGGTTCAACGTCGAACATTTGAGTTCTCGCGGGAAGATGAAGTGGCGCTGGCAACTGTCAATCATATGATTTCCAGAAACATGGTTGGCAGATTCTAAATTTATATATAATTTCATCAATTTCATTATTTCAATGCCTAATTCAAATTAGAGAACAAAATCAATGTCCTCTAATTTAATTACATAATAATAAACATGATATTAGAATCTTTAACTCCATTAAAAACGAGTAATCTACTTTTGTTGATTTGGAATAGGACGGTCTTTGCAAGCGTATTTTGTAGATTAAGATTAATTTAAAACCAAAATTATATTGAATAAAAAAGTCTTTTATTTTTATCTAAATGAATTATGCTGATTTTTATTTTTATTATGTGGTTTAATAATATAATAAAAATTAAATGGCTTAGATTATTATATAAGACACGTCGCAACGTAACGGTCGTCTTTTAGGGTTTAACAAAAAACTAAAACCCTACTCTTTCTTCCCTTGTTCCATTCTGTTTCCCCCTCTGCACTTCCATTTCGGACCTTGAACTCGCCGTCAATGGCGTCGTCCCAATATTACCAGAACATCTACGATGTGAGATTGAAGCCCCGGCTGCTGAAATCAATCATAAGAGATCGTCTCCCCGGCGAGAAGCACCCGTTTCGCGCCCACTCCGATCTCTCCTACATCGTCTCATTGCTCGAAACTCACGGCCTTCTGTCGGAGTCGTTTCCAGATGAGACCGCTGACTTGCGGCTGGCAGAGAGCTGGAAATCCACCGTCGACGAATGGGTCGAGCGCTTGCTGTCGCTCGTTTCGAGCAAAATGGTGATTATCTTAGTATCTCGTGCCTCCCACAAGCCTCAAATTGCTAATGTGAACCTTGCTGTTTAGGAATCATAAGCTACTTTGCTGTGTGCAATCACAATATGTTCGGCAAGAAGCGGGGTGATCAGAACTGCTTTTCTGGTACGGCAGCCATCTTGCTGTCAGTAATCCAGGTTCCAAATTTGCCTACAGAATAAGAGAATAATTGGAGCTATTGAACGAGACAGCACTGTAGTATAGTTCAAAGTTTCCAATCGATTTTATATATCTGCCCAGTCGGTCACCCACTAGATGAATGGTTCGAAACCACTGCTGCTGGTTGGAGTTGGTGGGGGAGCTAAATGGTAGTATTTTGTAGCTGCCTTCCCGAGTTCCCATTAATATTTGTCGTTTACCAGCATGAAAACTCAATTCCTGTTATGGCGCTGGAATATTCTTCCTCCATCTTCTTATTTAACAAGTTTCTACTATTGTACTACAGGTGCTTTTGGAAAGTGATAAAACTTTTGTTGAAAAGTTTTTGGTGTAAAAGTTTTTGAAACTGGAGAAAATGACATAATATAATAAGGATAATGATGAGAAATAAAGAGAATAAAGTTAAAATAGATAAGTTAGTTGTATAAGTAGTAATGTAGAAATGATTGAAAATATGATAGTTTATATAGGAAGATGTGAATAAATAATTAATAAATAGAATAGTCACAGAGAGTAAAAAGTTTTAGGTGAAGAGTTTTAACTTTTAACAAACACACCCTACAGCAAAAAGCACCACTAGCAAGCATGCACCGTAGCCACCAATGCGAATGTGACTTGGAAATGAGTAGGATTCTGTTGGCTAAAGAGCATTTGCTTGATTTTTTTTTTTTTCCATGCACTGCTATTGGTGTGTTCATCAGCTCCCCAGCATTTTTATGAGGACACATACCCTTGATCAACAGAGTGCTGCAGTTGAATGATGGCAGACTGTTGGGTTATCCTCAGTCTGGGAGTCCCTGATTGTGCTCCAGAATACTTTCTTCCCACCTTCATGGGAACTTTTTCCTTTTATTTGTATTGTTATTTCTGGATAAAACAACATCCTTTTGATTGACAACTTTGCGATCATCATGAAGAAGGTGAAATTTTCCATTTCCGAAAGTGGCCTCTGCTCTATTAAATTATGTGTTATTTTGTAGTATCCCATATTTTCATTCAATATTTGTGAGAATTAATCTCTATTGGATCACTTTTCTTTTGTTGCATCCTAGCCAGATAAATGCTGGGCAGGTGTTGGCTTGCTAGGCGTGACTTGTAAAGAGTGTAGCTCAGATCGTTTTCTAGCATCACATTCCATCTGGTTCCAGAATCTTGTTTCACAAATTCAGGTGGTTTGTCTCCTCTCCATCCAGTTCTTTAGCATCCTTCCTGGGTTTTTTTTTCTCAATACTAGTAAGGATATTTGGGTAACTCTTTCATGTAAGTTGTTAAAATTTATGTATTTAGTCCATTGATGGATAATGAAACTTTTTCATGTAAGAAGACCAGAATTTCCCATCCAAATAGTTTTTATCTGATTGGTACATTTATAGAGTGCACTAGGAGAGCACCTCCTACTCTTCCATCTGGCTACAGTTTTCTAGACATTATCTCAATCTTTCCACTCTTTTGAATTATCAGTCCTTGATGTAAATGTGATCCTATTTGGAAACTGAATTTTATTTTGGTTTTATTGATTCTTTCTTGAAACCTGAGGACCTCTTTGGATTGGTTGCATGAAAACATTGCATGAGTGAATTTAAACAGGATATGCTAAGATATTTTCCTCTTATCAAAATCAGATAAAGATTACCTAGTTATCTCTACTTTTTTTATTGTCAAACATGTCATTCTGTCATCATCCCTTCCAATACGATAAAACCTGTGTTTGTATAATTAATCTTTTTTTTTTGTGACCATTCTTCTGTTTTTCTTTTCCATTGTTCTATTTTCTCCCATTACATTATTGACATTATTTTCATTTCTATTAACATTATTTTCTCAAATATCTAAGATGAGATTACGTTCCCTCCATAAATTCCAAACACATGCATAGATTGTAATGTGCTTAACATGGTTTGGGCTTTGTGTTTATGCCCTTTCTAGCCTAATAGAAGCAATGTAATTTGCAAATAGCATGCACCAGGTGATATAATTTTTCAGAAATGCCTTATTAGCTCATTCGTGAATATTTAAGACAAAATTAAAGAAATAAGGGTTTTGCAGTGGCCTTTGATGAAATCACAGCAGTTGGAAACTTTTCTTTCTGCTGATGGTCCTCATAATGGATATTTCTTAGTCAATGATCTTATAAAAAATGTGGCAGCAGTTAGTTAAAGAAACATTTGGCTGTGAAGTATCTTCTGAAAATGAAAAACTTTTTAAACATTCAGCTTATCACTAAAGCAGGGCTACCCTGCTGCTTGAACAGTTCTCATCTTCAAGTAGTATCTGTCTTTTCATGTCCTTCCAATGCATGTCTAATGCACAAGCCTGCTGTTCTGCTTATGTAGCTTTAATTGGATGGTTAGCAAAGATCTTCTATTGTAGCTTTAATATATATATATATATATATATATATATATCTTTTTTAATTGTTAATTGATTCAAAAATCAAACCTGGCCATTTTTATGGTTATTCTAATATTTATTTATGTCATTATGTTTATATTTGAATTTTTTTGGGATTTATTGCAAATTATTAGTGGCTATCTTTTGTTACATTCTTCACATGAGAGTTTCATTGACCCTTCAATTTTTTTGATGTTGATAGCAGCCAGCTTCTGATGCTAGTTTTGTCAAGGTGGCTTCTTGTGCTTCCTTATCTGATTTGTTCAGAAGGTATGTCACATTAGATCCTTTATGTAAGAACTGTAAAAACATAATAGTTGTCCTTTAATAGTTACTTTTAAAAAAAATTCTCCTCGTGATAGAGATTACATTCGGTATGACCCAAACATGAAGATCTAAGCATGCATCGCTATAAACATCAGTGTTTGTATCCCTTTTTTTTTTATATCTAGAACAGCTAGGATATGGGAAACATGTATTGGTCAACCCATTCGGCCATTAATGTAGAGGTATTGAAAGTGGCATAGGTTAGAGGATGGGCCTTGACATAATGGTAAGACTTGCAGCCTTTTGCTACTGGAAGTTGCAAGTTAGAATCATGGGAAATGATCTCTTCGTAAAAACAAGGGTAGGGCTGCATACATGGACTCCCCTCTCTAGACCACACAATGTGTGGGAACTCTATTCACTAGGTCAGCTGAGATCTGCAGAGCTCTCAAGTTACTTATATCTTATCATTTTGATATCAACTTAAGATAAAAATGCTGCATTATGATATTTTTTTGCCACAATAAACCGTCATGTCTAGTTTGGGACTTTTCTGCCGTTAGTAATTGAATCTTTCTGAGCCTGCATGAAGTTGCCTGTTGAATTCTTTGAGAGATGTTCAAATTGGATCATCTGAGATCTCCCATTATTACATTGAATTTTCCTCTGTTTGACAGAACTGTGCATAAGCTTTTCTTAAACCATTGGTTCAATATTCAACTATTGCACAATTTTAAAGCAAAAACGTATGCAATCAAAGATGAGAGGGATATTTAGCATGGAAAAGATTGTGCATCAATATTTTTTTTATTTCTTACCTCTATCAAATAAGTCATTTTGTATTTGAAAACTTTAAGGCAAATATATATTTTTTTATTCTATGAGTTGGATCTGTTTGTCTAGTAAGTGAGTTTTCATTTTTAGCACATATCATAACCAGTATGTTTTTAGGTCATGTCTTTAGCCTGTAAGATTTTAAAAGTCAATTTTATTGAAAACTTTATTTTCTTATCATTTTAAATTGACTTACTTCCATGCCAATTAATTTGTTGTGTAAGGTTGGCTCATTTTCCTAATGCAAAGAAAGATGGCATCTCGCAAGCTGGAAAACTCATTCAGCCAGTTCTGAAATTGTTGAGTGAGGATGGATCAGAGGATGTATGGGTTAGTGCCCTGATTTTCTGTACAATTGAATGGTTTATTATCCTTTGCTGTTCTTTTGGATTACACCCTGTTTACTCTATCAATGAGTTTGTTTTCGTAACTCTATGCTTTGGAAATCTCTGACCTGCAAACCTTCAGAGTATCCCATTGGATGGATGCGTTGCAGCACATTGATATATTGCACGGGTGTAAGAGTCGTTGTAAAATTTATGTGACTCTATAACCTAGTTCCAGAACAATGGAGTTGTATCCTTTTCTAAAAGTATTAATTTACCTGCATTATGTTCCACTTAAGTCATGGATTGGCCTTATTATTTTCCATGTGGCCAGCATGAACTCTATAAGCGCATCCAATTACCATGGTGGATTTCACTCAAACATCATTCTTATTATAACATTTTTAAATGTTATCGGAACTTATGATCACTGATTTCAGATACATTGGCCAGAAATATCTTAGTGTTCAACCTCAGTGGAACTGGTTTAAAACGTAAACTGCTAGGTTTTTGCATGCCAATGTATTTGGATAATATTTATGCCACTTTAAACCAATCCAACCCACCCATTATCTTTAATAATATTTTTTAGCGAAAATTATAAAAAGAACACCTTGTTAGGATACTTTGGCATGCCATAATATACACAAGCTCACTTGATTGCTCTAAGTTCAACATTTTGAACTGGTTCCATAGAAGTTAAACCGGATCTTAGATATTGCTTAATGATATCCAATGAGAGAAAGATCGTTTGAGCATTGGGGAAAAATAATTGATTTTGCCAACAGAACTTCTGGATATTTTAGTGACGTGCAAACACAAACATCTAAAATACAAAATTATCATGCATAAAAACTTTCTTTTGTGTTAGAGATATACAGCATATTATAAATGAAATGTGAATGATATTGCCCCTTATGGTAGGGATGTAGATCCAAGGGCATCTGCCACTGTGCTAGACATGAAGCATAAATGGCTTTAATTTTAAATACGTTTTCTAATAGAATACAACTTGGAGGATACAACGGTCTATGGCTAGTGGTTCCCTGCTTAAACTTTAATTTGTCGCATTTATAAAGAAATGCATGCAGATGAGTGAAAATACGGTTGATTTTTTAATTCTTAAAAATAAGTTTTAAATAGGACAAAATTAATGTAAGACTTGTCGGTCAACCTATTAAAGTCTTGATGTTTCAAAATCATAGCTGCTAGTATATATTATATAGTGCAAGAGCAAGTAATTAGCATACATATTATGGAGATACAGAAAAGAAATTGCTCCTCATTTATGCCATATCAATTACTCCACAAAAATATATTAGAAAATATACATTGTTTATATGAAATCATTGCTTGAGTAATCAATGAGTTGTCCACTTACGTCAATTAGTTGCCTAATTGGGTATGAAATTGTGCTACTTGTTTTATGATGAGTCTAGAGGAACACATAAATGAGGCCTGGAGGATTGTTTATCATTGAATATTTATCCAAAATCTTCGCCTTTTATTATTGAATTTTTATGTAATGGATGAAGTAGATTTCCCATCAATCATCGGTAAATACCAAATGGGTAGGGTTTCATGAAATGTGATAGTGTGTAGATATAGTTGATTCCACGTAGTGGATATAAAATAAGTTGATGTAATGTTATGAATTGCTTACTTGGTCCAATCACCGCACCACGTAAGAATCTTTAAAGTGAAGAACTGAGTAATTTGGCTGTTTTTTGGAGTTCTACCCATTTTTGCATATTTCTATAGACTGCAATTGTTGCAAATGCATATATGAGTTGGCAGCAAAGCAGAAACATTAACAGTGCTATTTGCTGTGGTTTATTATTATGCTCTGGTTTATAGTAAGTTTTAATCATAGCAGTCCATTTTACTTTGCACATATATTTAGATTTGAAGATGTTATCACATCTGTGTAGTTTGCTCCCGCAGGAAGCAACCGTTGATCTATTATGCACCCTCCTCACCTTTTTCCCTTCATCGGTTCAGCGTCATTATGACAGTGTGAGTAGTGGGCTTCAGCTACGCTGGCTTGTAGCTTCTTACTTTTTTACTCCTTTTTCTCCCCTCTCTCTCCCGCGTATATGAGGACCTTCAAGGCTTCAGCTACATTCCTTCTATTCATGTAAAATTTCCTGAAAATACTGCTTCTTTGGAACATTTCCTGCAAATACTGCTGCTTGCATACGTTTCTTTTATCATGTAACACCAGTGTTTCTAATATCTGTAATATCTGCAAAAAAGCGAAATTATCTTTTCTAATGGGCAGCAATAAAAAATGTGTGTGGAATTCGAAAATATATTTAGTTTCCCATGAATATTGATAGTTATTGGTTACTAAGATATCATCCATATTGTCTTATCTTTTCAAAAATGTTGTGGGAATATATTGATAATGCCGTTGACATTATGGAAGATTTATATATTCAAAGAGAAGATCACAAATCTGACCATTCCATTTGGAAACATCTTCTCCTATATTCAGCTTTGAAGGTTCCATTACTGTTTTGTTTATTTATGTTTTTTATTTGAAAAGTTAAGTAAATGTGGGAAACAACCTAAATTGAAATGCGAATGGAAGTGTACTAATTTGTTTTTTCGAAGTCTGGAAGTGTACTAATTTGATAATATTGAAAACAATTTAAATTCTTGTTTTAATTATGGATCATCGATATGTAGTTTTAAAAAATTTAATAATTCTTGTAATAAAAAACTTTTAGTATACTGTGTTTTATTTATAATGGAATTAGAATTAAACAAAATTTTTAATTGATTTTAAAATAAAATGTCATTGATAATTCTAGCTATACTTTTTATATTGCACTTCGCTTTACATCCCTATATTTTTATGATATAAATTTTTTTGTTTTAGTAGACGTTTATATTTATCCTACTATCTAAAAGGTTTCAACAACATTTTTTTCCTAATTTCGAAAAAATTTATTTACCCATAAATTTTTTTGATAAAAAAATATTATCTTCAATAAATGATAAAAGCTTTTTCCCAAGCCACTATCAATATTAAGAACACTGAGTAGCACAAAACACCAAAATAATGATTTGCAATCATGCCATCTGCTGCTCAGGCACACTCCAAAGCTGCACCATTACACCTTCTTTCTAGGCATTCAGGTCTGTTGTTTTATAAATTTTGACGTGTTAAGACTTAAAGAGTATTCAAGAAGACTTATTTTGCTTATTTATGTATCCTGAATAATCTACTTCTAAACAAAATAAACCATAGGAATGAAATTAGAACTTTATATTATTTCAAGTTGTTGACCCTCTGGTATTTAAGGAATGCAATTTTTAAATAGATCATTTATTTTGTTTGAAAATCATTCAAAGGATTCTTTTTTTATTTTTCCTATAATATCTTGTTTTCTGGATATTACTGCCTTTTCAGGCTAATGTGAAATTGCTAAACTTAAGCATGTTACTTGTGGCAGGCAGAATCTGTTATTGTTTCAAAAATTATGTCTGGAAAATGTCTTGCAAATATCTCAAAGGTCAGTGGAGTTGGTTCTTTGGTGTCCTTCATTACAACATCTGTAAGAGCATGTTTATGATCATTATGTCCTTTTGTCATATCCTTTGGTTATCAACAGCTGTATTAGCTGTATGCAAACTTACAGTGCGGTTGATATCCATATCCTGTGTTGCTTGAATATATCCATTTTTCTGTTTTTTGATGTGCAGAAGTTTGCTCAGAGTCTAGCATTACTTCCCAAGGCAAAGGGCAATGAAGATAGTTGGTCCTTCATGATGCAAAGAATTTTGATATCAATAAACACAGACCTTAAGGATGCATTTCAAGGCCTAGAAGAAGGTTGCTCGTATGATTGTTTTGTTCGTAATCTTATCTTTTCCATATTTCCTCAGATCTTGCTAGTTTGTCATTACCTTTTCCATGTTTCCTTAGATCTTTCTCATAATACTGACATTTGTTTCAATACAGGTAAAAGATCTGATGAAATTCATAGGCTCTTGGTTCCTCCAGGGAAAGATCCTCCTCCCCCCCTTGGGGGACAAATCACAAATTGGATTGAACAATTGCTAATGTCCAGAGTGTCTACATTGTTACTTTGCTGTTGTGTGATGCTCACTAATCATTATCCAGTGCAGGTAGTGTCTTTTCTTTTTTATTGTCCTAACTGCAGTTGTTGCTTTCAGTATATAATGCCCTTCATCATTACACCTTCAAAAAATAAAGAATAAAAGTAGAAAGGAAAGAAGAACATATCAAAAAGGAAAAGCCTTTTGATTATTCTAAAGGTGTGTTTGCTTTGGCTTAATGTTTATTCACTTGCTATCATGGAACCTGATTACATGATAAGGACAAAAAGAAGGAAAGAGAAAAGGGAAAACAAAAGCATGTAACTCAACTAGCTGCATCAGATTGACAGTTTATAATCTGAAATTTAAAAAGAATTTCTTGAATTGCTTGGACTGATTCAACTGGCTTGTTGAACAAGTTTTCGCCAGTCTTCTATTTGACTGTTTTTGCTGTCCAGTCCAGTCATGAAAAGTTGTTGCTCTTTATAGGACTTGTTTCTTTATGTGTTGTGTAATTGGTGGTTGGTAGTTTAAAGTTCTCTTTTTATCCTACTTCACTGATTGGTACTAGAAAGCTGATCGTTTTATGTGGGAACATAATCTATCTTGTTCCTTACAGCAGATCTCCCATATATGGATGTGTATATATGATCATCCTACAGGTACACATAGCTATGATGATGATATGATCCAAAGATAACACAAATCTAATTGCAGATGGGCAGCTAATGAATTTCAAATAATTGTTCTGTGCATTTTTGTGTCCCACATGATATTGAATCCTTCTGAATTTCTTTCTGTTTCCCTGCTTCACTTGATCATAATTGTTCCAATTGTGTTTAATGGAAAACCTATCCTCATTGCAAAATCCACCTTAAATGGCAGACCCTGTGCCCCCCATGGATTTGCTGGAGGATAGGATGTCATGTGATATTTTTCAGTTGATGAGCCCTACATGGATGCATTCTTGTGCCTTCTTTGCATGCAAGAACTAACACATCTGGCTTCAATATCTTCAGTTTAGCCTGCCCCAAAGGTTTTACAAATGCGTTCAGGTTCAATGATTGCAGTAGGGCAAAAGGGTCTGCATGAGATAATTTCTGCCCCATTCAGGCATAAAGACTTCCTGTAATCAATGGAGCCATAGTTGGAGTATATCCTTACATATGAGACTCACTATGCACACCAGCCATGATCTGGTACTTTAAAAAAACTCCAGCCAGTGCACATGTAAGCTTTATTCTCTGGGATGACCATAGTTTCCTAGTTTCCCCAAGAAGCATGGTGAGTAAACCAACATAATTGTTCCAAATATATTAGTAACATTTGAGATTATGACTTTATGAGTGGGTAACATGCAATGTTGCAATCCTAGTGGCTTTGCCTTGTGAGCAGTCTCTGTCTCACATCCATTTGAATTCTGAGGCAACTCCTCACACTCTATTTAACAAAATGCAATGCCACTTGCTGGTTCCTACTATAATGCGGTTTAAGTAGACACCTTATGTGATTCTACGGTCAACCACAAAAGTTCATGTGATGTGTTGAATCTGTTGATACATCATGGATATAACAAGATTCCTCTCAAAATCAGGATATGCACTGTATAACCTTATTTGATGTGGTTGTTGGTTTACAGGTAACTGTACCTGTCCTCCCTTTGCTTGCACTAGTCAGGAGAATACTGGATGTTGATGGTTCTCCAAATCTAGAACAATTTACAACTGTCACGCAACAAGAGTTCATCTGTTCTGAGCTTCCAAGACTACACTTGTGTTGTTTGGATCTTCTTCTTGCAATTATTGAACGGCGAGACAGGTAAGATTTTTTTTTTTTTTTCCAATAGATGTTTGTTATGCTGACATGCATTTTGGATGGAAGTACCTGCTTCAGCACTATCCTTACATGCATCAACAGAATGGTCTGCTTTTGGCCCTGGAAGACCAACATGATATATGACACGATATTCTCACGTATTCTTATTATACTTGCTTTATAAAGTAATTCAAAATATGATTTATGATATGGTAGCACTGAGTTACACAATGTTTATGTCTATGTGTCACTTAATAATAGTTTTCCATGTAGATTTTTTATGATCGTTATGTTTTTATAATTATATATTTATATTTTAATGCATTTTTAATATTTTCTAATTATTTGTTAAAAAAAATTGTGTTGCCAATAAATTTCTCCTATAAACAATTTTTTTTTTTTTTTAGCATGACCGGTAAATTGAATTTTATCGATAAAGTGAATGCTGAGAAGGTCTTACAGATAAGAGCAGTGTAGCTGGATTATGCATGAGCAAGTGCAGGACAATTTCAGAGCAAGAAATAGTTATATTATTGAAGAAATTTGTAAACATAATATAAATGTTTGAAACTTCAGTCTATTTGTTGAGGATCTAGCATTCAAGTTTGTGTTTCTGTTTCCTGGTAGCATGAGGCAGCTATTCAAATGAGGAATATTATAAACATTCCTAAAATTTTCCCATATCTTGTACCAGATGTAGTAATGATGCTTCCAGAATGAGAGGTCGCACTAGTACATGAATTCTATTCATTCTATATGCATCTAACTGCTAAAGAATTGGACTCAGTAGCTTTTGTCCTCTTCTAAATTTTTTCCACTGTGAATTGTCATCGTCTACATTTAGTATTGTGAATTGATATTCATATCTTCTTTCTTGAGATACCCATTTCTAAGTGTTGTCAATTTATTTATGCTTGGAAAATGTTTGTTTTATAATTCTAGTATATCAATGTTAAAATGTATGTGGCACCACAATTGTAACTCTACCACAGTCAACTTTCGCCCTATGCTGCTGAAGTTGTGCGACTCCTCAAAGAGCATTTCAGGAGGTGTGCGGCACCTTCTGTGAGAGCAAAGATTTATCTCGTCGTAAAGACTCTACTCATCCGCCTGGGTGTTGGTATGTGGAATAATTTCCCATTTTCATTGAACTTACATTTGTTTTCTGCTTAAATTGATGCCAAGTTTCCTTCGGAGGAAAGAAATGCTTCTTTCAGAAGTAATACTCTGTGATCTTCTTTCATCAATGTTGATGCTATTTTTTAGTACCGCAGAACCACAACAACTCATGATGATCACAAGGTTAGTTTTTGAGTCAAGACCATATGTTGTCAAATAATCACTTTTGATATTAGTGTCAAATAAGAACTCTCAAATTACCTTTCTTGCTAAAACTATTGGAAGCAAGATAGTCAGAATCTTAATTGTGCAGTCAGAGAATTTGTATTCTATTTAGTGCTGGCCATAGTCGAGAAGGCAAAGGACTTCATCTGGCCCTATGGAACTAGATTTAAAAGGTTGAATTCATTTTATCAAAGGTTTGAATCTTAGTGGTGTTTTTATTTTCATCACTGAAACATGATTTAGGCACGAAATTACATTTTAGAGTACAGACTTTGAATCTGTCCTTGGCAAGAAGAAAAAAAAATGGAAATTTGATGCATTGAAATGGTACTACTATAGCACTTTACATGTATTTTTTCTTCCATCCAACATTTATTTCTCATTAATGAAGTAAGGCATTACAAATCAGAAAAAGAAAAAAGGAAAAAAAAATGAAGGCTTCATTACTAATTTAGCAGGGCTGGGCCTTACTCAGGAATTGCTCGGGATCTTGCTCCACAACTGATTGGCATTGCATTTGTTGATCTGGGTTTTATTACCCATGGAAGTGTCTTTGCATCTCAAATAGCATTCCAGCAAAAAGTGGGTATCGAGACCTTACAACAACCTAGATTGAGGAGCACGCCGATATCTGTTCAGATGGCTGCACTAGAAGCACTAAAAGCTCTTCTTACAGTGGTATGTACGACTGTGTCAACTGTCAAGAACCTCTTGCCAGCTTACATTCGCATAAGGAACCTCTGTTTGAACATCAACTTCAAGAAAATAACTGGATCGAACATGGATGCTTCTGTGAGAAATGTGAACATCAATAGCATATGAAAATGCATGTAGACTGTAACTGTTATGAGAACACTCATGGATGTGAAAGCTAATCCGGTGTCTGTGGAGGTCTCTTGGTAATAGCAGTGAATCCCAGTGCCTTCCTTTTGACGAGTGCACTAAGGATGAAGTTGAGTTGGTTATAGATAAGGGCACTTGAAACATTCTGGTTTATCTTTTTGAATGCCCAAATTTAAAAATTGTTTGTCTATTCACTGCCAAGGTGATGCACTTTATATGATCAAGAGGATCTTTGATACCCACCTGTAAAGAGCTTTGATGTCATCAACTCCTTCCATCCCTGCTTTCACTTTCATGTGTAATGCTTTTGTAATGTTCTTTGTATGTTTACAGAGCGGTGCATTAATATCAGAGGATTTGCGGTCCAAAGCAGATTATTGTTTACTAACTGTAGCAGCAGATTCAATTGAAGGGAGATACTTTCATGTGTAATGCTTTTGTAATGTTCTTTGTATGTTTACAGAGTGGTGCATTAATATCAGAGGATTTGCGGTCCAAAGCAGATTATTGTTTACTAACTGTAGCAGCAGATTCAATTGAAGGGAGATGGTTAGATGAAGAAAGGAGGACCACATCAGATGTGCTGACCCCAAATCGAGCAGAATTCCAGCTCACAGCTTTAAGTGCCCTCTTAGCTTCTCTTCTTTCTTCAACCCGTGTTAGGCCACCATATCTATCACAAGGCCTTGTACTTTTCCGTAAAGGTAAACCTATATGATCTACATTATTATTCTTTCATTATTGAAGAGGAAATTTAATTGTAGATTGTAGAGCAAAGCAAGGATTGCCGATTATAACTCTTGGCAAGAGGAGCATCGAGGAACGGAATTGGAATTTGTCCATGGATGAACCTCTGATGTGTTGAGCTGCCTCTGAAGAGAAAAAAAGCTCAAATGTAGAGATGAGCTCAAGTTGAGTCAGCAAACTGAAAATGACTTGTAGCACTCACTGAATGTCATAAATATCTATCATTTAGAATGTTTTTAATAACTGAAGACGGGCTGAGATTTTGCATGAGAAATTTAAAGAAATGAATAAGATACATCAGCTATTAGACATACCGAGTTTCAAAATTTTCATTTAGTCATAAAATTGTGCTAATTAGTTGAATAACCTTATCTTAATTTTATGAGTTCTATTCTGTGTCTGACAAGCTTCTCCTTCTTTGCCTAGATTACATTTAGCCTTTGAGCTCTGCAAAACATCCTATAGAAGTAGTTTTGACAGTCTCTGCTGACTCCCTTGCAGTGCATTGCCTATTTTCAAACCCTAGCTATGATAATCCAGCTATGCATATCAAATACTGGTTACGTACCTATTCTCAAAACCTCCCAGTAAAACTTATTGGAGATTATTATGCTTACCTAACAATCTTGTTAGAGATAATTCCACTTGAGACATTGGCCACCATAAGAATTTCGAGCAATCTCTGCACCTCTATTTCTGCATGTCAGGAGTTGCATAGTATCTGACATGTCCTGCTATAATGACCCTGGTCCTCTCAATCCACTTACAGAGATTTGCTATCCCCACCAAAAAAATTCTGGGGCTAGTTGCTACTTATTTTGATGATATTAAAGCTCTGGCTTCATCTATAGATCATGTGATCAACACATAATTCATGATACAGTCAGGCTAGATGATTGCTTTTAAGTTTATCTTATTCTTTTTCTTCATCCATGTTCGTAATTAATAGTATGATCCCATGATTTTCTGGATAAATAATATAAAAGTGAAGCCATGTCTTTGGGTTGCCTGCTATGTTAAGCTAACCTTGAGTGGCTAATTCTGTGAAGAAAGGAACTTGGCCACTCATGATGATATTTCAAAATGTTTTGCAGGCAGGCGAGAAGCTGGAGCTAAGGTTGCTGACTTCTGTGCTTATGCTCTAATGGCTATGACGGTACTCATGCATCCCAGAGCACTTCCTTTATTTGATTCTCCCTCTGGCAATAGCAGCACAGTCGATGAGGGAATTAGCCGCAGTTTCTTGGACAGTTTTCTGGGAAACGGTGACGAAACAAGACCTCTCTCGACAGATGAACTAGATAAACAAATCAACCAAACTAACAAAAGATTCAACAATGAAATATTGGCTGAAGGTCCCAAGGCATCAAAGTTCTCTGATAAGATGTGGGCTGGTGGCAAAGCCCCTGCTGAAGAAGCAAGGGAACGTGCAGGTATTGCGGATATAGAGATGGGAGGTAGCACAGACAGCAAAGTCATTGTGGAAGAATCAAGAGAAGACGTTAACATTGTCGATGTGGAAATGGGAAGGAATAACATGGTTGAATCAATGTTTTCTGCAGTACCTGTCTCTAGGGTTCATACAGAGGGTTTAGATAGTGCTAGCACAGGTGGCAGAGTTGTTGTAGAAGAATCAAGGGAACACGCTAACATTGTTGATGTGGAAATGGGAAGGCATAACATGGTTGAATCAACATTTTCCGTAGTCCCGGTCTCTGGGGTTCATACAGAGGGTTCGGAGAGTGCTGCAGTGGCATCCAGTGAAGCAATTTTAGCCAGTGGTAAAACGGCACTAGGAACCGGTGATGAGAAAGGGGTTGTTACTTGGATGGATACAGCGGAACCAAAGGGTAGCTCCTTGTCTATTTCAGGTGCATGGGTCGCCGGCAAGGGGAAAGAAGTCATGTTTCATTCTGATTCAGAATCTTTGGATTCATTGCCTGATATCATTGACGGTGATCCTGACGAAGATTAGCAGCCAACGTAAATTTTGGTAGCCAGCTCTATCTATATTCATTGCGGGAACTGTGCATCTTCAGTAATTTATTAGAGGATTATGATGCTAGGAAAACTGTACATTAATTAAGTTGATGTTACATTATAGAGCCGATGAGTGTTGTTCTTAGGTGATATAGGTAAGGTAAATACAGTCAATATTTCAGATGTACCAGAGCTGGAATATAAAAAAGCTGAGTTGGGCGTTTGGGCCTTTTCGCTTTTTGTCCACTACCACCACCCAACCAATAAAGAATCATCCTCCAAACCCAAAAAAAAAATTCTTTTTTCTTTCCACTTTTGGAGAAGGCATAATTCTTTGTGCCAACGTTCGTCTTTTACGATTCCATTAGACCGGTGGATTCTTTGTTGCACCCGAGTAGTCGTTTACATTTTCATTATTTGACGGGATTCTTTATTGTCCACAGCAGGCCCATGGTTGTCCATCAATATGCTTGTCTAATTTTGACGTCGTTTTAATCAAAAGCTAAGCTCATTTACACTGAAACAGTTAATAACATATAAAATTGATAATTCCAAATATGACTAATAGTTTTACCCCTATTTACATATATGACCAAGCATTTGTGCATATAGCAAATAAAACCTCAAATTTGCACTATATTTATTTAGAAATATACGATGGCCCATGTGTTTTTTTTCCAGAATGCCCCCGGCTAAAACCTAAATCCATCTTCCATTTTCACATGTAAAGAATAAATTCTATTGATAGCCGTTTTGCACCAATAATTTGTTCTTTTATCTGGATCTAGGTCTTAGTCAGGGCTATTTGGGCAAAAATATATGATCAAAATGATTATGAAACAAATGTATGGTCATATTCACCTTCTATAAAATGTGTAGTCATATATGGAAATAGAGGTAAAATGTATGGCCATATTTAGAATTATCCCTATAAAATTCCAAAAACATTTAGATTAATCTTCGTAAGTATTGGAATTTTATTGGAATATATTGACTTTTGAGCCATGTATCTAGATAAGATGGATAGTTTGAAAGGCTTAGATATCACATTATGTTGGTTGTTATCTGATGCACCCCAGTGCACTAAGTTTCAGTGCACCTTGGTGCAAAAACTTATTTTTTTATAATTTTAAAAAAAAATTATATAATTGTTAATACAAACATCTAAAAAAATCTACAAATCTCTAAAAATGGTAAAAATTAATATACATATTAAAAATACTTAGATTAACGGTTTTATTAAAAAAAATTTAAAAATATTAAAATTTTACTTTTTGCATCCAGATGCACCGAAGCTTAGTGCACCTAAGTGTATAAAATCAATTGCCTTGTATGTTTACATATCTTTTTAAACATCAAATATATAAACTCATCTTTAAATGCTATTAAACTTGTATGGGTTCAACTTCGCAAAACGTTTTACAATTATATTCTTGCCAAATGGTTCAAACATGGCCCACCTTGATGATGATGTGAAATACAATGTCCATTGCCTTTAAAATCATTTTTTAACTAAGAAATTAGATTTCGTCCAAATCAAAGATCTTGGTAAATGTAAACTAACATTATAAAATTGTTTGATTCACATATCAAATTTCAAAGGAAACGCACCCGGGTGCACTTAGCCTTGGTACACTCGGAGCGCAATCCAGTGCACCCGAGTGCATTCAGCCTCAATGCACCCGGGTGCACTGCACCTATTTTTTTTTATTTTTTTTTAAATTTTTTTTCATGAAGCTGTTAATATAGGTTTATTTAACATATGTATCAATTTTTACTATTTTTGGAGATTTTTAGATATTTTTTTTAGATTTTTTAAAATCAGTGGCATTTTTCGTAATTTTAAATTACCGAAAATGCCACTGATTTTTAAAAATCTAAAAAAAATATCTAAAAGTCTCCAAAAATAGTAAAAATTGATACATATGTTAAATAAACCTAGATTAACCATTGTATAAAAAAAATTTAAAAAAAAAATAAAAAAAATAGGTGCAGTGCACCCGGGTGCATTGAGGCTGAATGCACCCGGGTGCACTGGATCGGGCTCCGGTACACTCAGGGCATATTTAACCTATTTATTTTATCTTTTTGAAAAAAAAATTTATACAACTATTAATTTAAGTGTATTTAATATGTGTATTAAGTTTTACTATTTTTGAAGATTTGTACATTTTTTGAATTTTTAAAAATAAGTGGCATTTTTTATAATTTAAAATTACTTAAATGCCACTAATTTTTAAATATCCAAAAAAATATACACAATCTCCAAAAATAGTAAAACTTAATACACATGTTAAATATACTTAGATTAATAATTTTACAAAAAAATTCAAAAATAAATTAAAAATGAATTTTTGCAACCTGTGCGTCAAAGCTAAGTGCACAGTAACATGACCCATCAAATTTTAAGCTATTGATTCAACAATAACGAAACAATCTAAAACATTCTTCCTTTTTATAGAATTTTATAGCATTTTAATGCATCTTGAGTACATATGAGTGTTTTTCATATTTTACATATAATTATATACATTTAGGCATGTACAATAGACCACCAAATATGGATTGAAATGATTTTAGGTACCATGATAAAAGAAATGATATTAAACAACATGAATTATTGACTTCCGAATTCATCGTCAAAGTGGGGCTCATCTAAGAGGTTCCCACAAAAGTTAAATTTACGAACTTCCTATTGGAAATTGTCGGATCCCCGGTTCCTTTGTAATGCAACCCATTTTTCTATACATAAATTTCCAATCAGGATAGTTTTGTATCATGGTTTAATGAATGGTTAGAAGTATAGTCAATTTCATTGATCAAACTGAAAACACATGAAATCATTCACCGACGGCAACACTAGCAATGATTCTTGCCCGGCCAGCATCCACGAATATTTGCACGGATCACGTCCAAGATAGGGCCCCCGAAAATTTTGCCAAGATAAGCAAGTGGTATCGCTCTTCCACTTTGATTGCGCGGAGCAGCCACTGGCGGCAGCTCATGGCATCATAACCCAAACATCACACTATTAGATTTTGCACATTCCAAAACTGTAATCAGATCAGTCTCATAAGGGACAGGCGACACAAGAACTCGACTAATCTTCAACATTTTGCAGGGTAAGAAGATTTCGCAGGCAGCAGAGGTGAAGTGTAAATAGACACCAAGCAACATCTTGGTATATTTGGGTTAACTTCTTCCAATGACATAACGTGCTATATCAGTGAGACTGATTGGTAAAAGATCCAGCACATTTGTGCATGCAAAAGGAATAGAGGTGGGGAACAAGTCCCAATGTTGCAAGCAGATTCCCGTTCTAAATCTCTTGCAGGTAGGTGCATGAAAAATAAGCCTATTGAGGTGAGCTGTCCCTTGCTCTGATTTTTATGAGACCACGCCAATTATTTTAGTCAGAATCACAATCCCTTCCTGCCTCACCATTCATTGAGTTGGCTAAGATTTCTTGAGCTTCAGCAAGGGGAGACTCCTTTGCATCCGCAGCATATAGAATCTTTCTTATTGCATCTGCAGCCTGAATAAGAAGTCACATATGAAATTAAGTCTAAAAGCGACCAGTGGTTCGGCACCAAAATAACCAACTTCTTTTCCTTCACGAGTATCCGTGAAATAAATCACTGGGTTAGCAGTTTACAGAATCATTTGCTACATAGAAACATTAAAGAAAGGATTTCCAAAGTTGAAAAACCTCGTCATTGTCATGTATAGATAATATTGCCAATATGAAGAAAACAAAATTTTCATCTTACATAGAACTTCCATTGGATAACATAGAGAAGCATGTTTATCTGCCATTGCAGAGGGAAATATATATATATATATATGACAATCATAATTTCCGATATTCCTAAATTGAACGAAATAAATAATAATAAATAAATAAATAACACTACCAAATCTATCAATGTTCCTACAATTAAATATCTATATAAAGATACCAAAGCCAAGAACCACCCATACCACATAAAGATACCTGCCCATATCGCAATCAACTGCAGACGGGAATTGACAGTTGGGTCATTCTAAACAGGATAATAAATTGTTCTGAAATAAAATGTTTCAGAAAGCAGTCCCACAAGATTATAAAGCATTATGACTAATATGCTTGCAAATCATTGAATATACAAGTATGAATCTAGAGTCTAGACAATTATACCGGCAATTTGTCCAACTCAGGACACTGGCAGAGGATTTCAATGTCGCGTAGTTTTGCAAAGTAGAACTCTCTTTCTTTTTCTAACTGGTCTACTGAAAGCTTGAGATCTGTGATCTGCACATGATTTCAAAACTATATCAAAAAACTATAAAAGGATTCACAACAGCACTCCAAAATCTTCAGGCTAATGGATATATCAATTATTTCTCTTCAACCTTCGAGATGTAACAGCACTATCACTCCTACCATATGGCTAGTTTGCTGACCACCATTGTAAAGCAGCATCATAATCAACATCTTCTTTGAGCCACACGGTACATAAATTGGCAATACTAGCTTTACTCGAAAAACGACTTTCTCATACACTGGTAGCTTTAGTCCCTTCCTTCACATTTGCAGTGGCTACCACTATTGTCTTAATTGTATTCTTCCTTGTTTATTACAATACCAATTTATAGGCATTTAAATCACAACACTAAGGCACTGGGGCAGGGCCCTAGTTGTACCCATTGCGGCACACATGGTGCCCACCCGAGTTCAAACCTTGCCAAATGCAGCTGCAGTGTCCCTTTGATAATAGGGTATCTACCGGTCCCTCCTCCCCCACCACCCCCACCCCACCCCCCCTTCCCAAACAGCTAGTGCATTTACAAGATGTCCTTCCATAATGAGGGTTGTGAAAGTGTCTAATTTGTAATATCAAATTTCACAGTGTATATAATACCAATCAAAAAAGATCACAACACTAAAAGCTTTTAAAGCAAAGAAAATGCATCAAGTTTAACTTCTTAAATATTGATATATTGTTCCTATTTCTAACATAAGTTGAACTCACTATCATGTATCTCTACAAAAAAAAAAAAAAGTAAAGAAAAGAAAAAAATCAACAAATTATTTGACCACTAATCATTTACAGCCGATCGAAAAAAGGGAGGATTTTTTACCAGTCATAATACCCATTTCTTGCATTTTCTTTAGTTTTGTTTTTCTGAAAATGTCAAACTAGATGTGCATAATCAATAAACCACGTTTTACCTTTTTCGAAGACGTAAATTTTTATTTTTTTTTTAATTTTAAACACGGGTATTGTGGTCATTTTCACAGGTTAAAATTAACCACAATACTCTATGTTTAAAATTCAAAAAATATATATATGCGCATCCCAAAAAATGACATATCTTAGTTTATGGATTATATACATCTAAATTAACATTTCAAAAAAAAAAAACTAGAAAAATATAGGAAAATATGTACTGTGACCAGTCAGAAATCCCCCCTTTCCGACTAGTCATAAATGATCACAACCCAAGCTTGTAACCTTTGAAACTCATAGAGAATTTTGCAATGAGAAAGAAACGAAAAAGATAAATGCCATAATGCCCATTTATATTTTTTTAGTTTTTTTTTGTGAAACTAGACATGTATAATCGATGGACCAAGACTTGCTTTTTAGAAGACGTGTGGATATATTTTTTTGAATTTTAAACACAAGTATTGTGGCCATTTTCATAAGTTAAAAATGACCACAATACCCCTATGTTTAAAATTCGAAAAAAAATTATAAGCAGATTCCAAAAATGACAAATCTTAGTTTATGGAATACATATATCTAGATTAACATTTCAAAAAAAAAATTAAAAATGGGAAAAAAAATTGGGTGTTATGACCAGTTGGAAATCCCCACCTTTTCCGACTACTCGTAAATGATCACAACCCAAGCTTGTAACCTTCGAAACTCGTAGACAATTATGTAATTACAAAGAGACAAAAAAAGATATATGACACAAAGTGATTCCAGCTCCAATCTCAAAGCTTCATAACTCTTCCATAACTGTTAAGAGGACCAGGGTTCATAGACTCCTCATTTAGCCATCATCAGAAAGCCAGCTACCAAACTCCCTTTATTATTGCTTTGATTTTTCAACAGTATATCAGGTGGCTTAAAACACACAGTTATTTCTCACCAAGGCCAGTGAACAGGTTCTACTCTTAAGCTAGTTCAATTTATGGTAGGACTCACCAGTCTCCCATAACTATAAAGAAACTATAAAGACAATTTGCTTTCAAAGATGCCTCCTTTAGGTATCATCAGAAACAGCAATTAAATGTCTTTGAGTTCTTATTTTGAACTGCGCTCCATGTGGCACTCAAAAAAAAAAACACTCCATTATTCTCGTTGAAGCTGTCCAATTTATGATCGGGGATTCAAGGACAGTAATGACAATCTGGTTTCACAGACGCCTCCTTAAGCTACCATCAGCATACAGCAATTAAAAAGCCTCTTTTATTTTCAAGTTTCACCCGCAAACCATGTGGCATAAAAACTCAGGCATGTCTCATTAAAGTCAATGAACAGGCTGCTGAAACCATGATAACCTATTCGTATCAAAAACTCAATCCTATTTATAATTTTAACTTTCAATAATTGTTCCTCTCCCAGGTCACATGGCTGAAACCAGGCACCCACTCACAGAAGCCAATGAAAAGATTACTGATACCATACTTGTTCAATTCAAGGCCAGGGATACACACCAGTTCCACTTTCAAGATTCGGAAACTGTCTCCAGCACTGCATATCTTAAAGAAACTCAGGCACGTTCCCTGCAGTGCCCAATGGACAGTTCTCTATCACATGATTTTCCTAACACCGACCTCAATAAGACAACAATGTCTCTCACTAAAACCTGATTTGTTCAGATCTAAGATGGGATGAAAATAGGATTAGGATGGAAAGGAATCTCACATTTCTCAAAACCACTTTTCCCATTCCCGATAAATAATAACCTACTTTTTTCATTTCCAATACAACTTTTCCACTCCCAATACACCTTTTCCGATTCACAATACACAACAACACTTTTTCCATCGCACATTCTCATCTCATCATCATCCCATCTAAGCTTTCATTTCTGCTCTCCTTTTTCTGGTCTTGAGAATGCATCAGGTAAAAATATGTCATAGTGCAAATGATTAGCAACATTGAATGTATTCCCTGGAACTAGTTTTCTCCAGGAGATCTAAACTACCAAATCAGGATCCATATTTGGAAGTCTAGGAAGTCAGCAAGAAACAAGCAGAAAAATGCAAAAAAATATATAGACAAATAAAATATCTGAAAAAACGGGAAGCACACATGCGCATACCTGCTCAGTCAATGCCTGAATCTGCCCCAGAGAATTTGCCCCACCCAAAAATGCGGATACTTTACCTTGCTCAGGACCTACATTAATCGAAGTATCATAGTAAACCCAACCAAAACCAGCTCAGAAAGGAAGAAAGCCCAAACATAGAAAACAAGCCAACCAGAAGCATTCATCCTTGAACCAACTACAGAACCATGGTTAGGTATGTCGCTGGCTTGTAGTGACTGAGGACCTTTCTGAGAAACCTTCTGACTCCGCTTCTTTGCACCCTTGCATCTGCGCTCCACTGGGTTATAATTTCTGAAAGAATGAAAGAATATATTTAGGAAGTATCAGTCATTCTCACTTCATCCAAATTTGTGGGTTACCAAAAACTGTAAACATTCCAAAAACAGAAATAAAAAAGAAGATGCATACTCATTCATGATGCCACCATTTACAGAATCACAATAGCGCTTTAGCCATTGTAGGAATTCCAAGTTGTCCAGAGGCCTTGCTTTAACTAGCATTTTAACTTCAATGTGCTGCATAGAGCCAAATAATAAAAATTAAATTAAAATCTAGAAATGCTCCCTCAATCAAGCATGCAGATGTCAACAGTCTGTATCAGGCAACCAGGAGGAAGAATCTTCAAAATAATGCTACAAATGTCAATCTCAATATCTTCTTAAAGACAGACCAGCTTACATGAATATACTATCGGCCACGTTTGGTAATGGTTTCCCACTCCCACACATTTTCCCATAAATGATTTGACATTTCAACCATCTAATAACCTTACTTTTTCCAACTTTACCCTTATACTCGAATCATTTTTTCTCACAATTATCTATTCCTACTTTACCCCATATCAAATCAATCATTCACACACTTCTCAAAATATTCCCTTTTTCATTTCTCACACTTCCCCACTATCCCAATATAACCTACCAAACGCCAACTAAAATGTTAGACAATTCGCACAATGCATGAATAGTAAACGTGAATCTCTAAGATCACAAGACTAGTTCAAACTGAACATATAAGTGAAATCAAGAGGCTGAAAACCATGGACAGGTATGATGAGCATCAATAGGTACATTCTTGTGCAAGGATGACTGAAAAATATTTAGGACTTTCACCGACTAAATCCCTGCATGTACACAATATGCCGAATTACGATCCATGTGCATCTTACACATATTCCAAATAGGTCCAACTTGGCTGCAAAAGCAATAGATTGAAAATGATATAAATTGACCTTCCAAGAACCTATGATTTAAATCATTAAATTTCTGACAATGTTTAGAAAGAACATGGTTGCGTGACTCTCTGATGTTTTCGGACAATGGCAGAAGAAACCCAACATTTTTCCCCAATAAGAAAAGGGAGAAATATAGTCAAGAGCCATGGCGGCATGATTAAGCAGACCAGCTATGTTCACTTGAATCAGTTCCCTTAAACATCAGTGCACCAAGTACCCATGCATGTGCCTGTGTAAATGCAAAATAGCCACTTACTACGGATTTTTGTAAGATTCAAAATTTTGATTGTCATTATTAACTCCAAAATATAGTAAGCTCAAACTTTTCATTTTAATTTGTCAATATGGTCATCTGTTGATCTGATACTTCTCCAAGATGTCTGCATTTGGGGGAGAGGGAGAGAGAGAGAGAATAGCCACTTCGGATTTTTGTAAGATTCAAAATTTTGACTGTCATTATTAACTCCAAAATATAGTAAGCTCAAACTTTTCATTTTAATTTGTCAATATGGTCATCCGTTGATCTGATACTTCTCCAAGATGTCTGCATTTCGGGGGGGGGAGAGAGAAAAATTGTTGACAGCCAGGAAGGAAAAAACAAGAATATTGGGTGGGCAATTAACCCGCAGCCTTCCTCTCTTGGCTAGTGGATACTTTTTATCTTCACTAGATATCTTTATTTTGTTTCCATTTATTTTGGATACAAAATATGAATACATAATCGTTCCATGGTTAGTCAACTTAAACTAACACACAAGGAAAATGAATCTACTAGATCGACAACAATTTAATTTAAAATATTTAAAACAAAAAGATCGATCTTTCATTATCATTAATACTAATATTAGAGGGCAAAAAGAAAAATAACATGAAATGCAAACAACAAGCATATCTGCAAATTTCCTCAATTGTGAAATGAAGTACCTTGTCAATTTTCAGCTTGGTGAATACTTCTTGCAGAATTTTGTAGTTCTGAATCATGTCATACTCAGTCTTTGCATCAAAATTCACCTGAAGGAGCCCATCCCACATTAAACACAGATCCAAACTACATGATTTAATCATAGTTAAGAAGCATAAGTGAGCCTGCGGCCCCCAGTTTCCTACCTTGTGCATGGGAACAACTCCAGGATGAGTCATGTCCATCATCTGACACTGAACAGCTCCAGATGCAGCCTGTTTGAAAGTATTCTATAAAGAATGAGAATTATCAAATAAAGAAGAACCAAAACCTAATTTCACCATTTGAATGCATCATTACTCATTATATATATGTATATATATATATATATATATATCAATCCAAATCCCTCAACAGAATGCCATAACCCCGATTTAAAAAAAAAAAAAAAAAAAATGTTGATATTTGGAGACACGTGCAATAGCACCACCCAGTTAGAGGAGCGGATAGTTGTAAATGAAGAAATGGTCTGTGGTGAAACTGAAACCCAATGCCAACGAAGAAATGGTCTATTATGTAACCCACTGCATATCTTGAGCCATGGGACTTTGATGATGATGGAAGTGATGCCCAGCATTTGAGTTCTGCTTTAGGAACTACCAAATTTTTATGAAGGCATTTCAATGCTTATCAAACATAACAAAATACAAGATGTCAGGGGTAAATCGAGGCAGGTCATATCGGATCAGGATTTGCCTAACCTTAACCCTACATTTTAAAGATTTTATTTGGCCCTACCTTTTAATACTGAGTAAAGACAAGGTCGACCAAACCCTCATCTTTCTTCGATAGGTCTTAAGACAAACATGGTTGGTACAAAGGTGGCTGGTCAAGAATAATTGTTTTAAGAATTTGTGCACCTATCAAATATGAAGTCATATCTATGCTAAATTCAAAGGTTGAGTACTCCAACATTTCGCTAATTAGTGAAAGTAAAACACTTCTAGCAATGTCAAAAAGCATTACTAAACATAGATAGTGTAATACATTCATAGAAACCAGTTAACAAGATATACCTTGCTGAAAATTTCATTTATAACTTCAATTATTATTCAGAGTTGATAATTTAGGTCAATTCTGAAATTCTTTTAGTTTTTTAAATATTTATTCAATCGAAAGACATTTATATGAAACTTACATGTTAATTATTATAGGACATAATGTTAAAAATTAAAGTATAGTTCATCATAATAATTTAAGAATTTTGACAAAATAAGAATAAGATTGAAAACATACCGATAGATTTTAATAAATGAATATATGTGGGGCAGGTCGAGACATGATAACCCTACCCCAACCCTATTTTTGAATTCGGATTAACACATCCCTATACCAGAGCATAAAGATGGTGGTTTTACCCCTGCAAAAACAGGTCAAGTTAGCAGTGGGTCACAGGTCGACCCACCCTAATTCCCATCCTTATGCCTGATGAGCATGTAAATGCCTTCATAAAAATTTGTTCCAGAGCACTTACCAATCTTACTCAGCATCCAGCATCAAACAGGTTCAGAATTTCCATTCATTCTTAGATACATAATGCATATTCATCCATGACCAAATTTTCCATCCGGCCCACTGAGTGAATATAGAATAGGACTAGAAACTCCCAACGACAGTTACACCATCAAATAAATTTTCAGTGACCTCCAAGGATAGGATATACCTTTCTATATAAAAATCCACAGATCCCACAGAAGGGGCAAGATCATGCAGAGGGAAGATACTTTCAGGGAGCCAGCCATCCAGAACAGCCCTCCCAATTAATCACGGGATTTATAAAAGAAGACTGGGTGACTTCAAAAAAGCGTCGTGATTTGAATGGCAAATCGAATATCATTCACACTGCTGATACAAGGAAACAAACCAGCCCAGGAGACCAACTAGAGTAATGGAATACATTTCATGAGACTGCATTGGCGAAAAGGCTCAAAAGTCAAAACTACGCCCGTCCCAATCATCCTGCTAGAAACATCACCCGAATAATCCGACAACCTGCATTCCGAAATGATATACGTGGGGACCCGACTTCCAATCACGGGGCATGCTGCCGTCCTAGGAGATCGTTTCTCATCTTTGAAACCAAAGAACCAAAACTTCCAGAGCAAAAAACGAAGAACTAACTGCAGAGGTTTCCAAAACAGCCAAATTTTCAAGCATTCTGCACAATGCAGGTGTCTCGGAGCACGGAAGACACTACGAATTCGACGAAATAAAGACGCAAAGGAAGAAACGAAGAGAAGCAATCAGGAAACCCTAAAATCAACAGGAAACTAAGCGATGGAGCGGAGAGATCCTGATACCTCTTCGATTTTGGTAAGATTGAGTTGGAGAGTGGCATTGATCCACGAAAGAATCTCATTCCTCCCAACGAAATACGCGCCATCCATCATCCCGATGTTCGCCGCTCCCGTCGCCATTGCCACCGACAATTCCGAGGAAATATTTTCGCATGCAAAATGGCGAACTAAAATCTTCCAAAAAAAAAATTACCGTAGACTTTCAAAAGAAAAAAAACCGCGAGGAAGGAAGGAGAGAGAGAGAGAGAGAGAGAAAAGAAGAAGAAGAAGAAAATGTGGAAACAAAAACGGAAACTTCCGTAAAGAAAGGATGGAAGGAGATAAAATCAGAGGAGATATCTGAAACAGAACAGATTGGCAGAAGAGAGAAATGAGCAGACAGGGAAGACGTGGGAACGAGTGAAAAGGGGGGAGAAACATACATCGCAAGGGAAGTTTATAATTTTCACTCCGGAAGCTTATGACGCTTGATATGACGTCGCCCAACAATGCGTCAAATCGACTCATTGTCTCGTTGCATTCGTCGCGGAGATGCTTGCGTAAATTTTTACAGAGCGTGTGGGAAGTACTGAAACATTCCAGTGAAGAGTATTTGATGTACAAATTTTTTAAATAAAAGAGAATGACATGATATAATGAAAATAATAATAATAAAAAGAGAGAATAAAGTTAAAATATATAAATTAATTGTATGCATAGCTATGAAAAATGATTGAAAAATAAAATAGTGATATTAGAATATGTTAAGAAATAATTAAAAACATAATAATTGTGGGAAATAAAAAATTTTAACCGTGTACGTAGGAAGTGATAAAGCAAAATTTTTTGATGAAAAAGTTATTTAAATGAAAAAAATAAAATAATATGACATGTTAATAATAAGAAATAAAGAAATAAAGTTACAATAGATATTCTAGTTATATTGACAGAGATGTATAAATAATTAAAAAGTACAACAGTTTGTATAATGTAAATTAATAATTAAAAAATAAGATAATTGTAGAAAATAAAAAGTTTTAAATTGAAAATTTTTAAAATAAAAGTTTTATCTTTTAATAGATACATACTAATTAAAAGTTTCAATGCACTCATAATCTCAACATTTATAATATTTAAATTGGAGAATCGAATGAACCACGGTTTAACTTAACCATGCAACAAATTGCCATAAAATTAATGTTCGGTAGCGATGTAAAAATGCAACACTATGTACTCGTGACTAACACTATTAATCAAATTTGTGCATATTAACAAAACGACAATTACAAAGAGAAACCTCCTTTCGTTCGTGGAGTGATGCCAAACTCAATTCATTGCAATGCCGTTTTCGCGGGCTAATAGTTTTGAAAAATGAAAAGGATGGTGACTAGTGATCTCGGTTTGCCTGAGATTTTCTCAAATAAACGTGTCGTGTAGAACGTATCTTTCTAGTGATGCAACTCAGGTCGGTTTAGTTTTAAGTTGTACAATAACTAATGATGACATGTGAAAAAAAAAAATTTGTGTTATTTTAAATAATATAAAGCAATACTTATTTATATTTTAGACTTTGCAGTTTATAATTAATTTTATTTTATTGTATTTACATCTATTTTCATGTTCTTTATAGCCTCATTATCTATATTAATAATCATATTAACATCATCATCCACATTCGTGTTACGATCATTCATCATCACAAATATAAATTCTATATAATTTATAAATAATAAATAAGGAATTCAAACCGATAATAATTTATTAGTGAACGAGAGATAAAAACTATTATGTATTTATTTATATACATAAATTTATAGTTATTTACATATTAAGGTACCCATGTGGGTATCCATATATTACCCATACTCATAAGTAAAATTTTTCACCTTATCCTGACTAATTTAAGGTGGAGTGGGCGAGTATCCATAAATATACTACCCAAGTTTTACTACTGATCTCTGCCGTTGGTAACCCGTCATCATGTGGATAGTGTCAACGGCTCAGATCCTCGAAATTAGTATCGTTAATTGTCAGCGATGAATGTGAGACTACTGTCAGGCGTAACCGTAATTGGCAGTGAATGGCTGAAGTTACTTACCAGCTCTACCTAATTACACGTGTGCATTAATACATTTTTTATTTGTGTTCTTAAATGTCTGGCACTCTGGCCGTGCGGTTGGCCCGGGGTTTCAGGGCGTTCGGCACTCTTACGGGACCAGATCACTTCATGCATTGACCGAGAGAAATTGCTGAAATACTGGTGGTGACCGGTCACCATTAATTTAGAAATCATAATATTATGAATCAAATGGGATTTCCGAGGTTGGTGAATTTTACGAGAGCTTGAACGAGAACGGGGAAAATTCAAAATCCATTGATAAAAATAGTCGAACATGTTCTGTGTCCACATTACTGGATAATCCATAGCAGTAGTCCCCAGGGAATAAACTAAACAGATATTGTTTTAATACCAAAGAAACAAGATGTAAATAGATTGGCAGATTTCGGATTTATTAGTTTATGCAATGTAATGTATAAGATTTTTGCAAAGATTCTAACGAACGAGTTGAAAAATTGACACCAAAAAAACATTACAAGAACCAATGTGCGTTTATACCAAGTCGTGTAATAATAGATAATACATTAATAGCATGTGAGGCACTCCATAAGTCGAGGAGAAAGAAATATGGAAAATCAAAGGAAATTACTACTAAGCTGGACGTGGCCAAATCTTATGATAGAGTTGAGTGTAACTTCATTGGCAAGGCAACGAGGGCGATGAGATTTAGTGAACTATGGACAAAGTGGGAATTTTCATGCCTATTCATCGGGTGATCCTAAACGGATGCATATCTGAATAATTCAAAGCAATCAGGGGCATTTTCAGCGCGACCCGTTATTACCATACTTATTTCTCCCTTGCACTGAAGGATTATCTGTCCTTTCACAAGCACAAGTCCAAAATAAAATTTAATAAAAGAGGGCCGCATATATCTCATTTTTTCTTTACAGATGACGTACTCTTGTTTGTAAGAGCTCATTGGGTAAAAATTGACCGTTTGAGAAGCATCTTGAGAGTTTGTGTAGAATGCACATGAAAAGAGTAAATATGGATAAAATTGTTTTTGCTTTAGTGATGAAATAGAGGAGTGCATTTGAACAGACATTTAAAGCATGTTTGATGCTCATGGAAAGAAGATTCAAATCTATCTTGGACTTCCAACTTGGATTGAAAAAGCAAAGTTGCAGGTATTTCATTGCTTAAAAGAAAGAGTTTAGTATAAGATCCAGTGATAAAAATCAAAATTTCCCTCATGTGGAGGAAAAGAAGTGTTAATTAAGTTGATTGCTCAAACCATTTCAAATTACACCATGAGCCTTTTTCTCCTACCAAAGAGGCTTTATGAAAAAGCTAATGTAATAATAAATATTTTTTGGACAGAAGAGAAAAATGATAAGAGAAAAATTAGTTGAACCTCTTAGAATAAGTTATGTTTCTCAAAGGCAGATGGTGGTTTGGGTTTTAGAGACTTAAAGGACTCTAATATTGCACTGGTGGCAAAACAATTTTGGAGGCTAGCTACTCAACAAAATTCATTGTGCTATAAGACTTGATCCCATGCGATTGGAATGTTATATAAGGAAGTTTGAAATTACCTGGCTGAGGGTGTTAAATTACAAGGATATTATTTTCAAAAGTAACTCCCTCATTCCTATCAATATGCTCACACGAGAATACAGAATTTATCGCAAAAGGAGAGGTTAACTAACTTCATTAAATCACTAAGTATGAATTTTAACCCATGTAAATTTATACATGTGTCCTATTTGAGAAATTAATTATTTATATGAGCATGTAAGAGTTAAATTGATTAAAATATTGGGTTAAATTTATTAAAATTAAAATGATATTAGTTTCTCGAGCATTATATTATCATTTTTTGTTGAATATAATATATGAAATTTGATTTGATTCGAAGACCGGTACCGAATCACCCATACAAAATTGACTGGAGATTAAAATATGATTTATTCTTAATATCCAAATCACTCATTTCATTCTAGTTAAAATGTAATACAAGAACATAAAAATTAGTTATTTATATGAGCATGTAAGAGTTAAATTGATTAAAATATTGGGTTAAATTTATTAAAATTTGAAATGATATTAGTTTATCGAGCATTATATTATCATTTTTTTGTTGAATATAATATATGAAATTTGATTTGATTCGAAGACCGGTACCGAATCACCGATAGAAATTGACTGGAGTTGGCGTCGGTGGTGGTGTCACCGGGTGTTCAGAACAGATCATGGAATGGTGGCGGATGAGATCATGGGACGCAGCTGTCCCATAAAAAATCTAAGGATGACGTCGGTCGGGCTCCTTTTTATGTATTCACGTGAAAGATCAGGCCCGTCCATTCAGGCATAAATAGCAATAACGATATGATCCCGACGGGAGAGCTGTCAAAAAGTCTTTGAATGGGCTGTTACACCCCAAAAAATGTCTCGTCTTCGTTGGTTTTAACTTTTAAATGTCAATGTCTCATCATATGAACAGGCCCCTTCCAATCTCATATCAGTGACAAGTGGTGCTACTCTGTGTTTGGTTGAAGGTAAAACTCTTGATGAAAAGTTTTGAGAGTAGAAGTTGTCAAATTGATAGAAAATGATGTGATATAATAGGGGTAATGATGAGGAGTAAAAGATTAAAGTTAAAATAGATAGGTTAGTTGTATGGGTAGTTGTGTAGAAATGATTGAAAAATATGATAGTTTGTATAGAAAAATGTGAAAAAATAATTAAAAAATAGAGTATTTATGGAGAGTGAAAAGTTTTGGGTTGAAAAGTTTTAATTGACATATTTTAGCCCCAAACAAACACACCCTATATGTATTCTCCGCATGGGGTGTGCAATGTGTACGGTTTGAAAACTGTCTGCGTTGAATATCACTGCCGAGTGGCTAGTCAGGAACGGACGTCGATCAGGATAGTGGTCACACTGTCAACAGTGTGGCCACCACAACAAGGCCGCGTATGCCTCTTCCTCACATCTAACTCCGTGTACTGTGCCCACCTCACTTGCGTGACAGTATAACAGCTACACTGTTTTTCTGGGACAGTGGAAGCACTGCTGTAATCTATGCCCGAAGGGGTCCACCTGAAATGCAGGTATAGTGGAGCGGAAGTGAAGCCGGACAAAGCCTGTACAAGATAAAAGTTAAATGTACATCAACATATATCATATTTGCATTAATGAATCATAAAGTTAAACATATTCATCTAACAAAATAACATTTATATAAGTAAGTTATATAATTTATAAAAATAATTTACACATTACGGGTTTGGATAAAGTCGACTTGCTCCGTCCCTTGAAATTAAAATACGGATCTAAAATCCTATCCCGCCCCACCTCACCGAGTAGAAATTCTTTCCCTGACTATATATAAAATCGAGGTTGGGCGGGTCGCAAGTTGGCATAGTCATATTTTTCACCTGTAGTCAAAGTCTAAACCTTTAAGTCATCTGTTATACAACTCGTTAATAATTTGCTACCCGTTTATTAAATAGATTGTAAATGGGTTAGAGTCGAAGTTTTTAAATGAGTTAATAAACGAATTAGTGTTGAAATATTTTAAATGGGTTAGGATTAAAATTAAACTACAACCTGTTTAACCTGATCTGTTAACACTCCTACCCCCAACCCTCCTCCTTCTCTCCCAACTACATAATTCTAACATTTTTCCTTATCGACTGTATTTTTCTTCATTATTTCTTATTTTATTCAAAAGGTTGATCTTTTTCGTAATTTATTTTACTCGACCATCATCTCTAATTTTATTTCACTATTTTTTTTCATATTCCTTTTTTATTTTGCTTCTGTTTTTCCTCCGTCCCGATTGCAATATAGAAATGAAAATGGCAACTACCCAAGACCGGATGGCAAACCCCACGCGGGTATGTGGGTCCCACCAGAAAACGCCCAGCAGTTCTTGTTCCGGATTGGTTGCATTCGCGACGAATATGTACATGCGGAATGATATGGTGGATCCAACAAGCCAGCCGGAAAAATCATCTAAGACGGTCCTGCGTCTACCTCCGTAGTCCGTCCTATGGCGGTCAATGCAAAATGAGAAAATGACGAAGAGCCGGCCAGATATAGAAATGCAATGGACGACTCCGGATCCACCTGAGCTAGCAAGCATGATTTCTGGACTATGCAGTATACATATCATCTCGGATGCTAGTTACCAAACCTTTACACGTGGGAAAAAATTATTGAAATTTTTTTAAAAACGAGAGTATGATGTAATATAATTATATAATAGGGTAATAATTAGAAGAAAAATAATAAAAATAAATAGATAGAATATGTTTTAGAATAATTCTATGAAAAGAGGTTAAAAATGATTTGATTCACTGTGAATGTAATGATATAAAAAAGTTAGCGTTGTAATTAAATTATATTAAAAAGTGCTAAGGATAAAGTAAGATTTTTTTTTTTTCTTTTTTACTCGTATCATATGCCAAGCAAACCCATGGAACGTATCGCAGCTGGAAAGTAGAATCATACCAAAATTCTAGTCATCTGACACAAGATTTCAACTAAAATTTAACCATACTTAGATGCTAAGTCCAACCTTCACTGCATTATTATTATTATTATTATTATTCCACCTGAATTTAATTTTGGACCCGGTGATAACAAAAGGTGCCAACAGACATCCGACCTAACAAATGCTGTCCTTGATTCTTCAACCCCTTGTCGTTGGCGTTTCTCATTCGAGGTAGTTAATATGCCGCTATTTTAATCAGTGGTCCTTAACTGCGAGGCACATATATTTATGCATGACATGGACAGACTCATAGTCTAGTGTGGGGAAATTTTAAGCAGGAAGAAATGGTCACATCAAAAACCAAAAAAAAAAAAAAAAGGGAAGAAAGGGACCAGGGCGAAAAAAGAGTGGCAATTGCTAAATACGGTTCAGTTGTTTGTGGTAGCCAGTTGGGTCATGGGTGGATAGAGAGGTCGGGACAAAAATACAACTCGACTTCTGCTTTTGGCTGACTCGTCAGTGGCTTGCAATCAACTTCACAACATACAGATTCCGCTCACCCTCACTGACTTTATGCGGTTGTTTGGCAACGTGATGAGAGACTGGGAAGTGAGAATCATAATTTCCCATATATTTTAATTATTTTTTATTTTTATTTTTATATTATAATTATTTTCTTATATAACTACCTTATTTATTCATATTCTATCCTTGTTACATAGCGTTACCTTCATGATTTTCAAAAACTTTTTTCACTTTCCCTGCTACTTTACCAAATGCATCATTAGAGTGAAACTCAGTTTATGGAAATTGAATTTGGCTCAACCTTAATCAACTAAAAACTAACTCTAACATTAACTTTATTTATAAAATTCAAACCTCTAACCACATTTATATAGTAAAATCTGGTCAGATCAAATTCCTAAAGAGATTGTAAATATGCGTCATACAAATAATATGTTTTTTTTTTTTTTTTTGATTTTATGGGAAGATATCCCCTCTCTTATCTCCTCCTTGCGCAGGAAACTGAGCTGAAGAGAGCTGGGATTTCTTCCAGTCCTTCCATTTTTCTGTCATAACAGTAACACTTAAAAAAAATTGGGCTAGAATTCGAATAGGAAAATTTCTATTTGAATTAAGAATAATAATTTTAAATTTTCATGTAAATACGTAAAATTAATAAATCATACGTATGTTTGGAAAGTGACATAATTTTGTATGAAAAGTTTTCAATGTAAAAGTTTTTGAATTAGTAGGAAATAAAATGATATGATAGCGGTAATAATGATAAATAAATAGAATAAAGTTAAAATAAAGAGGTTAATTGTATAAATAATTGTGTAAAAATAATTGAAAAGTCTGATAGTCATAAGGGAATCTATAAAAAATTAATTAAAAATAAGATAGTCGTAGATATTAAAAAAATTTATTTTCGCCAAACATGCCTATAAGAAAAAAAATAGTACATTTTTTAATTAAATGTATAAAAATATAGTAATGCATAATATATTTTTAAAACAAAAATTATCTTTAAAAATATGATAAAATAAATAAACCAAGAATGGACATGATCTTGTTAGTCTAGGCTAATAAGTCATTAATTAGTCTAAGGTTAAAAGATATTTAAAAAATATTATTTATTTTTTTATAAACTTGTTAATTTAGATGTATTTATTATATAAATTAAGTTTTACCTTTTTGAGACGTGCATATATATTTTTCAGATTTTTAAACACATGGCTATTTTAGTAATTTTTAATCATTAAAAATGGCAATAGAGAGGTGTTTAAAAATTCAAAAAATACAAACATATATCCAAAAATCATAAAATTTAAGTTATACATTAAATACATGTAGATTAATAAATTTATGGAAGAAATAAAAAATTAAAAAATGAGTTTTTTGATGTTGGACTAAGTAAATAGGCTAATAAGATCATGGCTCCGAAAAATGTTGTTTAAGTTATTTATGTATAATTATTGTAAATTAAATATAAAAATAAAGTTCAAGTTTTTTGGGCTTCAACTTTAATTTTAACTTTATTTATAATTAGAGTGTTTCAGATTTAGATTCTTTGAGTTTGAGGGTGTATTTGGAAAATCATAAAATTTTGGACAAAAAAATTCTTTATATAAAGGTTTTTAAAATATGAAAAAATGATATAATATGATAGAGATAATGAAGAAGATCAAAGATAATAAAGTTAAAATAAATTAATTAATTGCATGGTTAGTTATATAAATTAATTTAAAAATTGAATAGTTGTGTACAAATAATTAAAAAATCAGATAGTGTGGATAATGAAAAATTTAAATTAGAGCATATTTGAGAAATGATAAAACTTTTAGATGAAAAACATATGATGTAAAAGTTTTTAAAAATGTGAGAAAATAATGTGATATAATAGGGATAATAATGAGTAAAAATAAAAAAAGTTAAAATAGATAAGTTAGTTATATCGGTAATTGTGTATAAATGATTAAAAAGTGTAGTAGTTACATAGGAAGATATAAAAGTAGGTAGGTTTTTTAAATGTAGGGTCTTTAACCCACCTGATTTGTTCTGATTTTCACCCTCAACTAAAGCATAGGTGAGATTTTTATATATTAATTATTTCATAGTTTTTTTCTAATTTTCTTTTTAATTTCTAAGAATAAAATTTTTGGAAACTTTAAATTAACGTCGCTATTCTAACAACTTTACATTTTAATAATATTTGTCTTTTATAACAAATAATTTTTCTATTTTATTTTTTACTTTTGTAAACTTGGTTTCCTATCTATCTTTCATGGTTTACTTTTCCACCCAATAGAAAACAACTAATTATTTTCATTATTTATTTCAAAAAAAATTATCTTCATTCTAGAATAGAACATCCTCGTTTGTTGTATCATTAAATAAGATGAAATAAGTTTAGATGAGAAGAGGAGAAATTATGTTAATTAGAATAAGAAAAATAATATTGAAAATAGGTAAAGTAAAATGATTATGTATTAAAAAATAAGAGATTATATTAAAAATGTGAAAAGATGTTTTTTTGAACTTGAGATATATTTGGTAAGAAATAAAACTTGTAAAACGAAAAGTTTATTGCGTTCAAGTTTTTAAACTGGACAAAAATAATATAATATGATAAAAGTAACGATGAGTAGTAGACAAAATAAAGTTAAAATAGATATGTTAATTGTATAAATAGTTGTATGGAAATGATAAAAAAGTAAAGTAGTTATATAAGAAAATGTGAATAAATAATTAAAAAATTAAGATAAATCCGAACACTAAAAGAAATTAGGATAGAGTAAAAAGTTTTTTTTTTTGACGTATATATTTATAAACATCCCAAATTCTATTATAATGGAGTCATTATATTTACAGGGAGATACATTGCTCCCAAATACATAAAGGGTGTGTTTGTTTAGGGTAAAAAAGTGTCAACTAAAACTTTTCAATCTAAAACTTTTCACTCTCCATAATTATTTTATTTTTTAATTATTTTTTCACATTTTTCTATACAAACTACCCTACTTTTCAATCATTTTTACACAGCTACCCATACAACTAACCTATCTATTTTAACTTTATTCTCTTTACTTTTCATCATTACTCCTATTATATCACATCACTTTCTATTGATTTGACAACTTCTACTCCAAAAACTTTTCATCAAAAGTTTTACCTCCAACCAAACACACCCAAAGTTCAGAATCACCAAAAGTGAATTTCAAACCAAAGACCAGCAGGTACTTTAGCTGTCGTCCTTACCATGGGAGCGGCGACTGCTGTGGCTGCGGGAAAAGATTTATATTAAAATTTTTAGGGTGTGTTTGGTTAGGGGTGAAACTTTTTATGAAAAGTTTTTGAGATAGACGTTGTCACATTGATAGAAAATGATGTGATAAAATAGGAGTAATGACGAGAAGTAAAGAGAATAAAGTTAAAATAGATAGGTTAGTTGTATAGATAGTTGTGTAGAAATGATTGAAAAGTAGGGTAGTTTGTATAGGAAAATGTGAAAAATAATTAAAAAATAAAATAGTTATGAAGAGTGAAAAGTTTTAGATTGAAAAGTTTTGGTTGACATGTTTATGTCCCAAACAAACACGCCCTTAATTTAAAAATTTTAATTGATGTCCCGACATTAATGTGAAAAGATGTTTTTATCAGTCAGAACTCACAAATCTCCATCCATTGCTATATCTATCCAATGAACCGGATAAATGGGCCCGAATATGCCCGAACCCAAGGAGGAAGCAGGAGGCCCACATCCCAGGCCCACATTAGCATCGAGGGCTACAGCACTTAGCAGAACTGTAAATTCAGAGTGTGCTTGGAAAATAAAAAAAAAATTTAATAACAGAAAAGAGTAATAATGAGAAATAAAAAGAATAAAGTTAAAATAAATAATTTATTTATACATAAATAATTGAAAAATATAGCAGTTTGTATTGAAAAATGTGAAAAAAATAATTAAAATTTTGAATAGTTGTGAATAGTAAAAAATTCTATTCAAAATTTTAGTTTAAAAGATTTTAAAATACAAATTTATTAAAAGCCATATACACCCTTAGAGTGTGTTCGATAACAACAACAACAAATTAATCAAGAAATTTTTTCCATCCACTTCTTAGTTTTAATTTTTTTTACATCTTTCTATAAAGCTAATACATTTTAAATTATTTTTCACATATTTTCATGCAATTGTCTATCCATTTTAATGTAGTTTTTTATTGCTTATCATTATTTCCATCATCTTAAATTATTCTTTTTTATTTTTAAAAACTCTTCCAACACTTCCAACATTTTCTCTCTTCTCAAACACAAAAGGTTGCCCGAAAGTGTGCAAGGGTATTAAATGAAATGAGTTCACTAGATTGGTAAGGTCATTACGTATTGAAATACAAGAAGTTGTATTGAAATCAAGATAAATTTTTTTGGAAGTGAAGAATCACATACCATTCACATTCTATTATATCCATTCTGAATTTCTGATACCACCAACGAGGCAGCGAAGAATATTTTTTAATCTGTCTTTTAATTAAGGGTACATATGAGAAGAGGTTAAAACTTAAAAGGCGAGGAAGTGAAAATAAATTTAAAAATTTGAAAAAAAAAAGTGAAAATGTCAAGGTTGGTCACAACGGGGTTAGTGTTGTACCACAAATAATGCAAATAAAAGGATAATGAGGCAAAGTATTTATATAGGAAAAAAAATCTCGAAGTGGCTAGGACTAAAGTACCGTTGGAAGAAGAAAAAAGTTCACAATGTAAATGAGGATTATACTGTGGCCTGATAATAGAATTGTCTATTCCATGGATAAAAAGAATAGTTTTACAAAGTTTAAAAAGCTAAGAAGTTCCTAGGTGGAGGACCCTTTTTCTGATCCTGCGTGTGCTTTTTATATTCCACACTATGCATGGTGGAGATTAATCTTCGCTCGCGCCATGAGTGAGATAGATCTCATTATGGAACTGGACACTGCAAATTTTAGGATAGTTTTATTAGAATACTAGCAATAAATAATCAAGTAGTTTTGCAAAGGATGGCATATACTCATCGAAAATAGAGAAAACTTGTGGCCGAGAGCAAGGGTTCAGGTGGCTTCATACAAATGTGACATTTTCACCTGATTGTAGTTTAGGAGTGTCACGTGTCTATCCACTCTTGACTCCCTCGGTCGTATGAAATGTAGTTATGTATCTTCCGAAGCCTTGATAGTTTGTACAAAGGAAAAAAAATTCAACCAAAATTTTTCAATTCAAAATATTTTAATTTCTATAATTACTTTATTTTTAATTATTTTTTCATATTTTCTTATACAAATTACCTTACTTTTTTAATATAGGTTCGTTATTATACAATGGAAGATGTTATCCAAAAGTTTTGAACCACTGACGTGTTCATAAATGGAAATCTACTTTCCCATTCTTTCCACAAATGCATTGACATCTTTAGCTCCTAACTATCATACTTTTTAAATTTATACCCGTGTATTCTGTTCTTTTTTCACACAATTATCTTATTTAGTTTCACTTTATTCATACCATATCACATCACTCTTTTGTAATCTTTAAAAGATATTCCTTTCCTTACTTTTACTAAATAGAATAAAAAAACTGGGTGAGAAGAGATTATTTGTATAATAGTTGTGGTCAATGCAATACTTCTGTGAATCTAATTTCATATGAACGAATTGTCAAAACCATTTGATTTGGCTTAGTAATATGGTCAAATGAAAATTTAACCTAACTAATTGTATTTAATATAAGTTGTATAATTTTGTTAATAAAAAATTTCAATCAAGGTAAAGTAAAGTCTAATATAAGTTGTATATTTTAAAAAAAAGACATGTCTTTTTGCCAAACTTAACATAAGTTTATGTTATTTTGAGCTAAAATGTTTTTTTTTTTGGAAAATAATTTTGAAGGTGAATTTAATTCGCACGTTAAATTTTATAATTTTTTGCATATATATATATACGTTTATTAAAAATCAACTTTTTAAGGATAAAAATGACTTAAATACTTAAACTATTATTTTTTAAAAAATAAAAAATATACATATCAAATAAATTGTAAATTTTAGCATATTATAAGTTAAATGCACTTGAAACACCAACCAAAACTAAAAATGCACTTTGTTATCCTAACTAACAAGACCATAATACTTTAGAATGGTATAAAATCATGAATTATTTATTTATTATTTTAAGATATAAATATTTAATGAATTTTTGCATCCGTACCTATTTAGTTTGGGGGAAAATGCCGGTCTTAACTTTTTTTTTAAAAAAAATTAAGCTCATGCCTTCATAGTTTTGCAAAAATTTGGGGCTGCATTTTCTTTTTTTTTTAAAAAAAAAAAGAAAAATTCCGAAAGTACTCCTTTAACAAAAAATTTCACATAGAAAAAAAGAAAATCAGGAGGGATTTGGGGTGTGTTTGGCTAAAGGTAAAATTTTAACTTAAAATTTTCATTCTAAAACTTCTTACTCTTTCTAACTATTCTATTTTTTAGTTTTTTTGTTTACATTTTTTATATAAACTACCATACTTTTCAATTATTTCTACACAATTATTAATATAACTAACTTATTTATTTTAATTTTATCATATTTATTCTTCATTATTATTCCTATAGCATCACATCATCTTTTCTTATTTTACATCCAAATTTTTATCTCTTTTCAAACACACTATTGTGGTTGTTCGGCTGTCAAGTTTGTTAATATATAACTGGAATTGAAAGTTTTGCTATTGCTTGACTGCCGAGGTTTCACTTCTAATGATCTCGTGGCCATAGTTACTGATTACAGGTGAGCATGTCTTTATACTTCTTTCGATAGCATACTTACGAAAACCAATCCCAATCCGAGCAGGTAGGAGATAAGAGTCAAAATTGTTAAGGTATTCATAAGTTAATCTATTAAATACCTTAAAATTGGTAAAATGTGTCCCCGTTTTTATACCCACACACAAAATAGAATGAGTTCAAAGTAATAAATACTTGGTTCAATTAAGGTATAGTATGTTTTAAGATACGGATATTCAGAATCAACTTTAATTACTAATATTTGTTTAATATATATTTTATGAAATATCCTTTATATTGAAAGATTTAAATATATTATTTAAATACATAGAAATTTGTTTAGTTTATTCATTGTTTAATAGATTTAATAAATGTATTTCAAACTATATATTATCATCATTTTGATTATAGGTTTTTAATTAATAATTAATAAAATTATAATTTTCGAATATAATATAAAACTATTTTAAAGAACTTGTTTTGGGAACCAACCTAGCCTTAAAAATAAGATAAGGTAAATTTAAAATAGACATAATCTAATATAAGGCAGAGTAGGAGTTTTCGAAAATATGATAAAGGTAGAGCTGATCCTAAACCGGACCTAGTTGACCTAGTTGCACCTTGAGATATAACACGTGATTAAGATATGGATAAAAAAAAGTGTTGTTATTGATTGATAATGCAAAAAATGCGCAATGAAATTAAATTTTTTTGTATTAAAATTGAAAAAAATTTACTATTTTTTAGAGTAAGAAAAGTATTTTTGATATTATCCTGATATAACTGTCTTTCTCGTGTTATTCTTCTCCACACAGCTCTCTTTTCGTGAGAGGCCAACGAGCTGCCCAATCCAAATAAAGACCAATAAAAATGTAAAAAAAAATTAAATGCATGTAATTTATTTGTATAAATATATCTCAAACTAATAGAAAATTCAAGAAAATTATAAAAGTATTTATTTTATAAATACTCCCAAGGCAAATAAATAATTTGATGTCTTTCATATTTTGTAAATATTAACAATGAATGCTACTAAAATTTATATTTATCAAGAGTGTATTTCGTAATTTGCATAAGTTGTCGAGTTAAAACACTTCGATCTAAAATCTTTTGATCTCAATAATTACCCTATTTTTTAATTATTTTTTCATATATTCATATTCAATGACTCTATTCTTCAATCACTTTTACACAATTACCAATACAACTAAACTATCTATTTTAACTTTATTTTTTTTTATTTTTCATCATTACTTATACCATATCACATCAATTTCTATCAATTTTACAAATTTTACACAAAAAAACATTTCATCAAATATTTTACAACTTTTCAAACACACCCTGAATTATAATAGAAAATAAAAGAAAATACTTTAAAATATGGCAAATTATTTTTTCAAATTTTCAGATTAAATATATTAATTTAGTTTAAATCTAATGAAAAACTTATTTTTAGAATATTTCTCCAATTAAATATATTAATTTAATTTTTGTTTTAATATACTTGATTATTATTAAGGTGAGTATGCTTCCCAGTGAAGGGTAATAGTCATAAAAATATTTAAAAATCATTGGACAAAGTCTAATGATGTTAGTTTAAATGCATCATATTCTAAAAGTTATTAACATAAGTGAAAAGTATAAAATAATAGTCTTAATTTTAAGAAGATAAATGGATTAGATTTTACCTATTAGAATGTATGTTTGGAAAGTAATAAAAATTATGAATGAAAAATTTTTGATATGAAATTTTTTCAATTGAAAAAAATAATATGATATGATAGGAATAATGATAATGCATAAAAAATAAAAATAAAATAAAAAGGTTAGTTGTATAAAAATGATCTAAAAGTTGAGTAGTTATACAGAAGTGCCAAAAAATGATTTTTTTAAAATAAGATAATTATAAAAAGTAAAAAGTTTTATATTATAAAGTTTTAACTTACATTTATCATACATTGTCGAGTACAACCAGAAGCTAATAAATTAATTGAGCCGGTAAAATGGGGTTGCAAAATGTAGGGAGGAACAGAGGATTAGATAGACCACGCGCTATATCTGACATGTGCTAAGCTTTAATAATTTATATCATACAATATATATTTTAATATTTAAATCATTAATTATATTTCATTTAAAGTGCAATACCATAAAATAAAATTTTAATTATTCGCATGAGTTTTTAAGAATTATATTTATTAAAATATTATATACATGAATATTATATTATATAATTTTCCTCAAAGTATGTTTTATCTACTGAATATAATGTTTGAATTAGATTTGAAAAGAAGTTATTTACATTATCTCAGTTTAAGGTTAAAATCTTATTTTTATATTGTGAAGGTGTACTTTGGTGGTAATTGATGTTAGTCCATTGTAGGTTGGTAGGGGTGGGAATCGGGGCGGGTCGACCCGTGACCCGCCCCGACCCTATTTAATACCAGGTGGGTCGGGATTTGACGTTTTAAGAATGGCGGATCGGGTCGGGTCGAATTTTGGGTTTTTAAAAGGATGGCGGGGCGGGGCGGACCTACCTACTGACCCGTTTTCTTATCTCTCACATTAAAAAAAAACCTTATTTAATGCTACTATTCATGTTTTATTGAATTATTTATATTTTACTTTGACTAATTAATAATAGATTTAAGCATATAGTAGTTAAATTTAATATAAATTTGTCGTTATATTTGATAGGTTCATAAATTTTTAAAAAATTCTTATTCGACCCGCAGTTTTTACCTGATATCGACCCGAATTTTGTCCCGAGACTTAGTAGAAAAAAGTGAGGGTCAAACCGACCTTGTCCCGACTCGGTATAAAAATAAGGGTCAAACAAGATTTTTGAAAAGTAGAGTCAGGGTTGGGCACACCCTGACCCGCCCCGATTCCCACCCCTATAGGTTGGCCATGAGTTTAACTCTCCATATTCTATTTAGGTGGCATGGGAGTTTTTTTTGTTTACTTCATTTGATGAAGTTATTTACAGTACGCATATATCTATATGGTGTGTTATTAAGAATTTTCTTTTATTGTGTAAGGGTTACGAATGTACTTGAATGTAATATGAGTTGTCGTGATCTATATAAATATTCATAAAAAAAATTTATTTTTGACATGGGTTGTAACTTACTATAAATATATCCATCATATATGATTTTTTATGTAAGGATCCTATTATAAAAAATACGACCAATTGACGGTTTGGATATTCCAATGTATCTCAAAAAATTCATTTTAAAAACAGTGCTCTGTACATGAACAGAGCCCTGTTCTCTTCGAAATTCGGTCCCCTTTATAATGCAAGAGCTTCGCTCGGGTTAGGGTTTTAAAGGTTACTATATAAAACTTTCGTTCCCTTTCTCCCCCTCTCCTTTTAGGGTTTTGGAGAAGCGGCGCAGAGGAAACCTTCTCCGTCCTAGCTTCAGGAGAAGCGGCAGAGGAGAAGAGGAGAAGAGGAGTGAAGCATGGTGCACGTTAGCTTTTATAGGAATTGTAAGGCGTTGAATCTCACTCTCTCTCTCTCTCTCTCTATTTTTTCTCCAATCTATCATAGATCTCCATTTCGTGTTTCTGAAGATGACGTTAGTCGATCGATCAGGTTCCTGAAACTTGATGTTTTCTCGTTTCTTCTCGGACAGATGGGAAGACATTCAAGAAGCCGAGGAGGCCTTACGAGAAGGAGCGGCTCGATGCAGAGCTGAAGCTGGTTGGAGAGTACGGGCTGCGGAACAAGCGTGAGCTGTGGCGCGTGCAATACGCGCTTAGTCGCATCCGTAATGCCGCTCGGGAGCTGCTGACTTTGGATGAGAAGAACCCTCGCCGGATTTTCGAGGGCGAGGCGCTCCTCCGCCGCATGAACCGATATGGCCTCCTCGACGAGAGCCAGAACAAGCTCGATTATGTCCTCGCCCTCACCGTCGAGAACTTCCTTGAGCGCCGACTCCAGACGCTCGTCTTCAAATCTGGCATGGCTAAGTCCATCCACCATGCTCGCGTCCTGATCCGCCAGCGCCATATCAGGTATTAATCTTACCCAACCGAACTCATTATCTCCCTACAGATTATTTCAGCGTTTTAATGCTATCGGTATTACTCTGTGTATAATGTTGGGTTGTCTTGCAGTTCTACCTAGATAATTTTAGGTGCCGCAATTAGTGGTAAAAAAAAAGGAACATTTTTTCAGATCGCTAATGATGGATTGTCTTATTATTCTATCTAGACAATTGTCGGTGGCTCCAATCGGATATAAAAAAAGAGTCTTATTGAATTAGTTATTTTTTAAAAATTGTTACATTCGATGTTATTATTATTTACGGAAACGAATCAAGAATTTCTTTGAAGAAAAGATGCGAAAGGTCACCATTGCCTCCGAAGTAGCTCCCTGGCATATTGTCAAAACGTCTATTTATAAATCAAAGCAAGATCCATGACAATAGTGTATGATTTTCCTTGATAGATAATTTGCCTAGTACGCATTTGGGTTTCTTTTCATGTGATTCGAAAGCCCCAATGATACCTTCTATCTTTTTGCTCCTGGATTTATTTTGTCTAAGTTTGTTGATTAGATGACTCTGATAATATTGGAAAAATAAGAATGGCATTTAATCATTATCATCATTATTATTTCACTCTGTGGCTGCCCTTTTTTGCTGCATTGGTAGGTATTTGGAGCTGTATCAGCTGCTGCTTTCTAGAGTGTGCTTAGTATATTTTATGTTTATATGGTTGAATTTTGCTGCCTTAGCATTGAGTTTTTTGAGTGCCATCAGTATATAGAGAAGCAAGGAATGCTGTTGCGTATGGAAGAAAGGCCTCTAACCTCCTGTGGTGTGCTTCTGTGACTGGTGTTGGAACCTGCATTTCACTATGCTATGTCTATGTAGTTTTAATATCAGTCTGGGTAATAAACTTTTTAATGTGCAACTGGATATGTAATAACTGCTCAAGATTTGGTATTTTTCGGGTGTTTTGGTTCTCAAAATTTTGCCCTGTGCATAACAGGTTGTAAGTTAGGTGTGTTAAAAACCCAAAAGTGCACTCCAATACCTACCAAATCGTTAGACTTCTGTTGATTGGTTGAAAACTAAGATAAAATTCAATGGCCCCGGTTCATCAGAGTTGATCATGAACTACAGGTCCGCAGTGCAAAAAAAAAAAAAGCATATTACTGGCTATTCAAGTGGCAGATATCACTTTATTTGATTTTGAATCCCTTAAATGCTTAATCTCTGTTTAATTATTATAACTGTATTTCATATATAAAATAGCTTTAGCACTTGTGTTGTTGATGTCCATTTAATTATCACTTTGTTGCTGGCATTGCTGGAAAAAGTTCAGCACCGCAACCTTTAGATGCATGTTGATTTGATATTTTATGCGGCATCCAAGCTAATTATTCATTTTATTTGATTATATTAGAAAGTTTAATTTCGAAATTTTTTATTCAATGCAAATTTGTCATAAAGGTGAATATTATAAAAAGTTGCAGATACTGAGAGAAAATGGGGATTCAAACAAACCATACGGCAATAGCTTTGATGTTCATCTTATGAGCATTTTAGTCATTTAGGATGGGCTCTTAAGGCTTATTTACTGATCTCCTAGAAAGACATTTTGGATGCATTTGAGGGGGAAAAAAATAAGATTCCTGATTTGATATGAACACTGCTGCTTACATGCTCTCATGGTTGTGCATGGATGCCTCGCAAACTCAATCTTTTGATTGTACTACTCTGCAAAGATAGAACTGCATATTGAGGATTTTCACTTAGTTTTTCTTTTGGTTACGGCAGATGAATAAATCAACCCATTTAGGCATTTTCAATAATATCAAACCATCATGCAGTTGTTCGAATGGCGATGTTGTAATTTTTTCTTTTCTTTTTTGCCCCATAGTTTGTGTTTGTATTGGTCCCAGTGGGTGTACAACTGTTGAAAATTTCTGAACACTGTTTACTGGTTGAACTTTTGCACAATAACTATTCTAAACATCATTATTCATAACTTGTGGTGTTTGAAGCTGCTATTAGGGACAATTTCTGCATGTGAGCCTACAAAGACGGGACATCTAAGAGCAACGACGTTCTTTCCTGGGCAATACATTTTTTGCTTTCTTGGTGATCAACATTAAAACATGCCGAATGTATACTTGTGCTTACTGAATGAAATGCTGAGCAACTGTCTTGTTGGATGTTGTTGCAGGGTTGGCAGGCAGCTGGTCAATATTCCATCTTTCATGGTCCGTGTGGACTCCCAGAAACACATAGACTTCTCCCTGACCAGCCCTCTTGGTGGTGGGCGCCCCGGAAGAGTGAAGCGAAAGAACATGAGGGCTGCTGCCAAGAAAGCAGCTGGTGGGGATGGTGATGAGGACGATGAAGAATAGGTGATGAAGATTCTTGGTAATAATGCACTTGTTTTTGTAAGATTTCAGACTTCCATTATGAGCAATCAATAAAGTTTGCTTTCCTATCAACAAAAATTTAGTTCTTACTCATCTTTGGGCATTATTGTGGCGCAGGGGGATTCTGGATGATCGCGGGGCATTCTGGTATTCTTATCTGGCTTGTTATTAGACGTTTTGTTTAGCTTTTTAACCAGTCGATAGAGAACTGTCATGAGTTTTGCTAGGCTTCTTGTCAGTTTCACAGTGACAATGAGGATTATATTTTTCTTGTGCCTTAAGTCTTATTTTCTTAACCATAAATATGGATTATGAAGAGTTCATACAACTATAGTTTGAATTCCATTTAATGGATCCTTTTATGGCCACTATTTTGTTTTATAACACTTGTTCACGGATCAAGATGGCGATGGGCGTTTACTAAAATTTAACGCAGTTGGAAGCCCCTCTTTTCCCACGAGCAGATCAGGTGTTACACGGGGCCTTATCAAAGATTTTGAAAATTTCAAAGTGTTTGGTAACATAAAATGGAATTCAATAATAATGAATGGAGAAGAAAATGGTATTAATTATCTAATAATTCTTTCTTTAAACTCTTGTACTTCAATCTTTGTTTTATACCTTTCATACAACCATCCTTTTTATTCTCACTCATCTCTATCATATCCATTCTATTTTCATACCTTATTTATCCTCACTTTTATCTCTATCTTATTTATTCCATTGCTACTGATCTTTCAATGCTAAATGCTTAATTTTTTACTTTTAAACGATGGGTATGGTTTATACGAGATTGATGTTATCGATGGCTGCTGACAGTGGAAAATTGAAGTTATTCCAGGTCTAAGCATATTATGATCATCTTTTGTTAATTGTCGATGCAAATGTATCTTATACTTAATCCATGAATTTCATTAAGAATAAGGGGACAATTAAGTTATAAAAAAGGGACAATTAAGAACGAACTTTTGAGCAAATGGTTTGTTTTTTCATTTTTTATAAGATTTGTTAATCCATTTATAATATTTATTTATATACGCAAAGTAATGATGTTAAAAATTAGGGTCGTATGCAATACCTCCACTTTTAACCTTAATTCTATTTGTACCTAATAGCTATGAAAATTTCATGTATACTTTGTTGCTAATCTCATCCCCAATAATGTCCATTACAGCTGTTTGGATGACTAGTAAACAGTGATGTTTTTATTATCATTATTTTTTGATGTAATAAACGGCGATATTTTTAGCTGGGCAGTTTTTTTTTTTTAATTTATTTTTTAAAATGACGAAATTGTCCCAGCTACCTCCTCGTTCGGTGGCACCGGCAAAGCCGGCTTCCATCGCAAGTGATAGAAATTTATTTGCCCTCCTCCCGAGCCCTTTTAATTGGTAATGGCCTCGTCTCATCTTCCACCCAGTCCCATTGTTTACAAGGAAGGCTTTGAGGTTATCTATTTAGGTAAAGGATAAGCCATGGGAGGTAAGGGTTGAAAATCATCTTCTCCCCAAGGCCGTAGTTGTTTGTCTATCCCAACATAGTATTTTGATTAGCTAGTGAATATTGTTCCGGCTGGGAAGAAGGATGGAAAAGTCATTATCTATTAAAAAAAAACGGAGATAAATTTCAAAAATACTAAATTTCATTGAGAGAAAATACTAGCACTAACATATTTATAAAAAATAAAAATATTTATTTAAACCGACCATATTCTTCCTGTAACACGGGCAAGCGTATGACAGCATTCGTTAAACAATATGACCAGTCACAGTGGGCCTCAAATGGAGAGTTTCCGTGGGATTGAGACTCATTAAAGAAATTCATTGTTTTATATTGAGTTTGAAGTGACTGCAATGTTGTAAAAACTTGACCAATTAACGAACCGGTTAAGGAATTGATTCTGGTTCAACCGGTTTAACCATTTTTGAGAACTGGATTGAACCGGCCTATTAGTAATTATACAAGATATATCATGGATTGATAAGATAAAAGTATAAAAATTCACGTATAAAAAGCAATGCAATAATTGAGATAGTGTCATAATGACCATAAATTGAGAAGCAACAAAATAATGTACTTACCTTCATTTTGTTGATTATATTTTGCTAAAATTGAATCCTATTGTTGCTTAAACTTGATCTTTGAAAATTTAAATACCTACAAAACAAAAAAGAAAAATTAGAATAATCTTAGTTATATGATGAAGCGAAATATTTTTTGAGTCACAGGCTTACAATTGAAATTACTAAACTAGCACAATTGAAAATTAAAATATTAATTTACACAATTGCAAGTTATGGAAAATTTTAACAAAAAACACAACCATCACAGCAAAACAGTGAGGACAACATGACTACATAACTTTAATGTTGTCTGACTCTTAAGTCTCCAGCAAGCCACAAGTTAATATCTGACCAGATTAGAAATTAAAGATTACACATTCAAGCAATGTCAAAGCAGAAATAAAAAAAATGCAAGCATAAATTTGAAATTCGTTGGTTTGACGTTATTCCGTTTGGCAAAAATCAGAAATCTGAGCAGAAATCAAAATTTTGGCAGACAGATCGCTCAAGACAGAAATTAGGGGAAAAA